>CP139501.1:291010978-291711139 GCA_021014915.2 Artemisia tridentata subsp. tridentata
CTTATCGGCGAGTAAACCCTTAATGACGACTTATGTCTAAAAGTTATTCCTAAGTGATCAATTTAGAAACAACCGTGGGAGCCACACCTTGTCCCGCAGTCGGGTGCCCGCAAGCCACTAATAAACACAGAGGTGGTCAATGCACTAATAAGTAGTAACCAAAGACATCAACATATAAACTTTAATTGATGGGAAAGCAAGTATTAAAGGGAGTGCAATCTTTCCGTTGTCACATTACACAAGCCACCAATCCTGATGAATTAAAGTTTGCTAAAACAATAAAACAAAACTACTTAATGAATTAAATACATGCAGCACCTTCTTACAGCTCTTGTATCTTCGATTTGGGTGTGTCTTGTGCTGCCTTCTTGACTGAATTCGTCCTTCTCTTCTGTTCGGTCTTTAGGTTTTCGAACTTCCGACTCTCTGAACTTTTTCTCCTTAATGCGTCTGGTCTACGGGGTATTTATAGTTTGTGTCTGAGGGAAGATGCGGCGCATCTACTTAAGTAGATGCGGCGCATGTACTTAACTTCGCGTGGGGTCCAAGATTATAATATTCAGGAATATTCGTACACCGCCAGAAGATGCGGCGTAACTCTTTATTAGATGCGGCGCATGTCCTCTTGTATCTTGGATCGTATCTGGTGACATCTTGATAGAGATGCGGCGCATGTTGATAGTGAGATGCGGCGCATCTGGAGCAGATTAGTTTTGATCTTCTTCATTTCAGTAGACTCTTCACTTTATGCACGTTTTGCTCCATTATTAGTCCAAAATCGCCAAGTTTCACCAAATGCTTGTTTTTACCTGAGAATTACAAAAGTAAACGATTAAGTATCAATCCTCATACATAATATAGTAAAACAAGTCAAATTAATAGGATAAATGATAGTAATAAAATGTACTTATTTGAGTTCATCAAATATCCCCCCACTTGAACTTTACTTGTCCCCAAGTAAACCTTAGATTAAATCTCATGAAAATGTATCCTAAAAGATGTTAGGATTTATTTTTATATTTAAGCATGTATTCGTTTATTTCGTAATCACACAACTAAACACTTAACGAATTAGAAGTAAAATAAAATAAGTCGATAAAAGCAAATCTAATCGTTTAACTGTCCAGTCGCGACGAATATTCTATCATAAGCTTGGCAAGTATACACATCTCCACCACTAAAGCTAAGGAATAACAAGTCTAAAGCGGTAAAAAGGGTTTTTAGGCTTAAGGGTTAATTATTCTCTTTTCTATCGATCTCAAATTCCAGAAAAGGCGACAAAATCACAAATACATGATCGAATCCACGAACACGATACTTGCAATTGCTCAAATCCTTAACTCGAATAGGCTAAAGATAGGTCCAAACTTCACCAATAATAATATATCAAAAAGGGCGACAAAATCATAAATACATAGCCGAATCCACGACTACGATACTTAAGATTGCTCAAATCCCTAATCTCAATAAATCAAAGGTTCGGTTGGATAAAGAATAATAAAGGGTATGGATAACATTTGGGATATAAATTGGTGTAAAAATAAAAAAAATAAACAAAACAAATAAATTAAAATCCAAACAAAACAAATAAATTAAAATCCTAAGTGTGGTTAATCACTATCCCAACCATCCCATGAATAAGACTCATATCATTGAATAACTCACGCTTTAACACTTGAAACACACGCTTTAGGTAGACACGAATTATACTCAACAAAATCTTAATCAAAGAATAAACCTTAATTGGCGTTCCCATAACTGCCAATTCCCATTCAATCCATAGATATAATACAACAAATAGTGGTGATATCGACCACTTACATAACTTTACATCGTTGGCTTAAAATAAACATCCAACTCTTTTTTTCTTTCTTTTTCTTTTCTTCTTTTTTTTTTTCATTTTTTTTTTTTTTTTTTTTTTTTTTTTTACTTGAAACATAAACATAGATGTGTAAAATTTCACCACATCACTACAACTTTCTTTCCGGATAATTTTTATTCATACTTTTCATACTTCAGAAATAATGGTAATAGTGAAAGTAGTAAACACACGAAAAATAAACTCAAAAATATACAATATTTACTTTCACTCCAATTTGCATTGTGCAATTTCCCGACCTAACCATAGATAATGAATTACGCACGCGAACACAGGTAATGTAAGGAAACACACTCTGCCTATAGCAATTAACCAACCACGGATTCTAATCTACAGGGTAGGCTAAGGTTTAAGGTGTAACGAAACATTTTAAACATAGGTGTAAGAAACGAAAGGAATGGCTCTGAGGGTTTTTCTAGGGGTATCTTACTCTTAAAATGAGAGTAACAAAGGGTTTATACGGGGGTTAACTAACCAGTGTAGCTAGTTAATAACACATAACATATAAAGGCTATTTGGGTGTAATCCTAGAATTTTACCAAGTTAGACAAGTCATTCCAATTAAATAAATAATACTCATTATGGTGGTCTCGAATAGTATACAAGCCAAGTTCTAAAGTTTACAAGTCACCGGCACACTCATAGATTTGTGAATTTTGGAAAAATCACAATTTTTGAAAATAACGTCATGTGTGCAGTTATGCAACTTAGATCTTAAACAAAAACATGCTAAAAAAAAATTTTAAGTTTGATATATTAAGCACATTTTAAGCATAATTTTTGAAAAAGTTTAGGACAAGTAATTGTTAAGTGTTCTAATTCTCCTATCCCCCCACTTAAGTTAAACAACGTCCTCGTTGTTTGTATAAAAGGTTAAAAACTGGAAAATAAAAAGAATTAGAACGGAAAAACTCCCCTGAGATTTGCTCGGTATGATCCTCCATTAGTATATGAGCAAAAATCAACTTCTTGTGGATTAGAACGTTAAAGCTTCATACTTGATTTATCCACAGGAAATCCAGAAAACTATAATACCACCAACACTTTAAAAACACACCTAAGATAAGAAAGGTTCAACTTGCATAATACATTAGTAGTTAGGAAAAATAAAACTTGAAAATTAAAACTGAGAATCATCAGGTCAGTCGATGCGCCGTATCTTATTGAAGAAGATGCGCCGTATCGAGCCTGGAATAAATACGGATCAGAATAAAGATGCGCCGCATCCTTAACCAGGGATGCGCCGCATTAAAATAAACTGATAAATAGTTTTAAAGTCGAAAATTAAAAAATGCAGAAAAATAAAATAAGATATGACCATTGCAGAGGATGCGTCGCATCTCAGGACTGAGATGCGCCGTATCTTCGTGCGGCCTGGACTGACTCGACACAGAAAACAGAATAATAAATGATAAATCCGGGTTGTCTCCCGGTAAGCACTTGTCTTTATTCCAGAGTCTTCAAGTTAGACTCACGTTCAGCACTTTACTTGGTCCTTGTCACGGTCCATCCTTCTTCCTTCATCCGAAAGATTTTCCCGTATATCTCTGCGACGTTTTCCTCCGTTCGACTTAATCTAATATGACTCTTGGTCATCACAGCAGTATATTCTTCATCAGGACCCAAAGAATATTTGATGATTTTAAATTTTTCGGAAATAATCATGGGTGGCTCATTGTATGGAATCCCAAGTAGTTGACACTTTCTTTTGGTGAACTCTTCTTCGTCCTTGTCAACAAACTTAAAATAAGGATCCTTAATCAAATAGTCATCTAGTTCCTCAATCAACGACTCATTATTATTATCATCTTGAATCGCCTCCCATTCTCTTTCCAAATCATATTGTAACCGTCGACTAAGCTTTGTGAAATCATCAAACTGTTTATGCACCCATTCCCAGAAAGTAGTATCCGATGTCCCCTTAAGTCCTTTCAAGCGTTCAATCCTGCCCTTTTCTTGTAAAGCCTCCGATTTTTGTGGGCAGTCTTCAACATTATCGTACCACTCATAATCTTCAAAGGTTACATCCTTTCCAACTCTTTTCATCCCAATTATACTTCCCCCATTACAGGTTCCGTCACTTTTATAATCACAGGTTGGCCAAACACTACTCCCGTCTTTGAAAACGAAGGGTGTACAGGTATGATTAATGTGCTCAAATTCCCATGGTTTATCCCAAACCCATGGTACTTGGTCATTCCATTCATAGTACCAGGTGTTTTTGAAATCATCATAAGTCTTAAATCCTGGTAGATCCCCAGTAAGCACATCATCATCGACTCGAAGAAGGTAGTTAAATTCCTTGAACTGCTTGCACAAGGGTGTCTCATACTCTAACAAATCAATGTCAATTCTGAAAAGTTCTTCAATGCCCTCATTGATTGTTGAATCATGATGTGACAACCCATAATCGCTTTCTACTTCTTCGTCTTCTCCTCTCATCCAATATACCCATAATGCATCCTTAGTAGCTCGATCCATGCTCTTATGGTTATTAAACTTACTAGCTAACCATTCTGAAAAATCAACATCGTTAGGGTCATGGTTAACGTCAAAGCAAACCTTTCCAATCATATTCTTTTTTATCTCCATGAACTCGTTAAATTGCTTCTTAAAACTCCGAGTCAACCATGAAGTCATAATCTCCTTGACTTCGTTTGCAGGGGCAAATTCCGGACTACCATATTTGAGTTCTAACCAATCATTGAGGGAGAGGTCTATCAATCTTACTATCCTGCCATGAAATAGTAATTCCGCCAAAGCATAATTCATGTCATTATCCTGATAGTTCTCATCTAATCCCTTGTACCACTCGAAATAAGGCATGTAAGAGTTTTGGGTATTGTCTCCACTACAGTTGTTGTTGCTTGAGTCCATGTATGCAAGAGAGAATTTCCCATCATCCTCTTCGATAGTAGTCCAGTTCAATCCTTCTGCTTCAATCTTAGGCCATAAGAGCGATAATTCTTCTCCAGTGTACCTCACAAATACATCATAAGAGAATACCTCTTTGTCAATGTTGCATAAACGCATAAATTCCTTAAAAGCAGCTTCAAGAGGAGTCTCCCAAGAGAATAAGTCTGCATCGATCATGAGTACATTGAATGAATCTGAAAACAAGCATTCCTTAGCAAGATATCCGTTAACTGACATGTCTTCCATAGCAAAATCTGTCATCCAAGGTAAAATCATCAGTAGGATTTGTTCGCTAGAAGAGAAATTAATGAATATAGAAACGGATATAAGAATACAAATAGCTGATATCTGCAGACGATGCGCCGTATCCAAAAAGTTGGATACGCCGTATCTTATGATCGTTAAAATTAAATCAGACTTTATTCAGAAAATAGATACGCCGCTTAGAATTTATGAATGCGCCGTATCGAATCAATTAATCAAAAATCAATTTATCTAATTAAAATTAAATGCGTCGTATTAACGAAAGTTAATGCGCCGTATTTTCGTTACGTTTAAAAATAAAAGATTTTTGATTCAGTAAGATGCGCCGTATCGACGGAGATCGATACGCCGTATTTGTTTAATAATTCGCAAACTGTTTTTAATTAAAATAATAGATACGCCGTATCTGCGAAAGCAGATGCGTCGTATGGCGTTAACGTTTAGAAAATTTTTTTATCAAAACAGATACGCCGTATCTACAAAAGCAGATGCGTCGTATTACTTTATCGCTTAGAAAAATTTTCTTGTTAAAAACAGATACGCCGTATCTTGGGGAAAAGATGCGTCGTATCGAATTAATTAAACGCGTTGTATTAAAAAAAATTAAACGCAATACGCCGTATCTGAGAGATCAGATGCGCCGTATCGTTTGATTTAGCACAGTACAACGATAGCAGAACAGAAAAATACGAAAAATAAAAATAAAAATTAAACACACGAAACAAAAAATAAAACACACAAAAATAAAAACAAAAGCAAACAAATAACACACAATACAACAAATATGCAAAATAGTACAATGATGCAATTAATCTAATAAAAAGAAAAATAACCTAATTAAAATACTAATCAAATTAACAGATAATAACAATTCACTCCCCGGCAACGGCGCCAAAAACTTGATGCGCGTGATGTGTCGTTGCGGTTTAGCAGTTTTAATGCCTACTCAAGTTTTAAATTTATATTTAGCCGACTTATCAATAACACACACACTTAACGAGCAGTGTACCCGGTCAGTATGAAGATAATGGTAAGTAGAGTGTCGATCACTAAGAGTGGAACGTATAATCTCGTTAATCTAATCAGTATTTTAATATCCTAACGCAAGGGGGTTTCAGCCTGAGAGACTGGCACAGTTTTGTTTGCAATTAAATAATAAAATAAACAAATAGGCACGAATCAGCAAGTAGCACACACGTACACAGATAGATACTAGAGACAATAAGAGGGCTGTCCTTATGATTAAGTAGATTGTCACTTGTTTTATTGATAGCTTTATATGAAGTGTATATAATTAACCCTTTCTCGTTGGTCCTATTCTTATCGGCGAGTAAACCCTTAATGACGACTTATGTCTAAAAGTTATTCCTAAGTGATCAATTTAGAAACAACCGTGGGAGCCACACCTTGTCCCGCAGTCGGGTGCCCGCAAGCCACTAATAAACACAGAGGTGGTCAATGCACTAATAAGTAGTAACCAAAGACATCAACATATAAACTTTAATTGATGGGAAAGCAAGTATTAAAGGGAGTGCAATCTTTCCGTTGTCACATTACACAAGCCACCAATCCTGATGAATTAAAGTTTGCTAAAACAATAAAACAAAACTACTTAATGAATTAAATACATGCAGCACCTTCTTACAGCTCTTGTATCTTCGATTTGGGTGTGTCTTGTGCTGCCTTCTTGACTGAATTCGTCCTTCTCTTCTGTTCGGTCTTTAGGTTTTCGAACTTCCGACTCTCTGAACTTTTTCTCCTTAATGCGTCTGGTCTACGGGGTATTTATAGTTTGTGTCTGAGGGAAGATGCGGCGCATCTACTTAAGTAGATGCGGCGCATGTACTTAACTTCGCGTGGGGTCCAAGATTATAATATTCAGGAATATTCGTACACCGCCAGAAGATGCGGCGTAACTCTTTATTAGATGCGGCGCATGTCCTCTTGTATCTTGGATCGTATCTGGTGACATCTTGATAGAGATGCGGCGCATGTTGATAGTGAGATGCGGCGCATCTGGAGCAGATTAGTTTTGATCTTCTTCATTTCAGTAGACTCTTCACTTTATGCACGTTTTGCTCCATTATTAGTCCAAAATCGCCAAGTTTCACCAAATGCTTGTTTTTACCTGAGAATTACAAAAGTAAACGATTAAGTATCAATCCTCATACATAATATAGTAAAACAAGTCAAATTAATAGGATAAATGATAGTAATAAAATGTACTTATTTGAGTTCATCAGAAGTATTAGTTTCTTTTGGGGACCCAAGCCATTACTGACTTGGATCTGCCTCTTGCATCAATGAAATTTAATCTCTTAAGTACAGTTGATGCAACATTGGATTTAAGAATCCAACATGCTGAGGCCTTAACAGCATTTGCCCTGTTTTCCCTAGCAGCAGAATGAATTACATGCTTAGCAGCAGAAACTGCTAGCTTTGTAATTGTTCCCTTAATTTTCCGAACTTGTTTTGGGACCACTGCTTTTGTTTGAATGGGCCTTTGAACAGTCTTTGATGCATTTTTATAAAAAGATTTTTCATTTTTAACTGTTGGTCTTGGGTTAACAGACATGAATGGTCTAGCAGCAGAAACTGCTTTGACAACTGCTTTGGTAACTGCTCCGGGTTTTGCTCTTTTAGATTTAGAGTGAAAGTGAGTTTGAGGAGTTTGCCTTTTGAAATTCACCGTATTGTTTTCATACCCAGATACCCATTTGTTACAGAAAGCTGCAAGATGATCAAAACTACCACATGTGTAACAAGCTTTATTATAAAAAGCAAAGTCATCACCTAATTGGTTAGACTTGAGGCCATTCCAATTGCTTTGGTTACCTCTGGGCTTGCTAGTGGATCTATATTGTTCACAATATTTAACTGGTTGCCTAACATGTTTAATGTTTGAACTAGGCTTAACAGTATCCTTTTTGATCACTTTAGGAACCCTTGTTCCTGCTTTCTTAACTACATCAGGTTTAGACATAACCTGTTCATCTTCTTCATCATCAGATACCCAGTCTTCAATGACTACACTATCTGATCTTCTATCAGAGGACACCTTGTCCTCAGGAAGTAAAGTTTTACTTAAACTTTCACTTACTTTCTTAGATTCATCAACAACTAGCTTGGTCTTTGGTTGTACACCATATTGTAGCTCAAGTTGTTGAAATTCAGGGATACCTGAATTTTCTAGGTCAATCCCTGGGGGTTTAGGGATACCTCTGTATGGAGGTGGGACACTCTTATATCCTACTCCTGACTTAGCTCTATTAATCACTTGACATTCTATCATGTTGGTCACACCTCTAGAAGCATGTTCTAGTGTCTGTGTAGTCAAGTGAATGTTTCCATTTTCCTTTTTGACCCTATCAAAAGCCTCTCTTAAAAGCTTAATTTCAGCATCTTCAAAGAAAATATCCTGTTTAAGAGCACCTTTGTCATCAGAAAAAGCAAGTTCATTTTCTTTGTAGTATAAGATCTGCTTTTCTGTTGATGCTAATCCACACTTATAATCTACTAAGTCTTGAAAAGTTCTGCTTAGCTCTTTCTTTTGGTCATCATAATGTTTGATTAAAGTGTGTAATTCTTTAAGAGCAGTACAATCATTTGAACAAGCTTTATGAGATTGTACCTCAGTAGTAGAAAAAGCCATGAGTCCCATTTGTGAAGAATCTTCTTCTTCATCAGCCATGAAACTCCAATCAAAACCTAGCCCATCAATGGCTACCATAGCCTTTGAGTTCGGCTCAGAAACCTCCCTTGTTTTGGATGTGCTTCCAAAACCTTTGTTCTTGCTATCTTGCTGCCTTGGTCTTCTGCACTCTCTTGAGAAATGACCCATCATGTGGCAGTTATAGCACTTTATCCTTGACTTATCAAAACCAGCAGCATCAGTGTTGCTGATTATGAGCTTCTTCCCCGTCCTGTGATAGAACTTCTTGGCTTTCATGCTAAGAAGAGAAATTTTCCATTTTAGATCAATTTCCTCCAGATCATCATCATTGATCTCTTGGAGGTCTTCATAGGTGAGCATGGACCCATTATTTTGACTTGTAAGAAATGCACAACAAGTCTTTTCATCTAAAATACCTATGGTACTGCTTGATGAACTAGCAGCACCAACACCATCAACAACTTTCACCTCTTCACTTGATTTTGAGGTACTAGGAGTTGACATAAAAGCCATGTTCCCAGTACTAGAACTAGTACCTCTATTCTTCTTCAAATCTTGCTCCACAATCTTAAAGATGCTATACAAATCAATCAGTTCCATTTTATCAAGGTCTGGCTTATTCTTCCAGACAACAACATGCATAGCCCACTCTCCTGGTAGGCTTCTCAGAAATTTTGAGTTCAAATCTTCTTGAGGTATTTCAACCCCAAGAATAGCAAGTTGGCTCACAATATTCTGAAGCCTGTTAAACATATGGTCAAGAGATTCATTGTATGTAGAGGAGAAGTTTTCAAACTGCTACTTGAGCAGTGTCTTGTGGGTTTTCTTGGTGGCTTCATTTCCACCATACCTGGCAATAATAGCTTCAAATAATGACTTGGTATCTTTGAACTTGCTGAAGTTTAAAAGTTGATCATAGGGAATGGTCATCATCAGCATGCTTCTTGCCTTTAAGTCATTTTTCCTCAGTATTCTTTCTTCTGCAGATTTTGGCTTCATCTGCAGAGTTGTCAGCACTTTGTCGTCAACAGTTGATGTAGTGGTGGTAGGCTTGAAAGAGTCTCCATCTTCAATAATTTCCCAAATTGCATAGTCTTGCACTTGGAAATATTGTTCTATCCTTAGCCTCCACATCTCAAACTCATTCTGTTTGAGCATGGGTATTTTAGCGGCAACATTGGTCTGAATAGATTCAACGTCCATTTCTTCTTTTTCTTCTTCTAAATCAACTATATCAGCCTTGCTCTGATACCAATTGATGAGGTTGATCGATACACTGATAAGGTGGTTAAACCTTCGTTCTTTGTGTATGTGATAAGTTGAGTTAATATGATTAAGTACGCGGAATTTACTCAATCACACTTAGAAGGTTATTTGTGTTGTGGAAATGGAACAATTATGCTTGTGTATGGAGAACAAAGAACATGCAATGTTATCACCAAACGATTCAATATTATTCAAGATAATACGAGTGATCTTCAATATCACTAGGGTTACAAAAACCTTGAATCTTATGTTTTCTACGACTTGTGATATTTGTTCTATATTCTTGAGAGTTATTTGTTTTGCACTTATCTATTCGTATATGTATATATGTATCACTTAGTCTAAGATCTTTCTTTTATATCACAAGAAAGATCTTTTACAATATTGTTAAGTCTAGTCGAACACTTGCTTTGAGAGTGTCAGTCATTAAGATACAACTTGTATCTATGTTTACAACTTGTTCTATGAATATAACATTATGACTGATCACATGGGGTAAGATATTATCTACCGTATATTGTTGACTTAAATACACATAATATCTTTTCATACTTATCCGCTCAGCAGCAGAATGTACTTTACCAGCAGCAATGTTAACGCTAGCAGCAGAATCCTTCAGCAGTAGAATGTTAAGCCTAGCAGCAGAATCAAACACTAGCAGCAGGAACCAAATGCTCTAGCAGCAGAATCATACTTAGAGTATTTCTTTGAATAGAACCCGATATTAAACTTCTTGAATATTTAATTCCCAACAATATAAATAAAGAAGAGTCCGTTTTACTGTGTTGAAAACCAACTCGAGTAGCATAACCAGCAAAGCGTTGAAACGAAGCACGCAGGGCTTGCTTAAGCCCATATAGTGATTTCTGCAAGAGACATACATAATCAGGTCTGGCAGAGTCAACAAACCCGGGAGGCTGGTGCATATAAACCGTCTCAGATAAATGACCATGAAGAAAAGCATTCTTTAGATCAAGCTGATGAATAGGCCATTCAGGATAAACCGCAAGACTCAAAACAGTGCGAATGGTAGCCGGTTTAACCACCGGACTAAATGTCTCATCACAATCAATACCCTGCTGTTGACTTCGTCCGTTGGCAACAAGACGAGCCTTATACCTTCTTAATGAGCCATCTGCATGAAACTTATGTCTGAAAAGCCACATAAAACGAACAACATTAACGATAGTTGGACGGGGCCAAGAACCCACGTTCCGTTAGTAATTAAAGCATTATATTCATCTAGCATAGCTTTTTTCCAGTTAGAGTCCCGAAGAGCATGAGCATGAGAGCGAGGAAGTGGTGAAGTAGTGATAACATGACAATTCATACGTTCAAGTAGTTTAAAAATGTCGGCTTTAGCACGAGTGATCATGGGATGCGAGGAAACGCTTTGAAGTTGGTTATCGGTTGGATATTTGGAATGGAAGTTTGGGTGACATTTTGCTCAGCGGTGGGAATAGGTTGGGCCGATGAGTTTGTTGTGCTAGTGGATGGAGGTATTGTGGACTATTGTGAAAGTGGGGTAGGCGGATGTTGGGCTTCACTTCTTGAGACGTTGGGTGTGGGATGTGGAGTGTTCGTTTAATCCTGAGTAGTAGAGATGGCAAAAAAACCCGTACCCGACAGGGACCCGATCCCCAAACTCGATTTCACTGGGGAATCCTTGAGTTGACCGGGGATGGGGATGGGGACGGGGAATCCCCGAATTATGAAACTGGGGATGGGGCTGGGATGGGAATAGCATAAATCCCCGACCCTGAACTTTTTAATGTACAAATATGTATAAATTATATGTATATTAATACTAAATGTACTTGTATATGTGTATGTATATCTTAGTGAGTATTGACAAGTATTATACTTGAAGTATATTTGTCTGTATATGTGACATTTAATGGATCAAAATCATTAAATATTTTAAAATGTTAAGCACTAACTACGTATTATCCGACCAATTTTTTGTCCGAATGCATTCATTTGATGCACTCTATTTTTATATTATATGTGATGTTTCAATATATACAATGTTTTAAAGTTGAATGACATTTTAATTATATCAACTACGTACAATGTACACTTTTTAAGACATTCTATAGGTCAATTCTTTATATTTTCGATTAGTTATGTAACTTTTATGCTTAATTCATAAGTGCCAAAAATCCCCGAATCCCCAACGGGGATGGGGATGCAAAACGATTCCCCGATGGTGATGGGGCTAGGGATGGGGATGGGAGTGCGAAACGGGGATGGGGATGGTAAATACGATCCTAGAAATTTCCCGCCCCGTTGCCATCCCTACTGAGTAGTAGTGGGCTATTGTGATTCGGGAGTTGACATGTTGGGTAAGGGTCCAGTGGTGGTAGTATTCGGCGAAGATTGGTGATGAGTGGAGGCAAAAGAAAATCGTATGTGGGTTGGGGTGAAGGCGTTATTGTACCAAAAGGGAAAACGTCTTCATCAAACCACACATGTCTCGAAAGAATTATCTTATTTTATGATAAGTCAAGACACCGATAGCCATGGTGGTTTGCAGGGTAACCAAGAAAGATGCACGGTGTGGAACGGGGTTGAATTTTATGTTCAACATCGATGTGAGCATAGCAAATACATCCAAAAACACGCAAATGCTCATAGGTGGGTGTTTGGTTGTGGAGTTTGGTGTATGGTATTTCGTTATTAATGGTGGTAGAAGGTAAAATATTTAAAAGGTGAGCGGCCATATTAAGAGCTTCCACCCAATATGAGGGAGGTATCTTTTCTTGAAAAATCAATGTGCGGATAAGGTTATTAATGGTACATAGCATACGTTCAGATTTGCCATTTTGTTGAGAAGTGCGAGGGCAAGAAAAGCGAAATTGTATGCCATTTTGGCGAAAAAGGTCATGGAAACGAGTGTTGTCATATTCAACCCCATGGTCACACTTCAAAGCCTTGATGTCTATGCAAAGGATAGACCCAAACAAAGTGCGAGAAGTAATCTAAGAAAATAGCATAATATTTAATGCACTTTCACTCGGAATTGGGGATGTCCATAAATCCGAGTGAATAATTTCAAATGCATACTCAACAGATGACTCAGAACTATAAAACGGTAGCTTAAAATGTTTACCCAATTGACACGCATGACATAAAGCGGATGACTTTGATTTATTACACGAATGAAAGCAAAACAACTCGAGTTTGAAACGTAGGTTGCTGAATGACCGGGTAAAGGTCACCCGTACTATCACAACGGAGAAGAAGCTTTTGGGTTTGGTAATCTTTTACAGAAAAATCGTAAGCAACAAATTCAACAGAAACATCATTATCACGGGTAAATTTACGAACAGAAATAAAATTCTTAATGACATGAGGTGTGACAAGAATATGATTCAGATGAAGAGACTTATGAGATGTATGCAAAAAGCTATGTCTGGTATGAGTGACAGGAATAGAGTTACTATTGCCAACAAATACACATGGATAAATGCTTGAATTACTAAAGGAGGTGAGTATACATGTATTGTCCGCCAAGTGAGAAGATGCTACAGTGTCCATGTTCCAAGAGGGATATTGAGGAGTCATGGTATGATATGCTTGAGGAAAAGTGGTAGCATGAGAAACATTAGTAGGAAACATTGTTTGTGTGCCCCATAAACTGGAACAGTAAGCCGAACCATATTTCATCAGTGGGGCTTGTGGAACTTGCGTTGTAACAGTTGGAACTTGGGCTACAGCCTGTTGTTGGGCCATGTAAGTTGGGAGTGGGGCTTGAGCAGGTTGCGGTTGGGCTGGACAAAATACTGGCTAGGAATAATATGTGGGGCCTGCATACTTGGATTGAGCCACGAAATAGGTGGGGTGAAATTATAAACCTGTTGTGCCAATGGTGTGATTGGTGTCGGTGAATAATATGGAGCACCGGTCATCATGTATATACTGATGTAGCAAGCAACAAAGTAAATATAAAAGTAAACGAAGGATTACGAACTATGAATGCGACGACAATTATTACGTTGCAAGCAATAAACAACAATTAGTATTGTTCCTGTTGTGATAGCAAGTAATAAACAACAACGAGGTTTTTAGCCCGCGCGTTGCCGCGGGATGTTTGTATACACAAGCTAGGCAAAAAAAGATGTTCGAAGTAACATTCAGCTAATACTATGTGTTGCCAGCTTCATTTACATTAGAAACAACAGAATAAATACAAATAATCTGGTAAACGGAAACGTACATCAGGGATATAACCCATGGGCTTCATCTGTCTGTATATGAAGCTGCATTTCTCGTCGTCGTTCCTGTTTGTTTCGGCCTATTCTATTGTAGCAAGTTTAATGCCTATTCTATTGTAGCATATAGTTAATTCGACATGCTAGAAACCAATTTCATGCATCTGATTAGAAGTTTAAATATTAAACATGTGCCTCATCACTTCTAAATAATGATACAGGAAAAACAAAAGCTAGTGACATTTTCTCGCAATTCACGTTAAGATTGTTATCAGCACATATGGTGTTTTCCTCCTCCAAGATTTGGAAATTATCTGCACATATTCAGTTCTTTAGATGCATACTTGCTGATAACTTTATATCGACATTAAGTCACGATCCAGGTGGTTCCAAATAGGCATGCTGTAAGATCTTTTGCCCTCACAAACTTCTTCACATGAGTTGCAACAAATCCTCCTCCCAGTTCATATAGGGTCTCAGGCATTCCATTATCGTCTGTGAACTGCCTGCACAGAATAAAGGTAAGTTAGATTTAAATATAAATGATAGCTATCTAAAACATACCAACGCGTTAAATAAGATGACCATGATACAACATCATTGTTACCCAACATTTTTGCAGCTTTTTAAAAATAATAATAATACACTTATATAGTATACACAAAGTCGTCCATGACTGAAGCGTAGCAACTCATGGGTCAATTTTCTTGTAACTACGGGTTTGATATAAACATTCAGGATGCATACAAAAGATCGAAGCAATGGTTCAATATGTATTGCTAATATCCTTAAGCACCTGATCCAATTACTTTCCCAAAATTAAAAAAATAAAGAAATGAAAAAATAATCAGCACCCTAACCTCTAGTCCATAAATCTCCTCAAGCATCAGTAGCATTAACCGTATCATTCAAAATACGCAACCCGAAGTTTGTAGAACAAAAGCAATGATAAAACACGTGCATCCCAGCTGTTACCAGCAGCGCCCAAAATTTCACAGTAATGGTCATTCTGTAATATGCAATAATCAGTTTTAACAAAATGGACTGCCGGAACTTCAAACAGACCTTCAAACTCGAGTTTGACTTTAATTAAAAAACTAAATTACTCTAGCCATTATCTTAATGTTCAATTCAAGTCAGCACGGCTATTAAATACTAAAATGAAAACTCTAGTATGAATAAACTATACTACTAATCTAGTCGATATTTTTTAAACTTGCCTTACGCCCTTAACTCAAGTCGATTATATAATCAACCTTTCGACATATATCATCTAAGTTCAGTTCAACTTATATTGGCATAACAACAGGATAAAAAAAGACGGAAAAAAACGACTTACTTGGAGAGGTGGATTTTGGAGCATGAAACTTCTAGGCTTCCTCATATACACGAAAATACTTGATGTGTAGCTCTCCATATGCCACTATTACAACAGAAGCACTTAAAGGTATGTATGACCATATTATTGGTGAAAAATTGGACAGATCAGGTGGTTTATAATGGGCCGGAATGGGATTGGCAGCAGATGACATATTTGTGATACCTCATAGCAATTTTCTAAACTCGAGTCAAAACATGTGAAGCCCCTATAATGAAAATAGGAACGGGTCAAATGGGTCGAACGAACATGTAAAAAGTTGAAAAGTGCTCTGCTTCAAACCCAAACCGACCTCGCCCGCTAAAAAAGTTAATTGTTTCGTACATAATTTATTTTTTTATAGTAACAAACCTGTCCCCATAGGTGTTTTTCAGCACCATGTTGCAGCGTCGATCAAATGGCCTAACACGACCCAATAGCTTCTTATTATTCCTGCAATCAATAAGAACCTGCACGGGGAAAATATGTCAGCATAAAAAACCTCTGCACCAAAAAGGTTAACCTATGTAGGAGGCAGTAACTACTAAAGATACAACTTAGGCGACGTTCAACCGTTTAATTTCAAGGTCTTTTTTTTAAAAAAAAAAAAAAAAAAAAAAAAAGATGGAGACTGAAATTAATAATTTCAAGATCTTTTTATGGTTTAGCGGGATTCAAAATTCCAAGACTATCTAAATCAAGAAACAAAGTTCAACCATCGCCTTATTTCTTTGTTCCATGATATAATTCTTGTAATACAGTTTCAACCTATACCATAAGGTTACGTCTTTGACCCACTACCCAACCAGGCCATTATGCCATCTCTACACCTTTTTTGAGTATACATGCGGGGCGGCCGTGTTTTTTCAAACAATGATTTGGATGTACGCATGTTGTCGCGTGAACACTTGATACATATGTAACTACAAAGTTTAAAGTCAATATGCCTTTTGTACAGAAATTTATAAAAGATATTGATTCGGATTCAACAAACAAAATGGTCATGTAAATATAATATGCAAAAAATAGAATCGAACTGTAGAAAGCTAACATACGAATGAGTAGCGTATTGGCATCACGTCATGTTGTAAGCTCTTTCATGGAAGACCCCGACAACAGCTTTGACGGCTTCACAAAATTCAGCAAGTTCATCAATGACCTTCACCAACATAAGGCTATTAGCATGGTTGTTGCCTTTGGCTATTTAAATTACGCAAAGTAGTTGTGAGAAACCAAATATACTGACCTTCACCATGGCAAATACCAGGCGATTATAAACATTGCCTAATATTCTGGGCCGCACTTTCATTCTTCTGGGTATCACTCCCCCCCAGATTAGGTGGCTTCCTTTTACAATGCAGATTTTTTGACTGAGAAAAATAATTTTCAATACGCATCTTGCCCTCAGAAGTCGTGGGCAGTTTCACATATGTCGAACCATTGTTACCATTTTTTGATTGCAACAAAGAATCTTAAGAAGTGGAATTTGACGCAGAAGATTGGCCTGTACAAAATAAGTATGAGCATGATTTTCGCAATTGATATATGCTATTAACAATACGACAATAAGATTAGAATGAACTAACCTGAATCCGTATTGGCAGATGAATTCTGATCTCCATCAATCTGTGAACCGTAGGTAAAAGGAAACCATGGGCTTTGAAGTTTGTTTAATGTTTCGTTATCAGGTGGTTGAGTATTAATATTGTGAGAAAGATACCGGGGTTTTCGTGGCATAGTTGAAAACAGCAAGAAAAACGAGTTTGTGACCAAGAACAGAGCAAAAGAAAGTGGCAAATAACATTCTTTGAATTTCAAGTATTAAGAACAACAGTGATATTATCAAGCAATATTGTGCAGCAGTTTTAATCCAAAAGAAACCGTTAGAACTTAACATGAAAATAACCGGCAACATTTTTTGAAGAAAATGTTGATGCATGTAACGCATATCCAGATTTGGGCGAATTTCTAAAGGCCTAACTACAAAGAATGGGCATAATGTCAAATAAAGACAAATAGGCAGGCGAAGAAATGTGCACATAATTTGACGCAACTGTGTGATAAATAAGGCTGGCGAAAAGAAGACAAACAGGGGAAAAAATAATTAAATAAAAAGAAGGTCCTAATATTGTAAGAAGAAAGGTGAGGCAAATTTATTTTCACAACTGAATAAAGAGACGGACAACCACATTAAATGCAAGAAACAAACCCCTCAATAAATACACAAATCAGCACATTTAAACCCAAAACCCTAGAACAAAAATTCTCCCCTCAATAAATAGACAAACTATGAGCACATCAAATGAAGCAAATCAATAAACACAGAAATCAAGGGGCATAACAACAAAGCAGACATTCTGTAACCTAATGGTCCATCTTCATAAAAGAGCAAGGAAGCAACATAAACAATTTGGGAAATGTAATAATGGAAGGAATAAATATGCAATCGAAGATAAAAAGAAGAAAAAAAAATCAACCTTATCAAAGATAGCAAACCGTAAGCCTCCAGGAAGAATGAAAGAAGCAAATGACCAAGAGAATAGTTTAAAAGATAAGGCAGGCCTAATATGTGGTTGTAAAAATGGCCAAGCGTCCATTTAAAAATTATTTCGGTGGTTCTGTAGCTACACTCAGAAGCTGTACTGTGGATATAAGGTAGCCGGATCGGGGTAATTAGATCCATCGGGGTTTTTTTCCGGTGTCGGAGCGGTGTCGGAGCATGAGATGAGAGAGGAGGGGAGAGTAAATGTGAGTGAGACCCGAATAAATGTGGGTGTATGTGTCGGGTCTGGGGCAAAAAAAAATGGTTGGCTATAGATCTATGATGAACAGGACACGGGAATTATACTTTAGTTATAATAACTTTTGGTCAATAATTGTTGGCTAATTGTAACACCTCCAAAATCGGGTCCAGCGGAAGCATACATGTCACTTGGGTGCTACTCAATTGGTATGACAACACAAGTACAAAGAACGGTTTTTACCTCAATCATTTAGAATAAAATTCATTAACAAAAAGTGTTAAATTTACATTACTCAAAAGTAGTGCGTAAATAGGCCCATAAAAAAAATAAAGCGATCCCAATTATATATTAGAGTATCGTGATTCTATGACCATGCCATGCCATTGCCAAGCGCCTCCGTGAGTAATCTATCGCCTTAAACCTGAGAATACACGCTAAAAGTGTCAACACGAGGTTGGTGAGTTCATAGGTTTTAGTTTAAAACAGTATAGTTAAACCAAAAGGTTTTCGAGTTCAAATCATCATTCACAACAAGTCAAATTCAACGTAGGCTCACACTGCCTAAAACACAGTTCCAAAACCAAAACCGCAAATAATATCAAAATTAGACATCTTGAACCATAATCAATCATACAGATACTACACTCATATAGTGTCACGCAAAATTTAACTGTTACACTGGCTAAGTCATGAACCAAACACATGAGCCGCACTCAAGGAGTGTCTCATATCATAACAATAATCCGCTATAGTTGCACCATATAGTAAAATCTATGCACTATTGCATCACGCATAATAATAACTCCGCACAATTGCAGACATATAACAATAACTCCTCACAATTGTAGACATATAACAATAACTCTGCACAATTGCAGATATATAACAATAACTCTGCGCGATTGCAGACATGGAATAATAACCTTAGCCAGCTCGCGTAACAGTTTCATAGCCACAAACATAATTTCCGGTCAAATCAACAAACAGGTAAACACATAACGCATTCAAATAACCAGGTCAGATATTTCAGCTAAACAGTCAAAACTTGAGCAAACAATTCGCGTATCCAAATAACAATCTTTGATTTTAGTTGAAAACGAGCATGTATTCTCCCCTAAAACAGTCATAAAACCAGGAAAATTAAGGGCCATGAACTCAACTTCGCCACAGCAATGCAAACATCATAACTGACACGACTGGCATCTAGAGCTAATCACAATGGTATCCAGGAGACAGGTACAGCGGTATGAAAACGGCGCATCCTAATGATATAAGACTTGTCTTAATGCGAGATCCTCAACAATAAACTAAATCTACAAAGATTCCCAATGGTTACCCGTTTCTATTTCCAAAAATATTCTATTTTAGCCTTTAGTATAAGTTGGGTATCATCATTCGTGTGACGGAAGAAAGACACGACCCAAGAGTACGCACGCCAAAGAAGAGTAAACAAACGAAATCGACAAGAAACGAAACAAAAGTCAAGACGAAACGACGGGGTCAAACTATGTAAATCGCACAAACCGAAGACACCCAAAACAAGGCGGTAAGTCAAAAGGATGGGTCACCCGTTAACAAATTCCTCCAACATATTTACCGGTCCCTAATTAAATTTAGCAACCCACTTAGTCTGTTAACCGTGTCGAATGATTATATTAACGTTAACCAATCCGTAACTTGAACAATAATCCCATAATAATTTCCAAAAATTAATCTAAGTGATATTCCTCGATAAGCGTGCCCTCGAAACGCTTAGCAACTCGTACATATTTACATTTTTTATTTCCTTTAATCATTTTCTTCTTAATATATTAAATAACAAAGTAATTTGTTATTTACAAAATAAATCGTTGAGTATTATAAGTTATTATTATTTATTATCATTTCTCTCTTTATTTTTGTCACTTTTATTTCTGAACTAAATATGTAGCGACCCAGAGAATGGTTTAAAAGATAAGGCAGGCCTAATATGTGGTTGTAAAAATGGCCAAGCGTCCATTTAAAAATTATTTCGGTGGTTCTGTAGCTTCACTCAGAAGCTGTATTATGGATATAAGGTAGCTGGATCGGGGTAATTAGATCCATCGGGGTTTTTTTCCGGTGTCGGAGCATGAGATGAGAGAGGAGGGGAGAGTAAATGTGAGTGAGACCCGAATAAGATGTGGGTGTATGTGTCGGGTCTGGGGAAAAAAAATGGTTGGCTATAGATCTATGATGAACAGGACACGGGAATTATACTTTAGTTATAATAACTTTTGGTCAATAATTGTTGGCTAATTGTAACACCTCCAAAATCAGGTCCAGCGGAAGCATACATGTCACTTGGGTGCTACTCAATTGGTATCACAACACCAGTACAAAGAACGGTTTTTACCTCAATCATTTAGAATA
Organism: Artemisia tridentata subsp. tridentata; assembly: GCA_021014915.2. Taxonomy (NCBI): domain Eukaryota; kingdom Viridiplantae; phylum Streptophyta; class Magnoliopsida; order Asterales; family Asteraceae; genus Artemisia; species Artemisia tridentata. Next base: position 291,031,683 of record CP139501.1, read on the forward strand.
AAATTCATTAACAAAAAGTGTTAAATTTACATTACTCAAAAGTAGTGCGTAAATAGGCCCATAAAATAAATAAAGCGATCCCAATTATATATTAGAGTATCGTGATTCTATGACCATGCCATGTCATTGCCAAGCGCCTCCATGAGTAATCTATCGCCTTAAACCTGAGAATACACGCTAAAAGTGTCAACATGAGGTTGGTGAGTTCATAGGTTTTAGTTTAAAACAGTATAGTTAAACCAAAAGGTTTTCGAGTTCAAATCATCATTCACAACAAGTCAAATTCAACGTAGGCTCACACTGCCTAAAACACAGTTCCAAAACCAAAACCGCAAATAATATCAAAATTAAACATCTTGAACCATAATCAATCATACAGATACTACACTCATATAGTGTCACGCAAAATTTAACTGTTACGCTGGCTAAGTCATGAACCAAACACATGAGCCATCTAATGGATCTCCACAATCATAACAATGCAGTTGATTGAATGATTCCATTTAGAAAGGTATGAGAAGTTTAGAATCAAACGGATAGAGGGTAAAAGGATAAAGAATTAAAAAGGGAGGAGGGTAAAGATGAATATTTTTGGATTTTATTTGGTTTTTTTTTTTTTTTTTTTTTTTCAACAAGATCAAAGCAAAACACAAGGAACTTAAACCTTAAATCAACCAGCGTAGGGTAGCTCTCTGACTGAAAAACGCACAAAGTGGTGGAGAAGCAAAGGTGGGCAATTAATGCTCCTTAAAAACCCGCTTCTTTCAGTTCGACAATTTAATGTCAAACTATCCTTAAACCTCCGTTATAGTTAGTTTATCAATCGTAGTACTCTGTCTTGGTTCTCGATGGTAAATTTATTGTTGTTATTATTAAACAAAGAAAACAGAAAATATTTTTGGTGTTTTTATTTTTTATATGATAATATATATAGAAAAGAAAAGAAAAATATTTTTGTTTTTTATATGGTTTATGGGGAATAGGAACTTCTAGAAGAAGGATCTCGAATCACTAATCGCTAAAACTCTACACAATTGTCGCAGCACAACCTCCCCGGCAGCGGCGCTAAAATTTGATCCGTGCTAAATAGATATAAATATTATGCAACGACGGATGCTCGTGAATAATTACAAATCACCCCTTTGTGAAAAAGGATACTTGCAAAAACTCACGTTCGTGTGTAGTGTGAAGACAGGTAAGTAATTACCCGAATCGTTTCCCAACGAGGTGTGAATGGGAAAACTGCGGAAAGTTAGGATTAGAGTGACTGATGATATGATATGAGATTTTGCTTTTTTAATAATTCTAAATAACAATTTAAAACAAATATACACAATAAAATTAAACGCGAATTAATTAAATTACAAACGCGTAACGGGGAATCTAAAAATGGGACTAAAAAGTAAAATTTATGAAATTAAAACCTAAAAATGTAAAATTAATTAAAACTTATTTAAAAACTTAAATTATATATTTTTTTAACTTTTTATCTAATTATTATTAATTATTTATTTATTTAATTACTTATTAAACTATTTAAATTTATAAAAAATACTAAATGAACAAAGAAAATTCTAAACCTTTTTCTATAAATATTATTAAGTAAATAGAAGCTAAGAAAATTATAAAAATGAAACTTGCTTAATTAAAATTTAAAAAGATAAATTCTATTAAATAGAAGCTATCACTATTTTTCTATTTTTGTTTTTCTTAAGGTCTAAAAATGTGATTATATTTTTCCTAGATTATAATTAATAAAAGAAAATTATGAAAATTAAAATTATATTTTTCTGATTATTATTCTATTTATTATGATTTAATTATTATTAGAAACTAATAAAAAAGATTAAAAATATCAAATGACTTAGGAAAAATCTGAAAAATTTAGGATAAGTCTAAATTATTATTTAAAAGCTATGAAGAATAAAAGCAGAAGTTGACTAAGCCCAATAAGCAAATTTGGGCAATAAGCAGTTTGGCAAATAAGCCAAAAATAAGCTAATAAGCACAAAACTAAACCAAAAGCTCAGGACAAGTACAAACAACTTATAAAAGCTTAAAACAACTGAAAAACACAAATAAGCACAAGTAATAAGCAAGTTAAGCAGTAGAACAGTTGGCTAGGCTTATGTAGAAACTCAGAAAAATGGCTAATTTGCAAGGCAATTTAAGCAGTTTAAATAAGCAGATAAGCTGAATATTAAGGGGGCAAGAGTGAGCTAGTACTATGAGCTATCTTAAAAACTAAAAAGCCCCCCCACAAACATCTCAATTGAAGTCCAATTTGTCCCTAGATCAGCAGCTTATGAGCTATGCAGGCTGCTAAGGTTGTCTGTTTGGGCTGTTTTGTGTGCAGAGTTGCACAACAACACAAGGACCAAACCAACTCTTGTAATTACTCTTATATGAACTAAGGGACCTCAGAAAAGCAACAAATGAGGGTCAAATAAGCTTATGGCTTATGTAGGCTTATTTGGACAGTTGAGCCCCTAAAAATGCACCTATGGGCTTAAAACCTCAAAAGTGCTCAAATCTGATTAACTCCTAGTAACTATGGCTTATATAACCTATTTAATGCAAGATTAAAACTAATCAAGTGACCAATGAACAGTACATGAGCTCTATAGCTTAAAACTGCCCTGCACCAAACACCCCTTTATGGATGTTCTGTGAAGATTTTAAACTAGAACAGGCAGGTTAAGCTTATAATTACTTGTAATTACTGAATAATTGACTTATTTAAACTATATTAAACAACTTTCAAAACATAAATAAGCAGTAAAATAAGTTATGCTATTATTAGCTATTTTTGGCTTTTTATGAGTTTTTTAGTAACAACAGAACAAGGGCAATATAAGACTAATAAAACTGATCAAATACAATCAAAAACTAACAATAAGCATAAAATGACTAAAATAAGCTGAAATTAAGCACTGGAACAGTAAAGAGGAAACTAATGCAAAAACTATAAAAATGCTTACAACTGTTGTGGGAAATGAAACAAAGGAAATTAACCAAGGCCAAGCCTAGCTTGTCAAATCCAAGCTATAACCCCAATTTAAGCTTCCAGTACAGCTTATTCCCACCCAATTGCTTATTATGAGCTACTGTTGACTTTAGTTGACTTTTCTTGTTTTTCTAGAATAGAACTGAACTGAATTACAATAAGCTAATACAGGCTCATGAAAAGCTACAATGAGCTTATCTGAGCTTGTATAAAGGGTAAAAGAGCTTGTGAGTGATTATATAACCTGATTCGAATTATAAGTAAACATGAATTTTAATGTAACTGAAATTCAACACAAGATTGCTTGAAATTTAACTGAAGGTGACTTGTATTAACCACTGAAACTTGAAATTACAACTTGAATTGAAATTTAAACTAGAACTGACATTAAATAAATGTTACACTACTAAATGGTCTAAAAACGAGTGACAAAATATTCTTTTGTGCCTTCTCTTCTTTATATAGCATTCCAAAAGCTTCTCTGAGTCATCCTGAGTTAATCCCACCATTGACATAGCTTTGACTCAATCCAACCGTCCATTTAGATTTTTGGCGGGAAACGTGTAAAGTGGGTAAAACTGCAACTGGGCTTGTGGGGATGCATTAAATGCTTCTGACTGATAGGAGAGGTGTATTGGGAAGGAGGGGGTGGTTGAGTTGATGGGGGCAGAGAAACCATGGGCTATGGTGGTATTGGTTATGGCGGTAAATGGGGAAGAAGACGGGTCAAACATGAGTTTGACCCTGATATTAACTAAGGGTGAGTGGGCCGGGTTATTTGGTTTAGGTATTTGGGCTTGGATTTATAATTTTTGGGTTGGGTTGGGGTTTTATTTAATTTGGTTAGTTTGTATAGGATTGGGTTTATTTAAGTTAGGATTGGAAATGGATTTAAGTTAAACTTTAGGGACCAATCATGTAACTTCTAAAAATACAGGGACCATTGCTGTAACTTCTGAAATATTAATCCGATGGTAAGACTTGCCAAGTTTCAATAGTACAAGGACCAAAATTGATTATTTTCCATTTTAAACTACCAAAGACTATTTTTGCCATTTTTGAAACTTGAGGGACTAGACATGCCATTTATGTAAACTTTATTCAATTTTTATCTGTTTTTAATCAGTTTGTATCTGAATCACATAAAAACACATTTTAATGATATTTTCTGTATTATTTGACTTTTCAAAGTCTTTTTGGCTGTTTTTGTGGGTTTAATTAATGTAAAATATATGTGTATTTAGACACATATCAACCAAACACATGAGCCGCACTCAAGGAGTGTCTCATATCATAACAATAATCCGCTATAGTTGCACCATATAGTAAAATCTATGCACTATTGCATCACGCATAATAATAACTCCGCACAATTGCAGACATATAACAATAACTCCTCACAATTGCAGACATATAACAATAACTCTGCACAATTGCAGACATATAACAATAACTCCGCACGATTGCAGACATGGAATAATAACCTTAGCCAGCTCGCGTAACAGTTTCATAGCCACAAACATAATTTTCGGTCAAATCAACAAACAGGTAAACACATAACGCATTCAAATAACCAGGTCAGATATTTCAGCTAAACAGTCAAAACTTGAGCAAACAATTCGCGTATCCAAATAACAATCTTTGAGTTTAGTTGAAAACGAGCATGTATTCTCCCCCAAAACAGTCATAAAACCAGGAAAATTAAGGGCCATGAACTCAACTTCGCCACAGCAATGCAAACATCATAACTGACACGACTGGCATCTAGAGCTAATCACAATGGTATCCAGGAGACAGGTACAGCGGTATGAAAACGGCGCATCCTAATGATATAAGACTTGTCTTAATGCGAGATCCTCAACAATAAACTAAATCTACAAAGATTCCCAATGGTTACCCGTTTCTATTTCCAAAAATATTCTATTTTAGCCTTTAGTATAAGTTGGGTATCATCATTCGTGTGACGGAAGAAAGACACGACCCAAGAGTACGCACGCCTAAGAAGAGTAAACAAACGAAATCGACAAGAAACAAAACAAAAGTCAAGACGAAACGACGGGGTCAAACTACGTAAATCGCACAAACCGAAGACAACCCAAAACAAGGCGGTAAGTCATAAGGATGGGTCACCCGTTAACAAATTCCTCCAACATATTTACCGGTCCCTAATTAAATTTAGCAACCCAATTAGTCTGTTAACCGTGTCGAATGATTATATTAACGTTAACCAATCCGTAACTTGAACAATAATCCCATAATAATTTCCAAAAATTAATCTAAGTGATATTCCTCGATAAGCGTGCCCTCGAAACGCTTAGCAACTCGTACATATTTCCATTTTTTATTTCCTTTAATCATTTTCTTCTTAATATATTAAATAACAAAGTAATTTGTTATTTACAAAATAAATCGTTGTGTATTATAAGTTATTATTATTTATTATCATTTCTCTCTTTATTTTTGTCACTTTTATTTCTAAACTAAATATGTATCGAGCCACTTTGCATTTCGAGTCTCAATCCGAGTTTTAATATACTCGGGACAAATAGTCCACCTCAATATTCACAAGTACAAATATAAGTCTAAATCCATCTTTCGGATTGTCGAGGTACACCGAGACTACAAAGTCTTGGTTAGCACCTGACGTCGCTCAAAACATCACGATTATAATTCCAAGACCAAGAAATATACCACAAGGCCATACGGCCGTATCTGCTACTCGGCAAAATATTTTTACGGCTCATCCAAACTAAATCAAACCAAATCCAACATCACGACACGACGACAAATACCAAGAACATATTAACCTTACCATGCCGAGACCAAGGGGTCTCGGCTCGAACCTGTTGACAGCAACAACCAAACGGACCCGAGAGGTCTCTCAGCCATAAATCCAAACGGACCCTTTGGGTCTCTCGGCCTCAATCCAACTCAACCACAACCTTCAAAAATCAAAACTAATCCTAAACCTAAAGTTTAAATTCGACCACAATTAATAAAAATAACAAGATAAAAATACAACCTAGCCACAATAACCACAAGCATGAAAATAGGCCCAAAGACTCACCACAAGACTCGACACGACATCAAAATGTGACAAAAATCTTCGGCTGTGAGCTTATGCTCACGGCATCACCTCAACTCGACCACAAAAACTCAACAAATGATGATACCAACATTTTTAGTCATTAAAATGTTTAACCCTTGTGTTTATACCCAAATCTAACCAAAAACATAAAAAGTAACTCGTTAATCACGAGTTTGACTCAAACCGAGTCACACACAAGTGTGAAACGGTGTGTCTCACCTTCAAACACTCGGATCTACACGGATCTCGGTCGGAAAATGAAGTTGGTGGTGCGTAGTGGTGGTGAAATGGGTGCTTGGTGCGCGTGTGGTAGATAATCGTATAGAGGGGAGCAAGAGGGTGAGTTTGGTGGTGGCGGTGTAGCGTTAGAGGTGGCGGTGGTGGTGCTACCATGGGCAGCCGGAGGTGAGGTGTAGGGTGGCGACGGCTAAGGTACAAGGGGAAGAAGACACAACCCTAAAATGCTATAATGAGGGTTTTTATACCCCTTGTGTGCCACTTGTAACCCTACTAACCATAAGGACCAAACATGTAACTTAGGGCAAGGGGGCTTAGGTGTTATTTTGCTAAACTTTTCATTAAACGCTAACGAGGCTAGTTTAAGTTAGTAAACGGTAGATTCAAGATTCGAGAATTTCGCCAACGTGCTCAGAATAATATTTTCAATAAAAAAAACTATTCATACGCCTCATTTCTTACAAATAATAAGATAATCAAATCAAATCGTTGGTTGTGCTAGTACGCGTTGTGTGCAAATTCCACGTTTCGCGAGATAACTTCACGTTTTAGAGTCAAACAAGCTTGGAAAGGTTCGTAAATGAAAAACATGGATAATTTCGTATAAAAATACGTCTGGAAAATTACGGTGTATTACAGTCTCACCTCCGTAAAAAGGAATCGCGTCCTCGCGATTCAATTCAAGTTACCCGTTATAGTTGAAAAGAGATGAGAATACTTTCGCTTGATCTCATCCATACATTCCCACATGAATTCAGGACCTCTCTTAGAGTTCACCAATCTTTGACAATAGGAATACGACTTTACTAAAGTCATCTGACTTCACGGTCCATGATTTCGATAGGTTTCTCAACAAGGTTTAAACACTCATCAATATGGATCTCTCCCGGAAGAATAGCAACTGCTTCATCGGCAAGTCATTTCTTCACATTGCACATAAATCCATTGCGAACATTGCTGAGTCCTGACGGTAGCTCGAGTCTGTGTGCTACCGGTCCAACTCTAGCAAGGATTTCAAAAGGATCAATATGGCGAGTATTAAGCTCACGTTTACTAAACGTATCACACCTTCTGATGGTGAATCTTTAAGCATCATCTAGGCTTTAACTGGGAATTCAATAGGTTTACGTCATTTGTCAGCATAACTCTTCTGACGATTCGTGAGCAGCTTGCAACTCGGTTCTGATCTTAACGATCTTCTCGGTAGTCTCATGAACAAGTTCAGGGTCAGTAAGTTGGGTATCCCCAACTTCTACCCATCAAGTCGGCGATCGGCACTTGCGACCATAAGGTGCCTCGTACAGTGACGTTGAAATACTGGATTCGTAGGTATTGTTATAAGAGGATTTGGCCAACGGGAGGTGTCTATCCCATCCATTGCCAAACTCGATTACTCAGGTAGAGGTACGGGATTCGCTCCTGAGGTCTAGCTTATGATATAGTAGCAAAAACAGCAAATCGACTTACAAAATGATTTGTGAAATGGCTTATAGGATAATAGGAAAACAATTCATCGTTTATAAAATTGTAGCAAAGTCAAATTTTTGATTTTCAGTTTGATTCATAATATTGTAGTAAGGCAGCAAAACGTTTTATGAAATCGTTTTGCTAAACGATTTGTAGAACAGTTTACGGGGTAACAGGAAAGCAGTTCGCCATTTATAAAATGGTAGTAAGATCAAAATTTTGATTTTTGTGAAATAGCAATAAAACATTTTGTAGGATGACCGCAAAACGGTCGGTAGAAAAATCAAAGGCAGTTTGTAAATTAATGGCAAAATAGTTTATTATCCTATAATAGGTTAGCAAAGATAACTGTATTCCAGAGGGACGAGAGAAAAATTAGGTGATTGTCCCAAGGAACGCGGTTCAGGTTACTCCTTAAGGTCTTAAAATTTCTGTTGGGCGTGGAATCTCTGCCAAATAGAGAGTTTAGCGAGTTCAGAGTACAACTCTGAGGGAAGATGTTGATTGTTACTAGCAATCAGTCGGTTGAATCAGTAATGTACATAGTACTTAAAGCGGAAGGTACAACATTGATTGAACAATTTCGATTGAACAACATCGATTGAGCACAAGGCTTAGGGTAGAAGCGACTGTAACAAGACCACAACAGAACAAGGTCGAATAACAATTCCAAATCCGGAATGAAGTCCAAAATCACAAAATCCAGCGATCCAAATTCAGACATAGCCAAAACCAAATCTAACATAACCAAAACCAAATTCCAAACATAGCCAATATCAAATCCAAACATAGCCAAAATCAAATCTAGACGTAGCCAAAATCAAATCCAAATATAGCCAAAACCAAATTCTAAACATTCCAATAGACTCAAATGGGCTTATTACAAATCTCAATGAGTTATAATAAGCAACTCGGATTTAAACAGTGCCAATCGGGTCTAACCCGACCCGATGCAAACTACGGTTCGACGGCAAAAAACAGGAATTCCATATAACGAAGACGTATAGCGGTGCTAGGGGTATTACGGTTCATGCGGTGTTGTGATGCCAGTGTGTCGTGTGTGTGCATAGTATAATATTCACTGCCCGTGTACACACGCAAAACTTTTCCATTTCTAAAATCAAAAACCAACCCGAACATAATTCCATTATAACTACTCCCAGTATCGCAAAATTCACCTCTAAGTCGGACATAGGTGATCAGGCAATGTCCCACTGTCCCTGGTTGAATATAGGTGATCAGTCTATATTCACCCGAGGTTCAATAAATTTTGAAATACTTAGCCTAGTTATACTAGTAATATGTCCTTTACATCCAAAATCATTTCGAAAAACCACGACGAGTGTACAAACTCGAAATCAAATAATGAGATTACGCAAGGAAATAGCGTAACTCTATGACAGGTTCGGTGTGTGCATAAGCATATGGAAATGCTTATAGTGAACAACTAAAACAGGCGGATATACATTATCCAATAGTCGGGCACACATCTCATCAAATATATCATCAATTATCTCGTTACATATACCATCAAACGTCTAATCACATATACCATCAAACAAAATCATCAAGGAGGCTTCGGCTTGGCAAGCAGGCACGTGGCGGTCATAGAGAAAGTTTTCGCAAAAGTGGTTATAGTCTAGGTTTTAAAAATATACCTAGTTCTCTATAACCTCGGCTCTGATACCAATCTGTAATACCCCCAAAATCGGGTCTAGTGGAAGCATACACGTCACTGGGGTGCTACTCAATTGGTATCACAACACAAGTACAAAGAACGGATTTTACCTCAATCATTTAGAATAAAATTCATTAACAAAAAGTGTTAAATTTACATTATTCAAAATTAGTGCAGAAATAGGCCCATAAAATAAATAAAGCGGTCCCAATTATATATCAGAGTGTCATGATTCTATGACCATGCCATGCCATTGCCAAGCGCCTACATAAGTAAGCTATCGCCTTAAACCTGAGAATACACGCTAAAAGTGTCAACACGAGGTTGGTGAGTTCATAGGTTTTAGTTTAAAACAGTATAGCTGAACCAAAAGGTTTCCGAGTTCAAATAATCATTTACAACAAGTCAAATTCAACGTAGGCTCACACTACCTAAAACACAGTTCCAAAACCAAAACCGCAATTAATATCAAAATCAAACATCTTGAACCATAATCAATCATACAGATACTACACTCATATAGTGTCACGCAAAATTTAACGGTTACGCTGGCTAAGTCATGAACAAAACACATAAGCCGCACTCAAGGAGTGTCTCATATCATAACAATAATCCGCTATAGGTGCACCATATAGTAAAATCCCTGCACTATTGCAGCACGCATAACAATAACTCCGCTCAATTGCAGACATATAACAATAACTCCGCACAATTGCAGACATATAACAATAACTCCGCACGATTGCAGACATGGAATAATAACCTTAGCCAGCTCGCATAGCAGTTTCATAGCCACAAACACAATTTTCGGTCAAATCAACAAACAGGTAAACACATAACGCATTCAGATAACCAGGTCAAATATTTCAGCTAAACAGTCAAAACTTGAGCAAACAATTCGCGTATCCAAATAACAATCTTTGAGTTTAGTTGAAAACGAGCATGTATTCTCCCCCAAAACAGTTATAAAACCAGGAAAAGTAGGGGCCATGAACTCACCTTAGCCACAACAATGCAAACATCACAACTGACACGACTGGCATCTAGAGCTAATCACAACGGTATCCAGGAGACAGGTACAACGGTACGAAAACGGCGCATCCTAATGATATAAGACTTGTCTTAATACGAGATCCTCAAACAATAAACTAAATCTAAAAAGAATCCCAATGGTTACCCGTTTCTATTTCCAAAAATATTCTATTTTTAGCCTTTAGTATAACTTGGGTATCATCATTCGTGTAACGGAAGAAAGACACGACTCAAGAGTACGCACGCCAAAGAAGAGTAAACAAACGAAATCGACGAGAAACGAAACAAAACGATGGGGTCAAACTACTTAAATCACACAAACCGAACACACCCAAAACAAGGCGGTAAGTCATAAGGATGGGTCACCCGTTAATAAATTCCTTTAGCACGTTTACCGAGCCCTAATTAAATTTATCAACCCAATCATTCCGTTAACCGTGTCGAATGATTATATTAACGTTAACCAATCCGTAACTTGAACAATAATCCCAAAATAATTTCCAAAAATTAATCTAAGTGATATTCCTCGATAAGCGTGCCCTCAAAACGCTTAGCAACTCGCACATATTTCCATTTTTAATTTCCTTTAATCCTTTTCTTCTTAATATATTAAATAACAAAATAATTTGTTATTTACAAAATAAATCGTTGCGTATTATACGTTATTATTATTTATTATCATTTCACTCTTTATTTTTGTCACTTTTATTTCTAAACTAAATATGTATCGAGCCATTTACATTCTGAGTCATAATCCGAGTTTTAATATACTCGGGTCAAAAAGTCCACCTCAAGATTTACAAGTCCAAATATAAGTCTAAATCCATCTTTCGGCTTGTCGATGTTACGCCGAGACTACAAAGTCTCGGTTAGCACCCGACGTCGCTCAAAACATCACGATTATAATTCCAAGTCCAAGAAATATACCACAAGGCCATACGGCCGTATCTACTACTCGGCCAAATATTGTTACGGCTCATCCAAACTAAATGAAACCAAATCCAACATCACGACAAGACAATAAATACCAAGAACATATTAACCTTACCATGCCAAGACCAAGGGGTCTCGGCTCGAACCTGTTGACAGCAACAACCAAACAGGCCCGAGAGGTCTCTCGGCCATAAATCCAAACGGACCCTTGGGTCTCTCGGCCTCAATCCAAAACAACCACAACCCTCAAAAATCAAAACTAATCCTAAACCTAAAGTTTAAATTCGACCACAATTAATAAAAATAACAAGATAAAAATATAACCTAGCCACAATAACCACAAGCATGAAAATGGCCCAAAGACTCACCACAAGACTCGACACAACATCAAAATCTAACAAAAAGCTTCTGTCGTGAGCTTTATGCTCACGGCATCACCTCGACATGACCCCAAAATCTCAACAAATGATGATACCAACATTTTTAGTCATTAAAATGTTTAACCCTTGTGTTTTATACCCGAATCTAACCAAAAACATAAAAAGTAACTTGTGAATCACGAGTTCGACTCACACCGAGTCACACACAAGTGTGAAACGGTGTGTCTCACCTTTAAACACTCGGATCTACACGGATCTTGGTCGGGAAATGAAGTTGGTGGCGCGTAGTGGTGGTGAAATGGGTGCTTGGAGCGCGTGTGGTAGATAATTGTATAGAGGGGAGCAAGAGGGTGAGTTTGGTGGTGGCGGTGTAGCGTTAGAGGTGGCGGTGGTGGTGGTGGTGGTGGTGCTACCGTGGGTGGCCGGAGGTAGGGTGTAGGGTGGCGACGGCTAGGGAACAAGGGGGAGAAGACACAATCGTAAAATGCTATAATGAGGGTTTTTATACCCCTTGTAACCCTACTAAGCATAAGGACCAAACATGTAACTTAGGGCAAGGGGGCTTAAGCGTTATTTTGCTAAACTTTTATTAAACGCTAACGATGCTAGTTTAAGTTAGTAAACGGTAGATTCAAGATGCGAGAATTTCGCCAACGTGCTCAGAATAATATTTCTAATAAAAATGACTATTCATACGCCTCGTTTCTCACAAATAATAAGATGATCAAATCAAATCGTTGGTTGTGCCAGTACGGGTTGTGTGCAAATTCCACGTTTCACGAGATAACTTCACGTTTTAGAGTCAAACAAGCTTAGAAAGGTTCGTAAATAAAAAAAATGGATAATCTCGAATAAAAATATGTCTGGAAAATTACGGGGTATTACACTAATATAAAAGAAAAATAAAATATTGAAAGCAAATGCCACAACAAAGAATCAAAGAAAGCACAACATCAACAACGAAGCAAAAGATGAAGCAAAAAAAATGTGTAGAGTACCAGCAGAAAAAAGTAGAGCTTTTAGGGTTAGGGTTTTATTTTTGTTGCTGTTGTTATTATTATTATTATTATTATTATTATTATTATTATTATTGTTGTTATTATTATTATTATTATTATTATTATTATTATTATTATTATTATTATTATTTTGAGGAAGATCGGTGTAGGCTCTGATGCCATATTAGAATTGATAATTTTCCGTGCTTCATTAATTTGCATTAAAAGGCAATATAAATACAATCAATAGCTTATAACATAAGCAAACTAGAATGGGCTAAGCCCACTAATGATAACTAAACAAATATAATATAGTCCCATGCATATAATATGTGAACTAATAAAAACTTGAGCATTTCCCATTTTGTCTATTCATCTATTATGCGTCTATCATCGTCTATTTGTTAGGTTATTAGCACGAATACAAAGTTTTCGTAACAAAAAGTAATACTAAGCAAATTGGAGCTGAAAGAAAACATTAACGAATAGAACTTTTTTACTTTAGGTTGCTCCCATCCGAGCATGCGTGAGCACATGGGAAGCAAAGGTGAAGCGTGAACATGGCTGGGAGGGTGATGGAGAGCAATTGGAAAGGAAGCAAGGTGCAAACGATTGGGAAGGCGTGTGAGTGGTGGGCCCAAAACCAATTGAACTGTTTGATGGTTTATATAAAAATAAATAAAAATAAAAAATTCGTACCCCATTTTACCTATAAATACTCCATATAATTTCACCATTTTCAAACACAAATTCAACATTACTTTATAAACTCTTTTATTTACATTCCTACTCAAACAAAAACTAATTATGGAAAATATGAATTCCGAAACAATAATATTCGACGAAGAAGGAGAACGAGAAGTTATTAGTCGTGACATGACGTTTTTAACCAAAGCGTTGTCGTTTATTATTAATAGATGACAACGAAAACGATCAAAGAGAACAAACGTAAATCGAGATCATTCCGGTGCTCATGATCGTTTAGTCGATACATATTTTAGTGTGAATCCGATGTTTTCAGAAGATACATTCAAGGAGAGGTTTCGAATGAGTCGAAGGCTATTCATATGGATAGTTGAAGAAATACGTCTTCATAATCCATACTTTGCTAATACCAATGACGCTATCGGAAGACCAAGCATTTCCGCATTGATAAAGTGCACCTCCGCAATTCCTCAATTGGCATACGGAACCGTTCCTGACGCCCTTGATGAATATTTGCAAATGGGCCAAGAAACTTCTCGTCTATGTCTAGAAAAATTTTGTACGTCTGTTATAGAAATTTTTGGACCAGAGTTTTTGCGGAAATCTACTATCACCGATGTTGAAAAGCTATACGCGTTTCATGAACAAAAACACGTGTTTCCGGGAATGTTAGGACGCCTTGATTGTACAGATTGGCCTTGGCATGGTTGTCCGGTCGCACATAAAGGGCAATTTGTTAGACGCGATCATGGTTCGACTCCATTCATTTTGCTAGAAGTTGTTGCGTCACAAGACTTATGGATATGACACGCTTTCTTTGGTGTTGATGGGACAAACAACGACATCAATATTATACATCAATCACCTATATTCAACGATCTGAAAGAAGGAAAAGCACCAGAGATTCCGTTTGTGGTTAATGGCGTAACATACTCATTCGGATACTATCTTACTGACGGGATATATCTGGAATGGGCAACTTTGGTTAAGACGATAGCAGAACTAGGGGCCGATGGAATCAAACGACTCCATTATAAGCAAATGCAAGAATCGGCAAGGAAAGATGTCGAACGGGCATTTGGTGTTCTAAAGATGAAATGGGGTATATTGGCTAGTCTCGCACGACCGCTTGGTCAAGACAAAATAAGTAGATCATATTACATAATATGATTATAAAAGACCAAGGTACGGTGATATCTCCAGATTGGCATCCGGAGGAAGCACATCAACCGGACGACACCTTAAGATCCCAAGAAGATAGTCAAATCGTCACAAGTGCATCAAAACCTTCGTGCCGATTTGACTGAACACATTTCTCGTAATGTTTAGTTTTAGTTTTTTAATATTTATAATGTTTTTATTTTTAATGTAATGTTTTTATGATTTTAATAAATAAAAGTTTTAGTTTTTAATAAATAAAAAAAATGTGTTGAAAGGTGGAGTGGTGTGAGATGGTTGAGAGTGAAAAGTGAGATAGTGGTGAAGGAGAGAAAAAAATGATGTGGCACTGAAGTGCAAGGTGAAATGGTGTGAGGGATGGGGTAGCCTTAAGCCCTTTTGGTAAAGAATGTGATCATGCATTGTAAAGAATATGATATTCAAAAAGACAAACTTGCATGGTGACAAATGACACATGCATATATTACTTCACACCATTCATCATCAGGGGCGGATCTAGCATAAGACCAGGGTATCAACGTGCATACCCTGCGTATAATCTTAGGTGTCGTTTGTTTTTTTCCAATAAGCATTTTTTTTCTCTTTTCACTTCTTTTGTCTGCGGGAGGGCAGAGGTTTATGTTTGTTTTTTTTTGCAGACATAAGTGATTCTTTTCACTTCTTTCCTCTTCTAAATTTCAGACATTATATTTCACTTCTTACCTCTTCTTTCACAAACCCTACATCTCTTTCTCAATATCTTTTTTTATACGCTTTCGATCATTTTTTTATATTTTCGTCAGTTTTTTTACGTTTTAGTCCGTCTTCTTACGTTTTCATCCGGTTTTTTTACGTTTTCGACCCTTTTTTTACGTTTTAGTTCGTTTTTTACGTTTTCGTTTGTTTTTTACGTTTTGGTCTTTTTTTTACGTTTTCGACCGTTTTTTTAACGTTTTCATTGGTTTTTTACGTTTTCGTCTTTTTTTTATGTTTTAGTCCGTTTTCATCCTTTTTTTAACATTCTCGCCTGTTTTTTTACGTTTTCGTCTGTTTTTTACGTTTTCGTCTGTTTTTTACATTTTCGTCTGTTTTATTACGTTTTCATCCGTTTTTACGTTTTCGTTTGTTTTTTTACGTTTTCGTCTGTTTTCTTTATGTTTTAGTCCTTCTTTTACGTTTTCTTCCATTTTTTTACGTTTTCGTCCTTTTTTTACGTTTTCGTCAGTTTTTTAACATTATCAACCGTTTTTTTACGTTTTCGTCGGTCTTCATCCTTTTTTTTACATTCTCTTCTATTTTATTACGTCTTCATCCGTTTTTTACGTTTTCGTCTGTATTTTTACGCTTTTATCTGTTTTTTACGTTTTTGTTTATTTTTTTACGTTTTCGTCTGTTTTTTTACGTTTTCATCCGTTTTTACGTTTTCTTCTATTTTTTTACGTTTTCGTCTTTTTTTTACGTTTTCGTCCGTTTTTTACGTTTTTGTCCATTTTCTTACATAAGATAATGTACAAAAACTTACGAAATCATATGAAAATGGACGAAAACGTTAAAAAAAAAAAGACAAAAACGTAAAAAATTAGACGAAAACGTAAAAAATAAACGAAAACGTACAAAAACGTACGTAACGTAAAAAAAACCGTACCGAAACGTAAGAAAACGGACAAAAACGTGAAAAAACATACGAAAACATAAAATACAAACGAAAACGTAAAAAAAAGGTAAAAACAGAGGAAAACGTAAAATAAATGGTCAAAATGTAAAAAAAACGTAGCAAAATGTAAAAAACGGACGAAAACGTTAAAAAGTAATACGAAAATGTAAAAAAAAAAAGCGAAAACGTAAAAAAACAGATGAAAACGTAAAAAAGACGAAAACATAAAAAAACGGTCGAAAACGTAAAAAAACGGACGAAAACGTGAAAGAATAGACGAAAATGTAAAAAACTGATGAAAACGTTAAAAAACAGACGAAAAAGTAAAAATAAATATGAAAACCTAAAAAAATTGTCGAAAACGTTAAAAAAAACGTCGAAAACTTTAAAAAAAACATACCAAAACTTAAAAAAAATAGACAAAAACGTTAAAAAAAAAAAAAAAAAAAAAAAAAAAAAAAAAAAAAAAAAAAAAAAAAGAAACGGACGAAAACGTAAAAAAAAGACAAAAACGTAAAAATAATGTCGAAAACGTAAAAAACAGACGAAAACGTAAAAAAATGATGAAAATGTAAAAAAACAGATAAAACGTAAAGGAATGGTCGAAAACGTAAAATAACAGACAAAAACGTAAAAAAACGAAGGGAAACGTAAAAAATACTAGTGAAATAGAAAAAAAAAATGAAGAAAAAGGAAAGAAGTACGTTAAGAGCACAAAAAACAAACGGTCTTCTTCTTGTAGATGAAGAGCTTCAGATGTACCTCTTCTTCTGCAGACATGGTTTCCAGATGAAGAGGTAAAAGCTCTGAAAAAACAAACGACACCTTAGTAGTGTAAAGTTTTTTTGATTTTTCCAATAGTTAGTACAAAATACATTACAAATTTACGAGTGCACACCCTCTAAAATACTGGAAATTGATCAGTGCATACCCATAGATTTCAAAGAAAAGAAAAAAGGAAGAAAAAGAAGGAAAAAAAATATGACTGGTAAACTTGAAGTGGTTGGTCCAGTATGTTGAAGACGAAGTAGAAGGTCAAAATGTCAAATGGTATTTTTTTTTTTGTTTTTTCTCAGGCCCAGTTATAATTTAGAACTGTTTAGTTATGGGTTATGACTTTTTTTTTTTTTTGAACTTAGGGTTATGACATTGACTTTTTACTTTTTTAGTTCACCAAATTCCTCTCTCAAGCCAAACCCATTTAAATCTTCATTTACGAATGAAAAATTAGGATGTTAATTTAGTATAGTACCAACTACCAAGTATTAAGTATATACTTCTTGTTAATTTATGCATGTTTGAATAGATAGCACTGATTGAAACATAAAAAAAATATTTGTTAAAAGAACAGATAAAACTTTTGATCTTATTTAACCAACACCAAAACCAAACCAATTTTGACTAAGATAGATCAATCCGAACAACCAATTTAATCCTGGAAATACCCGACCCGGGAAAAAAAATCCAAACCCATAAAACCATTTTTTTTTCTTCGTAAGTCTACAAAAATAGTGCATACCCTAACTTAAATTTCTAGATCCGCCACTGTTCATCATTCATTCTAAACGCCAAAAAAATCCACTTCAGAAATTTAATCTTTACTTCTTAACAAAATCCATTATTAAAGTTGTAGAGGGTGTTTGGTTTGAATGTGTGGAAATATATATGAAGGAAATGAATATTATATAGTAGTATCTTTTGTCCCTTGTTCTACAAATGTGAATGAAATAGACATGAAACAATCAATAACTTGACTGAAAAACTCTTCATATTTTTCCCTCCCTCTCAAACAAGTGTTTATACTTTATAATTCTATTTTGAAATGTCTGAAAATAAGTATCCACATTTTATTTCAACAGACGATATTTTATTGATTTGGATAGAGAAGTGGATTTGGGCTAACATTCTACTTTGAATTTTGATGGGCTAAAAAAATTATGTGGCCTACATCAATCGAACCCACCAATTGATATATTCCCAAAATATCAGACACCCAAAAGCATATTTGGGCTGAAAAGTTTTGTACCTATTTATTTTCTACTTTTTTGGGCTAAAAAGCGAACCCACTAATAGATGAAAATGAGCTATTTTATTTTCTTAGAAAATAAAAATGTCTGCTGTGTTAACCACAAAACTCAAGGGTGTGTGGTTTGTGTTGACGTATGTGTCCGAACGGCCTGTCTCGACCGGCCGTCCGGACGACATCAAGCCGTCCGGACATACCGGAAGGCACACGACTCATCCGGCCAATATCACTGTGAGTAATAGGACAGGTGGCGTTTACCTTTTGACAGATGGCAGCTGCAGACACCGCCGCCACCGCCCCAGGATTTACGGGATTATGTCGGGGACATGTCTCCTGGAAATCCGGCGCCGCCATTCCAGGTATCGAGGCCGAGTACTATAAATACTCGACTCATTTACTGCTCTCAACTAACACTTTTACCTGCATTAATTCCTCACTACAGTTGATAGCCCTTTCGGAATATAAGATACTTACTCTCACACCGGAGGTGGGTCCTGGGATAACACCCGGGGCGAGCCTAACGTGTGCTGTTGTGTGCAGATACCCGGAAGACCCCAGATAGTCGAGGGGATCAGCACCCAAGCCTACCGGAAGAACCCCAGCTGAGTTCAACCGGCAGGCCCTCTTTATTTGTCTGAAGTGATTGCAAGAAATTGCTTCAACAAATTGGCGCCATCCGTGGGACCTTTCGCTCGATCTACCTGTGATTTAGAATGACAGGTCCTCCACCAACGTTTGAAACATTCGAAACGACAAATACAACACCCTTCATCCCTGTCCGGAATACTAGTGAGCCCGGAGGATCCGGAAGAAACCAAGAGCCCCCAGATGCCCAAGCACTAATTGCAAGCCATCTTTCGGTGTTGAAAGAACTGTTCAAACAACCGGGCAATCGCAACCTGATAAGCCCCAGAATGCTGAGGCTCGACGGTGAGTCTGAAAATTCAGAGGAAGAAGATGTCGGAGGGTCGCCCTTCGGGAAAGGAAAAAAGGCGGATGATAATTCGAGCTACGGAAAAGGAAAAAAGGCAGATGACGATTTGAGTAAACCATTCAAGGAAATGATCAAGTGCCCGTTCACAAAAAGAATCATAGAATTCTCGTCTCCCAAACACAAGATCCCAACAAACTTGAAACTATACCAAGGGACCACTGATCCGGACGACCACATCAATCGTTTCACTGGAGCAGGAAATCATGAAGAGTGGCCCATGCCAGTGTGGTGTCGAATGTTCCAACAGACGCTGGACGGAAAAGCCAGAGGATGGTTTGACAAACTCCCGACGGGGAGCATTGACAGCTGGGATGAACTTCAGAAGAGGTTTTTGAACAGATTCAGTATGTTAAGGATAAGCACCAAGGACCTAACAGAGATCAATAAAATCCACCGAAAGGCGAACGAAAGCCTTCCGGACTTTAAGGAAAGATGGATTTGCGAGGCCAACAACTTCCCGGACGCCCCGGAAATTATGCAAATCGGGTCGTTTTTGAATGGCCATCACTGCCCAGAACTGGCCAAGAAATTCTCAGACAAGATTCCTAAGACCGTTGATGAGATGTTGGAAAGGGTCGATGATTTTGTTCGGTCCGAGGAGGCTTTCCGAACGACAGAATTGCCGAAAGGAGAGAGAACGGAGTCTCGGCCTAACCCTTACCAAAGCAAGGGCGACTACCAGTCAAAACCCCCTACTGGAGATTACCGTCGGAGCAGCCCTAAGGTCGGGTATAAAGGACGAAGGAACGATTACTATGCACCTTACATCGCCCCAAGGTACGGAAACGCTGGGAGGTTCGACCCTCGCCGAAATGATGTCCGCCGAAATGATACAAGGCCAATCGACTTAGACACCCTCACCAAAACACCGAAGGAAATATTGGCGACAGAGCACCAGCTGAGATTACCGCAGCCCCCTCCTACGAAGGGAAAGCCACAGAAGGATTGTGAGGACAGATACTGTGACTACCATGGGGAGAAAGGACATTTCACGGACGATTGCTGGGTACTCAGGGAGGAGTTAAAAACCGCATTGAATACAGGGAAGCTGGATCATTTGGTAAAAGACCTCAGGAGGGGAAAGAAAACTAATCAAGGAGGTAACCACCAAGGGAATAGAGGGAAAGTAATCAACATGATTCGAAGCCTTACAACCTCCCGGAAAACGGAAGAAGTGGGAAAGGAAAAATGGATGGACGCTCCAATAAGTTTTCCGTCCCTTCCTTTGGAAAGGATGTCGGTCGAACCGCTGATAATCAAAGTTGAAACTGAAGGAAGAGAAATCCGCGAGATCTATGTTGACCCTGGTGCGTCAATGGAAGTAATGTATGGGCATCAATTCGAGCGCCTGGATCATGCGGTTAAAGCACGGTTGAAGAAGGTTGACACAACCTTGACAGGATTCGCGGAAAATCCGTTAGGCCAAGGGGGGTGATTGACTTAGAGATCCGCTTCAGAAATCGGGATCTGTCCCGAAAAATCAGTTTGGAATTCGCCGTGATCGACTCACCTTCCCCCTACAATGCCATACTAGGACGCACCGGTTTGAGGAAGTTGCGGGCCGTACCCTCAACCATTCATTCAATGGTTAAGTTTCCAACACCGGGCGGCATAGCGACATTGGTCACTCAGCCAAAGACGCGAGGGCATCACAGTGCGAGGAAGGAGCCCATCGCAGGAACAAAAGAAGCCAAGGAGAGAAATCATCCGTTGGAAGGAAAAAGATGGGACAAGCCGTATGAACAAAAGAAAGAACCTAGGATAGGAAGAAAGGACGAGAGAAAGCTGAATCGGTATGATGACCAAGGAAGCCCCCACATACCAGCCAAAATACAAGTAATGGCTCAGGTAATCGTCAATACGAAATAACCACTGAAATGTCTTGCTATTTTATTCTATTACTGTAACAATGTGCGAACTAACGGAAGGAATGCCAATACCTTCGTAACTTAAGACAGGTAATTTTACATATCGGGAAAGCGAGGCCTATGGGAAAGCGGTCCGACAGAAGTATCGGAGCCTTGCCGAATGAGAAAACACAAGCCGAGCAGGGATAGGCAGGAGGACGCCACAAGCATGGCGAGCAATTGATTGTAAAAAGCGTCCGTGTAAATAGGGCCTAACATATCTTATGTAATACCCGAAAGGGTTTGATATTAATGATTTAATGAAACATAGCTACCCTACCGTGGAAGGGAGCAATTTTCTCACAATATATCTTTGAAATGTTTGTGATATCCCAGAAAAGGCTCGATATTGACTATTTTTAATGACAAATGCAGTTACCCCACCATTGGAGGGAGGCAATGTCCCTGCGGAACATCACTCGAATATTTATGTGAGGTCCCACATGTGTAGCGATTACAAAATAGCTCGAACATAAGTTTAGGGTGACTCGTCCGGATGACTCGCGACATCCGGGCGTAGTCAGTGTTCGAGTTTCGAGTTGGGAACACAAGTTCAAAGTGACTCGTTCGGGTGACTCGCGACATCCGGGCGTAGTCAGTGTTCAAGGTTGATTTTCTGGACATAATTAGAAAATGGCCCCCCCGAGAGGTTCACGCCCTCCGGGGAGTGTGTGGTCAATGTCCAAAGATGGTTGATACCCAGAAAGGGGTTGCCATAATCCTGGCGGAAAGGCTGAACCACCTGTAATATCTCGAACATAAGTAGAAAGTGATCCCTCCGAGAGGTTCGTGCCCTCCGGAGATTAGTGATCAATGTTCATTGTTTTCTGGACATAATTAGAAAGTGGCCCCCCCGAGGTTCGCGCCCTCCGGGGAGTTTGTGGTCAATGTCCAAAGATGGTTGATACCCAAAAAAGGAAGGGGTTGCCATAATCCTGGCGGAAAGGCTGAGTCATTTGTCACATTTTAAACATAAGTGAAAAACGATCCCTCCGGAAGGCTGGCCCCCTCCGGAGACTTTTGTGGTCAATGTTCATAAGGGTACCATACAACCATACAAAATGTATAAACTTACACTAACGGAGCTATACAAACAGTAAAAATAATAACAAGCGAATATCACACGTTCGTGACCAAAAGAATGTGGCGCTGATACAAATGTACTTTCGGTACCATGCGAGTGACAGAGGTAATAACGAACAAGCGGTACAACTCATAACACCGATGAATACCGAAGAGCAACAACTGTTCGGCAGCATCCCATTCGAAGACCCAAATTGTCCCACTCCACTCCACACATGCAGTTCCACGTATAAGTAAAAAAAAAAGGATTTTGAGTGAGGAAGGGAAAAAGGGGGAAGAAGGAGAAGGCAAACGTTAATAAATCACAAGTTAGTAGAATCCGGCAGGATCGTTCAAAGGTCCAACAGAGCATCCCATCATATCAACCGAAAGGCCAATTCCAATAAACCTAAATGAAAAAATCACTCCGAAAATAAGCAAAAACAATAGCGCGAAACATGAAACATGGAGCATGCGGAATACAGAACAGTCATAAATATATACAAATGAATAAATCACACGAATTATTTAAAATTATTACAGTCATCCGGGTATATAAAAAAAAAAAAAAGGAAATTGTTCTTGACTCGAAGGCCTTACAACACTAAGGTAAACCAAATCATTCGAAGACTTAGGGAGCTGACTCGTCCCCTCCAGCAGTTGAACTCTCGACGTTGGTAGCCCCGGAAGTTGATCCCTTGGCGGCATCGGCAGTCTGAACCCGGGGAGAAGAAGCCGGGTCGGGATCAGGGAAGATTTTCAGGATTTAATCAAGAGACTTGAGATAGGAGCCGCTGATCTTTTTGATATAAGGATACTCTGCGGTAAACAACCCATCAAATGCCGGGTCGAGTTTCTTCGCAGCATCCACATCCAGGTCTTCCGTCTTGGCCAAAATGGCGGCCACTTCTTCCGGCTCGCGGCCCTGAACCACGCCCTCCATAAACCCGGACTGCGAGGACAAGCTGAAGGGCCCTGCTAAATGGTTCTTGTACTCATAGCTGCCCAACAAACGACGAACAACCTCCGGGAGAACCTCTTTAACAACCCTGAACCTTTCCCCTTCGGTGCGGCCCACCCGGGCAATTAGATCTTTCTTTTCTTCCCGAAGGCCCAAGTTGTCCTTCACCTCCTCACTCAGGTTAACCTTAGCTTTTTCCAAATCAGCTTTCAAGGCGCTGATTCGTTCCGCTGCGGCCAACCTCTCATCCTCCACCAGCTTCTCCAACTCTTTCACTTGCCCCATCAACTCCGACTCTCTCACCAGGCAAGCGGAATGCTCAATCTTCAGTTGTTTGAGCTCTCCCCCATTCTTTCCGGGGTTCCCACAATGCTGGTGGATTTGGTAAAGCTCGCTGTGATCCTGAAGAAGCTTCTCGAACCGAAGCAGCAAGTCCGACTGAGCAACGGACCCCATACCCAAAAATTTCCAGGCTCTCTGAACAGCCTCGGCATCCCCCAAACTTTCCAAAAATGACTCTTCTTTCGGAGTCGGTAAGTGCAACAACAATTCTCGGCAGACCTTCCAGTTATCTAAACGGTCATCCTTGCTCACCTTCCACGTCGGCACATGCAAAGAGGCCGACCCACTTTCACCGGCTTCTTTATCCTTCCCACGGTTAGGAGCAGCAGCGGAAGAACCCCCTACATTTTCGGAAAAAGAAGAAAAATAAATCAATAAGTCAAGTAACAATTGCGGAACAAATGCAAAGTTCGGGGGTCAACGTCTCATAAAATAAAAGAAAGAAGGGACTTGCCAGCACCAGTGGCCTCCGACGTGAAGCCCACGCCGATACCTCCTTGGGTATCCGGCTGTTTTCTTCCGGCCGAAGCATCGGGCCCCTCCGGCTGTTTTTTTCCGGCCGGGGCATCGGGCCCCTCCGGCTGTTTTCTTGCGCCCGACGCACTCTCGCTTTCATTTGGCCCTCGGAAAGTACCCCCGCCGGACGCATCACGATGAAGGCGGACTCTGGTCCCCTGTGTTTGGGACTGAGATATGGGCCGGACGACATCCTGGTCCGGTTTCCTCTTTCTGGAGCCCGAAGCCTTTGGGTCAGACTTTTCGACTCTGGTCATTTCAACCGTCTGCTCAGGGATAGCAGCTTGAGGAGCGACGGCAGCATGCGTTCCATGGGATTGACTCTCTTGATGTTTATCCCCCTGGGTCACCGGCACATCCTTTCTAACTTTGGGCTTCTTCAAGTATTGAGACATTATGATAGCTGCAAAAAACGAGTGCATATAATGGTCAGAGCATTGCACAGACACGACGGCCGAAACACAACTAAAGTAACAAAAGGAGACAGACAAAGGCTGTAAGGGCGAAACCCCCCCCCCTCGATCCCCTAAAAGCCGCACGACTAGTTGGGATACACCCAATCGGACGAGAGCCCTATGACATATGGGAAACTCAAGCGACGCGAGGTCTATCGCATCCTAGGCCGTCCTATCGGCGTCCGGAGTAAGAGAACCGCAGGGTTTATATGCAAGCTACGATGATAAACCTCGAAAAAGGTTACATGGTGCCTGCCTTTTACTAGTTATACTTCTCTACGGCATTTCGCAATCCCTGATAATCCCATGCACAGCCCTTTCACCCCATCGAAAGGCACGCTTCTCTACGACAAACTTTGGAGGAATCATTGGACCCCTGGAAAATTCTCACAAGTAAAAGTGGGCAAAACCGACGTGGTTTTGCCGGGGGAAAGAGGGATACAGCTAAACAACAAAGTAAAATTAAGGCAGGGATGGTTCGGAACGTACCTTCGAAAGACGAAAGACTCTTATAAAAATCACGGACAGATTTGCAAGAATCGTTCGGAAAATAATACTGGAAGGCGTCTCAGTTAAGAATATGGAGTTACGATAGTAGAAAACACACACCAGTGTCGCTATTTATAAGAAGAACTCAGGATGTGGAATGTCACATTTAGCGAGACGCTGACGTGGCTGCACCTCAGCCCGCGTGCTAAGTACGCGTATGCGTGTCAGTTCATTAATGATGACCTACATGGAACAACCATAAAGTAACAGAATTATAAATAAATAAAAAAAGAGAGGTGCACTCATAGGAGCACCAAGGCAACACTTGGTAGGATCAGTGTGACGTAAGACATGCTAGAATCTAACGGCATATCCTTCGGAAAGGGTCAAACGTGAACCCATAGTTTGTCAGCAATATCATACCATCGGCACAATCACAGCGCCTACGCATAGAAGGGTAAGGCCCTCCAGAGAAGTTGAAAAAGGCACCCTGACCCATCGGGTGTACGCAATAATCATTCACCGGAAGAAATAGAGACATATATAATGTACATTGTAAGCCATGAGAGGATCGGGAACGATGCAATAATAGCTTCCACACATCAAAGCCATAACATGTCAAAACCAACTCTTTAAGGCACTACACCATCGACCGAACTAAAAAGCAAATGCAACAGTGATCCTAAAGACTTAGGACGAAAGACCATAAAGTAATCTTCGACGTGTTACGTCAATACTTTACTAGCAATGCAATACCGATGGTACATGTATGTATCGGAAAGTGCAGGCTAAAATATGAAGCAGCTGTAAGGCATTATCTCAGTCTTATGGGTGTATATGTTCGAACGGAATGTGCCGAAAGGCACCAAGGGTATTACCTATATATCGCAGGTACCAAAAGGCGCACAGATATTATATAAGTATTACATTATCGGCCTTCAACCGATAATGCAATACTGGGGGGGACATGTTGACGTATGTGTCCGAACGGCCTGTCTCGACCGGCCGTCCGGACGACATCAAGCCGTCCGGACATACCGGAAGGCACACGACTCATCCGGCCAATATCACTGTAAGTAATAGGACAGGTGGCGTTTACCTTTTGACAGATGGCAGCTGCAGACACCGCCGCCACCGCCCCAGGATTTACGGGATTATGTCGGGGACATGTCTCCTGGAAATCCGGCGCCGCCATTCCAGGTATCGAGGCCGAGTACTATAAATACTCGACTCATTTACTGCTCTCAACTAACACTTTTACCTGCATTAATTCCTCACTACAGTTGATAGCCCTTTCGGAATATAAGATACTTACTCTCACACCGGAGGTGGGTCCTGGGATAACACCCGGGGCGAGCCTAACGTGTGCTGTTGTGTGCAGATACCCGGAAGACCCCAGATAGTCGAGGGGATCAGCACCCAAGCCTACCGGAAGAACCCCAGCTGAGTTCAACCGGCAGGCCCTCTTTATTTGTCTGAAGTGATTGCAAGAAATTGCTTCGAACACAAGGGTGTGTGCCTGTGTGGTTTGCATTGACCAAACTACCCATGAGGTAAAGTGAATAAAGAAATGAATGAAAGGTCGGAAGTTCCTGCCCAGGGGGAGAACAGTAATCAAGCAATTAATTACTAGCATATAAACTATAACTTAAAACAGAATTTTAGGAGGATTGCCATATACATATAGACTTAAAGCACTCGTATAAAGATCGTCACTGTAAGTTAAAAGATAGAAAATACATTCCCGGTAAAATTCAATAAGGCAATAACTCATGATTGATTAAGGATCCAACTGATTAACCGAATCATTCAGCTATGCAGATTAAGCTGATACTGTTACTCTCAGAAGTAACCAGATAGGCCAAGTCGGAATCACAAGCAACAAGTATCAAATCATTATCGTTGTCCCAGTATTTTAGACAAATCGTTACACCCTCTAACTTAAACGTTTCTGCCACTTTGTTTTCGAGTTCCAACAGCCCAGGTGAAATGGAGAATATGAAGCTTTTCTCCTAAGTTACATTCACTGTAACTGATGGTACTGGATCAGAGTCTATTTTTTAAGCTTTTTCAAAGGGCTGCTAGCTTCTTCATCATGAGTAAATGTAGCAGCACATCTTTTCCCGATACTCTCATTGGCAGAGGACCCTATGTGTGATCCATCTGTCACAATTGACTCTGAATCTGATATGTCTGTATGAAAATATGAAATTGTTAGCCATCTCATTTGAGGATGTCAAAATAGTGTCAGGTTCAAATTTTACCTGAAAAATCCATAGGTGAGGTGTCACCGAGTACAAATCCAGAATCAACCCCAGTTATCCGTTTCAATGTTTGCACCACATAGCTAACATCTTCCATGTCAGACGGTAAAAAGAACTCCAAGACATAGTCAGCTTGGCTTTCGACACTATGCAGGAGGATTGCAAAGCAGCTAGTTAACCCACTCATGTGTGCATTGTGACCCAAAGGGTATTCTTCTTTACTGAGTTTGGTTACATCTTCACAAAAACATGAACCGCGGGATAACGCCTTGCCAACTAAGCCACGGGAACTGTCTAAATGCCGTTCTCTACATACTTTCTGAAAACGCCTCAGGTTCATATCTATAGCATAAAATGGTAGCCGGACAGTGGACATGCAAATTTTCCCGATGCATTTAGTGTCAAAACTACTACAACACTGATTTATAAACGTATCATGTGAAACAAAAGTAGTGAAAGGGGAAACAGCCCAAGTCTGAGCAAGAGGTAAACCGTGGTCATCACACACACTTTTCAGAATACCCCAAACTTTATCCCACTCATTTGGAATCTGTATAAAAGCCGTTTCCCACATAAGAATTCCAAAGCAAAACAAGATTTAGTTTATAAATCTGAATGAAAGATAAAATATAAATCAGCGAGACAACTCACATTTTCAGCAGGACCATCAAATACTCGTGTGCATGTCAGGTTCTGTTTCTGCAATATAACGACAATTTTGAAATGAGCAGCAAATGCAAGGAAGTGTAAACTAGAATACAACAGATAATAGGATCTATTAATGTGAGTGTACTAATCTTTCTATTCTTTTAGTTTTCATTGGGAAAGCTTCTAGGAGAAGTGTATTGAAATCAATAAAATCCTAAATATATGACCCCAGGAAACCTGACAACCATTGTAGCCATAGTGTTCCACCTAAGGCATAGTATTGGTGTTATTGTTTTGTAATTTTACAACATGGTCTAAAATCCTAACATGGAAAACAGAAAAAGACAATGGAGTTAAGGCCTACCAAACTGACAGACATATCATGAAAAAATCTTGAAGACTCTTGAGGAAAATGAAGCAGGACATCTGTACAACCGTACAAGATAGCTAAGCTTCTGTTGTTTCGTGCTACCAAACACCACGAATAGCAACAAAAAAAGGACACGTGTGTGCAAAACACTAGGAATGATAGGGGTTATCAGATTTAAGAGGTAAGATAGAAACCTTCAAAGCATCACAAACTTGTCGAACCTCATAAGCAAAATCCGGATACTTTGAAGACGTCAAGATTTCAATCACACCAACACATAACTGTGTAGTTGTATCAAATACTGGTAAAGCCAAATATCCTCGGAGATCGCAACGGATCGCAGAGGCTTGCTGCGGAAAATATTTAGGCAAGTAATTAGTTACATCACAAGACCACTCTGGCAGTCCACGAGTAAATACTCGAGCAATAGGATCAAGGTCTTCTTCATCAGATTCATCTTCCACAACAAGCACATTGCGCTTTGAATTTTTCATAAACAAAAGAAGTCTTTCATCAATTACACCAACACCAGATGGTTGATCTATATTTGTAAGTAATTTCTGCTTCCCAACAACATGAGGTGACCAAAACTGAACAAGGACATGTTCTTTGTGGAAACTCAATAGCATCATTGCAGCTATTATCTTGTTCTGTGTATTCTGATTAAGGGGATCGACATTAGCCCTCAGCATAAATCCTATAATTTATAAGAATAAAACAAATCAGGCATAAAAGAACTAACAAATATCATGAAACCATTACCATATACCATAAAAAGCTGAAACCACTCCTAAAGGTCAGGTAAGAACCTAAACCCATTACTACAAGTCTCAGTCAACCAATACATCTGCTATCAATTTTCTAGCAAAAATAGTCCTTTTCTAGATCAAAATTTGAACTATATAAATTCTATTTTCCAAACTTCTGATGTGTATATAACTGGGAAGCGCTACTCGAGGGGTCTAATTTTTGCAAACTGAAACAGTGACGAGTTTCTTGTGACAGATAGTTATGAAAGCAGGAAGATAGACATACCACTAGTTACTGTAGATTGAGATGAATCAGATTGAAAAAGTTCCTCTCCTTTTTCAAAAATCTTAAGATGCGTCAGATATCTCGACTCCCCGAAAAAGGCAGATGTCAACGGTTCAAAAGATATCCTCTCACTCAGTAGTGTACGTACCCGTAACATATTGGAACCTGAACCAGAACCATAACTGGATAAATATGCAGATGTATCTGGCTGGATCGGCCGACTCAAGGCCATGGAGATTGAGCAGACTTCGGCTTCTTGAACTCCAGTAAGAGACCTGTTTGACAAAACTGGATAAATAAGTATAATACTCAGAGGCAATGTTTCAAAGTGATGTTGAATGAAAAATGACACCTAATTGCTGTTCCGAGTAGATCATTTATAAGATAGAATACCATTTTAACCCTGAGAGTCAATTTGAACTGAACGACAATTTGATTTAAAAAATGTGACTAACAAATGTTGGAAGTTCTTATCACAACATCATTTAATATTACCTTAAAGCTCACAAATTTTTTTCCTTAGCTAAAACACAGACGGTCTTTACATGGACAGAAAGAAACAAACGGATTGTAAACGAATAATACCAAACATAAAACAGGCGAGTAAAAATCATATTGGCGGAGCCGTGAGTTCTAAGGGTTTCCCTTCGCAGGTCTCTGCTAGTGGTTCGGGTCCCGGGGCCTGCCCGTTTGGATGGTTTAACTCGGGGGGTCGGATTTCAAGTGCGGTGCCGTTCTAAAAATAAAAAAAATAAAATAAAAAAATAAAAAATGAAGGATCACTGTCTCACAATGATGCTCCTAATATCACATTCTCATACACTTCAAAAGCCTGAATTCGGAATTCAGTAATTCACAACAGATCCAACAAAACTTGTCAATACCTTAGGTTGCGTTTAGTGGGTGAGAAATGGGGCATTTTTACACACACACACACAAAAAAAAGGTAGGGAACTTGTTTAGTCACAAATTTTTGATTTTTTTTTTTTTTTTAAATAAAAATGAAAAGTTCAAATTGTAAATTGAAAAAAGCAATTTACATTTCCCAGCATTTTTCCTTGCACTTCTTCTACAAAAATCTCTTCCATTTTTAATTTTTTTCATAAAAAAATATCATCTAGACACGCTTTTTAAAATTATCTAACACTTTATTAGAGATAAAAGCCCCTTTATTTTTCTTAAAAAAAATCAAGATAGATAGTCTATATCGAGTAGTATTCTTTTATATGTTCGTTCAAAAAAAAAAAAAAAAAGTATTCTTTTATATGTCACTATCACCAGTACTCGTCACAACCACTCGATCTCCATCATCGACTCCACCACTGGCCACCGTCTATCTACTTCGAATTCATCCGTCAGTTCCAGCCACGTGCCACGTCACTCGTAACACACTTCAACTCACCCTCCAAATTAACGATCATGTTCGCCAGCCACTTCAACAGATCCTTTAGGTTTAATCATTATCGTATCACCTTAATTCATTACGATATTTACAATCTAGTTTAGCTTTACAACAAGTTATTAAGACATTCCGTTACCGCGGCGATATATTATTACTCCATCCGTCTTAAAATTATTGTCTTCAGACAAAAACACAAGGTTTAATAAAAGTGGATCATTCCCGCCCGATAAACTCTCTTTCGATTGTTCGACAAAACAACATGACTTTTATTTTGAGACATCTCAAAATGAAATGATGACTATAATTTTGGGACAGAGGGAGTATCTTTTAGAGTGTATAATGTCAGTTAATGAGTAAATAATACTACTAGAAAAAGCAGATGATCATAAAACAAAGCAAAATAAATAAATAACTAATACAAGGAATGTAAGAAATGACTTACAGGAGAAGAAACAGACTCCTCAAAAATGGCTGGCGGTCGGTAATATAATGGGGAGGGTAAAAGAATAGAAGAAGAAACAGACTCCTCAAAAGGGAATTAACTACTAGCACCATTTTATATTTAAAACGATAAAAACTTATACAACTAGTCCCCTACTTTTCAAACAACAGTCCCTATTAGTCCCCTGTATATGTCTTATATATCGATGATAGTCCGAAATCAATCACGTTCACTAAAAAATCCGCTAAAATTATACTAGTAGGTATTTTAGTCATTTCATCACTTACGTGTCAACACACGTTACAATTATTCTTTTCATCATTTTTACAATGTATCAAATCTTTTGATTTGTATCACCATTTGAGATGATTAAGAAATATGATGAACAATGATTTCTCTAACCAAAAAGTACGGTAATTTGTAGCAAGGTTATGAACGAGGAACGTTACGATACGTACTTAAATTTGGAAAGAAGAAATAACGGAGATGCTATATCTAGATTCACGAACAAAGTATGGTGATTATGGGTGGTGGCTCTAGCGAGATGCTTGAAAGTTTGTTTATGTGTTGGACTCAAATGGAATTTGGCTTTATTTTGGATTTAGGATCTATTGATTGATTAGCTAATAATTCATTTGGATCTAATTCTTTGGTTTTGTGTAGGGGATAAACAGAATAAACAAACACAACCGGATATTATTTGAATTTCTGAAAGGCGTGTGAACACTTTCAGATCGAATCAATTTGGTAGTTCTCCCGAATTATTCAATCGGATACAATTCAGAGATTGAGAACGTTTTGAATGCTTGTATTTGAGATTGATGAACCAGAGAGAAAAAATGACCATGAAAAACGTACGAATATATCAATACGAGATTAGGGCGGCAATAACTACCTTTTAGGCAGTTTTCCAAGAGGTTTCAAAGTTGTCAAAATTAGTCCCTTAATTTCCGAAAATTTAATTTTCTGAGGAACTTTTACCATAGCAACTAAGATCATAATAAATTCAAATAGGCGTGCACTCCGCACCTCCAAGCCTAAATGATGTCTTATTATGACTAAATTGGTCAAACAAGTTAATCCAATTACACTAAAATATCCAACATTCATCCCCTATTTTAGTGCAATCCTTGATTAACTAAAACAAGTTATCTCAAACAATCAAACTTTTGCATAAATGAAATGTCGTGACGATTGAATTTCACATTAGTACATTACACATTCCGAATATTCGAATACCAGGGTGTCGCTTAGGATTGAACCCTGGGAATTCATTTTGAATACACGAAGATAATGTACACAAAAGTTTACATACATAGTAGTTCTATCTTGACACATGTTTTACTAGCCTATGTCCTTATCCTTCATAAGCATGTCAAAGCCAAGTCCCAGCTTCTTGAAGCGGCTAAACTTCATGCTCATATAGGTAGCCCTTTTAGTCTTGCACCTGCAATGCAATTTGTCAAAAGTGCTATTAAGAATATATCCATTCAACCTTCCTAACTTGCAGGTCTGAACACATACTTTGGGATGATTCTTCTAATGTGTTCCAATCTCTAAATATTAAGCCTTCCACATTAAATTCAGCACCTAGCGTCATACTAGGTGGGAATTGGGTATCTTAATATCAGAGATTTCTGGTGGACTTTAATCTCATCCCTATAGCCGACTTTTTCACGAGATCTCTACACAACCCTTTGGTTAAATGATCGGCTAAATTGTGTTGTGTTTTCACAAACACCACAGATATCACACCATCCGTAATAAGCTCACGTATCATGTTGTGTCTAACACCTAAGTGTCTAGACTTTCCATTATACACTTGACTGTATGCCTTAGCCAAGGTAGTTGCACTATCACATCTAATAGAAATGGGTGATATCGGTTTAGGCCACAATGGAATTTCATATATTAAATTCCTTAGCCATTCAACTTCTTTACCAGCTGCTGCTAATGCCACAAACTCAGATTCCATTGTTGAATCAGTGATGCAAGTTTGCTTCTTTGATGCCCAGCATATGGCACCACCTCCAAGTAGGAATACCCAACCACTTGTGGCAGAATGATCTTCCCTATTGGTAATCCAACTTGCATCTGAATAACCTTCAAGAACAGAAGGAAATCCAGTATAAGTCAATCCATAATCCATTGTTCCTTTCAAGTACTTAAATACTCGATTAATTGCTTGCCAATGGATTAAACTTGGATTGTGAGTATATCTACTCAGTTTTCCAACAACAAAGGCTATATCAGGTCTAGTACTAATCATGACATACATGAGAGATCCAATAGCCTTTGAATATTCAAGTTGATTTACAGCAACTCCCTTATTAGGCACAAGTTTTGCAGTGGGATCCATAGGAGTACCTATTGGAGAACAATATTTTTGATTAAATTTATTCAACATCTTCTCAATATAATGTGATTGAGAGATAGTAATGCCATGTTCTCCACGTATGATCTTAATGCCGAGAATCACATCAGCCTCCCCCATATCTTTCATATCCAATTTAGAGGACAAGAATTCCTTAGTTGTATCAACTTGATCTTGGTCAGTACCAAAGATCAACATGTCATCTACATACAAGCAAATGATTACTCCTTTACCAGAAGCATCAAACTTGCTGTATACACACTTGTCTGCTTGATTTAATGCAAAACCATTAGACAAAACAACATCATCAAACTTCTGATGCCACTGCTTGGGGGCTTGCTTCAAACCATAAAGAGACTTAACTAATTTACAAACCTTATCTTCATTACCAGGCACGACAAAACCTTCAGGTTGTTTCATGTAAATCTCTTCATCCAATTCACCATTCAGAAAGGCTGTTTTAACATCCATTTGGTGAATTACAAGATTATGTATAGCTGCAAGTGCTAACAATAATCTAATGGTGGTAATCCTAGCAACAGGAGCATAGGTATCAAAGAAATCAATGCCTTCCTTTTGTCTAAAGCCTTGGATAACCAATCTGGCTTTATACTTGTCTATGCTTCCATCCACCTTCATCTTCCTTTTGAAGATCCATTTACTACCCAATGGTTTACACCCAGGTGGTAAATCAGCCAATTTCCAAGTATTATTGTGCATAATAGAGTCAATCTCATCTTGGATTGCCTCTTTCCAAAATGCAGCATCCCTTGAAGCCATAGCTTCACTATATTGAAAGTTAATTTCATTCCTTGATCCTTCAACCAAATATAGTTGGAAATCATCACCAAAAGATTTGGCTTTTCTTGCTCTTACACTCCTCCTAGGCTCAGAAGGCTCAGGAGGGGTATCAGTCACTTGGTCAGATGTACCAGAGTTACTAGAACTTGCAATCATGTCTGCAGGTTTAGGTAAAGATGTAAACCTATCCTCATTGCCAAAATCAGCATCTCGTGAATCAATAACAGAGTGCACGGATACATAATCATTAGGTTCTATGACATAGAACCTATAGCACTTAGAATTCTCAGGATAGCCAATGAATACACAATCTATACCTCTTTGACCTATATTATTTATTTTAGGGTCAGTCAATCTTACCACAGCTCTACAACCCCAAACTCTGAGATAACTCAGTTTTGGTACCTTTTTATGCCAAAGTTCATAAGGGGTTATCTTGTTCCTTTTATTAGGAACTCTATTCAATAAATAACAGGCTGTCAACATAGCCTCACCCCAAAATCCGTCACTTAGGCCAAAATAGCATAACATGGAATTAACCATTTCCTTTAATTTCCTATTCTTTCTTTCAGATACACCATTTTGTTGTGGTGTGTATGGAGCAGTGGTCTGATGTATTATACCAGTAGATTGGAAATACACTGAATCATAATACTCACCTCCCCTGTCAGTTCGAAGTATTTTAATCTTCACACCATGATGAAGCTCTACTTCCTCTTTATAGATTTTAAATTTATCAAGAGCTTCATCTTTTGTATGACACAAGTAAACATAGCAGTATCTAGTAGCATCATCAATAAAAGTAACTACATACTTTTTATTACCAAGTGATGGAGTTGAATGAAAATAACTCAAGTCACTGTGTACAAGTTCTAATACCTTTGTATCTCTAATGACATTTTTGGTGAAAGGTTGTCTAATAATCTTAGTCAACATACAAGTTTTACACTTTTCACCATTCAATTCAAAAGCAGGTATTAGACTCAATTTTGACATGTCTATCAATCTCTTGTAATGTACATGTCCAAGTCTAGCATGCCATAATTCAGATTTACCACAATTATTGCTAGAACTAGTAGAAGCCATGCAAACAGAATTATTAACAAATGAAACATCCAAATTTAATTTAAACATGCCATTCAAATATCCAAAGCCAATAAAGTTTCCATGTCTTGACAAGATATACTTGTCACTTTCCAACACTTGCATATAGCCACAATTGTTCAAGACAATACCAGATACTAAGTTCTTACGAATTCCAGATACATACAATACATTATTCAATAGTAAAGAGTTTCCAGAAGTAAAGATTAAAAGAACAGATCCTATTCCTTTAATCGGTTCAGTAGCAACATTGCCCATCTTTAGTAAAGATCCATCTTCAATTGGTTTGAAATCCTTGAACCATCGAAGATCTTTGCAAACATGACATGTTGCTCCTGAATCCATGCACCATGAGATATCATCATCCTGTACATAAAATGTTTCAGAAATTATTGATACATAATAATAATCAACAAAATGATCACAAGGTACCAAAAACGAACTTGATTGCTTTTCGGGATCCTTGGATCCACTTGAACCAGCCTCATTTTTCCCTTTACCTCCACCCTTTCCAGACCTGCAGTCTTTCTTGAAGTGCCCAGTTTTACCACACTTCCAACATGTCATCTTTTGCTTCTTATTTAGAGCCTTATTGTTGTTCCATTGAAACTTTCAGTTCCCTTTACCAGCCTTGGAGGATTCACCCTCCTCCACCATGTTCACAGAAGAACTGGTCATGGTTTTAGAACCACCAACAGAACCCTTTTCCATATCACGTATGGATTGTTCAATTTGGAAATGACTTCCAAGTTCAACCAGATTCAATTCCTCTTTCTTATGTTTTAGATTATTTTTAAAATCTTTCCAAGAAGGGGGCAGTTTATCTATGATACTAGAAACATAAATTGATTCATCCATTTTCATACCATATTGTGCAAACTGTCCTAATATCCTTTGCAATTCGTGATACTGTTCCATGACAGGCCTAGTGTCTACCATTTTATAGTTTATAAAATTACCAACCAGAAATTTCTTACTAGACGCATCTTCTGCCATATACTTGGCTTCAAGGGGATCCCATAATTCTTTTGCAGACTCTACGTTTTGATAAACATCAAACAAGGAATCAGACATACCGTTAAGAATGTGACCACGACATATGTAGTATGTGTTTTCCCACTTTGAACGATTACGAGTCTGTTCCAGGGTTTCATTCTCAACAGCCACGGGGCATAGGGTACTCAGAACATATACCAATTTCAAATTCATGAGATAGAAGTGCATCTTCTTCTGCCATCTACGAAGATCCTGCCCAGAAAACTTATCTAATTTCGCAAAGTTCTTATTCATATCCTTCACAGAATCAGGGTTCGTCATCTTCAATTATTGATTCGATCTTTGTAGGGGATAAACAGAATAAACGAACACAACTGGATATTATTTGAATCTCTGAAAGGCGTGTGAACACTTTCAGATCGAATCAATTCGGTGGTTCTCCCGAATTATTCAATCGGATACAATTTAGAGATTAAGAACGTTTTGAATGCTTGTGTTTGAGATTGATGAACCAGAGAGAAAAAATGACCATGGAAAAAACGTATGAATATATCAATACGAGATTAGGGCGGCAATAACCGCATTTTAGGCAGTTTTTCAAGAGGTTTCAAAGTTGTCAAAATTAGTCCTTTAATTTTCGAAAATTTAATTTTCTAAAGAACTTTTATCATACCAACTTAGCTCGACCCCAGCTAGGGGCTCTACTCCTTGGACCCTGCCAGGGGCTACCGCCCCTGGACCCCGCTCCCAGGGGCGCTGCCCCCGGACCCCCGTCCCTTAAGGGCTTTGCCCCTAAGATCATAATAAATTCAAATAGGCGTGCACTCCGCACCTCAAAGCCTAAAATGATGTCTTATTATGACTAAATTAGTCAAACAAGTTAATCCAATTACACTAAAATATCCAACATTTTGTTTGTATGTTAATCGGTGATATCGTTTTATTGTGTTGATACGTGTTTTTGTATAGCTTTGATGCACATAAGTTTGTTCGGAAGATGAGGTATGTTAATATGAAGTTAAAACTCTAACGTAACATGTGTTTTGTGATTGTAGTGCGAATGTTAGAACATGCATGGTTTGTGTGTGATGAAAAGACCAAGACGCCTTTTTACTTAACAAATTCACTAACCGACGTTAGTGTTTTGGACTACTAATGATGAGAAAAGTTCATTTGCTTACTCTTATTTTGGTACTTACTAAGGGAAAAATCTCCACCATCCATTTAGTTTGATCTAATGTTGGGGATTAAACCTAAGATTTAATATGTTTAACCTTAATTCTCTCAACTATATAAAGCCTTTATTATTATTATTATTATTTTTTCATTCCTCGTTTTTTACACACACTTTGTGTATGTTTTCTCCTGCTCTCATCCCTTCTCTCCAAAAAATAGTTATCCCGATTGACAATTACCGTTCCGATCATCATCATCGTTCCGATCACCATCACCATCACCATTCTGATCACCATCACCGTTCCCATCACCATCTCATCATCACCTCCCAATCATTAATCCTTTTCTTATGGCTTCTTTTTATTTGAATGAACCATTTGTTTCATAAGTAGATTTGATTAATATTGTTGTGGTTGATAATGTTGTTGAATCGGTTGATAATTATGTGGATCAAGTTGTTAACATTTCTTCTTATCAAGTTGCACACCAAGTGTTTGATGAAATGTGTGAGTGAAAAATGTTTGATAATTTTGTATCTGCTCCTGTAATTTTTCTTATTAATTGAATTGTTAGTTGAATTTTTATTTTTAACTGCATTGGAATGTTGTTTTTATGTTTGATTGTTGTTTGGAATCTGCTATGTATAATATGTGTAGTATCACCAGTGATATGTGAAGTTGATGATAGTATAATTTTGTTATTTTATATGTTTTTTGTTGATGATAAATGTGTTTGAGTTACTGATAAGTTGTTCATTGTAGTGTAATATTGCTTATTATTTAAGTTGTTAGTTTAAACAGCTTAAACAGGTTGATTTTGCTTTAAACGCATAGTTACTTAGTGTAATTTTGCTTATTATTTAAGCTGTGACTGTATTTACGTTTTTCAGGTTGCTCTATGTTGTATCACATGTGTTATTGTTAGTTTATGATAGTATATTTTTGCTTATTAGTTATTTTGCTAGTTTATTTTTTTGATTGAATTTAATTAGATTGCTTTTCATTTTGATTCATGTGCTTTTGAATTGTATATCTGTATTATCACTTGTGATATTCACGTGTTTTGCTTCTGAACTGTATATGTGTATTATAACTTGTGATATATATAGTATCACTTGTGATATTTTGTTTATTTGATAGGTTTTTATGTTTACTTGTTAATCTTTATTATATGTCATGTATAGTATCACTTTTGATATTTTATTGTTATTGTTTTATAATCATAGTTAAAACTTTTTTTTTTTTTTTGGTTAAACGTTTTGATAATATCCTATTTACTGTGTGTTTTATCACCTTTGTTTACAGCTTCTACTAGTATGAAACACCTAAATCGTTTAATCATCATGGGTTCCTATAGTTTCTGCTAGTGCGTTACCAGTATTCTGTAGGTATTGCCCCGAGGGGGGGGGGTTGACCCTGAAGACAGTGGGCGTGGCAACTGTGTTCCTGTAGGCGACTCCGTTGAAGGTGGATCTGTTGCAGTCAAAGTCTAATTTTACATTTTATTTGAATTTCTTTTGTTAATGTATCACTTGTGATTCACAGCTTTTCATTATTGTTTTTAAAAACTTATGCTCAATAGTTTGGAATAATTTTTTTAAGAGGATTTTTGTAATTCATACAGTTCTTGTATCTGCTATCACTTGTGATATTCAGTTAAAAATGATGCAACACTTGGGTTTGATTTTGATGTTTATATCACTTGTGATATTTTGAAATTTGATGCAACACTTTCTTTGATTTTTTAGAATATGTTGATACAAATAATGTCTAAAAACGTTATTTCTATTTTTCGACACCTCTAAGTTTTGATGATAACAAAATATAAAAACATGTTACGTCAAAATTAACATAAACAAGTTTTTAGTCGAAATATTTCGTTTCTACGTAAATCACTCTAGGTAAGAACAAACAAATTTACAACTTGACAAATGATTAAAGAAGTGAATTTATGTTCCAAACTTCACATTTTTAATGTGACAAAATATTTTTTTTTTTTAAATACATTTTACAAATTATTTTTGAACTAAAAATAAATGTTTTAATTTGAAAAATAAGTTCAAAATTACCAGCAGCTAATTTTCCCCCCTAAATCAGCTCCAAACTTTCTCAAATAAACTTTCACAAAAAAAAAAAAAAAAAAAAAAAAAAAAAGGAGCGTTTTTGTCTGGCACGGTACCACTAAATTTAGTGGTACCGTGATGTATTTAGTGGTACCATCCACCTATAACGGGCAAATTTTTTCTGCCTATAAATACCAGTCCATTTCACAGTTTTTGGGCATCCTTTTTCACACAAAACTTTTTGAGTTCAAATACTCTATCACATATACTTTTCTTTGATCATTTAGTTAGTTTTCTTTTGTTTAAGAGTGATCATTTCATTGAACGAAGTGATCACCTTCATTCCTCTACTAGTGCAAGAGAAGAACACAAAGTATCAAGAAGATACAAGGAGTGTTATATCTCTTGTGATATGAAACATTTAAATGTAAAACAAAATGTTTTAGTTAGCTAAGAGTAATATCACATGGGATACTGTTAGTTTACATACAAATGATCATACAAGTCACTTAGTCATTCCGAAAGTAGTACAAACTCCGGCGCCATGCAATGTGGCTCGGGACCTAATAAATACTTACTTGGTGTTGAATACGGTGTTAAACCTATCGAAACATGCACACTCTATTAATTAAGAAAATAAATGCATTACAAATTGTCACACCCCAAAAATGGCGCAGCGGAATGACATTTACGGGGTATGACTTATTAGTTAAGAACACAAGGTGTCACAACAGAGAAATACTAAATGCATAACATACAATAGATAATAGTCGCAAACTCCCATAACCGGGATAAATACAAAGTTCCAAAATAACATAAGTCTTAAGGTTACACAACATCACTAATCAATCTCAGAATGCAACTCCACGAGATGTAACCCGGGAGGGTCTTGACTAAGTCTTGCTAAGTTAGGCCAATACTCAACCTCCTATGGTACCTTCATTCTTAACACCTGAAAATGGATACTCGAAAACGTCAACATAATGTTGGTGAGCTCGTAGGTTTGAAATGTTAAACCACGAAGCTGTGAATAATAGTGTAGGACAATAGTGCACATGAATACCAATTACAAGCACGTTATCCAAACAGTAATAGTGTCGCGCCAACTGAACCTATAATGTCCATCATACTCATAACCAATATCACGTGGGGAGCTACCCCGATAGATCTATCAACACGTAGGCTCTCAACAGAGAGTTAACAGTTACACCAACTGAACCTATAACACGTAGGCTCTCAACAGAGAGTTAACAGTGGCGAAGTCAAGTAATCACAAAACAAACACGTCACAGCATATAATTGCATCATCACACATAATGTCCAAAAACATGAAAACAGTATAATCACAGCATGAAAACAGTTAAAATATCATTTGAGTACCATTTTCCCCCAAGGAAAATATAATGAAAAAGGGGCTACGAGAACTCACCTCAGTGTAGTGGTAATCTGAATGCAATAGAATCAAATGGTGTGTAGTAACTCCAACGCGTGACCTAGATTAGTATGGCATAATTTAGTCTGCAGTTCTGATTTAAGACTCGATGAACGTAAATAAGTTTAAAAGTTTTCAAAGCGTTTTTGCTATTGTTGCTGGTGTGGCAGCATTTAAGTTTAAAAGTCATTTCTAAGTATTGTAAGTATTGGCTCATAGAAGTGGGTATGTAAGAATTGCGAGAAATAGCAAGACGAATAAGTATTTTGATTTAGCGATAACCGAGGGACTACGTATATATATCTTTATTAAAATTGAGTTGTAAATATATGTAGTAATATATATAGGATCGACTATTTGTGGTAATAATGTGATATAATTTAGTTGTTATTAGTTAATGGTTTATGTTTTAATTATTTTTACGTCATATATAATCCTATGTCTAGAAATACATTGTTCTCATAATATTCTCATTTTACTCAACCGTGTCGAAAAAAAAATAGTTTTGTTCCGAGAACATGTATAAAAATTGTTAAACTTTAGTTGCGCCTAAAATTTCTTGTCGGCTTATTTTCTGCATGAAATGTTGCGTATATATTTTATAAAAATTGTCGAGTTAATATGCGTGAAATTTATGTATGCCGAGGAGGGGAAAAAAAAGGATGGGCCGCGGCCCATATCGAAACAGTCACACCCCATTTGGGCTGTCTTGCTTATGAGAGCCACATGGGCTTCGGCCCAATGTGGTTTTGGGGTTTTTGGGCTTTGCGAATGTAAAGAAATTAGAGGGGTTTTTGGGCTTTGACCCATTGTGTGACAAAGAGAAATTTTTGTTTTTAAGTGTAGCAGTAGGCGAGGGGTGAGACACCAGGATGAGAACAATTTATAGAATCCAAAAGCAGTGTACCAAAAAAAGAGATTTGTCTTATCAAAATGGCAAACATTCAAGGGTGGTTTTAAAGACTCAATTTCGAGCATTATTGGCCATGCCGAGGCTCGAGCTTAAGACCTCTCGGTGTGGGGTGTCGAGACGGGAGACTCAAAACAAGTAAAATCAAACGTCGCAAATTCATTTTTTTAACACTTTGACATAAACCAGTACATCGAGAATTTAAACTACGCAACACCACAAATTTTAGATG
This sequence comes from Artemisia tridentata subsp. tridentata, assembly GCA_021014915.2. NCBI lineage: Eukaryota > Viridiplantae > Streptophyta > Magnoliopsida > Asterales > Asteraceae > Artemisia > Artemisia tridentata. The sequence goes on from CP139501.1 coordinate 291,074,020, forward strand.
AGTACTACATCAATCCGGACGCGAATCATAAGCCAGACACAACTCATGTATATACCACAGCAGGAATCGAGTACCAACATACACGGACACAATCACAGCAGAAACAAAACGCACACCCTACTGTCAAGTTTAGTTCACCCCTGTGGTTCAACCACAGTGGGTTTCGACCCGCAACCGAAACCAATATGACTCATCTTTTAACAATGTATAACCTTGCTACACTAACTCGAGGCCTAATCGTTTGAGCACTAGTTTTAAGCAGCCATATCTTACTTAAACACCGCGACGGAGTAGGAATCGAGAACAACCGGGATTAAACACACTCAATATTGAGCCAAGACTAACATCCTTATTAGTTTTTCATTAAATTCAACCACACCAACAATTTACTTTTAAATCGACTAAGTTTTGATAACAAGAACTTCATAACAGTCACCAAGAATCGTATACCAGTTAACACAACCAACGAATCATGTGTTTAACAACTTATATCAAATGACACTAAAATCAACACATCATAATCATAATTACATTCGAATTAAAGGTCGCTTATCAGGAGACTAGAAGAAATTTAAAAGGTGTAAATCAAAACCAAGTTTACATAATATCATTCGAGAGTCATTTGAATCAAAACACTAAGAACAAAGATTGACCTTACAATAGGATAGATGATGGTTACAAGAGATTGAGGAGGGGGGAACACCAACTCGAACCCGATTCCAACTTCAAGCAAATCCACGACCCTTCGTTTGAATCCGACTATGAATATGGTTGGTGAAGGTTTGAAAGTGTGTGGAGTCACCTGTGGATCGATTGGTTCATAAAAAAAATAATACAAAGAAGGTTTGCCCTTCCTCATCTGCTTGTCAGTCGACCCTGTAGCCAAAAAGGGGTAAAGCTTCATCATCATCTAGTCACCTCTCTTGGACCTTGTGTTGACTTCAAGAGAGCAGCGAGGCAGTTGGTGTTTTGTAAGTGATGGCAGCATCTTGTTTGTTATAAGATGATGTGAGTTTTGTTTTTTTTGTTTGTTTGGTGGAGCAGGAAACGTACAAGAGCAGCAGTAGAAGAAGCGAGGCAGAGGGTGCAGTTGGGAGGAAGAGATGGGGTGTGGGGATAAGTGAGAGGGTAGGGAATTTTATCCTTATTATTTGTATTTTGTGTATAATATGAGGTGTATGTATAATAATAAAAAGGTGTAAGTGAAGTGCAAATGTTTAGTAGGTAAATAAAAGAGGCGAGTGTTAAACAAAAAGTTGACGTGTGGGAACACTTTTGATTATGTAACTTTCGAGTGAATTTAACGAGTCTCGTATTTTAATAACTCTTGGTATTAAATTATTAAAACTATGCCATACTATCACGGTGTCGGGACGCGTGTGGTTCCAGAAAAAATGGAACATGTGTTTTGCCACATTGTTCGTTTGGCTATATTATTTGTCGTTTCATAGTTTACACAGAGTAAAACTTTAAATGCGAAAATGAATAAAATAGCTCGAATAAAACTTCATAATTGATTACATGAATTTAATAACTTGAAAAATCAAGATATAAGTTACACGCAAGAGCATATGAAACATCTAAAATAAACTATTTTGAGTCCTAAATGTCAAGTAATGACTTGGAAAATTCGCGGTTGCTACAGTCTACCCCCGTTAATAGAATTTTGTCCTCAAAATTTAGCTTGTACCATTGTCAAACAGGTGAGGGTATTTCTGTCTCATCTGATCCTCACGTTCCCAGGTAAACTCTGGTCCACGCTTTGAGTCCCAACGTACTTTAACTATTGGTATCTTGCTACGTTTCAGCTTCTTAATCTCGCGTTCTAGAATCTCCACAGGTTTCTCTACAAAGTGTAACTTAGGATCTATCTGAATTTCTTCCAAGGGTATGTGTAAGGTCTGATCAGCAAGACACTTCTTAAGGTTCGACACATGAAACGTGTCATGTATGCCACTCAGCTCTTGTGGTAGTCTTAGTCGGTAAGCTACCGGACCGATCTTCTCAGTGATCTCAAAAGGTCCTACATATCTAGGTGCTAACTTGCCCTTCTTTCCAAATCGTACCACACCTTTCCAAGGTGATACCTTGAGTAACACATGATCACCAACACTAAATTCCAAGGGTCTCCGTCGGTTGTCGGCATAGCTCTTCTGACGGTCTCGAGCGGCCTTGAGCCTATCCTTAATTTGAATGATCTTCTCAGTGGTTTCTAACACTATCTCGGGTCCTATCATTTGACTCTCTCCAGCTTCCGCCCAACCAATGGGCGAACGGCATTTTCTTCCGTAAAGTGCCTTGAATGGTGCCATATCTATGCTGGTATGATAACTGTTGTTATAGGAGAACTCAGCTAATGGAAGATGGGTATCCCAATTTCCACCGAAGTCTATGGCACACGCCCTGAGCATGTCTTCTAGTGTTTGTATGGTACGCTCACTTTGACCATCGGTCTGTGGGTGATATGCCGTACTCATATCTAGGTGTGTCTCCAAGGAATCTTGCAATAATTTCCAAAAGTTTGATGTGAAGCGGCTGTCGCGATCAGATATGATCGATATAGGCACACCATGTCTTGCCACTATCTCCTTGATGTAAAGTCTAGCCAATTTTTCCATCGAATAATCTTCCCTGATAGGTAAGAAATGTGCAGACTTAGTCAACCTATCTACGATGACCCAAATCGTATCGTACCCACTACTAGTTCTAGGCAACTTTGTAATGAAATCCATGGTTATCCTTTCCCACTTCCATTCGGGAATCTCTGGTTGTTGTAACAAACCAGATGGTCTCTGATGTTCAGCCTTCACTTTAGAGCAAGTCAGACACTTGCTAACGTAGACAGCTATGTCCTTCTTCATCCCAGGCCACCAGTACAAGTCTCTAAGGTCATAGTACATCTTATCCGCTCCTGGATGAATGGAGTACCTCGTCCTATGTGCTTCGTCCATGATTAGGGTTCTCACATCACCAGTTAATGGTACCCAAATTCGGTCTACAAAGTACAGTCCACCGTCGTCCTTTTTCTCCAGTTGCTTATCTAAGCCTCGCATCTTCTCCGTGGGTGCATCCATATTCGTAGATGCCTCTCTCTGTACCGCTAGTATCTTATCCTTGAGGCTCGACTGTATAGTTATACTCATGGCTTTTACTTTCCTCGGCTTGAGTCTTTCCTTCCTACTCAAGGCATCAGCTACTACATTCGCCTTACCAGGGTGGTAGCGAATCTCACAGTCATAATCGCTGAAGAGCTCAATCCATCTCCTTTGCCGCATATTCAACTCTTTTTGATTGAAGATGTGTTGGAGACTTTTGTGATCAGTATAGATGATACTCTTCGTCCCATACAAGTAATGTCTCCATATCTTGAGAGCGAATACTACAGCGCCTAACTCTAGGTCGTGGGTGGTGTAGTTCTTCTCGTGAACTTTCAGTTGTCGAGAGGCATAGGCAATCACCTTACCTCTTTGCATTAACACGCACCCAAGGCCTTGACATGACGCGTCACAGTACACTACAAAATCTTCGGGTCCATCGGGGAGGGCTAGTATCGGTGCATTACATAGGTTATCTTTCAACGTCTGAAAAGCACTCTCCTGTGCTTCACCCCAATCATATTTCTTGTTCTTTTGAGTAAGTGCGGTAAGTGGTTTGGCAATCTTGGAGAAGTTCGCGATGAATCGTCGATAGTAACCTGCCAGTCCTAGGAATGATCGGACTTCTGTCGGGGACTTAGGAGCTTCCCAATTTTTCACCGCCTCAATCTTGCTAGGATCCACATGAATGCCATCCTTGTTAACCACGTGTCCAAGAAATTGGACTTCTTGTAGCCAAAATTCGCACTTCGAAAGTTTGGCGTACAACTTCTCCTTCTTGAGCAGCTCTAGGATTATCTTCAGGTGCGTTTCATGTTCCTCTTTGGTCTTGGAATAGATCAAGATGTCATCAATAAATACGATGACAAATTTATCTAGGTATGGCCTGCAAACTCGATTCATCAGGTCCATGAAGACCGCAGGCGCATTTGTTAGTCCAAACGGCATAACCGTGAACTCAAAATGACCGTATCGAGTTCTGAACGCGGTTTTTGGAATGTCGTCTTCGTGTACTCGTAACTGATGGTAGCCGGAACGGAGATCTATCTTGGAGAAGTACCGTGAACCTTGCAGCTGGTCAAATAGGTCGTCAATTCTCGGGAGGGGGTAACGGTTCTTAATGGTTAATTTGTTTAGTTCCCGATAGTCGATGCACATCCTGAATGAACCATCTTTCTTTTTGACAAACAGTACCGGTGCTCCCCATGGCGAAGAACTAGGTCGGATGAAACCTTTGTCTTGGAGTTCCTTGAGTTGATTAGACAACTCCTCCATCTCAGTAGGTGCCAATCGGTAGGGAGACTTTGCAACCGGCATTGCTCCAGGAATTAAGTCTATCCGAAATTCAATCTCTCGCGAAGGGGGTAATCCGGATAAATCGTCAGGAAACACTTCTGGGAAGTCTCGAACGACTGGGATATCTTCTAGTTTCTGTTCGTCTACCTTCATGCTCATGAGATGTTTCACGTTTTCCTCAAGTCTCTCTCCGTAGACCTTGAGTAATTCACCGTTGGGTAGTGGTATTCGGACCATCTTCTCGTGACACACTATTTCAGCCTTATTCTTAGACATCCAGTCCATTCCCACAATTACGTCAAAACTCCCGTGCCCAAATGGTATTAAGTCGATACCAAAAGTATGACCTTCTAATTCTAGTGCACACCCGCGAATGATCTCATTTGTTTCTACCTTTTGACCACTTGCTATTTCTATTTCGTAACTAAAGCCTAGCCTACTAGGTTTCATATTCAACAGATGCATGAACTCAGTGGAGACAAAACTATAATCGGCACCAGAATCAAATAGCATGGTAGCATAGTGGTTGTTCAGAGAAAACGTACCCGTCACAATGTTCGGGTCCTGACGTCCTTCCTCAGCGTTCATCACAAATACCCGACCCCGAGCTGGGTTACCATTGTTTCCGCCATTCACATTGTTTCCACGATTCACATTGTTTCCACGGTTTGCACGGCCAGCACGGTTAGCATTGTTTCCACCATTTGTTGCAGCTTGATTCTGGTTGTTATGAACTGGTGCCTGTGTCCTACCCAACCTAGGGCACATACTGCGAAGGTGATTCGGGCTTCCACACTCGTAACAAGTCCTTGGGTAACAACATTCACTGGTGCCACTGGATTAGCTGTTGCCCTACAATCTTTCGCCATATGCCCAGGTCGCTTGCAGTTGAAACATACTTTTTGACATGGCCTAGTCTCTGGATGATGGTAGTTGCATTTGGCACACATAGGGTAAGGACCCTGATACTCCTTTTTGACGGTACTAGTTGCCACAAATCCTTTTCCCCACTTAGCTTTCTTGTTGTTATCATTTGCTCCATCTTGCTTACCCGGCTCACTTACAGCTTTCCTCTTTTCACCACTCTTAGACGATGTCCCATTCCTGATTATCTCATCCGTCAGGGCCGCAGATTTCAGTATCGCACTCTGAATAGTAGCGGGCTCAGTTGCTTTCACCATTCCACGAATTTCAGGGGCCAACCCATAGATGTACCTTTCAATTCTCTTAGATTCAGGAGTGACCATATGAGGTACTAGTCTAGCGAGCTCATGGAACCGATCCGTATAAGCCGCATGACCAGTTCCCACCATGGTGTGATGGTAGAATTCGTGTTCCAGTTTCTGCATCTCATTATCTGGACAATACTCCTCTCTTAACAATGTCTTAAATTCATCCCAGCTCATTCCTATGGCAGCTTCTCTGCCCTTAGCCTGAATTTGCGTATTCCACCAAGTCAATGCCTTTCCAATCAAAGAACAAACAGCATACTTCACCTTCTGATGACTCGCACACTCACTTATGTCAATCACTGACTCCATCTTCTCGACCCATCGAGTATAAGCTATCGCACCTCCAGTACCATCAAAGTCCATCGGTTTGCACGCAGTAAACTCCTTGTAAGTACATCCTTTGTTACCATTGTTGTGGTTTCCGTCATTGACGTGATCACTTCCACCGTTGTTGTCCGCTTGATCATTCCCACTCACGTTGTTCCCTTGGTTGCTGATATGGTCGCCAACTTGGGTGACAATGGTGGGTAACAGTTTCTGCAGTTGTTGGGCGATAATGGTAGTAACATCAGGAGTCTCATTGTTGGCATCATCACTTCCCGCGCCGCGACCTCCTGCCCTACCTCCTCGTCCACCAGTCCTTCCACCCCTCGGTGGTGGAACATCTCGATTAACTCGAGTCGACCTTCTTGGAGGCATGATTCTACAAGGTAGGACATTGGTAAACGTTAGATAGGGGATAGGTAGGATAGGTCGGTATACGTGTCGTGCTACTACACTTAACTTCCTATCTGACAATCCATGAATTTGATAAGCCCATGCAGCATCATGTTATCGTAAAAACGTTGGCCAGGCGTTTTTAGGGTAGAATCATGCTACATTTACTTATCATCGTCACTTCTTGTCACCTAATCGCGCACGTAGTTCCTATAATGCAAACTATATGAGGATTCTTAGGTTATAGTCTAGGTTAAACCACCTAATTCTCTATAACCTTGGCTCTGGATACCAATCTGTCACACCCCAAAAATGGCGCAGCGGAATGACATTTACGGGGTATGACTTATTAGTTAAGAACACAAGGTGTCACAACAGAGAAATACTAAATGCATAACATACAATAGATAATAGTCGCAAACTCCCATAACCGGGATAAATACAAAGTTCCAAAATAACATAAGTCTTAAGGTTACACAACATCACTAATCAATCTCAGAATGCAACTCCACGAGATGTAACCCGGGAGGGTCTTGACTAAGTCTTGCTAAGTTAGGCCAATACTCAACCTCCTATGGTACCTTCATTCTTAACACCTGAAAATGGATACTCGAAAACGTCAACATAATGTTGGTGAGCTCGTAGGTTTGAAATGTTAAACCACGAAGCTGTGAATAATAGTGTAGGACAATAGTGCACATGAATACCAATTACAAGCACGTTATCCAAACAGTAATAGTGTCGCGCCAACTGAACCTATAATGTCCATCATACTCATAACCAATATCACGTGGGGAGCTACCCCGATAGATCTATCAACACGTAGGCTCTCAACAGAGAGTTAACAGTTACACCAACTGAACCTATAACACGTAGGCTCTCAACAGAGAGTTAACAGTGGCGAAGTCAAGTAATCACAAAACAAACACGTCACAGCATATAATTGCATCATCACACATAATGTCCAAAAACATGAAAACAGTATAATCACAGCATGAAAACAGTTAAAATATCATTTGAGTACCATTTTCCCCCAAGGAAAATATAATGAAAAAGGGGCTACGAGAACTCACCTCAGTGTAGTGGTAATCTGAATGCAATAGAATCAAATGGTGTGTAGTAACTCCAACGCGTGACCTAGATTAGTATGGCATAATTTAGTTTGCAGTTCTGATTTAAGACTCGATGAACGTAAATAAGTTTAAAAGTTTTCAAAGCGTTTTTGCTATTGTTGCTGGTGTGGCAGCATTTAAGTTTAAAAGTCATTTCTAAGTATTGTAAGTATTGGCTCATAGAAGTGGGTATGTAAGAATTGCGAGAAATAGCAAGACGAATAAGTATTTTGATTTAGCGATAACCGAGGGACTACGTATATATATCTTTATTAAAATTGAGTTGTAAATATATGTAGTAATAATATAGGATCGACTATTTGTGGTAATAATGTGATATAATTTAGTTGTTATTAGTTGATGGTTTATGTTTTAATTATTTTTACGTCATATATAATCCTATGTCTAGAAATACATTGTTCTCATAATATTCTCATTTTACTCAACCGTGTCGAAAAAAAAATAGTTTTGTTCCGAGAACATGTATAAAAATTGTTAAACTTTAGTTGCGCCTAAAATTTCTTGTCGGCTTATTTTCTGCATGAAATGTTGCGTATATATTTTATAAAAATTGTCGAGTTAATATGCGTGAAATTTATGTATGCCGAGGAGGGGAAAAAAAAGGATGGGCTGCGGCCCATATCGAAACAGTCACACCCCATTTGGGCTGTCTTGCTTATGAGAGCCACATGGGCTTCGGCCCAATGTGGTTTTGGGGTTTTTGGGCTTTGCGAATGTAAAGAAATTAGAGGGGTTTTTGGGCTTTGACCCATTGTGTGACAAAGAGAAATTTTTGTTTTTAAGTGTAGCAGTAGGCGAGGGGTGAGACACCAGGATGAGAACAATTTATAGAATCCAAAAGCAGTGTACCAAAAAAAGAGATTTGTCTTATCAAAATGGCAAACATTCAAGGGTGGTTTTAAAGACTCAATTTCGAGCATTATTGGCCATGCCGAGGCTCGAGCTTAAGACCTCTCGGTGTGGGGTGTCGAGACGGGAGACTCAAAACAAGTAAAATCAAACGTCGCAAATTCATTTTTTTAACACTTTGACATAAACCAGTACATCGAGAATTTAAACTACGCAACACCACAAATTTTAGATGAGTACTACATCAATCCGGACGCGAATCATAAGCCAGACACAACTCATGTATATACCACAGCAGGAATCGAGTACCAACATACACGGACACAATCACAGCAGAAACAAAACGCACACCCTACTGTCAAGTTTAGTTCACCCCTGTGGTTCAACCACAGTGGGTTTCGACCCGCAACCGAAACCAATATGACTCATCTTTTAACAATGTATAACCTTGCTACACTAACTCGAGGCCTAATCGTTTGAGCACTAGTTTTAAGCAGCCATATCTTACTTAAACACCGCGACGGAGTAGGAATCGAGAACAACCGGGATTAAACACACTCAATATTGAGCCAAGACTAACATCCTTATTAGTTTTTCATTAAATTCAACCACACCAACAATTTACTTTTAAATCGACTAAGTTTTGATAACAAGAACTTCATAACAGTCACCAAGAATCGTATACCAGTTAACACAACCAACGAATCATGTGTTTAACAACTTATATCAAATGACACTAAAATCAACACATCATAATCATAATTACATTCGAATTAAAGGTCGCTTATCAGGAGACTAGAAGAAATTTAAAAGGTGTAAATCAAAACCAAGTTTACATAATATCATTCGAGAGTCATTTGAATCAAAACACTAAGAACAAAGATTGACCTTACAATAGGATAGATGATGGTTACAAGAGATTGAGGAGGGGGGAACACCAACTCGAACCCGATTCCAACTTCAAGCAAATCCACGACCCTTCGTTTGAATCCGACTATGAATATGGTTGGTGAAGGTTTGAAAGTGTGTGGAGTCACCTGTGGATCGATTGGTTCATAAAAAAAATAATACAAAGAAGGTTTGCCCCTCCTCATCTGCTTGTCAGTCGACCCTGTAGCCAAAAAGGGGTAAAGCTTCATCATCATCTAGTCACCTCTCTTGGACCTTGTGTTGACTTCAAGAGAGCAGCGAGGCAGTTGGTGTTTTGTAAGTGATGGCAGCATCTTGTTTGTTATAAGATGATGTGAGTTTTGTTTTTTTTGTTTGTTTGGTGGAGCAGGAAACGTACAAGAGCAGCAGTAGAAGAAGCGAGGCAGAGGGTGCAGTTGGGAGGAAGAGATGGGGTGTGGGGATAAGTGAGAGGGTAGGGAATTTTATCCTTATTATTTGTATTTTGTGTATAATATGAGGTGTATGTATAATAATAAAAAGGTGTAAGTGAAGTGCAAATGTTTAGTAGGTAAATAAAAGAGGCGAGTGTTAAACAAAAAGTTGACGTGTGGGAACACTTTTGATTATGTAACTTTCGAGTGAATTTAACGAGTCTCGTATTTTAATAACTCTTGGTATTAAATTATTAAAACTATGCCATACTATCACGGTGTCGGGACGCGTGTGGTTCCAGAAAAAATGGAACATGTGTTTTGCCACATTGTTCGTTTGGCTATATTATTTGTCGTTTCATAGTTTACACAGAGTAAAACTTTAAATGCGAAAATGAATAAAATAGCTCGAATAAAACTTCATAATTGATTACATGAATTTAATAACTTGAAAAATCAAGATATAAGTTACACGCAAGAGCATATGAAACATCTAAAATAAACTATTTTGAGTCCTAAATGTCAAGTAATGACTTGGAAAATTCGCGGTTGCTACACAAATCTAACAGAAGCATGTTACAAGTCAATATCTCTTGTGATTTCTCATATTATCACAACATTCATCACATTATCACAACAATCCCTCAATAACTACTAACTACAATATTTTTATTGTTATTTTGTAGTGTACCTCATTCTCATGTTGTTCAACTTTTTAGAGGAGACTTTGATATCACATGTGACATCATAGATGTGTCGACTTCTTCTATTTGTTGAATCACACGTGATACCTGATATCACGTGTGATATAACAGGTGTTTGAGCTTCTTCAGTTTGTTTATGAAGATGTTGTGCTTTGTTTAACCATAGCTTCTTTAGTTTGCTAATTCAACCAAAGAATTTCCAAATCCCGTTGTAAAACCTATTAAAATATGCACAATGTATCCATTAAATAGACAAATCCACCACAAATCTAATAGAAACATCATAATATCTCTTGTTTTCAATTAAACCTAACCTCTAATATAACACAGAATAATGATAATTTCTTAACAAACTAACTCCTGGCAGTAAACTACCCACCTTGATTGAAAATGATCAAATGGCGCCAAATATTATAACATGTGATATATGACAACTTAATAAAAGAGTAGTTTACAATATCTCAAATTTCACAGAGGTTACACAAATGTAATATCACTTGTAATACAAGTTTTCTAATCAACTTTGCATTTCATCAAACACTATGTGTGCATCAAACTAAATAGCATCAAAAACACAATTCAAAATAGCCTAACCTAAACAAACTAATCACATATATATCAAATCACAATAGATCAACAAAAAAACACAAAAAATTACCCAAATTGTATCAAAAACACAAATAAATACATAAATAAACCCGAAATCACAAGAGACAGTTAAATAACATCACAATAAAGGATTAGAATAATTGTACCATTTTTCATAGTTATCACCTGTTTATTTTCAATCGTTTTTTTTTTCCTCATATCAAATTTTGTATGCTTCAATTGTTCAATTTCTATGTGTTTTAGTTGATTTTTATTATTTGATGACGGTTAATTTTTTATTTTAGTTCCTAGGGTTTGATTGTTGTAGTTAAAGAGAGTATTTGTGGGTTTGAAATTTTTAGAGAGATTAGTTCCTAGGGTATATTAGTAATTTTTAGAGAGAGAGAGAATGTGAGTTATGAGACAAGGAAATAGTGGGTAGTTAGCAACCTTTTAGATATTTACATTTTTAGTTCGTCTATTTTTTAAATATATTTACATTATTATTCCTTTCGTGTTTTTTTATGGGATGTGATCACATGATTTCAATGGTCTTGATCTGTCTCTTGATAAGCATGAATTTTTAAGTATTCAAAATAAAGTGACTCACTAATGATACTAAATTAACATATGGACATGGTAGAATAACTGTAATATTTCTTAAAAATAGGGCTAGTAAACAAAGATTTAAGACAAATTTAGGGACTGAGGGTGTAAAAGAAGAACCGCGCCTTTTCTTTGCTTTATTGTCTTTAAAACGAAGTACTTTATCAGTTCTATTTTCGGGAAGATATTTATTAGTTGATTAATAGTGACGGTTATTCTAAAGATACAAATATTTTATTCATGGTCAAAATTTTTATTAAGGGGCAAGTTATTTGGACCCCTATAGGGAAGGTTTTCAATCATTGCACGCATTATCGATTTGTACGGTGTGCATCGCGAGTTGTACGGTTTGACCAAACTTCTCTGATATGACAATATAGGGAGGAACCCTTTTATTAAATGTAACCCTTAAAACTACATAAATCAAAATCTTTATTTTTAGAGTTAAGTTTAACCATACAAAAGCCATAATGATATTACAAGCTATTTTTAGTAAATCTGTGATTACCAATGATAGATCACTTGTTTAACTACCGTAATATGAGGATTTAATAACTCACAAAATTAGAAAACTTGATTTTTATTAATGAACGTACAAAAATTTCAATGACTATAGTTAATTCCTAAAGGCTAAATGCTATAGTTATCAAATTTACCATCTCCACATCAACATAAAATCACCATTTAATACACCACCAAACCCACCACCTTTTAGGTTCTATAGTCATCACCAAACCTACCATCAAAACAAAAATACGTCACTTTATACAAACATACATCACATTATATCACACAAACACATGTAAAAAAACATTGGAATTTGTCCGATGGTGCAGACCATCGAACGAGTGCAAAATAGGTGGTATTTTTTGAACCCTGTTGAACATTAGTTAATCAAAGTCTATTTAAGTGGGTTTGATCAAGACTTCTCGTGTAGTTGAGTCTTGGCATCTTGTGTTTAATTGATATCCAAAGAGGTGCTTGTTTTGTAGAAGAAAACCATTCAAAAGACACAAATGTATAAAACTTAGATCCACAAATCCTCAACCTCATGACCTATGACCGTAATAATCTTAGAAATCATAAATTAGTTGATGTTTAAGTTTTCATGTAGCTAAGTGATGGCCTTTCATTGTGGGCCTGCTTAGGCTTTTATCAAGTAGTTGTTTAGTAGTAAATAATTTCATTTTTGCAATAGAATAGCTACTTTTACTATAAAAGAACTGATTTTATGATTCTAGATTTGAGACTCAATATAGTCAATTTAAGTTGAAAAGTATCATCATATTCTTTTTAAAAGCTTCGTACCTAGAAAAATAAAACAATCGGAAATCATATACGTTATATATAATTCTAGAATCATCAAGTATATATATATAACGAGCGGGGAAACCCGCGCGTTGCGGCGGAGTTTTTGGCTTTCGTTTTTTTATCTGAAGTTCATGTCTAGGGTGACGATTGAAAAAATTGAAAAAAGTATGTAAAATGTATTGCATTCTACATACTTTTTTAAAAACCCAAAATGATGCAGAAATACGCACTTCTTCCTTTCGACAGTCAATTTATAAAAGAGGAACCAAACTGTATTCTATAAGCATTTACAAAGAATTATTACGCAGCAATAAAGTTCTAAAGATACTTACTCTCTTCGCATCTTTACACTAAGATAAGTCTTTTTTATAAAATTGGATTTTCTTGGCTGTTTCACGTTCAGAGCTTGAATGTGATGTTTTTCCTTCTTGAGGCTTGCGGTTTTCAATTTGAAGTATACGACCAAAAAGAGTTTGTTGGAAAATATTTCCCTGCAGCACTTCCTAATCCGTTAGCGCCGTCTTTATGTGTTGCAAAAGATCATGTTTGGATATATTATCTACATGCAAAGCACATTCTTATTTACTAATTAACAGGTCAACAATTATGTTATTGATTACATGATGTATACTTGATTATTTGTTTCTGGTAATACTTTGATGCAAGTTTGAGTGTTAACATGTATATAGCCTAAGAGTCATTCACATGCCGCACAGACAACTAATCTTTGATATTAGTATTCACTTCTCCCAAAAGTGTATGTACCAAAAGCATCAAGATTTCTTTTTCAATTGTGAGTTCGTGAAATGGTGATTAAAATAAACAACTAATAAAACCACATTACCTGTAGGTTGACCAGTTGCTGAAGCAGATTTCAAAATTGATGGTTGGTCCGTCATCTCTTCTGTTGGGAGAAAAGTTTGTGTCATCGACTTCAGCCCCAAGATTTCCTTGCTGCAATTTCCAGTCTTCGATCCTTTCTTTCCAGCCTCCATCTTTCTTTTCATTCCATTTTATCGATGAACTGCAATCAATTATAACGTTGTCAAGATAGATCAGTTCTAAGTAATTATATCAGAAATATACCATAGTCTCATTCGCGTCTTCCTCATCATCATTTCCCTCCGCCCATGTGCTACCTGGTAGTTTTTATCGCATTTGTTTAATCTTAAAAATTTATACGCTTTGGCGTTTATGGTCAAAATTTTACTAAGTTGACACCTACCAGGTTGAGAACGGCATTGTTCATAATTAATAAATGAATCATATGTACCATATAAAAGCACTAAAGCCATTCTGTTTAAACAACAAAAATAATAAATTCATATTTATTTGAGGAACAATTCTTTGCTTTTATCCATTGTGTTCCAGCCGCACATAAGCCATCTCCAAAATGTAGATGCAAAACTACACAGTTACTGTACGAACCTGTCTTTGGTAGCCCAACTTGCTCTCCCTTTACCTCATCCATGTACATTCGCAAATGATTTTACGTGTACCTATGAAAATAATATGGTGTCAAAGGTTAAGATGAGATAAATAAGTGTCCATAAAACTCAAAGGCAAATTTTTCTATTGTATGAGTTGAATGTCAAGGGAATATGCAGTTCAATTGATGGTATATTCATTTTTGAAATAAGCAAAAGCAAAAGTAACACAGGACATATTATTTAGAGTTAACTTCAAAAATCGTCCCTGTGGTTTACCGGGTCATTTGGATTTGGTCCCTATAGTTAAAAATTTCGGATATCGTCCCTGTGGTTGACGACCCATACGGATCTGGTCCCTTGACCAAAGAATCCGTCAGTTGACCGTTAAAATCTTTAATAATACTAATATGCCGGGGGTATTTTGGGCATTTCACCCATGGCGCCAATTCCTTCCCTTTTTCTAACCCTAGCAGATCACATATGGTCCCTATGGTTCGCATTTTTCTTTCACACAGCAACCTCTTCTAATTAAAACCTAATTAAGCAATGTCGTGGGAATGGAGGGTCCGAAAAAAAGGGTTCATCTTCTAATCCATACGATGATTATAGTAAGTAATCCTTTTTTTTTTTGCAATTGGATACAATGTAACACCTATTGTCTAATTTTATTTGGTATTTTGGTTGAATAGGTAAGTTCCCGACTGTTTTTTGTCTCAAGATTAATCATGGAGGTCAGTTCACAATGCTATACAAGAGACGATACAAAGGGGGGGGGAGGTTAATTGGATTGACAACATTGATTCGGACCATTTCTCTATTCAAGAGGTTGGGAATATGATGAAAGAGCTAGGGTATGAGCCAGAAGGTATGGAATTGTTTTTTAAATTACCAAACTGTGACTTAGATAATGGTTTAAGAAAATTAGAAAAAGTTGATGATGTTTTGCAATTGTTGAAGTATGTTGGTAAATATAAGGTTATTGATCTATATGTTCTTAACTGTGTTAAAAGTAAGGATCCTAAGTTTGTAGAAAATGTTAGTGATAATAGGGATGAGGTACTAGAGACTGTTGAAACAGATGTTAGTGAGGATGAGTGGTTGAAGGATTGTTTAAATAAGGTTGGAAGGGTGAAAAACAATGTAGGCCAGTCAATTGGTGAGAGTGACCATAGTTCAGATAGTTACCATAGTTCAGATAGTCACAGTGATGATAGTGACAGTGATGATAGTGATTTTATAGTTGATGAAGAACAATTGGTGAATGAAGTTGAGGTTGACATGGCTGAGTTTAGGTGTAACATAGACACAAATGTAGAATGGGTTGAATCTGTAGCTACTGTAGCAAAAGATGATGAGGTGGTACATGATGAATATGTTGATTATGAGGATTTAGTTAGTGGTAGTGACTCAGATGTTGAGTGTGAGAGAAGAAAAGCTTTAAGGAATGTGTTTAAGTTGAATAAAGTTCCCTATGGTAGTGACGGTAATGTATGGAAAGAAAACTTCTATGTTGGTCAAACTTTTGGTAATAGCAAAGTGATAAAGGAAATGGTCACAAGGGTGGCTGTTGAACAGAGAAGAGAGTTATGGCTTAAAAAGAATGATAAGGTTAGGGTCAGGGCAGTGTGTAGGGGGAAGATACCAATGTTTTCAACTAATAATGAGCCTGAGGGGAATGGGCCAGATGATGGGCCACAAGTTAAGGGTAAGCCCATTAAGACAATAACAGATAGTGGATCAGAAACTAGGTCAAAAAGTGCCGCCACTCAACCTAGTGAACCTCAATGCCCTTGGTCTTTGCATTGCTCTAAGTTGCCAAATGAGGATACATGGCAAGCGAAAACTTTTCTTGATGTTCACAAGTGTTTACAGTCAAGAAATGTTAGCAAATGCACAGCAACCTTCTTGTCAAAAGAAGTTGAGGAAACAATTATACCAAACCCAAAAATTCCTATTAGTGCTCTTAAGGAACAGATGCAGAAAAAGTTAGAACTTGGAATTTCACAACAAAAAATGCAAAGAGCTAAGTAGATGGCCAAAGAGAGAGTGATTGGAGATTACACAAAACATTATGGAATGTTGAGGGACTATCTGATTGAATTAGAAAAGCAGAATCCAAACACAACTGTCAAGATTGATCTTGAAAGACCAAATGACCCCATAAGAGTTATTGAAAGAAAGTTTAGGAGGGTTTACATATGTTTAGGTGCTTTGAAAGAGGGATTTAAGAAAGGAAAGAGAGATTTATTGGGGTTGGATGGATGTTTTTTGTCTGGTCCATTTCCTGGTCAAGTGTTGACAGCAGTAGGAGTTGATCCAAACAATGGGATTTACCCACTTGCCTATGCTATAGTGGAGGCTGAAACAAAAGATAGTTGGAAATGGTTTTTGGATTACCTTGGTGATGATCTGAATCTACACAACAACTCCAATTTTACCTTCATAAGTGACAGGCAAAAGGTATGTTTACTAATCTTCTTGTTTTTTAGTTACTTTAAATTTTATTGGTATCTCAACATAAATACTTGTTTTATGCTAGGGTGTGATACCAGCACTTGCAGAAACATTTCCTTCTGCTGAACATAGGTACTGTCTGAAGCATATCTATGATAACATGAAGCTGTCATGGAGAGGAGAGATGTACAAAAACTTGTTGTGGAGGTGTGCCAGCTCAACAACTGTTCAGATGTTTGACAGAAACATGGAAGCTTTTAAAGCTCATGACAAAGAAGCCTTTGAGTGGTTAAAGAAGATACCACCACAACATTGGTCTAAAAGTCACTTTTCTGGTAAGGATAATTGGTAATTCATTTGTCATTGGAAATTAGTAGTCTGAAACACTTTAACATATTCTTTCATGTCATTGCAGGCAGGGAAAAGTGTGATGCCCTTTTGAACAACATGTGTGAAGTGTTGAACAGGCAACTAGTGGAGGGAAGGGACAAGCCAATCATAACCTGTTTGGAGTTCATAAGGGAATACCTTATGAAAAGAATTGTAAATGTTCAAAAAGTGATCAGCAAGGCTGATGGGCCTCTTACACCCCATGCTGCAAGGTTGTTCAAGGTGATTGTGAAAGAAGCATCACAACTAAAGGTAACATAACTTGTTTTGTATTCTTTAACTTATTAATTTTCCTATAAGTCAATACTAAATTGTTATACTTGTACAGGTTGAGTGGAATGGTGGGGAATTGTATCAGGTTAATGGTCCTTGGGGTGATCAGTGTGTGGTGAGCATCAAGGATAGGAACTGCACTTGTAGAAGGTGGGAGTTGAGTGGGATCCCATGCAAACATGCAGTTGCCTCAATATGGAACATGGCTACAAATGGGATTGAAACAGCCATTCCAGAATCATATTGTCATCCTTGTCATTGGCTGTCTACTTGGGAAAATATGTACAGCTGCAAGATTAATCCCACAAGATCACCAGACTTTTGGGACAAATGCAATGTTGTGAATACCATTGTCCCTCCTGACTATAAGCCCCAGATTGGAAGGCCAAGGAAGAAAAGAAGAAAGAGTGCTGCTGAACTTGCTGATAACATGGTTCAAGGCTCCAAGCTCAGCAGGAGTGGAAAGAGTATCAGTTGCAAGTTATGTAAGCAAGTTGGGCACAATCAGAGAAGTTGCAAAGCACAAAGGGAATGGGGTAGTTCTAGTGCAGGTGGTGCTTCAAAAAAAGAAAAGAAAAGGTGGTTCAACCAAATCTAAGGGTTCAAAGAAGACTGCTATGGGAGCACAAACACAAGAAAGCATGCTGTTTGAAAGTCCAATGGCATCACAATCTGAAGTTGCAGGCACACAGGCTTCACAAAATTGTGTTTCACCAACAAAATGGACCAAGGCTGCTGCTAGAAGACTTAGTTTAAGTTAACTCTTTGTTTTATGTGTAACCAGACTAAACTTGCTGCTAGAAGACTTAGTTGATGTTTGTTCTTTTGTTTTATGTGTAACAAGACTAAACTTGTGTTATGTTAGTAGTTAAGTTACTAGTTTTATGTCTACTAGTTCTTATGTTAAGACAATGGCCATTAATTGGCATATGTTATGTTAGTAGTTCTTATGTTACAACAATGGCCAATTATTGGCATATGTTAAGTTTCTGCAAAAGATTAATGGTATTGCATTTTCCATGTGTGCAAAATTGATTCATTTGGACACTAATGCAGGTTTGACTGGTTCATTTGGACTCTAATGCCTTTGCAGGTTTGATTCTTTTAGGCACTATTTTTTTCTCATTGACTGTCAAGTTCATGCAGGCTTGATTCTTTTACATTGAAACATGTGGTCAATTTTGCTATAAATTGACATACTCCCACCCACATTACACACACCCCATCTGATATCCCAACACTTCCTTTAACCATGACTTCCAAGAAGAAAGAAAGCATTAACATTAGCAGCAGTGACTCAAGTTTTGAAAGCATTGAAAATGACTCATGGGCAGGGTACTTTCCAAAGGGTTATTTTCAAACTAGTGGAGGTAACAAAAAAGGCAAGGGAAAGGTGGAACTTTCCTCTGACTCAAGCCTTTCTGGTGGAAATAGCCTTCCATCATGGGTGTCCAGCTACCATTCCACTTCTGAGGAAGAGGAATGTGTCTCCAAGAAGGGTAAAGAGTTGGCAGGCCATTTGGGTACAAGGTTGGAAGCTGCCACAATCAAGGCTACAAATTCTTTCACTAGCTACCATGTGAACAATGCTCCTGTCAAAGGTCACCCACCCTATGATGGAAGGGTATAAGTGCTTGGCCTACCAAATTACCACACTCTTGAAGTGATCGAGGGGCAGAGGTGGAAGAGAGGAAAAGGCAAATGAATCCTCCTATGATGGCAGTTTAACACCCTATCTGTAATGCAACTATGAATCATCCTATGCAATGAACAATGCATCAATGTATGAATAAACGAAATAAAAGATGTAGTTTGTCAAGTTGAAACTTATAATTTTCATTCATGATGATCCCAAAATACAACTCGACTAACACCTACATTGTCTTGGTAAAATACATTCATGTTCAAGGATATCACTTTAAGACCAAATAAAGGAAAAAAAAAGATCCAACTGATAATCAACAAGTTCTTGAATCTTTTTGCTTCATGACCCTTTGCTAATACTTCTCCTTCTAACCGATTCATTGATTTGAGTAGACCAGGAATTACTTGGACAGCCCTCTGACACATTGGCGGATCATACCAATCCACTAAGCCACAATTTGCAACCTATATACCAATTCCAAAAACTAGGTCAAATTAGCTCGAATTGGGGGTTTTTATAAACTACGAAATTAAAGACTTACACTTTTTCCACAACAGTAGAATCTTCTTCCTGGGTTTGTAGATGTCCATGAAGTTTTGATTGTTGCTTTTGAACCACATTGATTGCATCTAATCATTTTTCAAGTTCTGTGTTTGTTGTTTGTGTTTGTATCGATCCAAAATATTAAAAGAAGAAGAAATATAAGAAGAAGCAACTTAAAAAGACACTATTACCCTCCAAATATTAGCCTAGTCACCACTTAACTTGGTCAACTGACGGATTCTTTGGTCAAGGGACCAGATCCGTATGGGTCGTCAACCACAGGGACGATATCCGGAAATTTTTAACTATAGGGACCAAATCCAAATGACCCGGTAAACCACAGGGACGATTTTTGAAGTTAACTCTATTATTTATTATTCATCTTTTGTTTCTGATATAATGCGATAGTCTGATAAGTAGTTCGAGTTTGAGGTAATTCTACTTAACTAATTACAATACTTGCTAATCAAAATTAACAGAACATATGCCATTATTAGTATTTAACTACTAAGAAAAGAAAATACTACTAATGATAGTATATCTCTAGGGCCAAGAGTAAGACCAACAGCATCAGCTAGCTTATCAATACCTTGCATAGCTGCTCTTGACTGCTGGTCAAACGCTATATCTTTCGCCTGTGCTCGAACCGCAAACCGATGGTTCGTTTGTTTTTTACCGGTTCGCAACTGACTTGCACTTCCATTAACATTTCTCACACTCCCCTGCTTATATATATATATATATATATATATATATATATATATATATATATATATATATATATATATATATATATATATATATATATATATATATATATATATATATAAACTAATCAATTAGCAACTAAAAAAAAAATAGTAATAATATAAACAGATGAAATGCATGAAAAAGTACTTGTTTTGGTAGGCGACCCATGCACCAAATATAACCCCTCATCTATGAATCTCTACAATATATGCACGTAAATAGTTCTGTCGTTGCGGGTCTACCATTGTTAAAAAATAAAATCTTTTTTTGTTTAATGATCACAATGCATATCCTTTTATAGGAAACAATAAATAAGGAACTGCAACCTTTCAGGTCATATAAATTCTAATATTAAATGTACGGAAAAAGTATGATATTTCAACATCGAGGGAGCAGTATTTATGATTGTGCTAGCAAAAACAGAATGAGCAAGCTTGATATTTGACATAGTAACCGTGTATATTTGTAATTTTTTTGTGAACTTTTTAGACAAAAAACGTGACGGTTCAACCCGAACCATTTTGACCTGTTACATGACCACCCCACTTTGCCACCTTTGATTAATGGTAAGAGCCTATGTGTCTTACTCATGTTCTACAATCGTTTGAGGAGAGTTCTCATCTTCCGTTCCTTGAACACGTGGAAATTGAGTTTTTTTCATGATTTCCATCACATCAGAGTTTCTTCTGAGTTCGTCGCCTTCCTTTTGTCCAGATGTCAAGTGGATTCCTGAAAAGGTTAAATTACGTAACTATCATTAACTTATCATCTATTTCGTTAGTGATTATCACTTCAAAACACACATCCAAACACCGATATTCGTAAAAAGTTAGACGAATTTTTTTGAAAATGAATTGTAAACCACACTCGGGTAAGAAGAAAGGGGCCATTCTCTCATTTCCTCTATCCCTATGAGTCTGTAACAGCGAATATCCATTCCAGTCAATAATCAATACTACTAACTAAATTCAATATAATAATAAAAAATTATACCTATGGTGGATATGTTTAGGAGGTACTGGATGTTGTTGTACCATTTTGGTTCGAGGTAGTCGTTGTCGCCGTAGGATGAAGGTGATGGGGCTAATGGTGATAGGTTCAAAACTGTTTTCAGTGAATCCAAGTATATCACAGATGGAAACGGTGCTTACCCATGGGACCCGAGGAAGGACGGCGACAGTTTTCATGTAAATTCATGCACCCAGCCAGCAGTGCTATTAGCTTCCATTGTCTAGAAATAAGAAGAGCGCATTGTAAGTTCAACAACAAAAAGCAAACGTTGGTCGTAAACCTATACAGACAAAATCACAGGTGCTGAGTATATAATTTCACAAATATACACATCTTTTGGAAAAATCTGAAAAAGCCAGCATCAGCCATTATACCTCAAGCTGTTTGTGAAGTCTCTTCTGGACTTCGATTTGTAACTATAATGCTTCAGTGATATCCAAACCCCATGGCTGTTACATGGAAAAGTATGAATAAAAAAACCCACAAATGATTCATTCAAGTATCAAAATCGTCTTTTCGATCGGATATAGATCAGTTGTTGATCTCTATCATTAACCTACCGATCCCACAAAAAGCTAATATCAAATACATTACATTATACAACGCACTACATTAGTTAGTTCTGTTACATAACAAAACTTGTAACATTCACTTTAATGATAATTAACTAATGGGGTGTTTGGATTAGCTTATATTTTAGGTTTTATGGGCACATTTTATGTAACACTTAACGTATATTTTGCAAGCTTCTCTAGCATTTGCTTCTGAAAGGGCTCTTTTTCAAGTACCTAATCCATAAGTTCAGAAAACAATTGTTGTTACAAACCGAGAAATTCAATCAACTCGATTCAAACTCAACTTTTGTTACAGTTTCACATAATTAGGAGTGCAAATTAGTTATGATTTACCTTGCAAGAAAGACCTCCAGCTTGTAGCCTAGCAGCCACATCAGAAGCCCATTTGCCAAACGCAGCAGTCAACAAAACATACAAACTATAGAGCTGTTTCCAATTGCTAATTTGGTTGAATCTAAGGAACAATAATAATAATAATGATCATTTTGAGTCCTGAGTAGCTAAAAACTATTGTCTAAACAATCACATTTAACTGAGGCGTTTTATCAAACAGATGGTGTGCACAGACTTGATTATTTTTATAAATCACAAAAAAAAAAAAAAAAAAAAAAAAAAAAAACCAATTCAAATACATATATATCACCTGGGTGTACTATAAACACATTCAATTAAATGTCGTGGATTTGTTTATCATATGCATCTATAAATCACAAATATTTGAACAAAGTTTGTAGCAGTTGCTCATAAAAATAGTAGATCCACAATACACAATAATTTTCAATTTGAGTAATGGAATGCTGTATTAGAAATTTAAAACTTACCTGAGAATGATAGTTCCACTTCGGATAATCTCCACCTCGGATTTGATAATATTCACCTCGGATCTTCGGTGGTGTGAATTGGGGGAAATTGATTTATTCATCGGATCTTAGGTGGTGTGAAATTCAGGATGAATTGATTTATGGGAACCTAATTTTTAGGGTATGGATTCATGGGGATTAAACTGATCTAAGTCGAACTGCAAATGGGAAAAATAGGTCTGGAACTTTCTTTATGTTATGTTATGGTGTGTGTAGAGATAGAAGAAGGTTATAAACCGGGAAAAAAATTGGTTTTTTAAGCCATGAACAGTGCTAATAACAGTAAACTCATGATGTTTCAGCCACACATTTGGAGAGTACAAATGGTAGAAGCAGTGCTACTGTTATTAGCACTGTAGCATATAATAGTTTGAAGCACAACAACTCCTGCCTATTAGATAAATATATAATTCTAGAATCATCAAGTATTAGCTTGTTTCAAGTGTCACAAAGACGTCACTTATAAGAATATCAAATGCCAATTTGATTTTTTCATTCAATTTTAATGAATCATCAAGTACAGTTGGTTCAAGTGACGTTAATCTGATTTTGTGACTACACTTCTTCTACAAACTAGCTGTGTTCTCAGAGCATCCGCATTAGGTCAAGTTATTAAAAAAAATTTACTATTATAAAATGTTTTTTAAAAATATTTTTTGCATTGCATCAAAAACTTTTAACAAAGACTTAACTTTAGTCATTGAATGTTATATGCATTAAATGTATCAAGTCTTTAAGACTTGATACATTGTAGATGCTCTCGATGCATAATTTTTCATTCAATTTGAAAATTTACTTTTACTTCTCGAGTTCAACACGGGTTTTAAACTACTGCCTCCGTCCCATAATAAGTGTTCCGTTTGACTTTTTACGGTCTAACTTGTTCAACTTTGAACTTAAATACTTTTATTTGTGTTATATAAAACTTGATGCAAAATATATGAATTAATTGAATTTTAAATGTATTTTTATTGGTATAATTTTTATTAATTATTATATAACATAAATAAAAGTATTTAAAGTCAAAGTTGAACAAGAAAGACCAAAAAAACTCAAACTTGACACTTATTATGAGACGGAGTGAGTAATTGTCGCGAATTTTAAATCAGTTGTCTTTAAAACGGAATAATTTGTCTTTAAAACGGAATAATTTATCATGTGTTATATTTTCGAGGAGATATTAGTCAATTATTTATCTTTTAGAGTCACCTTTAACCATACAAAAACTATAATGATCTTACAAGCTATTTGTAGCAAATCTATGATTGCTAATGATAGATTACTTGTTAACTGATGTAAAAATAAATTGATTGAACATAGGCTTGACAAATTGGTTGTAAATAAGTTACTTAGTCGTAAACCATAATCCATTATATTATTAGCTCTAAATACTTCTAATTGTAAGTTCCATTTCTAAGAGTGGGAGGTACCGTGGTGCCAAACCTTTGCGCCAAGCTACCAGCCCAAAGAGGAGAACGGCTCACCATACCTGAAGTCGTGCAAAAGCCTTTTGGCTGTTAAATAACAGCCGACGCCAAACCTTTTTTATTTATTTATTTATTTTGTCTTTTTGTGTTGTATTTGTGTATTTAGTGGGGTGTGTGTGGACCCAACGGCATCACTTTTGATATAGCACCACATTTGTATGAGGGAGGGGGTTTTTTTTTGTGCTATTGAAAATCTCATGCCATAGATATTTTCGGTGACGTGGCGGCACTTTTTACCAACGGCACGAGGCCTTTGGCTTGACGATACCCACTGCTCTAATAAGTTTAAAAATCATGGAAAGCATAAAGATGTCTTGTGGAATGAAGGTTTTCCTCACCAATAATTGGTACTTTCTTTGATGATAAATAGACAAAGTGATTGGTTACCAGTACACCCTCGATACTATACATTCTTAATTTTCTTAATTTTTTTTTTTACGATTTTATTTTTATTATAAAGTTGGGAAACAAAAATTACGAAACATAAAATATAAAGTTTGATAAGTCAAAAATAGTAAAATAGAGAAAAAAAAAAATAGAAAAGTGACTTCTTCTGTTAATAAAGTGGTTAAAACTGAAAAAAAAAAAATGCGAAACATAAAATATAAAGTTTGACAAGTTAAAAATAATAAAGAATAAAAGATACTAAAATATATATATATATATATATATATATATATATATATATATATATATATATATATATATATATATATATATATATATAGTGAGACTTTCTTGCGAGAACTGACAGAACCACAAAAAACATAAATGCACGCCTTCAATAATTGTATTTTTGCACATATGTTCTAAAAACAACATATATGTTTTAAAAAAAAAACATGGTTGTTCTAAAGAATTTGATAAGAAATTGGAAATACAAATTTTTTTTTTGAAGGTGTGCATGTATGTTCTTATAAGGTGTGCAATGACAATATTGCGGCCGTGTGTAAGGTTTTTGTGAAAAAAGAGGATGAGTTCATGATGATATTGAAGAACATAGGTGGATACTTATGATTATTGATGATTTGCATGTATTTTTATTTTATTTTAAAAGGCATGCATGATGATATATATATAAAACTTTATTGGCCTTTCAATAAAGTCGGTAAAAAATGAGGTTGGGAGTACCATTAGTAACCTATAGACAAATGAACCATTTTGTCTTTCGGTTTTGGACTTCTCCCTTATTCACCAACAATATTTATTAAATGAGTTAGGCCGGACACAGTCTTGACCCAAAGCGACTTGGGTTATCGGTTGTCACGTCAGTCTTCTCTATCCGACGATCAGAAGCGACCGACCTGCCACAGTCTGTGACCGAAATTATTATTATTATTATTATTATTATTATTATTATTATTATTATTATTATTATTATTATTATTATTATTATTATTTTATTTTTCTTAAATCAAACATTTTACTCATTAACTTTCATTTAAAATAATAACAAAATAAATTCAAAGAGTCGGGGACTTGTTTTCTCGAACCAGAAAACTTAAAATTCATTAAAAAATATAAACATTACATAAATTAAAACGAAACTACAAATGAAACTACGATACGGAAATTAAAACGAAACTAGAAATTAATGGAAGGTATCATCTGAGTCTGGGTAACCATCTTCAGTCGAAGAGGAATCAGGTGGGAACCAACCCATTTCCCAGT
Source organism: Artemisia tridentata subsp. tridentata (assembly GCA_021014915.2). Lineage (NCBI taxonomy): Eukaryota > Viridiplantae > Streptophyta > Magnoliopsida > Asterales > Asteraceae > Artemisia > Artemisia tridentata. Next base: position 291,099,962 of record CP139501.1, read on the forward strand.
TCTTCCTACGTTCTTCTTCATCCCTGGCTTGCTGCTCCAAACGAGCAGCTTCATCTTCTCTTTCAAGTGCTTCCATTTCCAGGAAGACTTGCATATCTTGGTCCATTTGTCTGAGTTGTTCTTCAGTTAACCCAAACGGATTTGGGTCTTGGTCGACAACAGGTGGATTATTCACCGGTTCATGTGGTGGACTAAAAACCGGAAAGATTTGTTCAGGTGGAGTATGATAAACTTCATTATGTTCAGGAGAGGGGAATTGTTGAGAAAAATCTCGACGTTCAGGAGAGGGGAATTGTTGAGAAAAATCTCGACGTTCAGGAGAGGGGAATTGTTGTGAGAAATCTTTTTTGAAAGACATTTGCAGTTTTGAATGGATTTGTGTGTGTGTTTGAAGGTGTTTGTGTGTGTTTGAATTGAGGTTGGTATTTATAGTTGAATTTTTTTTTTTTTTTTTTAAATATGTTTGTGTTTGTGTGTTTAAAAAAAAAAAAAAAAAAAAAAAAAAAAAAAAAAAAAAACGTTTGGAATGTTTGGAAAATTGGAATTGTGCAACATAATTTCGGTCGATTGAACGATCGATTTTGGATTTCAAAAGCGACCGACCGAATGGTCTCAACCCAAGCGACCGATAATATGCTCGGTCGGTTTTGTTCGGTGCATGCGATCGATCGATTAATTCCGTTGGATTGCTACTAGCCTTATGCGTACTGTCGATTAATCTTGTTGTCCAAGAAGAATCATAACTAAAAATATATGTCCGTCTTTGATTTGTTTATTTTTGTTTTAAAAAAGGGAAAAAACCAAATAATATGTTCCGTCTTCCCGATAACATGTACCGGTACTGATACCGAAATCCGTTGCGGTATCGCTACACACTTTTACGCTCGTGAAAGGAACGATACTACCAATTCGGTCCCGACCTGGTACGGAATTGGTATCGAGCTCATCCTTATCTTGAACTTTAGACTCCTTATTTAAAAGCTGGGGCATTTGCATATATATCCCTTCAAAGATGCAAAATTGCATATATATCCTTTGCATGCATAAAAATCATTGTATCATGTGCATCAAAAACTTATACCAAAGATATATATATGCAATTATTCATTTTTGGAGGGATATTTTAGAAATTAATTCAAGTGTTTTTTTGGTATGTATGGAGAGAAGTCAAAAGTTCAATATAAATCTCATATTTGTCATCGATCAAATGTACCAATCATAGCCGTTCATTTTTTTTATCAAAACAAAAAATATAAACTTTCACCATTTTTTTAAAAATTAAATATTTCGCAAACCGTTAATCGTTACGCGAAAAAAATTATACCATCGAGACGAGAATTAAATTATATTTCTATAGATATGTATTATTATATATTTTCGTCTTTTTTAAAAAAATTTCGCCCAGAAAAAAAAATCGTCGAAAGTATAAAGAAATGCATATCTATAGATAGATAATTTAATTCTCGTCACGATTGTATATTTTTTGTAGCTTAAAGATTTATCGTTTGCAATATATATTGTTTTAAAAAAAATGGTGAAAAATGGTTTTTTATTAATATAGATGAAAAATGGATGGCTAAGATTGGTTATTTTGATCTATGATTGATCTCAACTCGTGGAGAGAATGTGTGTGTCTATAGATGTAGCTATGTGAAATCGAAGCTTAACTTGTATATTAAGGGGCAAGTTATTTGGACCCTCTCATAGGGAGGGCCTCCAATCATTGTACGCATCACTAGTTTATACGGTGTGCATCACGGATTTTACGGTTTGACAAATCACCTAATGTGACAATATAGGGAGAGAACCCGTATATTAAACGTACTATATCTTTTTGAGCTAAAAACAAAAGAAGTGTACGTTTCTTCTCCCGCAATCTCTCTCTCTACTCATGTCCAAAAAGCTTGTTAGGGGCTTTTTTTTTTTTTTTTTTCTCTAGTTAGTGTTTATGTGGATATATGTGTCATGTTTCTAGTTAGTGTCTGTGTGGATATATATTGTTTCTTTTTTATGCTTAATTGACCATCTTAATACGAGTTTTTTCCCGAACTAGTGTAGGTGGAAAAAATTTATAAAAATTCGAAAAATTTATGAAAATTCGAAAAAATTTATAAAAATTTTAAAAAAATTCGAAAAATTATAAAAATTCAAAAAATTCGAAAATTTTATAAAAAATTATAAAAATTCGAAAAAACTTATTAAAATTTTTAAAAAATTCAAAAAATTTATAAAAATTTATAATTTTTTAAAAATTAAAAAAATTTGTAAAAATTTATAATTTTTTAAAAATTCAAAAAAATTATAAAAATTCGAAAAAAAATTTAAAAAATTCAAATTTTTTATAAGTTTTTTTGAATTTTTATAAATTTTTTGAATTTTTATAAATTTTTTATAAAATTTTTGAATTTTTTGATTTTTTATCAATTTTTCGAATTTTTATAAATTTTTTTGAATTTTTATAAATTTTTTGAATTTTTATAAATTTTTTGAATTTTTAAAATTTTTCGAATTTTTTTTAAAATTATTATAAATTTTTTCGAATTTTCATAAATTTTTCGAATTTTTATAAATTTTTCGAATTTTTAAATTTTTTTTGAATTTTTATAAATTTTTTCGAAGTTTTCTAAATTTTTCGAATTTATTTTTTCCACCTACACTAGTTCGGGAAAAAACTCGTATTAAGACGTCCTGGATAGAAACAGCATCAAATTTTACCCCCTTTCACATTAAGGATTCTCTTTTACAATAAGTTAAAAAGAAACACCAAAATTTCCTGTTTCCAGCCAATTTTGTTACCAAACAGGACATTAAGCAGAAAGTAAACAGCCTCTTAGTCTTATTTTTCAAAAAAAATAATCATAATATTTTAATAGGTTTGTGTAACAAACATAGAAAAACCATACACATATAAATATGTACCGTTTGAATTCTGCCTAAATATGGTTTTTTTTTTTTTTTTTTCCGAAAAACATAAAAGATATATTGAAAACTCTTAATCAATAATAGTTGAGAAAGAGAAAATATTACAATAGTATAAGTAACACTTTAAAAGATATACTCCATCCGTCTCAAAAATATTGTCCATACTTTCATTTTTGGATGTCTCAAAATAATTGTCCACTTTCCATTTTAAGTAAAAACTAGAGAATATAATAGGGGAATATTCTCTTTTAGTGGTTAAAAACAAAAGTGGCCCCACTTTTATTAAAATATGTGATTCTTGTCTCCTGACAATTATTTTGAGACGGAGAGAGTACTATGTTCTGTTATACATGGTATCAGTAACACTTTGAATAGTCTTGAATGAAGTTTACTAAATGCAAGAGCAAGTGATAATAACTTTGTTACACGTGAATATTTTAAGTATGGTTGTTTTATGACGGTTAACTATCTAGTCTTTTCTTATTTTTTATTTTTTTATTTTTTTATTTTATTTTATTTTTTTTAAATGCAAGGCAACATATCATTAAGAACATTAAAATAGACCAAAATACAATATAACACGTCCCACCTCAATTAACAAGATAACTAAAAAGAGGATAAAACCCAAACAAAATAATCTTAACATCATAGTTAGTTAACTACTTTGACTAATAATAACTTCTTTTGAAAAGTATGAAGCACGAATACATTGCTTAGGGCCTGTTTAGTTTGTTGTTAGGAATGATAATGGGTATCAGATTTGGTATAGGCTAGAATGACAATGGATATTAAAAAGTTTATCATTACGATTGTTTATGTTTGGATGACAAAATATGGTATGAAAAAGTGTATAGATTTTTGAGTTTTGTAGTGGAAAAGAGAGGGGCCTACGGGAATGGATTTCATAGACATCAAATTGGTAGGTAATAAATCTATGACCATGATGTACTCATTTTATTACTGGCCCACAAAACAAATACCTTTAATAACTTTCAAAGTTATAGTCTCATTCCTATTGACCTCAACCAAACGGGCCTTAATGTTAAAAGCTTCATAATTTACCCAATCAACCCTCCTTGAGGATTACACATTAGATTACTTATTCGCAAATAAATTTAATCAACAAAAAAAGTACCGAAGCCGGTTAAAAACTGAACTAAAGCTGTTTAGTGTCCGTTTAGCGCGAAGTTTTATTTTATAATTAAAACCCCCATCATTTGTCTTGTTTCTCACTATTTTTTCATGCGTTCACGTCACATTTGGATTATTAAGCAACATTTCACAGAAAAAAAAAGTTTGCGTGGATGGAAAAATAAGATTATCCTAGTGGGGTGATCAACTGATCATCATTACTTGCATAAAAGATACCGACAAAGATAGATGACGATCGAGTCATGTCTTTGTGAAAGAATGTGACCTTTAGGTGAATCGGAAAAACGCGTTAATAGTATATGCTTTTCCATCCTTTTATTTAGCATGCATCCTGAAAACCACGTGTGCTATTCGATGGAAAATAAGTAAATAACCATCTTTTCCCATTAAAAATTAACCATTAAATAAGGAATAATAATGATTGCATAACAAGATATAAAGCAATAGTTTGCTTAATTATTGGCTAACAAACTTAATTAACTAACAACTGTTTTTCAGGTGGGAGTAATATCTAATCTTGGATATCTTTCGAGAATAATGTTTTTGGCCCCCTCACAAAAAGTCACCAAGCTCCGTCTTCCTAGTGTATTTTATATAATAAAAAAATATATATATTACATGTTGGGCCTCCTACAAAAAGTCACCAAGCTCCGCCGAGTAAAACAGACGTATAACCACAAGACAATGGTATACACCCAATCGAATACATGGAGTACGACATTACTTGTAAGTTGAAGCTAAAAGTCATTCCTCTATAAGCTGCGACATGTTTGAGCCACTACGTAAAAAATATGAAACCTCAAGGTTCGAAAAGGTTACGAGAGTCATTTGAACCAAAGTAAACAAAGGAACCGAAGTCGACGCCAATGAAACTACGTGCAGACCGGCTACGAAGCACAAATAAATAACCAAACAAAAAGATTCATATAGCGATCTTGTTTCATATAATCGTTCTGAAAGCGTTACATGTTTATTAAAAGAGACTCCCTCTTAAATTAGATAAAAATTGAGCCATGAGACAATCTAGAATTGATTGTTTAAGTAATAAATCGATATTTGATGACAGTATACAATGTAATCACATGAGAGTACATGCCAATTGTCGCATAACATTTATCTTACGTCCTTACCACCTGGTTAAGGTTATCCTTGATAAAAGTTGTACTTTAGAAGATGGAAGCATAGAGATCGTGAGGAATTATGTTTTATTAGAATATTTTGAGTAGTTTCTTTAAATAAAGTATGTGGCAAATGTGGGAAGATGTAAAAACAAAAGGATTTAAGATCATTTGAGGACCAAACTTTTTTTACATACCAAGGGACTAATCTCCACCATTCATCTTCCCTCCATCTTTATTTGATCTAATGGATGAGATTAATCCCAACAATTTAAAAAACCCACTTTCATCATTTTTTTTTCAAATATTAATATCTTTCAAACCGTTAATCGTTAAGCGAAAAAAAATATACCATTACGACGAGCATTTAATTATCTTTCAATAGATAGGCACTTTGATATATTTTCGACAAATTTTTTTTTTTCGTTTTTTTCACGTTTTTTTTCGTGGCCGAAAAAATCATATATGATATATCATATATGATATTACATATCATATATGATATGTAATATCATATATGATATGTAATATCATATATGATATGATATTAGATATCATATATGATATGTAATATCATATATGATATATCATATATGATTTTTTCGGCCACGAAAAAAAATGTGAAAAAAACGATTTTTTTTTTTTTTTGTCCAAAGTATATTAAAGTGCCCGTCTATAGAAAGATAATTAAATGCTCGTCGCGATGGTGTAATTATTTTCGCTTAACGATTAACGGTTTAAGAGATAATTAAATTATAAAAAATGGGTGAAATATTAAAATGCTTTTAATCTCAACTCGACTCGGGAAGATGTAAAAACAAAAGAAACGACTAGCTTTTTTATTTGTTATTGATGAACTATCGATCTTTGGTTACCAGTTTTTTTTATTTCTTTCTTGTGTTTTTATTTTATTTCCTCAACACACTTATCAATTCTGTTTTTCATTCTTATCTTTTTAGTTTTATTTCCTCACCAGTCACCATACTTGATAATGACATCCACTACGCCTCGACATCGGCATGTTCCTCTTATTATGCGCCTACGCATTCTTCTTTAAGCAACTCGACTATTGTTTAACGTATCCCATGACTTACTTGCGATAGTTAGTGGTTGATTCTTTTCCCTAATCCGATCCTTGTCTGAATTTTGCAAACTTTCTAAATCGTAATGTCTTCGTTGTCATGAGTCGTCCATACCTTAGTAACCGTGATGCTAATTATTTAGTTGTTCCCTCTTTGATTAATGTCACATACGGTGAGATTAATACGGAGTAATACATAGTAATCACTAATCTAATGAGTGGCAGACGCATACATTGGTCATGGGATATGCACTTTCAAAGAAAACAAAAAAATCGAGATTTGTTAGTTCGTATTTACTTAAGTGGAGAATGTGCACCAATTTTTAAGTAGGGTATTATTTTGAAGAGGCTATGCATTGAGATGATTTTAGCTTTCTGACTCAAATATACCCGTCTTTAAATCTAACAAATATTTTAGTTTTGGGTCACTTGCTCTTAAAATTTGAACAATTAAAATTAAATTTAGTGCTCTCAAGATACAATATAATAGCTGTAATTTAAGACACATAAGCACACGCTAGCAGGGTATTCGCACGTTGTACTTACTGGTACCTTATAATTAAAGTCTAGACACCAACAAAATAACAATGACGAGCAGATTAACAAGAGAAAACAAGAAGAAAATGATCCCGATCGGGGCTTGTTCGCCCGTTTTTACTGGTTCTGACCGGTCCTCTCCGGTTCATATTCGGACGGCCGAACAGGTGGCGACTTCGGTTCCCGGTTGAACCTGTTGGTTTGGTCCAGTTTTTAACCACATATGTACCATCAACTTGTTTGCATATAAATTGTATGAAGCTTTCTGTGCTTTATTAGTTTGTAAAATATGTATAATAACATTTATTTTTTAGAGTAAACTGCAAAATACATCCCTGTGGTTTACAGTATTTGAGACCTTACATCCCTGTCAGAAACTATTAGCATGTTACATCATTCGTTAGCTAAATGTTTGCCATCTTAAATCTCTCGTTTACAATGAGGACTAACGGTGCAAATTAATTCTCTATTATCTCTTAACGAGGTAAATAATATTACACTGTTACCCTTCAGGACTAATGGTATTTGCAACGTTAGTCGTTTTTTTTTACATTTTCTTCATTTTTTGTTCGTTTCTCAGTTTTCGTACGTTTTCTCCGTTCTTTTACGTTTTTATCCTTTTTTTACGTTTTATCCGTTTTTGTTTTGTTTTTTTTTTTTCTTTTTTTTCGTTTTTTTTCCGTTTTTTTACGTTTTTATTTTTTTCTTTTTTTGTACGTTTTATCCGTTTTTTTTTATCATTTTTTTGTAGGTTTTATATTTTCTTTATTCATTTTTTCTTTTTTTTTATTCCGTTTTTTTTTATATTTTTAATTTACCGTTTTTTTTTTTGTTTTTACGTTTTATCCATTTTTCTATTTTTTTACGTTTTTTTTTTTTGTCTTTATCCATTTTTTTTTTTTGCGTTTTATCCCCTTTTTTAATGTTTTTATTCCGTTTTTTTAGTTTTATTCGTTTTTGTACGTATTTATTCCATTTTTTGTACTATTTTATTTTTTTACGTTTTATTCATTTTTGTACGTTTTATCCTATTTTTTAACCTTTTTTTTTAATCCTTTTTTGTTATTTTTTTATACGTTTTTTATACGTTTTATGTTTTTATCTATTTTTTGTACGTTTTTATTCGATTTTGTTTTTAATCCGTTTTTTACTTTTTTATCCTTTTTTACGTTCTTATCCCTTTTTTTGTACGTTTTATCCCTTTTTTTACGTTTTATATTCTTTTTTAACATTTTTATACGCTTTTATCGTTTTTTATATCTATTTTTAAGTATTTATTAACATTATTGTAATGTTAATAAAAATCTTTTAAATTTATCCATTTTTTTATGTTATAATCGTTTTTTATTGTTTCATTTTAGACGTTATAATCCATTTTTTTAATATTTTTACGTAATTAATATGATTTTGATATGGATAAAAACGTACAAAAAATGGTTAAAAAACAAAAAAAGGGATAAAACGTACAAAAAAAGCAAAAAGATAAAAACGTACAAAACTGGATAAAAAGTAAAAACGGATAAAACCAAAAAAAAAGTGGGTAAAACGTACAACAAATGGATCAATACGGATAAAACGTACAAAAAACGGATAAAAACTTACAAAAACGGATAAAACGTACAACAAACGTAAAAAGAGAGATAAAACGTACAAAAATGGATAAAAACGGATAAAACGTACAAAAAACGGATAAAAAATTGTACAAAAATGGATAAAACGTACAAAAAACGTAAAAAAGAAAAGGATAAAACGTAAAAAAAATTTGGATAAAAATGTACCAAAACGGATCAAACGTACAAAAAACGGATAAAACGTAAAAAAAAGGGAAAAACTTACAAAAAACGTAAAAAAGAAAATGATAAAACGTAAAAAAAAATGGATAAAAGCGTACCAAAACGGATAAAACGTACAAAAACGGATAAAACGTACAAAAAACGTACAAAAATCGGATAAAACCGTATAAAAACAGAAAAAAAAGGTAAAAAAAAAGGTGTAAAACATTCAAAAAACGGATAAAACGTACAAATCAACGGATAAAACGTACAAATACGGATAGAACTTTAAAAACGTTAAAAACGGATAAAACGTATAAAAAACGGATAAAACATATAAAAAGCATAAAAAAAAAACGGATAAAACGTACGAAAAACGGATAAAAATGTACAAAAAACGGAGAAAACGTACAAAAAATGAAGAAACATACAAAAAACGGAGATAACGTAAAAAAAGGACTAACGGTGCAAATACCGTTAGTTGTGAAGGCTAACGGTTTAATATTATCTATCTCGTTAACAGATAACGGAGAAGTAATTTGCACCGTTAGTCATAATTGTAAACGAGAAATGTAGGGTGACAAACGTTTGGGTAACGAATGATGTAACATGCCAATAGTTTCTGACAGGGATGTAAGGTCTCAAAAACTGTAAACCATAGGGATGTATTTTGCAGTTTACTTTATTTTTTATTTTAAGGATGTTTTAATATAACATAATTAAAAGAGTTGAAAAGTCAATGTGTTGAAAAATTGCTTAATTGGTTTATGCTTTGTGCTTATTTGTTTTAATGCTTAATTTTCTATGTATGAAATGTTTTAGTCAACATACGCAAAAAAAAAAAAAATGTAATTCTTATATTATATACGGTGTAGATATTGATAAAAGGAATAATGATAAAATTATAAGTATAAGTATATATTATAAAGCAATTAATACGTTGTCGTATTCCATTGGGTTTTTTCAGCCATTTTTTTGGGCCAAAATTGATCTGTCGTGGCTGATCCATCGGGACATTCACTGGCTCAATTATTTGATGATAAGTATATCTCTACGATGTTTCTTCCATGTTCCAGAAAGCTCCCAATACTAAACACAACAAATTTTTAGGTCTGTTCCTAAATCCCAAAATAAGTTATTGAGAGATGCAGCCAGGTTTAAGGCGTTACAGATGGACGTGGCTCCTGCATCGATTATGGCCGACGATTAATTAATCAGCTTCAGAAACCTAAGTTCACAAAAAAAAAAAAAAAAAAAAAAAAAAAAAAAAAAAAAAAAAAACTCAATTCTAAGGTTCATAACAATTAATGAATCAATTTAAGGGTTTTTTTGGGCTTTTGATGATTTGTTAAAAAAAGATGAAACTATTTTATTATTCTTAATAAGAATACAAGATTTAGGGTTTCAGTTTTGTTTACAGTTGATGCCGAAACCGAAATGGATGGAATTGATTCTTGCACAAAGATTTATAAAGATTGAAACATTATGAAGAAAAGAACGTCTTATGATCATGTCTTTGTTTAGCAAAGGATAAGGAAGTGAAGGTATGTTTTTATTTTGTCAATTTTATTTTTTGGTGAAATTAGTTTGTAGGGGATGAAGGATGCGATTTATTGTTGCAAATGTCAATAGGTTTTGAAAATTTCAAAGGTTTTAGCGGATTTATGTCGTTGGCAACAATTTTCCGTTTGAGTTGCTTTGACAATAAATCGTTGCTTCCCACTTTTGGTTGTTATCAGAGGGTGTTTGGAATTGGTTATTCGTTATGGTGAGTGTGTTTCGTTTTAAGGTTAGGGTACAATGTGGTTTCGATTTCTGTGATTTGTTCACTATAGAGCATGACAGGTAAGTGGTAAGGAATAATAGATGCGATTAATTTGGTTAATTTATCTTCTCCTTCTAAAAAAAAGCCTTCTGTGTTTTCAGGTTGTGTGACATGACAGATATGGAGAGGAAGAGTAGCAATCCGAGATTTAACCCTTAAATGGCATGTAAGACGTGCATTTAATTTTAGTTTCAAATGTTTAGTATTTCAAATATTGAATTGGGGTTATTTTGGGTTTGATATGAATTGCAGGGGATTTGTAATTCAGTCGATGGTGGTTATTTTTGCCATAATGATCCTGACAACAATGTGCATCTGTTTATCAGAACCTTAGGATAGTACAATCCTTCTGCGCCGTCACATGGTAATTTTTTTTTTTGACATTGTTTAAAGCTGCCTTCAGGTGGTTTTTTTTTTAGTTCAGGCCAACATGTGCTTTCCTTCTTAGGTCTTAAATACTACTAAGTCGGCTAAGATTTTTTACTTGGTGTATGTATTTTTTTACAAAGACAAAGGAAAAAAGGTTATATGATCACTTAGAGTATGAGTAAACTGATAAATGACCGCTTACATATATCTTCTTGCTGGAGTGGGTACCGCTGTTCATTTTAACTTGAAGATGAATTGGGAGGTGGGTTTGTTTATGTTACAGTTGTTGCTCGCCAAGTGTTCGATGAAAGTGTTGAAAGTATTCGGTTCATGGTAACTTTTCTTTTCATCATTATTGTTTGCATATTGCTAGAATTTAAAGTAACAGAAGTAGAGTAGTGTACTTTTGTTGTAGTTGGAGCTGCTGAATCTTGATTTCATTTGCAGGCAGTATCGTGCGGAGCATAAGAAACTACTTTGACCTTTTTACCGCCAACGTGTCGTCCTTATGAACTAGAAAACATGTGTGACCAGGTACGTATGCAACACTTGATAAATATTTTAAAAGGCCTAAAGTGTAATATAGTTGTAAGTTCCGATTCATTTGCCTTGCTAATGTATTTCGGTGTATTTGTTTTGCAAGTTAATGTGAAACCATGAACTTCTAAAGTCGAGATCAAAAGGTATGCGTCCCAGATAAAATTTATTTATTTATTTATTTATTATTTTTTTTATCGTCAAAGCCACTGGAAAGCGAATTTCATAGAATTGGACCGGCCGCCTGGAATCAAAGAAGTAATGTCTAGCCTAAAATTTGCCGGAAGTGTTGTCGTATATACGGTAACAAATTTACTTTCAGTTACATTAACCGTTGATATTTTAGTTTGTTAGTAGATAATTATCAACGACTACAAAAGTGAAGTGATAGTGCGCGCGTACACGCATCCTTTTATGTTCGGCAGCCACAGGCAAGTTGGCTCATAAATACGTTGCTCTTTTTTTGAGGATTAACATGTATTTGATGCTTCAGCCGATACTGATACGCCGAAGGTGGTTGTTATTACAGGTATCAATAAAGGAACAACAACTGGTTGTAATAGTTCGCACGGGAGCAAAGCTTCTGCGTTCGAAAACCCTTCTGTCGCTTATGATACTGGAAATAGTCGTGACAATATATCTACACATGGTAGGCTGGTGTTCATGAATTTGGTTTTTGGATACGATTTCGAATATGTTAATTTCTCCGTATTTCTGTTTTATACATATTGCAACGTCGTTGTCACAACAGTATTAGCGGTGCAGGTAGTTTCATACCCTGTTAATGTTGTTGTTGTGCTTTTAATATGTTGTATTCAGTTTGTAATAGTTTAGATATTAATGCAAAATCTTGGATAAGAATAGGCGTTCAAAACTTTTAGAATATACACTAAAAATTCAATATATATATATTTTCAAAAAGTAACATCACGCCGAAAGTCCTTATAAAATCAGTAACCAAGTTTTCTATTTAGGATCATTAACAAAACTCTTAGATGTGAATTACAAGGAGACACTTTTTTACAATGCATTAATCATGTGTGCCCATAAATTCTATGGAACTATGATGACAAGTATAGGCGGACAGTGATGTGATCGGATAGTTGAGTCAGTAACTCAATTTAGGCGGTTTATAAATGTTTTCAGAGTTATGAGTACTAAGCTGATAAATGTATAAGATTAGTTGTGTCGAAACACTATATGAGTGTAATGAAATCAGGGTGTTTGGAATTGAGATTCCGTTAGTCTAAATATATACTTGATTAGTTGATTATATTATCTGGCTTTTCTGAGATTGCTGTTGGTGCTGCATATCAACGTTTGAGGCCTGTCATAGAGCTCACGACCTTTAACTTTCTCTACAGGCTATTATTGATCACTGTAAAATGAGGAGTGTGAAATTCTTTAATGATAAAAAATTCATTTATTTCAACTGCAGCAATCATTTTCTTGACCGGAATCATACCACCATTCGAATTAGAACCGCGAATAATCTTCACCCAAAGCTGATCGGGGTTATGTTTGAAACGCCACCACCATTTGGAAACCATGGCCGGATTGAAGTCTTCGACACCCCCTATCCCGAGACCGCCAACTCTCTTTGGGAAAATCATCATCGACCATGGAACCCACCGAATTTTCTGTCCACTCCCCGTTTTACCCCATACAAAATCCCGTCTTAGACCCTCAATCCTTTTAATAACACATTTAGGCGCCGGAAACAAAGACATATAATAGGAGGGTAAGCTACCGAGAACCGCATTGGCCAGGGTAACTCTACCCGCGAAAGATAATAATCTCGCCTTCCAGGTAGATAATTTCTTCTTAATCTTTTCAATAATTGGATCCCAAAATTTGGCACGCTTCATGTTCACGCCAATAGGTATGCCGAGATACTTTTCTACAACAGTTTCATCTAACTTTGCACTTACGATAATTAAAAAATATAGCAAACAACCCTTTTGATGCCCTATTATATGATCTATCTTGGATATTAAATTGTAATATTGTTGCATATTGTTTTTATGATTGTTGCTTTTTATTGTGTGCAAGTTTTGGTTGGCACGACTATGTTGTCTTATTTTAGCTGCATCTTAAAAAAAATATACCATACAATAAAAGTGCAACCGATTATTTTCTGGTATTTCTCATAGTATAAACAACAGTGACCAATTTGAATGCATTTCCAAACATCCCCTTTTAGTAAAAAAAACCGCCCCGCCGCATACCTTTGATAAAAAACATTATAAACAAAATACAACGAAAAAAAACCCCGCCAGGCCGCAACGCGGCCGACCACCGCCATACTTGTTAAGATAATAACAATAATAGTCATAAAGTTGGTGGGCTTATGGCTTCAATCCAAAACATTGATGTTTGGTTCAAGTTTCGGATTTCATAAAACCTTGAGGGTTCACAAAATTAATAGCAGGGAGGTGGTGGGTTTTAACATTATTTTCTCAACTCTATATTTCAACCATATATTTTGGTACAATTATACATATAACTTAATAAATAATAATTTAATATATTATAATATATTTTCTCTCTGTTATATTAAATACAAATCAAAATCTAAATTCAAATTCAAATCCAAATCCTAATTCTAAACTCATCTACAAACCAAATGGGCCTTTATACAGAGCTAGTTGGCTTTTGAGCTGGAGTAACTCTACAAGAGCTATTTGTGTGCACCAATCATTTTTTTTAAATCAACCAGTCAAATCATTAGATACATTTATAGTTATCATTAGTAGGCACAACAATCATTTTTAAAAAAATTAAGTATAGTGACTTGAGCGTACAACAACCTACATAATAACTAAACATTACCAGTCAGCTATTTGCGCATATATATGAACAATGAAATCCTAATCCTATTTACCTATGTATTCACAAGGCACAAATTCACTACTCACTTCACTATAATAATAGTTAATATCATTTTTTTTTAGAACGGCACCACACTTGAAATCGGGCCCCCGAGTAAAACCATCCAAACGGGCAGGCTTCGGGACCCGAACCACTAGGAGAGACCGCCAAAGCTCTTGGCCGACTGCTAACAAACATCAGGGCTAATGAGTTGTGGGGAAAACCAAGAGTCTGATTACAGTTTGATTGTCTGGTTGCCTAGAATCTGCAACTAATTCTGTTAAGTCAAGGTCACATGTAATCAATATCGTATCACCATCCGTGTCTTCATATTTGAGTCTAAAGCTTCCAAGACTTAGCTGAAACCTTGTTGCAACCAACTCTTCCAACTTTACCAATCCGTCTAAAAGCGTGAAGGGAAACTCTACTATATCCTCTTTGTATGTTGCCTTAATCATCAAAGTTTTCTCCGTGTTTGTTGCTAATGTATTTACTATATGCCGCTCTCTGATGGTTGTTTCAGGTTTTGCAGATCCAACAGGCGGAATTGTTTGTTCCTCATCGTGGCGTACAACTATGGAACTTTGCTTACCATGTTCTGTACGAGTGACAGGAAGATAAGTTATGTTTGTAGTGCCTGATGGTTCAGTAGACGTCCCTAAAACTGGGATAGGTGTTCCTTCAGATGCACGGATAACTGCATCTGTTTCATTTGACTTGAGAACGGAATTACTCTTATTATTCTTATATGGCCATCGTTGTATATCAAGACTCCTGCAAATGCGCTTCAATGTAGATCTGCTAACTATATAAAATGTATACAAAGTAAAACGTGAGAGTCTTAGAAGGAAATGACAGAAATAGCCAAAACAATAAAGAACATAAAAATGTATTAATTTTAGAACAATCAATAAGATGCAGAAATCAAACTTCTCATACAACAGAATTGATATCAATTAGCTTAGTTTATGATTTGTTTATAACAAATATTGTTTTTTATGATAAATTCAAATACTTCATTTTTGGGCAAATGCCGGAAAAATCCCTAGTCTTTTACAGAATTCACACACAATCATGTGCACTTAAGTTTTGTACATGAATCCTTGAACCTATAAAACTTAGCAAAAAAGGCACCTACTGTTTATACTTCTAAAAATAGGCTGAAGCTTATAGAAACACAACGAATAGGTCTTTTCTTTTTTTTTCTTTTTTTTTTTTTTGCATGACAAAGTCCTTATACTTTATAATAAGCATGCAAATCCTGTGTGAGAATTCAACGAAAGTCCATAAGCGTTTTTCCAGCATTGCCCACTTAATCATATAGATTGTCTTTCTTATACCATGCATAAAATCGAATATATAGGTACAGAGTTCAATTACCAGGTCTTTTGAGTACCAGCCCGAAACTAAACCTAAAACAATCCACTCATAACGTGGATCACTAAATATACTCGGTCAAAAACAATCCAAAATGGATGGTATCCTTTTTTTTTTCTGTTTGGTTTCTGTTTGTACTTTATAATTTGATCCAAATTTGGTTTCGTTTTGGTCAAAACTGTATTTTTGGTATGGGTCAAAACAAAAATTGGTTAGGCCAACCCAAAAAAAAGGTTTTATCTTCTAGAGGAAAAAAATCTAGAAGTTGTATGAATTTAGAAACAATTGGATGCCCATTTGACCCGTTTCCTTTCCATAAAATCTTGTAGCTTAACTAGTTTAGAATGAAACCAATCTAAATAGACCCATTAATAGGTAAAGGAGTCAAAATTGCCATCTCTAGACATCACCAACAGTCTATTAACTCACCACGAAGGTTAACCGCAGCTTCTTCCATTGGCTTTCCATAATGTTTGCTGATTTCCTCCATACTAATTGACCCCTCAGTTTTCTTCTTTTTTCTCTTTGGTGTATTGGATTTATCATTAAGATTTTTTGTTTCCGTCTTCCCTTTATTAATGTCAACATCTTCAATTCCTGAATTTAAACAAGGAACAATACTCTGGCTTGTTCCTGCAGCAACATTGTCCATCAGCTCAATCTCCAAGTTATCGTCTTTCATATGCTCAACATAAGCAACTTCACTCTCCTCCTTTGGAAATGGAACATCATTTGGTTCATTCTCTACCGACAGTTTTTGAGGCTCTGGCAGGAACTCTTCTTTTTCAGTCAATAAGGTTATAGGAGAAGGTGGTGATTCGAAGTTCCAATTGAGAGGATCTCCACCAATGACTTGAAGAGATGACAAAATACCTAATTTCACACTAGACATGTTCTTAATCTGCTGTTTTATTGTTAAAATCAAGCTTTGTAAATCTGCCTTGTTTGCGTTATGTGGTGGCAAAACGAACTCTATGACATATTCAATATCACTCTCTATACTTTTCAGATATATAGCTAAGCAACTAGTTATTTCATACCCACGTGCATAAGAAGCCAAAGGGTATTCTTCTTTACCAAGTTTTGTTACATCCTTACAGAAACATAAACCACGAGACGTCAATGACTTTCCAACGATTCCTTGAGATTTATCCAAATGTCTCTCTCTACATGCTTCACGGAAGCCCCACATACTCAAGTCTCGAACGTAGTATGGTAGATCAGATGTTGACATGCATACTTTCCCTATACAGTTTTTGTTGAAGCTACTACAGCTCGACTCTAAATTTCCAGAATTCACTACGATACTACAGTAACCCGACAAGGCCCACATCTGAGCTAAAGGTAACTTCTGAAGGTCACATACTGTCTTCAACATCGGATAGATTTCATCCAACTCATGTTGTCTTCTTTCATCTCCTACCTGCACCTGATCTTTCAAACATAAAAACACAAGAAATATACACTCATGGTTATAGTAATATAGGTGCATGAACGCAACTCACATAAAATCTGGGATCTTCAAACACCATTGGAGACTTCAGATTATGTTCCTGTCATTTAGAGTCAGTTTAATATGTGAACAAAATCATGTAAGAAACACATGCATCACATACATCTATGCAAGGAATAAAAATAAGCATATATATGGTAGAAAGAGTGCAACAACCTTTAGTGCTCTTGAAACTTCCTGAACCTCAAAAGCATAATCAACATAACTTGATGATGATACTATCTCAAGTACACCAACACAGGAACCATTGTCAGGTTCAAATATAGGCAAATCGATATATCCATATATATTGTAGGAAACATCCAAATCTATGGTTGGTAAGGTCTGGACGTCCAAACTCCATTCTGGTAGCTTTTTGCGATAGACACGACCAGGTGGACCAAGTTGTTCTCTGTGCTCCCCATTCACAACAAACATACGCTGTTCAGACTCCCGTCTATACAAGTAAAGCCCTTCATCTACCACTCCAAGACCAAAAGGTTGGTCCAAAGTCATTAGGAAGCAGCGTTGCCGGACAGTAGCAAGTGACCAAAACTGAACAAGCACGTGTGGATCTCGTAAACTAATAGCTGAAAGTGCATTCGTGATTTTATCCTTTACTCTCTGCGGGTCTATGCTGTTTTCATCCTCCAACAGCTTAGAGAAACCTATAGATACATGAAATATATATTTGCTTATGAAATACATATATGCACTAAAGAAGCATATATATATTTTGATTAGAACTAAAGTCAATAGAAAAAGTCAACAAATGGCAGATAGGGTATTTATTTGTTGTCAACTTTTTCTTTGTTCTTTTTATACACATAAGGAGCTCATGAGATCTAGGAACCTCTGTGGACAAACTTACTTGACGGAAGTCACTCAAGGTGAACAATAATAGTTATGACGGATACTGCGACTTTTTCTGTTACATCAATGTAAGCTTTCCTCCACTGACTTAAGTTAGAATCACTACAAACCAAATGACCTTTGCTGACTCTTAGTTTATCCACTAAAGACATATATAGTCATTAAAGTCTTTTTATTTTTATTTTTATTAAGCTTACCTTGACTGACTTAAGTTAGAATTTAGAAACAGGCGAATATTGTAAAATAAATAAATAAATCAGAAAACATAATCTTCAACCGGAGACCGCGATCATCTACCGCCGATGGAGATCATCCACCGGAGACGTTAAACATATACTGGCGACGGAGATCATCCACCGGAGACGAAGAACATATACCGGCGACGGCGATCTTCTACCCGCGCACATCAACCGGAGATCTCATCAATAAAGGTTGAATTCGATTCCATTTTGTTTGAAATCAGTTATTGTAGCATTAATTTTAACTTAATATTAAAGCTTTTTTCTGTGATTGATGGTTTATTTCACTAGTGTTAACCTAACTTTAGAGCAGTTCATCTCTTGTATTGTAGCATTAATTTAAGGGTTTTGCTAACAACCTTGTGGTTAAACATTCCATAATTAAAAAATTAACATTAAATGAACTAATATATTTTATAATTATACACATTTATTCATTTTAAATATGAAATGTAATGTTGAACATGCTATGTTTGGTGTTCATTAATAGTTGATTTTTTAATTATGAAATGCTTAATCAGCAAAATCCTTAATTTAAACCTATTTTTGTTGATTGAGTACCCATTATATTGTTTGATTGTTAATGTGAGTGTTTTAATCTCATACCAAATTGATTAACGGTAACTTCATACTCCGTTACTTTTTAGCTAGGGTTCTTTAGTTAGTTTTCAATTGGATTGTAACTCACGATCTTAAATTCTACAAAATTCAGATAATATGTGCTGCTATATAGCGCCTTTGTAGTGAATCAAATGTTAGTTTCTATGTTTCTGTAGTGCTATTCCTGAATGGCTATATGTAGAAACGAGTATATAAATGAAGCTAGTGTTGTTTTCAAATAATATACCACCCTTGCTTACGCACAATAATATATTCCAGGTACAGAGGCAAACACTAATTAGCCATTAAATTAGTGTTTTAATTGAACGGCTCACCCAGTTTTGACAAGCTATAAGAGAGGTATAAGGAGGATTGACATTAAATTGTCAAACCAAAAGAGACGCGTTTTTAATTAGCACTTGTGCAAACGTTTGTCTCTCCGCTCCTTTGTGCGTCAAATTAGAGCTACCAAGTAATACTATTTTATGTACAAAATCACCTTAAGGGTGAATTGACCTCAATTCCACACGCCACTTTTGTGGTAATTATCCGAATAACTTGGGTCTTTTGACTCATGCAGTAGTAGGATATAGTGGGTGATAATTGTAGGTAATTCTTTGATTGGTGAGCCCAATACCTCAATTAAAACTTTGTTGATTGTAATCTTAGCTTAAAAATTGGTAAAAAGGTTTTGAAAAACAAAAACTTTATGATACGAAGATGTATGCATGCTTCTTCGTACATATTTTGATTGACACATCAAAATTGGTACCCTTTAAAATTAAGTCTATGCCATCTAGTTAAAGAACACTTGAAGTTGTTATTTAGTCATGTGAGAGCTTGGACTAAATTTCAATGGAAAGGTAAATTTCATACTCTCATTACTAGCAGATCAACTGATGTAATGGGATTATGGTGATTTACAGTTTTTTAATTAGACGACTTAAATTGAGTTAAGTGAGAGCTTGGACTCAAGGCATAAGATGAGGATAAAACATGCTTATATTGGAAATTGTTTGCAAATATAAATCTCATTGATCTAGGAATTGAAAAATTGTTTGCCAATTATTCTACGACAGATTACCTTATTATATACTTTCATTACTAGCAGATCAATTGATGTAATGAAACTATGATAATTTGGATCCTAGTTTTCAAGAAAATACTATGGTTATATGAATATTTCCTAGGGTATTTTATTTTCTTGAAAAATTGTATTATTGAAAATACTAATTTGAACTTTCTTTATCTGTAGAATGACTCAAAACAATAACACCACAATGAGTTCTGCGTTCAAATCCTTTTTTGAACGACAAAAATTGACTGGCACACAAAACTTCAATGATTGGTTTCGTTCACTCAGGATTGTCCCGCGAGTGCTTGATCAACTTGAATATCTGTCCAAGCCTTGTTCTGCTGAACCACCTGCAACTGCAACTGATGAAGTAAAAGCAGCTTGAAAAACTGAGTATAAGACGCATAATGATGTGGCCTGTTTGATGTTGGGGGCGATGACACCTGCTCTTCAAAAGCAGTTTGAGAATTACTTCCCTATGGACATGCTAAACGAACTCAGGAAGATGTTTGAAAAACCACAAAATGTTGAGGTCTATGACTTAATGGAATCTCTACATGGTTGCAAACAGGCAGAAGGTGAAGCCGTAGGTGCTCATGTGTTGAGAATGAAAGGTTACATGGATCAACTACAAGCACTGGGCAAAGTCTATGAATAAGACATTGCCATCAACTTAATCAATAGATCTCTGACAAAGGAATTTAGTGGTTTTGTTCGTAACTTCAATATGCATTGCGTGGGGAAGACAGTTTCTGATTTACACACATTCCTTATTGATTACGAGAAGGGTTTACCACCAAGGACTTCTCCTACGCCCCAGATACTTGCTATTCAAAGGGGTATGATTAACAAGCCAAGTACGAACAAAAAGGGCAAGGGTAAGGTTAAGACTGATAAGGGTAAGAAAGTTATGGCTTATCAACCTCCACCCCCAACCAAGAAAAACCCTCCTAAGCAGAAGGAGTATCCTAAGAAGGATCAAGCTTGCCACTACTGTCATGTAGTGGGTCACTGGAAGAGGAACTGTCCTCTTTACATCCAAGAGTTGCGGGAAAGTAAGAACAAGAAGACTGGGCACTCGGGTGCCAGCACTTCAGGTAACTTACTTATGATTGAATTATTTACTCTAAATCATAAAATTAATTCCTGGGTATATGATACTGGATGTGGTATTCACATTTGTAATACGCTGCAGGGATTTAGAGTGGAAAGGAAGCTTGCCTATGGGGAGCAATATCTGCATGTGGAAAATGGAGCACCTGCAGCTGTTGAAGCCATAGGAGTGTTTAATTTAGTTTTGCCTGCAGGCTTAGTACTGTTATTAAACAATTGTCATTATGCACCTTCAATTGTTAGGGGTGTAGTTTCTTTTTCGTGTTTATTGGATCTTGGTTTTAATCACATTATCAGTAGCAATGGAATTTCAGTTTCTTTAAATAATGTTTTTTATTTTAATGCTATTGTTGTTAATGGTGTGTTTGAAATTGATATGAATGATTGTATGTCCAATAACAATAATTCAATGTATAACATTAGTAAGAGAATTAAGTCTGACTTGAATTCTTCTTACCTTTGGCACTGTAGACTTGCTCATATAGGCAAGAATCGCATGAAAAAACTACAGCACGATGGGCTTTTAAATAGTATCAATGATGAATCATATGATAAATGTGAGTCTTGTATATCTGGGAAGATGACGAAGAAACCTTTTCATAGTAATATGGAAAGGGCTTCTGATCTACTTGGTTTAATACATACTGATGTGTGCGGACCACTTAGACATATGTCAAAGAAAGGTGCTAGCTACTTCTTAACCTTTACTGATGATTTCAGCCGTTATGGATATGTTTATTTACTTAAACATAAACATGAGGTATTTGAAACATTTAAGGTTTTCAAAGCAGAAGTAGAATTGCAACTAGGAAAGAAGATTAAAGCTCTTCGATCCGATAGAGGCGGTGAATATTTAAGCCAAGAGTTTAAAGATTATTTAGCTGAGAATGGAATTGTCCAGAATCTCACATCTCCATATACTCCACAACAAAATGGTGTATCTGAGAGAATGAATTGTACATTATTGGATATGATATGATCAATGTTTAATCTTACAACTCTTCCTTTATCATTTTGGGATTATGCCTTAGAATCTGCGGATCGTATTTTGAATATGGTTCCCACTAAGAAGGTTGATAAGACATCATATGAAATATGGAATGGAAAAGCTCCTAACTTGTCTTATTTAAAGGTCTGGGGTTGCGAGGCGTATATAAGACGTGACTCAGCAGATAAACTCCAACAGAGATCTGTAAAGTGTATCTTTGTAGGATATCCAAAGGAAACGATGGGTTACTACTTTTACTATCCACCTGAAAACAAAGTAATTGTTGCAAGATATGGAGACTTTTTAGAAAAGCAACTTATATCTCAAGAATTCAGTGGGAGAGTTTATGATCTGGAAGATGATCATATAGATACATTACCTTCTGAAAACACTAGCGTACTTCCTGTGGAACCTAAAAGTATGGGTCCTCCACCTGAAGTTGAAATTGTTCCCATTAGCAAGTCTTCAAGACATGTGAAAGCGCCTGAACGTCTATGTCTTAACGTAGAAGTTGAGGAAACTATATTAGGGGATCTTTATGAATCTACTAATTATAGGGCTGCCATTGAGAGTTCTGAAAAGGAAAAATGGGTAGTTGCTATGAATGGGGAAATGCAATCCATGAAAGATAACAATGTCTGGATTGAAGTAGACCTTCCTCCTAATGCCAAGGTAGTTGGGAGTAAGTGGCTCTTCAAGAAGAAAACTGACATGGATGGCAAGGTACACACCTATAAGGCCCGTTTGGTAGCTAAAGGTTTTACTCAAACATTTGGTGTTGACTATGAGGAGACCTTTTCTCCTGTAGCTGACATTAGGGCTATTAAGATTCTTATAGCCATAGCAACATACTATGACTATGAGATTTGGCAAATGGATGTCAAAACCGCCTTCTTAAATGGTCGCCTGGATGAAGACATCTATATGGTGTAGCCTGAGGGGTTTGTGAATCCAAAATTTCCAAACCGTGTATGCAAACTTCAAAGATCCATTTATGGATTGAAGCAAGCATCACGACAATGGAATAAAAGATTTGATGAAGAAATCAAAAGGTTTGGATTTACTCAGAATCTTGATGAGCCATGTGTATATCACAAAGCTAGTGGGAGTAATGCAATTTTCCTTATCTTATATGTTGATGACATATTGATCATGGGAAAAGACATTCCATGTTTGCAAGAGGTTAAGGCATATCTTGGAAAGTGCTTTTCTATGAAGGATTTAGGAGAAGCTGCATATATTCTGGAAATCAAGATCTATAGAGATAGATCAAGGCGGTTAATCGGACTAAGTCAAAGTGCTTACATTGACAAAATATTGAAGAGATCCAATATGCAAAATTCCAAGAAAGGATTTTTGCCGATGGAAGTAAAACATGGCTTGAGCAGTGAGCATTGTGCTTCAACACCTGCAGAGGTGGCATGCATGAGTAAGGTTCCTTATGCTTCGGATGTAGGATCTATTATGTATGCGGTAAGATGCACAAGGCCAGATGTGGCTTTTGCTCAAAATATCACCAGTCAATTTCAACATAATCCAGGTGATAAACATTGGATTGCTGTTAAACATATTCTAAAGTATCTTAGGCATACGAAAGATATATTTCTTATGTATGGTGGAAATCCAGCTACAGAACTTGATGTAACAGGTTTCTGTGATGCGTCCTGGCAATGTGACAAAGATGATGCTAAGTCTCAGACTGGTTATGTCTTTGTTATCAATGGAGGAGCAGTATATTGGAAGAGCAAGAAGCAGAGTACAATTGCGATGTGTGCGATAGAGGCCAAGTACATAGCTGCTTCAGAAGCTGCAATGGAGGCGGTCTGGATTAGGAAATTCATTTCAGGACTTGGTGTTATGCCTTCAATTGAATCGCCTATTAATATGTATTGTGACAATTCTGCTGCAATCATATTTGCCCATGAACCTAGAGTCATGAAGGGCACCAGACATTTTCTACGGAAGTATCACTATGCTCGGGAACAAGTCCGCGAAGGTGAAATAAATCTCTTGAAAGTTCACACAGATGATAACTTAGCTGATCCATTCACTAAGGCTTTAGCTAAAGAAAAGCTTACTGAACTGGCAAATAGAATTGGACTTAGATTAGCTAGTAATTTCATGCATGACTGTGTTTAGTATCTGGATAAAGGATTGTAAACAATTTATTATTTATTAATGAAATAAAGTATTTATTTAATATTGTTTTCCATTTTTTTTGCATGTTTTAATCCGTGAATAACTTAGTTATTCTAAATGTCCGTTGTCAGTTAATGATATGGGAATATCATTATGATAAGACAAATCTGAGTTTTGATAGAATATACTTGAAAGTATATTGATACGTTGTCATACCAAATTCACATGATATTCAATGAATTGAATATAGGACTCATCCCAACTACATGATGTTACTTATGGATATTTCTAAGTAAATCATGAATAGTTATCCTCAGACTTGAGATACCAGATAACTGTTGTGAATGTAGTGCATTCTGTGGAACAATTTAACGCTACACGTAACTGGTAGTCATAAGAATTGTTTTCGGAATTGTTTCAAAGTTCATAGGTTATGCTCGTAGTCAAGATAGAATTTGTTTTCTTCAAATTTATTTTTGGAGTTTAATACTGTTGGGCCCCTTGTAGGGTTGACAAGATGTTTGCGTGGCCACACCCAAGATCTCCCCTGAATATGTTCAGAAGATTTGGTAATCTTGCTCAATCATAAACAACGAGAAACAAAATTTTGAATTAAGATAATATCCATATCTTTATTCAATGTAGTATTAGTAACAAAAGGATAATAATAATGATGAATCATTAAAGGTTTTTCCAAGAGACCTACTCGAGTTGTATTAGAGGCATCGGCGTATTACAAGACGCTAACCGATGTGATCATAACTATTATAATATGTCTAAGTGGGAGTTGTTAGTTTTATAGACATAAAATAGTAGTCGTGTGTTAGGATCGAACTCGAAATCACGGGATTGCACACATTACGTATGAGAACTAAATATTAATAATTAAATGTAAAATGTTATATTTGATTATTAATTATCACAAAATATATAACGAACGTTAGTATTTAACGGAAGTGACTAACGGTCATTAAATAAAGAAAGGAAAAGGACTTGAATGTAATTAGTAGCCAAGAAAGTTCCGGATCCACTCCATAGAAGGAGGCCGATCGGTTTAGGGGTTGGATTAGGGTTTCTTAATCCAAGTCAAACTTGGGCTCTAAGTTTTCATTCCCTATATAAGCAAACCTAAGGCTCTAGTTTCTGGTACCTCTTGTGCACTAGCTACACCTAAAGTTTTCTCTCATTCTCTTCTTGCAAAACCGATCGATCATAAACCCTTTTAGGGGTTGATCGGCTTTTGTGATTAAACAAAATAGTTTGGTTTAATTTTTTGATCATTAACTTGCATAATTTTAGTTCGGTTTAGTGCGTGTGTACAAAGAACGCGATTCTTACATATTATTGTAAGAATCTTGGATTGAATTGCAAAATCGGTAAGGGGCAATTCTTATAATCCTATTAACTCTAATTAGGGTTCTTCATTCATATTACTCAAGTTTGATTCTTGTTCTTGCTAGAATCATCAAAGTACGTTCATTTTAATATTTGGTTAATTATTTATGTGTTATATGTATCCTATGCTTTTGTTATATGTGTTCTTTGATGTTTTGGTTTATATATGATTGTCATGGTATTATAATTCCAATACAAACACATATGGAGGCTTGTTTAGTTGTTCGTGTTCATTCACTTAAGTTTAGTCACACAAATAAACATATACAAACGGGGGCTTATTCTTGGTCTTGTTCGCTATCAAAGAAAATGAGGTCGTTTAAGTTCGTATATTAAAGTATTACTCCGTATTAAAAAGACATAAATGAAAGCATATTAAAAATCATTAACTATTCAAAATGTGTGTAAAGATTCTTTTTTGGGCAAATTGCATTAATGTATTCGGCTTTACCAAAATTCAATTTTGTATAACTCTAAAATTTTCTATTGTATGTGTGAAACTTGTCTTTTTGTTTTATTATGTGTATTTGAGAACCTTTAAATTACACCACAGTGTGTCAAACTTTATCAAAAAGATTCCTATCGTGTATAGCCAAAATACACGCAACAAAACGCGAGGTGGTATATCATGGTGCGGGCCACCTAATGGAACGCGATGTGGTATATCGTGAGGTATGTTTGTATTAAGTATGATATTTTTATGTGTATGATTAGGTGGTCACGACTACGGCTCTTACGTGATGAGTAGATGATGTACTGAAAATATGATGCGGTGTTGAAGTGGAGGGATTGGTTGCGGTGAACAAAGCACCCCGCCTAAAGTCAAGGTGGGATTGTAGGGCCATGTAATAAAAACAGTTGATTAAACAGACCAGTATTCCTATTATTCTATTATTATATACAAAAATTATAAAAGGTAGTAAAAGCTTTATGAAAATTGATGAGAAGCAAAACGGAATTTTTTCTTCCTAAACTAGAAAAACTATATAACCACAAAATCATATATAATAGAAAGGACCAACTTACTCGAAGGCAGTGATTCATCATCGTCAGTATATACTTCTCTACTACCAAAAACCCAAAGTTGTGTCAAATATCTCCTACATCCAGTGTTATTATCTGGTCTTGAAGCAGAGGTCAGGGGCTCAGATAAGCAACAATATCTCGATTTTAAGGCATTCAAAACATTGGAACCACTACTTGCTTGGTCTTTATCAACCAAATCGTCTATGCTCTTCATTTTCATCAGATCAGATCTATTTTGGTGCGTTGTTGTTGGCTACACAGAAAGGGTCCACAAAAGGGTTTCAGAACCTATGGACATTACCGCATTTATGCAATTAATCTTTAAACAGGTGGGCAGGTTTGATAACAGAGCATTCTTTATCATTATATATTCTGAGCTTTTCGGGTTCAATTTACGTTATGATGCGTAAATGTAAAGATTTGTCAATTGTCAATAAATAAGTTAGATTCAAGACTCGACTTAGACCAAGAATTTTTTTTTGAAAAGTATTCAAGACTCGACTTAGACCAAGAACTTTCGTTGTTCTATTGAAATTTCCATGTAAAATCTACAAATATTAATATACTCCCAATTCTAATTCATTATACATAATCAACTAACAAAATTAACAAAATTACTACTCCTTTCGTCCTATATTAAATGTCCACTTTTGAAATATTTCTTTATCAACTTTGACTATAAATATTTTTATTTATGTTATATAATATCTGATAAAAATTATAACAATGAAAATATATTTAAAACACAATCCATTCATATATTTTGCATCAAGTATTATATAAAACAAACAAAATTATTTAAGGTCAAAATTAAAAAAGAAATACTTCAAAAAGTCAAACTGGACGTTTAATATGGGACGGACGGAGTATTATGCTTTAAAAAATCTTACACGTTAGTCCTGTGGTTAAATAATATTGCACCGTCTATCCTTTTGTCCAACGGCCGTTTGTTTTTAGGGTTATCTTTTTGCAGCGTCTATCCTTTTATCTAATGGCCGTTTGTTTTGGCATTTTTTCATCCGTTTTTACACGTTTTTCATCCGTTTTTGCATGTCTTCGTCCGTTTTTACACGTTTTCGTTCGTTTTTGCACGTTTTCGTTTGTTTTTACACGTATTCGTTCATTTTTGCACGTATTCGTCCGTTTTTAAATGTTTTTGTCCGTTTTTACACGTTTTTGCACGTTTTTGTTCGTTTTTACACGTTTTCGTCCGTTTTTGCACGTTTTCGTCCGTTTTTACACGATTTCGTTCGGTTTTGCACGTTTTCATTCGTTTTAACACATTAAGTATTTGTAGATTTTACCCTAAAATATACTATAAGTTGAACTGTGTGCAAGATCGTTTGTTTTAAATTAAACATTTTAACGATCCCAATCCACGTCAATAAATATTACGTAGTATTTGAAATTAAACCACTAGCATTTGTTCACGGATTTTCTTAATTTTCTCGCCTAAAATTTATTAGGACATCTATCGTTTTCTCCTGTTTTCCTTACCCCAAACATAAACATGGCTATTTGGCATACCCCGAAAATAAAAATGAATAATGCCTTCGTAAACAGAATTAGGATACATATATTGTGGCTTAGATATCGTAAAGGCTAAATACCAAAATTACGACGCAACGGATGTGCAAATCATCATAGCCAGACAACCATTATCCAAATTAGACATACAATAAGAGTTTACTAAAAGGAAATTAACTTTTAGTTCAAGCCTACAAATCAAAGTTTCATTTGCAGCCCGAAAACTAACATGTACAACTTTCCTTTTCTAGATCACTTTTCATGATTCTTCCCATGTTTTATTCAAATCGCCTTTAAAGTCTCCATCCATTAGAAGTTGCATTGCATCACTGGATTGCATTAGATGTGCGAAATGCAGGCAATATCAAACCTTTAAATTATCGACGCAATGCATTTTACCAAACAAAACACCAATGATAAAATTACAGATTACCTAAGTTTGTGTAGCGGGCTAGAAAATATCCAAAATCCGTTCCAGAATACTGTCCCTTTTTCAAAGCAAAACCCTCTTGTATGTGAACCAAAGGCTATGTTACCTAAGATATTGTTCATTTTTCTATTTAGAATATGCACGATACATAAAATGGGCATACTAACATTCAAGTAAGGAGCATGGGAGAAATTGATACAAAAGGTTTTCCTAATAAACGTGCAAAATGTATTTTGGTCAAAAAGAAGACCGCTTTATGGTTTTCCAGTTAAACAACTTTCCACACAAACATCATAGGAACCATCTAAATCGATTTC
The DNA here is from genome assembly GCA_021014915.2 of Artemisia tridentata subsp. tridentata. Classification (NCBI taxonomy): domain Eukaryota; kingdom Viridiplantae; phylum Streptophyta; class Magnoliopsida; order Asterales; family Asteraceae; genus Artemisia; species Artemisia tridentata. The sequence continues at coordinate 291,128,737 of CP139501.1, forward strand.
TTCCAGCATCCTTATTCCAACCTTAGTAATTTAGTATGACCACTCAACGTATCACAGATAGCCTAAATAAAAAATTGAACAATGCTTCAATAGTTTTATGCTTTGGCTCAGGTATAGTGCTGACTACAAAACACGGTTGCATCTCATGCCTTCCAGCGCTTGCTATGCTAAAGTTAAAAAATACCAAGTGACCGTATCATTATAGCCCGGCATCTATCAGCCGAAACAAATATAAAGTAAAGGCATCTTTTTGAAAATATCGTTGGCAACTTTATGGCATAACTACGAATGACCAAAAAATTACCATGAAGGTAAAATACGCTTATAAAAAAAGGAGAAAGAAAAAGAAAAAAGTGTGTTTCAATAGAAATCCATATAGGCGTAACCTCAACTGCATGCGACGCGGGGAAAAAAATAAATACCTGATTGCAATAAATATTAGACCTTCATAAATCCAGTTAGTCCTCGCCAGCAATCATCCGTTGTCAATGTACCACTGTAGCATTCTCGACGGTTCCCTTGGGTTGCGGAGCTGGACTATTCATTTGGACATAAATCTAAAAAACCCTCTCATCCAAGCACCATCGTCAACTGGATCGATTTCTTCCGTTCTACTCATCCCAATTATTCGATACCTGGGTGCAAAAGACAGAAAGTTAAAAACTATAGAGCGCACATGTGCTACAGTAGCTGCTAATCTTGTAAGCAGTCATTATACATTGCCAAATACAAAAGTTAACGAAGTTCATGCAAGGATTACCATACCTTGATAGTTTCTGTATTCATCGCCCCCTTGGTCGTTTCCATAATCACGACAATTGATGTGTGTTTTACAAGCTTTAAATTTATAATACTAGATTTACCGGTTTTCGACTAAAAACACAACACGGTCAAGTATACCCTTTCGTGTATAGGATAGCCTAGGTAAGTCCAGGTCATCCCAAGAGAGTTGAAATTTTCTCAGGATGTTATTAAGGTGATAAGGTCAATTCTGTTATCACTTATTAAGTCAACCAAACGTGTATATTTCAACTATTGCAAAGAAAGCGATTAAGAGATGGTTCAAGCAAGGTATTAAAGTGTATTTGCTTAGGCAATGATCACTAAGATATAGTGGTGTTTAAGATAGTTTTTATAACATGGGAATTCAAGATAACACACGTTACAAATCATTTCGACCTATAGATGCAACAAGTGTTTATATCAATTAATAACAACGAATCGTTTCAACCTATTGACTTTGTTACAATCAATATATATTGTGAAATGATAAAACATGGATTTCTAAAGTGCCCTTTTGACCTATATACTAGATAAATGACATTTCACCATTAATAAACTCAAATCCAAACACTTCATATCCAAGATCACATATAGCCTAAACAAACATAAGATCACTACTCCATATTCAAACAAGTAACACACATATAAAAATCATAAAATTCAGTAGCATTCATATTAAAAAGCTAATAAGAAGATATTGAAGTTCACAAGATCAATGATGGTGTAATACAAGCTTATACCAGAAAATCCAACTAACAATAACCAAAGCTTATGAAACCCTTCTGACTCACGATTCTTGAGTGCTGTCACCACTCTTCTAGACCAAAGTGAAAAGGTTTAAACCATTTGGGAAGTGTAAGAACGAGTATGGATGGTGACAAGGGTGATTTTGGTGTCAAATCACCCTTAAACTTGGTGTTTGATGGTGGTAATGGATTAGATGAGTTACTGGCAATATTTAGGGATATATAAACGTTCTTTAACACTTGGGGACCAAGGGGGAGTCATATGATCAGTCATATAGTAAATAAGAGTCATAAATATGCATTCTAGCTGATCAGGAGTGAAGTACGATGCACATCTTTCCAAAACCGCTACACTTATGGCATTTAAACTATTTTTTTCGCTTGATGTGCCGTTGTGTGCAGGTAATATTTGTATTCAATTTTTACTATTTATTTTATGCCGACTTTACCTATTAACTAATACTAACGGGCAGTGTACCCGATCGATTGTAGGTTCGTTGGTAAGTAGGGTGTCAATCACTAAGAGTGGAAGTTAACACTTAAATCTATCAGTATTTTAATGGCCTAAGTTAGTCTAAGTAAAACTAATTCTAACGCAGCAAAAGGGTTTTCAGCCTGAGAGACTGGCACGAGGTTTAGATTCAATAAAACTGTAAATGAGGCCAATAACACACAAGCAGAAACACAGACGATAAAGAATATGTCAAGCCGATAGTAAGAAGAACGCATTAACCAAGTTAATCAAATAAATGCTAGATTTGTCTACATGTTTTAGTGATTGTACTTCATTCCTTGGTGGTTTTCTAATGTAAGCTAGGTGGTACTTCTCCCTAAACTCGAGGTTTTAAACATATTAATCCTGTCACAATTAACTGAACCCGCAAAAAGTCTCACAGTTGATTATAATTTATCCGCTATACGATATTGCTACCAAGGCCAACAACAAGTGCTTTATTACAAATTTATGCCCTAACCTTATACCTAGTAGCCTAATGGTGATAGCGTTATTGATCTAGTCATAAAGCCAAGTAATATGTGACTCTCCCAAAATAATGTTCATCATCCACTTTACGCTATCGCGAATTAAGGACTATCAATGAATCAAGAATCAGTTGAATGAGAGATCTAACATATGCATAAACGTGTATGAAGTGATAAACATAATCGACATGCAACGAATAAGTAAACAATCCATATAAACAAATCAAAAAATTAAATAATCATAACTTGGCTAATACCTATAGGTATTAGCCCATAATATCAGTAATCATACACAGTATCATATTCAAAACGATTAAAGTATAAATCATGAAGGAAAAATACGCTAACCGAACAATTATAGCGTAGTATAACAATTACAAGAGTTCTCCTATGGAATTATAGCACTAGCAGGACCTTTTTGGTCTTCTTTAGTCTTCTGGTTTTGTACTTGGTGGTTATCTCCTATTTGAAAACCGGACTTTAGGTTTTCTATTTATAGGTTTTCGAATACGGTCGATACGGCGTATTGGTTTTACCAATACCCGGGGTTCAAGATTAATATATCCAGAATATTCATACACCGCCATCCTGATACAGCGTATAATGTTGATGAATATGGCATATCATGTCTTCATATCTTGGATATCTGGTGAAGTTATCGTGCTGGATACGACGTATCTTATGAAGTGAATACGGCGTATCTGGACTAAAATAAGTTAGTTCTTCTCGTTGACCAAAGTTTCATATACGAAGTATCCAATAATTGGATACGGCGTATTCTTCAAAGTCAGGCAATGATCTTGATAATCGTCCAAGTCATGATATACGGCGTATCTGTCTAGAATGGTACGACATATTCTTGTCAGTTTAGTTGACTTTCTTGAACTTGATCCATTTTGCTCCAAAACACGTCCATTATTGCTAACTTTCACCAATTGCTCGATAATAACTGAGATTGAAACATTTAAGAAATTAAGTACCAAATCTTATATAAAATGATATAAAACGAGCAATATATATATAGGATAAATGATGCTATAAATATGACCTTATTTGATGTCATCACCGCTGGTGAAAAGTACGCCGCACATTTTATAATGTACGGCGCACTTGACCCAATTTCAGCTCTTGGCCAAAAAATAAAAGTTGTAGATAATTCTTTTCTCTTTCCGTGGCTACTTGAATCAAGTCAATCGGAGCTCGTATGCTCAAGTTATGCCCGAAACAGTGAAGGTGTGTTGGGAGATCTTGAACTTGAGTTATTTCTTTATGTTTTCCTCGTTTTCTTTCACGACACGTCCAATGAACCTACAATCATAAATATACTCTTTTAAGTATCAAAGGTTCATATAATTAACGGATTACATATATAAAAGCATAGATCAAGCATATATAAATATGTATACTTTGAGCGTTATCAACAATCATCCAGTAGCCCCTGTTATTAGCCGTGAAATTAGCAACTATGACTACAACTTATATACAACATACATAATCGGCAATCAGTACTACCGCATATTAAACAAAGCATGTATAGCCAGCATGCATAAACACGTAGCATAATCAAATGACATCATAAGATCATAAATATCATTACCATACTTCGAAATTCAAATTCACCTTCTTTATAGACATAAAATTGGATCAACAAACTATTCAAGCATAACGTTTTCCATAAATACTAACCTCAAATGCAGAAAACTGCAACACAAACAACGACAACCATCAAATATCACGACAATCAAGGCACTATGTATCGCCAACAACAAAAAACGCCGCATACATCAATTATCACATTTCTGCAACAAACCTGAAAGGCTACATTATACTAATTATTTAAGTCAAGCAAACGAAAAGAAGTTGTAAAACAGTAACAGGCACAAGACAACAAAAATGACCAACTCAATTGCGACCCCTACCCTCTTTAAGAAACCATAAACAACCCATTCAAAATCCATATACCAACGGACTCTAGAATAAATTATTCAGAAAATTTTTACCTTAACTTTTGACCAAGCAATACAAATCTGTAAGGCAAAATGTTTGCAACACAAAATAAAACTTCTAACCAAGACTAAAAAACTGCTAATAGAAAATAGAAAACAATGATATATGGACTTAATTTAGCAACTCAGCCACAAAAGTCCCAATAAATATCAATATGCCACAGATTAAAGACACAGAAACATATACCTAGGAACCCACTAACAACATATAAACTAAAATGAGCACGACTTGTAGCAAATTATGTCAAATTGGCACATATACAACTGCTAACAGAAAATTGAAAACAATGATATATGCACTTGATTTAGGATCTTCGCCACAGAATTCTCAAAAAAATAGCAACATGCCATAGATTAAAGGAAAAAAAACCGTATACTTAGGAACCCACTAATAGCATATAAACTAAAATGAGCACAATTTGCAGCAAATTGTGTAAAACCAACACATATAATTAAACAACAGTCTTATGAGAAATCTAAACAAAGGGCATACAATCATCACTGAACTTATAGCAAGATAAACATCAATCTTATAACAAACTTCAAACAAACAGAAACACAAAAAATAAGCCGAAGTACCATATATTTCAGATTGCAACTGCATGTGCACCAATAACATGCATTTAACCATATTCCAAGTATCTAAATAATGAATCATTTTTTATTTTCGAGTCGTGCAGCCTATACCACTACTTGTCGCCTAACCTACCCATCCACAGGCAATCTCAAACACTTTCAAAACTACCTACATACTACATCATAAAGTAATAACCACATCTAAGCCCCTTAAAACACACAAAAACTGTATAACCTTATATTTTTGCACAAAATAAGTTACCTATAACAATATGGCAACAACTTTATGTAATTTTCCATGTTTCTAATGACAGAGATGGTTTTATAATAATAAAATAATAATACTCCCTCCATAATAATAATAATAAAAAGGTTAAAAATAAATAAATAAGTAAATAAACACTTATAACTATAATTTCAAAACCGGCACACAAAAAAAAAGGCAAAAAAAAAAAAAAAAAAAAAAAAAAAAAAAAAAAAAAAAAAACTACACAAATATAAACATGAGTAAACTGCAAAAATCATCCATGTGGTTTGTGTAATTTCGCAAGAATCATCCCTATCTCAAACGTTTAGCATTAAACATCCCCAAGTCCACAAACGTTTAGCATTAATCATCCCTGAGCACTAACGTCGTTAGTTTTACCAGTTAAGTGTTAAAATAATATTTTCCCGTTAGTCCCTCCGTTAATATTTTTTGCACCGTTAGTCCTCATTTTTTAAAATGAATTAAAAAGGGCAGCAAAAATAATATTCATCCGTTTTTTTACGTTTTCGTCTGTTTTTATACGTTTTCGTCCGTTTTTTTACGTTTTCGTCCTTTTTTTACACGTTTTCGTCCGTTTTTACATGTTTTCGTCAGTATTTACACGTTTTCATCCGTTTTTAGACCTTTTCATCAGTATTTACACGTTTTCGTCCGTATTTACACGTTTTCATCAGTATTTACACGTTTTCATCCGTTTTTACACGTTTTCATCAGTATTTATACGTTTTCATCAGTATTTACACGTTTTCGTCCGTTTTTACACGTTTTCGTCCGTATTTACACGTTTTCATCCGTTTTTACACGTTTTCATCCGTATTTACACGTTTTCGTCCGTTTTTACACGTTTTCATCCGTATTTACACGTTTTCGTCCGTTTTTACACGTTTTCGTCCGTATTTACACGTTTTTGTCCGTTTTTACACGCTTTCATCCGTATTTACACGTTTTCGTCCATTTTTACACGTTTTCATCCGTATTTACATGTTTTCGTCCGTATTTACACGTTTTCATTCGTATTTACACGTTTTCATCCGTTTTTACATGTTTTCGTCCGTTTTTACACGTTTTCGTCAGTATTTACACGTTTTCATTCGTTTTTACACATTTTCATCAGTATTGACACGTTTTCGTCTGTTTTTACACATCTTCGTCCGTTTTTACACGTTTTCATCCGTTTTTACACGTTTTACATGTCAAAAATGTGTAAAAACGGACGAAAACATGTAAAAACGGATGAAAACATGTAAATACGGATGAAAACATGTAAAAACGGATGAAAACGTGTAAATACTGACGAAAATGTGTAAAAATGGACGAAAACGTGTAAAAACGGACGAAAACGTGTAAAAACGGACGAAAACATGTCAATACTAACGAAAACGTGTAAAAACGGACGAAAACGTGTAAATACTGACGAAAACGTGTAAAAACGGATGAAAAAGTGTAAATACTGATGAAAACGTGTAAATACGGACGAAAACGTGTAAATACGGATGAAAACGTGTAAAAACGGACGAAAACGTGTAAATACGGATGAAAACGTGTAAATACTGACGAAAACATGTAAATACTGACGAAAACGTGTAAAAACGGACGAAAACGTGTAAATACTGATGAAAACGTGTAAATACTGATGAAAACGTGTAAATACGGATGAAAACGTGTAAAAACGGACGAAAACGTGTAAATACGGATGAAAACGTGTAAAAACGGATGAAAACGTGTAAATACTGACGAAAACGTGTAAATACGGACGAAAACGTGTAAAAACGGACGAAAACGTGTAAATACTGATGAAAACGTGTAAATACTGATGAAAACGTGTAAATACGGATGAAAACGTGTAAAAACGGACGAAAACGTGTAAATACTGATGAAAATGTGTAAATACTGATGAAAACGTGTAAATACGGACGAAAACGTGTAAATACTGATGAAAAGGTCTAAAAACGGATGAAAACGTGTAAATACTGACGAAAACATGTAAAAACGGACGAAAACGTGTAAAAACGGACAAAAACGTGTAAAGAAGGACGAAAACGTAAAAAAACGGACGAAGACGTATAAAAACAGACGAAAACGTAAAAAAACGGACGAATATTATTTTTGCTGCCCTTTTTAATTCATTTTAAAAAATGAGGACTAACGGTGCAAAAAATATTAACGGAGGGACTAACGGGAAAATATTATTTTAACACTTAACTGGTAAAACTAACGACGTTAGTGCTCAGGGATGATTAATGCTAAACGTTTGTGGACTTGGGGATTTTAATGCTAAACGTTTGAGATAGGGATGATTCTTGCGAAATTACACAAACCACAGGGATGATTTTTGCAGTTTACTCTATAAACATCTTTCAACTAAATACACACAGTCTCACAATCACTTACACTCTCACATCACCATGTCACACGGGAATCCTATTTCGAAGATAACTAACGCGATAATATCAAAAGACGACCACAAAACTCACAATCTCACACACACCCGGATTTTGTGGATAATGAGGAGACGCACATGTGTTATCATGGAGAAAGACATGTGGCAATGTTTTTAAGACATGTATCACGCAAGCCACAAAGAAAAACGTCCTCGTTTTCGGCCCAAGTTGAACCAACACATGAAATGGCGTCGTTCCCAGACCAGAATAGTTAAAAAAAAATAATAATAAATAAAAAATCTAAACGACGTCGTTTAGGAGCCCCTTAAAACGCATCGTTTCTCACGGTAAATGTATAATAGAGTAATGAGCTTGATTAATGTAAGCAAGGTTACAAACGAGCATCTTCAGCTAGGGGTGAGCATGATTCGGTTTGAGTAGGTTTTTGGCCAAAACTGAAACCGATTGGGTTTTTTGGTTTTATTTTTTATCGGGTTTGATTCAGTTTTGCGGTTATTTCGGTTTTTAACCGTTTATTTTTGGGTGTGGCCATTGGTACCAACAAAATTGTTTATGTAAGAAAAGGAGTTATTATTATTATTATTATTATTATTATTATTATTATTATTATTATTATTCTAAGCATAATAATGTTATCTCAAATTTTTACACATACACATATAGATAAAACACACACACTTGCAAGTCAAACATACATAGTATGATTATTGTCGAATACATATTGATATATTGTCAAATAAACACAAATATACGTCAAGCATACACATAAACATTGATAAAAATATAGTTTAAATCCATCCATAAAATGGATCTTAATGTGTAAGTTTGATTTATTTTGTTATACTAGCAGGGTACCCGCGCGTTGTGGCTGCGGGTACCCTGAAATAAAATTTTCATGTGAATCATGTATTTTAGTTTATTATGTTCTTTTTGACATTAAATTTACGGATATCAAGAATTTCGTTTAGCCCGTGCCCGTTCGGGCTCGAGCCCGTTGGCCCGTGCCAGTTCGGGCTCGAGCCCGTTTGGCCGGCGTCCGTTCGGGCTCAAGCCCATTTGACCCGTTGCCCGTTCGGGCTTGAATATTTGTATAATGTGTTTTATTGTTTGTATTAGTGACATTTAATGCAGGAATTGTGTTTGATTTGGTTGTACAATATATTTGATAATTTGTATTTCTTATGTAAAAGGTGTTTTAATAACTGTATTAATTGTATTTATTGGCTAGTTAATTAATTAACTATATTAAATAGCATTAATTTGGTGTCTTGTTTTTTAATATGTGCATTAAAGTGGTGTACACTATGCTTCTTGTCTTGTAAGTCTGAAAATTATGTGTATTAAAGTGGTGTATATTATGCTTCTTTTCTTGTAAGTCTTAAAATTTATAAAGAAAGTGCTTTGTGTATTATATGTAGTATAAATATTTATATTATATTAGGTATTTATTATTGTATAATAAAATCGGTTTGGTTTGATTTTTACAATTAGGTTTTTGGACAAAAACCGAAACTGAGCCGAAATTATCGGTTTTTAGTTTTGGTTGGTTATTTCAGTTCGGATTTTTTTTTTTTTTTAGGTATTTACGATTTTTTTTGGCTCAACCCTGTCTTGAGTGCACTAATCTTAAAATATTCAATCTACAATCAAGTTGTTTGCCCTGTTGAAAAAAAAATAAATAAAAATAAAAATAAAAATAAAAAATCTTCCACCTATTATTAAACTTGCTCAAATACACATCACAAAACTTAAAGATGTTATTTTTACCTAACCTATTCAATTTTGTTTTTTTATTTAATTATTTTAGTTTTTTAAGATGTTATTCTTACCTAACCTATTCATTAAATATATATATGTATATATATTTTTCGTTTAGCTCTTTCTCCAATGCAAGGAGACTTATACAAGTTGTTTCAATTATTTTTTACCTTTGAATTGGGAATGGTCTAACTACTCTTGCAAGTTTAAAATATGATAAATTGTGAATTGATTTCACAAACTCAAAAAGGAAATAGAAAAGGTTAAGCTCATAAATTAACAACATACGTTCAAATTTTTTTACATCTAGATAACTTCTCGAAATGTATCGTTACCAGTAACAAAACTTTTGAATTCGCACAATTAGAAATTTCATCACTTTGCTTCACCTGCTGCCTGTAAAAACCAATTTCCAATATATATACCATATCTACAATCACAACATCATCTTTTTCCCAACCCTCCACCTTCCTCATTTCCCCCACCACCATATGCACCACAAAAACAAACCCATACAATCTTCCTCCACAATCCCTCCTAACTTTACGTCATAATCAAGTATGAAAGGAAAAAAAAAATACTCAAAACTATAAAACAATCGCAACCAATGTCCCTTTCGTCTGTGGTCACAGTTGGCCTCCTTCCTCTTGAAGTTACCATCACTGCCGCTGGACGGATTTGGCCATCACCGCTCGTCAGAACAAATTTAAGAGGATGCTGACAGTTGGAGATTGACTTTATTGGTTGGCTACTATACTAATCATTTTTCCTATAGACCTAATTAAAGGCATACGTGTTGATCCCACTTGTTGAGTCCTGGTTGAACTAAGATCGAATTCCTTAAGCTTGTATAAGGTTTAGTTATATTAGATAAATCTAACACAACTATGGTAGAAACTGTGTTTAAATGTATTAAAGATTATGCGAAATCTAATCTTTAATCTTTAGAAGAATTTAATGAAACAGTAAAGCATATAATTCAACAAACAATCAAGCTCCAATATTATTAAGAATAATACGAATACTCTAACAGTATTAAGGTTACAAAACCTTGAAGCTATAAGAATTATACGACTTTGTGTACTTGTGTATTATGTATATTCTGTGTATCGTGTGTTCTGTTTTTCGTGTATCTAACTCTATGCCCTAGGACCCCCTTTTATACACCAAGGAGTCTTACGCGTTTACAATACTTTCCTAAGTATATCAAATATTCTATAAAGATACGAATATATCAAATCTTTTCTATACATATCTAATACATATCCTATAAGCAGCAATAACCTTGAGCAGCACTAGGTTACACTAGCAGTCTTAACTTTTGCACTGGCAGCAGTAACTTCCTCAGCAGTCTTAACTTTGTACTGGCAGTAGTAACTTGGACTAAGCAACATTAACATACTTAGCGTATATTCATTGAAGTTCTTCAGCAGTTGTCAGTTGTAAACACTTAGCACATTTTCATTGAAGTTCAAGAGCAGTTATAACTTTACTTGAGCAGTAGTAACATCAACATGCGCAACAATATATCAAATAGTAAAAAGAATCCCAACAATCCCAACAAGAAAGTTTTTAATCCCAACAATACGACTGAAGACTTTGATTTGGTGAATTTTGAAAATTAAGCTAATGTTTTATTAAAATTATGTGTGGAGGTGATTGAATGAATCATACATACTAACAGATTTAGTCCCCTTCTTAATTGGGAAGTCTTGAAGCTTCAACCCATGTACTATAAAGAATCTGAACCATCTTTTATAATATCAATTGTTGTTTGCAGTTACAGACTTAAAGAAGAATTCTAACAAGCTCTATAAAGAATCTGATTAGCAAATAAGTAACATCTTTTCATTTGCTTGCAAATAATTAAATCAAACAAGTCATTAAATGTGAATTTTTTCAGTTACTTTTTAAATATTATAAATAGACAACTATCACCATCTTCACCACGTCATTTTTTTGGCACAAATCTTCACCACCATGAAAAAAAAAATGAGTGTCAGTTAGAGCAGAGGGTGTGGTCACCCAGGGTGAAACTTTCACTCAATGCCACATCAGCGCCACATCAGTTTTAATTTTTTAACCTTAACTAAAAAAAACCCTTATCATAACTCAAGTATTTTCAAATTCAACCCCTATACTAAAATTAATACTTCATTTAATAAACCACACAACATTAAATATTAAGCATTACAATACAAATTTCTATAAAAAAAAAAAAAAAAAAAAAAAAAAAAAAAAAAAAAATAAAAATTACAACGTAAAAATAAAAACGAAATAATAAAAACATGACATAAAGGAAACTACAACATGGAAACTACGAAATACAATTAAATCTATTGTCGAGGTTGCAAGTTATATTTTTTGATGATTCTGTCCTTTTCTTCATTGATCCAATACATAACGTTTGGATCCTTGCCGGCAGTGTCAAGCATCAGAAATTTCATCTCTTCCAACCTTGTTATCGTTTCATCTTTTACTTTAGCCGCCCGATACGCCTCTTGGGCGGTTTCCCGTTTGATACGATACTCGGATGTCATAGCCTCCCCGAATTGGCTTGACGAGCTCGTTCCTCCGGTACTCGCTCCCCCGATACTTGTCGTGCACTCGTATTTGGCTTTCTTAGAAGCACACTTTTTGCCCGACTTGTGAATCCATGGTAGTGGCCACATAACACTTTGCAAGTATTTTTTCCTCACTTGATTGCCAACGTGTATTGGTCACGTCGGGATTTTCTTCATTCTCCACGATTGGTTCGGGATATTTGGATTTTTTTGCCTTTCGTTTACCACCTCGTTTGTTTGCCTTTGTAGGGGACGTAGGTGTTTCGAAAACTTCATTTATTCCGGTTTGTGTTTGTGATGATTGGGATGGCGGTTGTGATTGTTGTGATAATTGTAGATTTTGGAAATTGGTGTTTAGTGTGTTTTGTTGGTTTTGTTCCCAATATAGAAATCGTTGATGTTGTAGGTAAAGTTCTTGGCTCGACAAACCAAGTAGGTTAGGGAAAGGGATGTTGGGTGATGATGAACCCGCGTTTGGGTTATTCCACCCACCCATGAGATTTAAGAAACTACCGTCGTTGTTGTTAAATCCCGACATTTTTTTAGCAAATGAAATTATATGTAGATGAGATTGAGTTGTGAAAGTGTGAAAAAAAAAGTTGTGTGTTAATTTGTTATTTATAGTGGTAGGAAAAGGTTTTGGATTTTTTTTTTTTATTAAATGAATCTAGCCGTTTATAAATGTTGGGGGGGGGGGGGGGGGCAAAGTGTCTTTTTTTTTTCAAAACCAACGGTTAAAAAGAGACGTTGGGGTGGGGGGGGGGGGTGCAAAGTGATCATTTTTCTTTCTTTTTTTTTTTTAATTCCTTGTAGCCTTCACTCAGCGTTAGCTGCTTAACGTGGAGGTTTAACATGGGGTTTAACGTGTGGGGGGTGGGGGGGGGGGGGGTAATGGTAACATGGGGTTTAACGCGTTTGGGTTAAATTTTTGCTAATTTCCCATGTTAACACACAGTACTCTTAGTGAAATATATATTAGTGATGAACAGAAGAATGTCACTATGTATGGGTTATGCAACAACAATTAGCATGGGTAAAAGATATCAGCTATGTTTTATTTGTCAACAACAATTAGCATGGGTAAAAGATATCAGCTATGTTTTATTTGTCAACAAAAAAGCTTTTACAGAAGTACAAAGGGTTCTTTTGTGTCAATATAGTTTCACCCGCACTTTTCTAAGTGTGGGTAAGAATTACTCCATCTGTCTCAAAATTATTGTCTCTCGACAAAAAATACACAGTTTAAAGAAAATAGTAATGCTTTGATTTCTACAAAAGCAATCAAAAAACAGTGTTACCCTTTAACAATTAATTAATGCTTTCATTTAATTTTGTAATTAAGAATGTTTATTAAAGGTAATATAGTAAACCTAGACAATTTCAACTTCTATTTTGTGACAACCTAAAAAGGAAAGTTGGACAATAAAAATGAGACGGAGGGAGTAGTAATCAACAACAACAAACCCATTAGAGGGGAGGGAGTGGGCATCGGTTAGGGGTCGGTGATCTTCGGCAAAAATCGGCAACACCGCCGCGAGTAATCGGTGATCTTCGGTAAATATTACCGATTGTCTTGTGTGAGAGCCATGTGAGGATAACGGTCAAATTTTGAAAAAAAGGCCGTTGGCCGCTTTAAATAAAAAAATAAAAAAAATAAAATAAAATAAAAAATTCCATTATATAACACACCCAACTCATAAATATTGATATGTTCTTCTTCAACCACCGAACCACCAGAGACAAAAATCATAGAGATTGATCGGAAAATCACGCGTCAATCGGAGCAAGTGCCAAAGCCATCCGATGAATCAAAAACTCAAGCAAGGACCCTATCTTTAGATCTTTTTTATTTGGATGAAGATTTGTTAGTTTATTTAGATCATTTTAATTTAGATATAAAGATAAATGGGTTGTGTATTTGAAGAATAAAAGGGAAAGTTAAGGAGGAGGATGGTGGAGAGCAGTGACTAATGACACATGTTAATGAAAAAGGAAGTTGAGTTGTAGAGTGATTGATATTTGCAATATAAATGTAAATACATATAAATATACTACAGTAGTTTTTTTTACGAGTGTTCATATTTTTTTTTAAGTATTGTGTAATATTTTTTTTTTGTTATTAATAAAATGTTATGTTTTAATTTTATATATTTTTTGTTGGATTATATGTATTAAAAAAATTGTGATGTGAAAAATATGGATTTGGTAAACTTTGGTGACCGCCGCCACCATTTTGATAAAGTTTGGTAAATTTTGGTAAACTTTGAGTCGGAAGATTGTGATTGATAGATGATGATTTGGCAATTTGGCAAAAATTGGTAAACGGGTGACCACTCCCTCGACTCTTACTAATCTAATCCATTCACCTCACAAACAACAAAGCAACAACTATGACAAATCCCAACTCTAGTATTAGCAGTCCCAACCATCCCCCTGGTTACAATAACAACACCAAGATACGAATCTTAAAAAAAAAAAAATAATAATAATAATAATAATAATAATAATAATAATAATAATAACACACACACAACGGTCTTAGTTTCTCTTTGAATATCACAAGATTTGTTCTTAGAACAAATGGATAAAGAGACATCATCATAGATCTACTTCAACCCACCACAGATCTTGACCAAAAAAAAACATAGCAGCTACCCGAGACCTCTGAATGAGATCTTGAAGCCGAATCTTGAGCCACGTCAAACGAGGTCTATGTTTTATGTGTTTCTCAGATTAAAGTTTAAGATGAAATGAGTTAGCCTTTGTGTTTCGTTCGTGAGTTGTGATAAGGAAATCAAGAAACAAGAATTTTTTGTGACTGTGATTCGTGTGTTTGGGATTTGGTTTGAAGTAACTAAAAGGAAAGAGATGTGAGATGTGAGATGTGAGATGCGTTTCTTTTTGTTAGATGGCTGTGTGCCTGTGTTTGATAAGAGAAAAAGATTAACACTATGTTCCCGAGTTTATTTTCTGGAGTGAAAGAAAAAGTTTGGGATGGTAATAAAAAAAATTTGTGTTTCTGAGATTTTTTAGGAGGGGAGAGGAAAGTAAAGGATAGTAAATTACATCAAAATTACTCTCTTAATTTACTTCCCAAATTGGGATGAAATGGAGTGAAATTGATTTTAAAGCTTTTTTTTTTTGTTACTTCCTTCTCTTTTATTTACAACTCGGGAACACAAGATAAAAAAATAATTTTTTATTCCTCTCCTCTTTACTTCACTCCTTTTTCCCTCTCCATCTCTCTTCTTTTCGTTTTATACTCGGGAACAGAGTGTAAGGGAGGAGGCGTGTATTTGTTAGATGGTGGTGTTTGATAAGAGAAAAAAAAAATTAAGGAATGAGGCGTGTATTTGTGTGGAGTAAGACCAAGAGTAGTGGTGTTGGTTTTTCTTGGTGTGGGTTGGGGCATTTGTTGACATGTGTTCCATGTTTGATTTTTTTTTTTTTTTTTTTTTTTTTTTTTTTTTTTTTTTTTTTAACGTTAACAATTTATAAAGGTAAATAAGTATTAAACGTTAACAATTAAAAACGTAAAATCATAAATTAAAATAAAACAACAATTACAAACTTAAATAAAACAACACTTAAAATAAAAAAATTAAAAACCTAGTTGGTATCGGTTATTTTATATTTTTCTTTAATTTTTGCTATTTTGAGCAACATCAAATCTCGTACCAAACCGGGTTCGGTTGGTATCGGTTTTGACAAGTACTCAATATCTTCGGTTAGTTGACGATCCTCCTCCAACTTTATCATCTTGTTTCGTGCTTTAATCTTTGCCGCCTCTTGTTCGTTTTTTTCTCTAAACGTTGACGGGTTAATTCGAGAATATCATCCATTCGGGTTCTCACACCCTTCAATTCTTCTTCCATATTATTCGTTGGTCGTTTGTCTCTAGCCTTATTTCTACCCATAGGTCGGGCCATGTCTTCAAAAACATCAACCTCATCTTCTTTGTTTAAATCAAAGTTGACATGTGCGTCCGAACTTTGACTCTCTTCGAAGGTTGACGAAGATGTTTTGGACCTTTTGGCACACCTTTGATGGCCATCGCCTTGGAACTCGGGAAATAGTTAGTAAAGTTCCCTTCGATCTCTTGGAACTCAAGCAAAGCCTCTTGTTGCGCGTTAGGGCATTTGTTGACATGTGTTCCATGTTTGAATTTCTTTTTTTTTTTTTTTTTTTTTTTTTTTTTTTTTAATGTTAACAATTTATAAAGGTAAATAAGTATTAAACGTTAACAATTAAAAACGTAAAATCATAAATTAAAATAAAACAACAATTACAAACTTAAATAAAACAACACTTAAAATAAAAAAATTAAAAACCTATTTGGTATCGGTTATTTTATATTTTTCTTTAATTTTTGCTATTTTGAGCAACATCAAATCTTGTACCAAACCGAGTTCGGTTGGTATCGGTTTTGACAAGTACTCAATATCTTCGGTTAGTTGACGATCCTCCTCCAACTTTATCATCTTGTTTCGTGCTTCAATCTTTGCCGCCTCTTGTTCGTTTTTTTCTCTAAACGTTGACGGGTTAATTCGAGAATATCATCCATTCGGGTTCTCACACCCTTCAATTCTTCTTCCATATTATTCGTTGGTCGTTTGTCTCTAGCCTTATTCCTACCCATAGGTCGGGCCATGTCTTCAAAAACATCAACCTCATCTTCTTTGTTTAAATCAAAGTTGACATGTGCGTCCGAACTTTGACTCTCTTCGAAGGTTGACGAAGATGTTTTGGACCTTTTGGCACGCCTTTGATGGCCATCGCCTTGGAACTCGGGAAATAGTTAGTAAAGTTCCCTTCGATCTCTTGGAACTCAAGCAAAGCCTCTTGTTGCACGTTAGCATCATCACCCCCGCTCGGACGGTTTCGTTTAATGCGAGTGTAAATCGCGTTGTAGGACGAACATTTTTGGTTAACGTCCCTCCATTTTGACGTTAAACAATCTCTTGTTCTTTCATCACCTCCACGTCTCTTGACAAATTGTTGATGAACCCGTAACCAAAAAGTCCCACCTTGTTGAAAATTTGCTACATCGGGATCTTCGGATATCGCGATGTACGAAGCCGTTAACGCCCCAAGTTCATCGGGCAACCATTTCTTTTGTGTTACTTTTTTAACAATTTCTTCAACGTCCCCTTCATCACCTCGTCCTCGGCCACCACCCCGAAGTTTTTTTCTTATGAGATCGTTTAGATGACCCGCACACTTCTTGTGGTGAAGGTTGTGTTGGTGAAGGTTGTGTTCGTGAAACAACATCATCTTGCGAATTTTCAAATGGCATAAAGTTTGGGTGCATCATATTCGGGTTTTGATTTGGGTATGGTAATTGCGTCATGTAGCCAAAAACTTGGTTGTTATTTAGTTCTTGATCGGTTTGTTGCTCGGGTGCTCTTCGTGGAGCAACAAATTGTGTCTTTCGGCTTGAGCCATAAGCGGGAATGTTAAATTGATTGGGATTAATTTTTATTTTGGGACGTTGAAGTAAAAGAAGCTGTAAAAAATAAGAGTTAACTTGGTAAATTTACAGAAAAAAAAAAGAGTTAACTTGGTTAAACAAAAGAGTTAAATGCTTATTTAATGCAAAAGTTAACGTTATAGCCCAACTTCAACGGCTAATTTTGTTTAAAAATAAAATCAACGCCCGTTGTTGGATCAACGAGCGTTGTTTTTTATTTCATTCATCGGGCTTCAACGCCCCATGGGGGTGGACCAACGGGCGTTGAAAGGGCAACTAAGCCCACTTCAACGCCCCACTACTCTTGGTCTAAGAGCCCTTGCAATCGTACATTGCCACGTCAGCTTTAACCTTTTCACCTTTAACTAAAAAAATAAAAAAATACCCGCTATCATAACTCACCATTAACTCACCTTTAACTCAATTATTTTCAAAATCAACCCCTAAACTATAATTAATACTTCATTTAATAACTAACATAACATTTAAAACACGAATTACATTAATCATTAAAGTCAAAACATAAATTACATTAAACATTAAAGTTAAAACACAATACATGGTACGATTAATAGAAACTAAAACTACAAATTAAGAAAAGGAATCATCTGAAACCCAACCGTCCTCACTCGAAGAGGACCTAAACTCCCAATCATAATACTTTTTTTCCATAATATCAAACCAGTTTATCTCTCGCTCCATACGAGCAGCTTCCTCTTCTAGTTCGCGTTGTTCTATTTCTCTCCTCACTTCGAGATCTTGCTCCAGAAGTCGGAGTTCATCCTCACTCAGTCCAAACGGATTTGGTTGTTGTTCCACAACCGGTGGATTGTTGGCCGGTTCATTTTCCGGTGTAAACACCGTAAAGATATCTTCAGGTGGAGTGTTCACCGGTTCATTTGGAAATTGCTGGGTAAAGTCGTGTTGTTCTGGGAATTGTTGGGAGAAGTCACGGTGAGTTGAGAATTGTTGGGAGAAATCTTTACGAGACATTGTTGAGAATCTGTGTGTGAGTTATGTGTATGAGTTGTGTATGACTTGTGTGCGTGATAATAATACTCTAGTGGTGTTGTATATATAGGCACCCTGAAATTTGAATTTGAAATTAAATTATCCCGCTTGTAGTTGAATTTTGAATTTTGAATTTGAATTTGGTTATCCCGCTTAAGAACCAACGGGATGTTTTGATTTTTAATTAAAAAAAACACAACGGATACATAGCCCTCTAGAGGGGGTAGAAATGGTTTTTTTTTATTGGAGGTCACCTTAACGTGACGTTAAGGGGTTAACGCAGGTGCGTTAAGCACCCTTAACGCACACACTTGCAACGGTTAACGCACCTTAACGCATAGAAAGTTAAGGTTAACGTTAACTGTTGCAAGTGCTCTAAGGGTTAGGATTATTTGATTAAGTGTTTTATTTTGTTTTGGGTTATGTATTATGCGTCGGTTATTATGTAAGAAAAATGAGTTTTAATAGTATAGATTTGGCCCGTTAACCCATTTGGGAATTAAGCGATATGAAAAAAGTTAAGTAAAATTGTAACACATTGAATTTTATTTTTGGGTAAAGGGTTTCCCTGACAAATGCATTACTTCAAAAAATGTTTAAGTACAAAGAATATGGGTGAAGTCTCATATCTCAGCCCGTTACATAGGCGGCAAAGCTTATATAACAAGACACTTCATATCATTTAAACAAGAAAACAAACCACTATTCACTAGATTACATTTGACACCTACCAAACACATAATTACTTCCTACCACGACCTTTTAAGCTTGATATCATATAGGTAACACATTGAATTTTAAGTTAATAACTATCGTTATCTATATGTATAGAGTTCCCACATGTTTGACATTTGTTCAATCAAATCTATTGTGCCCTCATTATAAAAAGATGAACAAATAGTATAAAAATGATGTTGAAACCTTATCTCAAGAGCCACAAATATACGTGTATTTTGAGCATATATCTTTAATGTAGTCGATTGGTTGTGAATACATGTGCATGTCCAATGAATACGTCTGACTCATGCTTAACTTAGCCAACACTAGCATGCATATAGCTAATTGTGCAAGTGTTGTTTGTGTTTGATCTTTATATAAAGTTGATTTTATATGTAATTTAATCTTAGTTTCTTTTAGAGCATGATTTTGGAAACGAGCTCGAGGTGAAGCTTATATTATACAGAAAAGCTTGATTTTACTTTTTTATAGATATGTGTGATGAATTGTTTACATCACCATGACTTGAGACTTATTATTGTACATCACCATGTTTTTACATTATTGTAAATCACCTGAAAATTTATCAAATTAAGTTTACGTATATTTTAAATCTTTGTGTTTGATTTTTGGTCATTGCGATTAATTTATAAGATTGATAAATGATTCTCTTATTTTTGGGATACTTATATTTGAAAAAAGTTTTGGACGTGACAGAATAGGTAAAGAAGCAAAACAAGAAGAAGTAAACTATAAACTCAACAAAATAGTTACATCTACCTAAACATTAACAAAATTCTTTCAACAATCAACAAAATTCTCCCAAGGCAGGCCGAGTTATAGATTGTTGTATATTTGAGCCTCACCATCATACTAACATCTCATCAATTTACACAAACATAACAAGATGAACAATTAGATAATATATGTGTGTAAAATTTGAGCCTCACCTCCATGTCCGCAACCAACACGCGTCGCTTGCTAATGACGCTCCTGAGATGATCACGGCAACCACGAAGAAAGAATGCAAACGTATCTCCTTCATCAAACTCTTGCTGAAACCACACCCGCATACGGTCATGTAAGTGAGGAGAACCAGCTGTTGGATTTAAATATCTTGACATTCAAATAAATAAATAAACATTAAAGCACATAATAGCGGAAACAAGGATCTTAATTTAACACATAATAGTATTACCGAATATTAAATAGTTACGTACCTTTAAGATCTTAGCTAAACAAAGATCAAACTTGAATTCTTCTTCTCTTGAACAAAGAATAGGATTAACGTGGAACCCCTTACCGTTTTATTCCATAATCCAAGATTAATTACTAAAGTAAGTAATTAACGAGCTCTTGTACACACATACTATAAGCGGCTAACGAATGGTGCTAGCAATTGGACACAAGAAAACCAAACTAACTTTGTTTACTTGAAAAAGGTTTGGATCGACACACTTATGAAGTGTACGATCGGTTATGGGTAAGAGGAGAGGAGAGAATAGTTTAGCGTTTAGTTACAATGCACTAGCTCACAAACCAAAGACCCTTTTGTTTATATAGGCAAACCCTAAACTTGGAGCAAAAGAAACCAACTAGGATTAGGAAATCTTGTAGAACAATTTGACTCAAATTAGGAAACCATGGCCATAGGGCCGAGCGGCTCTCCTTAATTCCTAAGGATTCTAGATCCTTCTTGTCCTACAATTTCACTAATAGTCCCTCCTTTATTCCCTAACGACCGTTAGTCAATTCGGTTAATTACTTAACGTCCGTTATGTATCATTTCGTGTCCAAATAATTAAAATACATAACTATTATATATATTAATTATTTACGTTAGTCATTCATACGTAAAGTGTGCAATCCCTCGAACCCGAGTTCGAATCTAGTCATACACGATAATATTTTTCCATTTAAACTCTAACAGCTCCCACTTGGAAATCTATTAAAAGTGTAATGACATTGGTTAGCGTCTAGCAACACGCCAATGCCCCCAGAACAACTCGGGTGGTGGTTCTCCTGGAAAAAACCATTCGATGATTCATCATCATACTTATCCTTTTGCTTCTAATACTACATTAATAAAGATATGGATCTAAGTCATTCTTTATTAATAATTATGTTTCTCGTTGTTTATGATTAAATAAGATTACCAAATCTTCTGAACTATTCAGGGGAGATCTTGGGTGTGGCCACACAAACATCTTACCAATCCTACGAGGGGCCCAGCAGTATTAAACTCCAAACAGTTTGAAGGAACAAATTATATCTTGACTACGAGCATAACTCATGCACTTCGCAACGTTTCTGAAAACAATCCTTATAGCTACCAGTTACGTATAGCGGTAGATTGAATCACAGAAATGCACTACATGCATGACAGTTATCTGGCATCTCAAGTCTGAGGATCACTATATACTCATGATTTACTTGATGACAAGATCCATAAAGTAAACTCATGTCGGCGGGATAAAGTCCTATACTCAAACATTTTGAATATCATGTGAAATTGTGTTAGGATTGTTCACACGGTTAAGGTGGTTAAACCTTACGTTCTTTGTGTGTATGATATATTGAGTTAATATGATTAAGTACGCGGAATTTACTTAACCACACTTAGAAGGTGATTTGTGTTGTGGAAATGGAATGGTTGTGTTGGTTCTATGACAATGAACAATGAGAGATTAACACCAAACGATTCAATATTATTAATGATAATAATACGAGTGATCTTGAAATATCACTAGGGTTACAACCTTGAATCTTAAGTTTTTCTAACTTGTGATATTCTTGTGTTTTGTTCTATGTCTTAACAGTTATGAAAGTTATTTATTCGACACATAATATCGAGACTAAGATCTTCTTTTATAGTCCAAGAAGATCTTTACATATTGCTTAAAGTCTAGCCGACTTACTTGTTAACTCAACTTGAGTGTGTCAGTACATAAGATACAACATGTATCTGTGTACACAACTTGTTTAACTAAGCACATGGGGTAAGATATTATCTACCGTATATTGTTGACCAAAATACAAATAATATCTTTTCAATCTTATCCACTCAGCAGCAGAATGTTCACTAGCAGCAGCAATGAGTTATCGCTAGCAGCAGGAACAAGTATAAGTAGCAGCAGGATCAACAACAGCAGAATGCTAAGCCTAGCAGCAGAATCATTTATCTCTAGTAGCAGAATCAACATTAGCAGCAGGAACCAAATGCACTAGCAGCAGAATTACACTTAGAGTATTTCTTTGATTAGAACCCGATATTAGACATCTTGAATATTTAATTCCCAACAATCCTCCCCTAAACATGTGAATCCATTTCAACATGTTTCTGAATTAAATTATGGATTGTGAAGATCTTTCAAACACTTCTGTTCTTCAAGATTGAATATCTTCTCAGTAATTCATCTGCTTTGTTCTTTGACTTTAACAATATCAACACATTGCTCCAATCTTGGACTAAAAGATGGTGCAATTTCCTTGGATGGAGGAATTATAAGAGGCAATGATGCTGTGTATCTTGGATGCTTGTTTCAACAAGTGAAATCATCTATCAGCATGCCTTTGAAAGTGCAATTGAAACTTTTCTTCGTTTGACCTAGATAGAACTTTCTCCTTTGGAATGTTCTTGTCATTTTCAACCTCATCTTGTATGCTCTTGTCTTCTCCTTCCATATATTGGGTTTTCTTCCTTTTCTGGGCTATTATTTCCTCCCCTGAGATTGTTACCTCCCCTGAGATACAAATAACTTTTGTTTCCTCCCCTTGTTTGGAAGATCTCACTATGTACCAAAATATCTTTCCTTATCATCTGATCCATCATTTAGAACTTGTTGTCAGACAATATTGTACATGAAGCCATCAATTCCTTAAGAGTTTAAGTTACTGCCCTCATCACTTCTAGGTGTGTTAACTCCTATGAGAGGTGAATCAGTGGACATTTGATTCATGGTCCATCAATGGATGGTTTTTGTGAATCTCTGAAAAATCCTTGTTTAAGAAATCATTTGACTTAGCAGTATGTTCTTGATTTTTGAATTGAAAAATCATACTACTTTCAACCATTTTGAAGGGATCAAGTGTATAACAGACACTTAATCAAAATTTCGGTTTAAAGCAACCTCTGGTTGTGTGAGAACCAATGTTTTTCAGTTATAAATAACTGCCTGTGTGCAGATAAACTCATTCAAAGAGCTTTCCTGACAGGGTTTCCAGCTCATAGTAATTGTTACCTCTAACACAAGTGTTAGATTCACTTTTACTAGCTATTCTTTCTATTAGATGTCCTCAGACTTGCACATTATACTTAAAAGTATAAAATGATAGAAAGTGAGTTGTATCAGTTACTATCTGATCAACTAAGTCATCAATTCAATGTGAAATATCATAACTAGATTTCAAGAAAGAAGTTTTAAGGAGTTTTAAATTCCCAAACTCAGTCCATCATAAACCTATTATGTAGCAACTAATATAATCATTTTGCTGCTTCCAATTCACTTGAAATTTCCTTTGTGTTCACATATTCATACCTGAAATTGTTAGTCTAAAACCAAAAGAACAATGTACAAAGTACTTGTCTTGCATTAGAATAATCATAAGACCAACTATATGAATAACACATCTTAAATTTGTACTAGCAGCACAAACTTTTTGTAATAATAGCAGTATTAGATAAATCCAGCAGCAGTAACAAAAAATTTATTTACAAAAACACATTATATTGAAAATTCAAAGATTTAGCATTCCAATACTTGCTACCAAGTACTGAAACCTTGAAACATCAAAAGCTTTTGTTAGCAGATCTGCAAAGTTGTATTCTGAAGCAACTTTAAGAACTTGAATGAATCTTTTCTCATTGTAGTCACTTATAAAGTGATGTCTAATTTCAATGTGTTTTGTTTTAGAATGTTGCACTGGATTTTTAACAATACAAATTGTACTACTATTATCAATATAAATAACAGTGTTTAAGAAATTGTACCCATAATCAAGAAGTTGGTTTTGAAGCCATAGAACTTGACTAGAGCAACTTGCAGCAGCTATATATTCAGCTTCAGTTGTTGAATTTGCCACACTTGTTTGCTTCTTACACTGCCATGAGACAAGTCTACACCCAAGGAATTGACATCCTCCAGTTGTTGACTTTCTGTCCAAGCTAGCACCAGCATAATCACTATCCGAATATGCTACCAAGTCAAAAGGAGATTCCCTATAATACCATATACCCAACCTTGGTTGACCTTTGAGATATCTAAAAATTCTCTTGACTGCAGTTAAATGAGAAACTTTTGGAGTAACTTGAAATCTTGCACAAACACAAACAGGGAACATGATATCAGGTCTAGATGATGTAAGGTACATCAAAGAGCCTATCATTGATCTGTAAGTGTGTACATCTACACTCTCTCCATCTTCATCTTTCAGAAGGTGCTTCTCAGAGTCCATTGGTGTGCTTGCTATTTTTGAATCAGCAAATTGAAATTTTCTAAGTATCTCTGCAACATATTTGTCTTGACTAATAAATATGCCTTCAGATGATTGCTTAACTTGCAAACCCAAAAAGAATGTGAGTTCTCCTATAGAACTCATCTGAAAC
Organism: Artemisia tridentata subsp. tridentata; assembly: GCA_021014915.2. Taxonomy (NCBI): domain Eukaryota; kingdom Viridiplantae; phylum Streptophyta; class Magnoliopsida; order Asterales; family Asteraceae; genus Artemisia; species Artemisia tridentata. Next base: position 291,153,624 of record CP139501.1, read on the forward strand.
TTATCTTTCATAAGCTTCTCAAATTCTAAACACATCTCTTTCCTAGTAGATCCAAAGATAATGTCATCCACATACACCTGCACTAACAGAAGATCCTTCTTGTGCTGTTTGATGAAAAGTGTCTGATCAATCTTTCCTCTTTGAAATCCATTTTCTAATAAGTAGGAAGCTAGTGTTGCATACCAAGCTCTTGGTGCCTGATGAAGGCCATATAGAGCTTTCACTACTCTGTACACTCTGTTTGGATGTAATGGGTCAATGAAGCCTGGAGGTTGTGAAACATACACCTCTTCTTCAATTTTACCATATAAAAATGCACTCTTGACATCCATTTGGTAGACTGTGAAGCCTAAAAATGAAGCATAAGCTAAGAAAAGCCTAATTGCCTCAATCCTTGCTATAGGAGCATAAACCTCATCATAGTCTATTCCTTCTTCTTGTGTGTACCCTTGAGCTACTAATCTAGCCTTATTCTTAATCACTATTCCCCTTTCATCCCTTTTGTTCTTAAAAACCCATCTAGTGCCAATTACCTTTGCATTCCTAGGTAAATCAACTAGCACCCATACCTTCTGAATCTTGAACTGAAGAAGCTCTTCTTGCATAGCTTCTAACCAGCTTGAATCATCTAAGGCTTTAAGAATGTTCTTTGGTTCATCTTGTGAGAGAAAACATACAAACAAGCAAGAGTTTGAAAGCTCATGCTGCTTTGAAGCATAAAGGGCATCAAGAAGCCCTTGTTGGTCTGAAGTCATCAATTGATGTCTTGTCTTCACACCAGATTGTACATCTCCAATCACATGTTCCAGGGAGTGGACTTTGTGAATTCTTGTTTGTGGTGTAGAAGGAACTTGATAAGATGATGGAAGATTGTTGAAATCCACCTCATTATCTGAGAATTCTGCTTCTTTTGTTTCTGAAGGGCCAGCAGCAGAGTCATTTAGCCGAACAGCAGAATCAGTAAGCTTAGCAGCAGAATCACCAGCAGAAACAGATACACTACCAGCAGCAACAGAAATACTACCAGCAGAAACATTTTGTTGTTCCTGAGTTTCATCTTCTTTTCTTTCATCTTCAACACCTTCTTTAGCTTTGCCAGAAGAAGATTCATCAGTTGTTGAAGTTGATTCCACACCTGTACTTGACCATATTGGCATCCAAACATGATTTTGGTTTGTCTCCTTTTCTAACCTTGCCTCATCTGTTGCTTGTGAACCTGAAAAATCATTAGTTTCTGCAACAACAGGCACATAATTCATTGAATTGGTTAGATATTCAAGATCAAAAATCCTTTTTGGTCCTTGACCTTCTACATTGGATTTATCTTCTAAAAATTCCACATGTAGGTTTTCTTCTACAATCTTAGTTCTTGTGTTGTATACTCTAAATGCTTTGCTATTAAGAGAATATCCAACAAAGAATCCTTCATCTGCCTTACCATCGAATTTTCCTAAATGGTCTAAGGTATTGAGAATTGTCACATGACATCCAAAAGGTCTAAGAAATCCTATTGCAGGAGTTTACCATGAAAAAGTTCGTATGATGTCTTATTGTGAGGCTGCACAACTAAAACTCTATTTTGAACATAGCAAGCAGTGTTGACTGCCTCTGCCCAAAAGGTTATTGGTAGCTTAGAATCAGCTAACATTGTTCTAGCAGCTTCAATTAGTGTTCTATTCTTTCTTTCAACAACACCATTCTGTTGTGGTGTTCTAGCAACACTAAATTCTCTCTTAATACCTTTTTCTTTGCAGAAGTCATCCATAACTCTATTCTTAAACTCTGTCCCATTATCACATCTAATGACCTTCACTTTCTTGTCTACTTGGTTTTCTATCTGTGTAATGAATGTCTTAAGGATGCTTGTAGTCTCATCCTTAGTAGATAGAAAGAAAACCCATGTAAATCTAGTATAGTCATCAATTACAACAAGACAATATCTCTTATGCATTATACTACTTACTGAAACAGGTCCAAATAAGTCCATATGCAGCATAAACAATGATTGATTGATAGAGTTAAAAATCTTGGGCTTACAAGTGGCTTTGTGTTGTTTGCCTTTTAGACAAGCAATGCATGTTTGATCATTTTCAAATCTTTTGTGAGGTAAACCTCTTACCAAACCATTCTTAACAATTTTTATTTATGGTTTTTGAAGTTAATATGACCAAGCCTTCTATGCCATTTCATTGATTCATTCCAATGTGGCCTTTGCAACAAGACAAGTTAAATTCTTTTTAGGAACAATGTTCTTCATGTCTACACTGTACATATTGCCTTTTCTAGGAATTCTAAGAAGTACTTGACTTTCATCTGGCATCTTAAAATCAGGAGAAAGTACAATACATTCAGTCTCACAGAAAAGAACATTGTTCTTTTTGTCACACATTTGTGAAACACTAAAAAGATTATAATTTAGCTCTTTTACATAGAACACATCTTCAAAATCTAAATTTCCGGTTTTGATTGTACCTTTACCAGAAATTTTGCCACCAACACCTCCTCCAAAGGTAACATAGCCTCCATCTATTGATTGAAAATATGAGAGATAAGACTTGTTGCTTGTCATGTGCCTTGAACATCCACTATCTGAGTATCCTTGATCCTCTTCCTGATCATTTGAATGTTCCTACACATAAAGAAGAGTGTTAGTTTCTTTTGGAGACCCAAGCCATTACTGACTTGGATCTGCCTCTTGCATCAATGTAATTCAATCTTTTAAGGATAGTTGATGCAACATTGGATTTTAGAATCCAACATGCTGAGGCCTTAACAGCATTTGCCCTGTTTCCCTTAGCAGCAGAATGAACCACACGCTTAGCAGCAGAATCTGCTAACTTTGTAGTTCTACCCTTTGGTTTCCAAACTTGTTTTTGGACCACTGCTTTTGTTTGAATGGGCCTTAAAACATTATTTGGTGCATGTTTGAAAAATGTTTTTGCACCCTTAGCTGTTGATTTTGGGTTAATAGTCATAAATGGTCGAGCAGCAGGAACAAATAGTCTAGCAGCAGGATCATTTGGTCTAGCAGCAGGATATGAGTTTGAGCTAGACTTGTTTTTGACTACTCTGGGGTTTGTTCTCTTAGAACTAGAGTGAAAGTGAGATTTAGGTGTTTGCCTTTTGTGGTTCACTCTATGGTTTTCCTACCCAGATACCCATTGGTTGCAGAAAGCTGCAAGATGGTCAAAACTACCACATGTGTAACAAGCTTTGTTATAAAAAGCAAAGTCATCACCTAATTGGTTAGACTTGAGGTTGTTCCAATTCCTTTGGTTACCTCTGGGCTTGTTGGTGGTTCTATATTGCTCACAATATCTAACTGGTTGCCTAACATGCTTAATGTTTGATTTAGGCCTATCAGTATTGTGTTTGACTATCTTAGGAACACTTGTTCCTACTTTCTTAACCACCTCAGGTTTAGACATAACCTGTTCTTCTTCATCATCACTATCAGTTGTGCAATCTTTAACAACTATAGCATCTAAGTTCTCAACAAAGGACACCTTGTCCTGATAAAGTAAAGTTTTATCTAAACTTTTACTTACTTTTTCTACCTTAAGGCTCTTGCTAGCCTTAGAACCATATTCCATGATTGGTTCTTGAAACTCAGGTAAATCTGAATTTCCTAGGTCAATCCCTGGGGGTTTAGGGATGCCTTTATAAGGGGGTGGGACACTCTTATATCCTACTCCTGACTTAGCTTTATTAATCACCTGACATTCTACTATGTTGTGCACACCTCTAGAAGCATGTTCTAGTGCCTCAGTAGTCAAGTGAATGTTTTCATTTTCCTTTTTGACCCTATCAAAAGCTTCTCTCAAAAGCTTAATTTCAGCATCTCTAAAGAATATGTCCTATCTTAGGAGAGCTTTGTCATCAGAAAAAGCTAATTCATTTTCCTTATAGTATATGATTTGCTTTTCTACTTTCTCTAAACCACACTTATAGTTTATGAAGTTTTGAAAAGTCTTACTTAGCTCTATCTTTTGGTCATCAAATTGTTTCATTAAAACCTGTAGAGCATTAAGAGCAGTGCAAGTATTTGAACAAGCTTTATGATTTTGTACCTCAGTAGCAGAAAAAGCCATAAGTGCCATCTGAGCAGGAGTTTCTTCTTCATCTGCCATAAAGCTCCAATCAAAACCTAAGCCATCAATAGCTACCATAGCTTTTGGCTCAATAACTTCCTCTGTTTTGGATTTGCTTCCAAAACCTCTATTCTTGCTATCTTGCTGCCTTGGTCTTCTGCAATCTCTTGAGAAATGACCCATCATGTGGCAGTTATAGCACTCTATCTTTGACTTATCAAAACCAGCAGCATCAGTGTTGCTGATTATGAGCTTCTTCCCCGTCTTGTGATAGAACTTCTTGGCTCTCATGCTAAGAAGAGAAATTTGCCATTTCAGATCCATTTCCTCCAGATCATCTTCATGAATCTCTTGGAGGTCTTCATAAGAGAGCATGGACCCATTATTCTGACTTGTAAGAAAGGCACAACAAGTCTTTTCATCCAAAATACTTATGGTACTACTTCATGAACTAGCAGTACCAACATCATCAACAACTTTCACCTCTTCACTTGATTTTGAGGTACTAGGAGTTGACATAAATGCCTTGTTCCCAGTATTAGAACCAGTACCTCCATGCTTCTTCAAATCTTGCTCCACAATCTTGAAGTTGCTATACAAGTCCATCAGTTCCATGATGTCTAAGTCTGGCTTGTTCTTCCAGACAACAACATGCATAGCCCACTCTTCTGGTAAGCTTCTCAGAAACTTTGAGTTCAAATCTTCTTGAGGCATTTCAATCCCAAGAATAGCAAGTTGGCTCACAATATTCTGAAGCCTATTAAACATGTGGTCAAGAGATTTATTGTATGTAGAGGAGAAGTTTTCAAACTGCTGCTTGAGCAGTGTCTTGTGGGTTTTCTTGGTGGCTTCATTTCCACCATACCTGGAAATAATAGATTCAAATAATGACTTGGCAACTTTGAACTTGCTGAAGTTTAGAATTTGATCATTGGGAATGGTCATAATCAGCATGCTTCTTGCCTTCAAGTCATTTTTCTTCTTTATTCTATCTTCTGCAGATGATGGCTTTGTCTGCAGAGTTGACACAACTTTGCCATCCACTGTTGATGTAGTGGTGATAGGCTGGTAAGAGTTTCCATCTTCTATGATTTCCCAAAGTGCATAATCTTGCACTTGGAAATATTGCTCTATCCTCAGCCTCCACATCTCAAACTCATTCTGTTTGAGCATGGGAATCTTTGCAGCAACATTTGTCTGAATAGATTCGACGTCCATTTCTTTAGCTTCTTCTTCTAAATCAATAATATCAGCCTGACGCTCTGATACCACTTGTTAGGATTGTTCACACGGTTAAGGTGGTTAAACCTTACGTTCTTTGTGTGTATGATATATTGAGTTAATATGATTAAGTACGCGGAATTTACTTAACCACACTTAGAAGGTGATTTGTGTTGTGGAAATGGAATGGTTGTGTTGGTTCTATGACAATGAACAATGAGAGATTAACACCAAACGATTCAATATTATTAATGATAATAATACGAGTGATCTTGAAATATCACTAGGGTTACAACCTTGAATCTTAAGTTTTTCTAACTTGTGATATTCTTGTGTTTTGTTCTATGTCTTAACAGTTATGAAAGTTATTTATTCGACACATAATATCGAGACTAAGATCTTCTTTTATAGTCCAAGAAGATCTTTACATATTGCTTAAAGTCTAGCCGACTTACTTGTTAACTCAACTTGAGTGTGTCAGTACATAAGATACAACATGTATCTGTGTACACAACTTGTTTAACTAAGCACATGGGGTAAGATATTATCTACCGTATATTGTTGACCAAAATACAAATAATATCTTTTCAATCTTATCCACTCAGCAGCAGAATGTTCACTAGCAGCAGCAATGAGTTATCGCTACCAGCAGGAACAAGTATAAGTAGCAGCAGGATCAACAGCAGCATAATGCTAAGCCTAGCAGCAGAATCATTTATCGCTAGCAGCAGAATCAAATGTTCTAGCAGCAGGAACAACATTAGCAGCAGGAACCAAATGCACTAGCAGCAGAATTACACTTAGAGTATTTCTTTGATTAGAACCCGATATTAGACATCTTGAATATTTAATTCCCAACAAATTGGTATGACAACGCATCAATATACTTTCAAGTATATTATACCAATACTCAGATTTACCTTAGTTTAATGATATTCCCATATCATTAACTGGCAACGGACTGTTTAGAATATATAAATATATTCAAGGATATAAACATGCAAATATAGGATATACTATTAAAAAAATGATAACAAAACATAACCATTATTTCATTCTATTAAAATTAATAACTGTTTTACAGCATCCCATTATCCAAACACTAATCACAGATATGCATGAAACTACTAGCTAAATGAAGTCCTATGCCATCATAAAGTTCTTTAAGCTTTCCTCCGAGTAGAGCCTTCGTTAATGGATCTTCTAAGTTGTTATCTGTGTGAAATTTGAGTAATTCGATCTCACCAATATCCACTTGTTCCCTAACATAGTGATATCGAATCGGGAAATTTCTGGTGCCCTTCATGATTCCAGGTTCATTGGAAAATGTAATTGCGGCTGAATTGTCACAATACATTTTTATAGGTCTTTCTATTGAGGGCATAACTCCAAGCCCTGAAACGAACTTCCTAATCCAGACTGCTTCCATTACAGCTTCTGAGGCAGTAATATACTCGCTTTCTATAGCAGACATGGCAATAGTGCTCTGCTTCTTGCTCTTCCAATCCACAGCTCCTCCATTGATGACAAAGATGTAACCCGTCTGAGACTTCGTATCATCTTTATCACACTTCCAGGATGCATCGCAGTAACCTGTAACACACAGCTCTGCTTCTGGGATTCCCCCGTACACTAAAAACATATCCTTCGTAGCTCTCAAATACTTGAGAATATGTTTCACAGCTGTCCAGTGGAGTTCACCTGGATTCTGCTGATATCGACTGGTAATGTTCTGAGCAAACGCCACATCGGGCCTTGTACATCTCACCGCATACATAATAGATCCCATAGCTGAAGCATAAGGGACTCTCCTCATGCATGCCTCCTCTTCAGGAGTTGAAGCACAAGCTTTGCTACTTAAGCCATGATCTACTTGCATTGGCAAAAATCCCTTTTTGGAATTTTGCATATTGAATCTCTTCAATATCTTGTCAATGTAAGCACTTTGACTTAAACCAATTAATCGTCTTGATCTATCTCTACAGATCTTGATTCCCAGAATATATGCTGCTTCCCCTAGATCTTTCATGAAAATACATTTCCCAAGATAGGCTTTCACCTTATTCAAACTTGGAATGTCTTTACCCATGATCAATATGTCATCGACATATAGAACTAGGAAAATAACACCACTCCCACTAGCTTTGTGATATACACATGGCTCATCAAGATTCTGAGTAAATCCAAACTTTTTGATTTCTTCGTCAAATCTTTTATTCCATTGACGTGATACTTGCTTCAATCCATAAATGGATCTTTGAAGTTTGCACGGTTTGGATATTTTGGATTCACAAACCCCTCAGGCTGCTCCATATAGATGTCTTCATCTAGACGACCGTTCAAGAAGGCGGTTTTTACATCCATTTGCCAAATCTCATAGTCATAGTCCGCTGCTATGGCTATGAGAATCCTAATAGCCCTAATATCAGCTACAGAAGAAAATGTCTCCTCGTAGTCAACACCATATGTTTGGGTAAAGCCTTTAGCTACCAAACGGGCCTTATAGGTGTGTACATTGCCATCCATGTCAGTCTTCTTCTTGAAGAGCCACTTACTCCTAACTACCTTGGCATTAGGAGGAAGGTCTACTTCAATCCAGACTTGATTGTCTTTCATGGATTGCATTTCCCCATTCATAGCAATCTGCCATTTATCCTTTTCAGGATCATTCATGGCAGCTCTATAATTAGCAGGCTCTCCAAGGTCCCCTAATATAGTTTCCTTAACCTCTACGTTAAGACATAGACGTTCAGGTGCTTTCACAGTCCTTGCGGATATGCGAATGGGAATCACATCAACTTCAGGTGGAGGACCCAGACTATCTGGTTCCACAGGAAGTTCACTAGTGTTTTCAGAAGGTAATGTATCCTCTTGATCATCTTCCAGATCATAGAGCCTCCCACTGAATTCTTGAGATATTAGATCCTTTTCAAGAAAATCTGCATATCTGGCAACAATTACCTTTTGTTCAGGTGGAAAGTAAAACTAGTAACCCATCGTTTCCTTTGGGTATCCTACAAAGATACATTTAACAGATCTTTGTTAGAGTTTATCAGTTGAGTCATATTTAACAAACGCCTCGCAACCCCAGACCTTAAGATAAGACAAGTTAGGCGTTTTCCCAAACCATAACTCATAGGGTGTCTTATCAACCTTCTTGGTTGGAACCATGTTTAATATGTGAATCGCAGATTCCAAGGCATAATCCTAAAAGGATAACGACAGAGTAGTAAGATTAAACATAGATCGCACCGTATCTATTAATGTACGATTCCTTCTCTCAGATACACCATTTTGTTGTGGAGTATATGGAGATGTGAGATGCTGAACAATTCCATTCTCACTTAGATAATCTTTAAAATCCTGACTAAGGTATTCACCACCTCTATCGGATCGAAGAGCTTTAATCTTCTTTCCTATTTGCAATTCTACTTCAGCTTTAAAAACCTTAAATGTTTCAAATACCTCATGTTTATGTTTAAGCAAATAAACATAACCATAACGGCTGAAATCATCCGTGAAGGTTAAGAAGTAGCTAGCACCTCTCTTTGACGTATGTCTAAGTGGTCCGCACACATCAGTATGTATTAAACCAAGTAGATCATCAGCCTTTTCAATACAGTTATTAAAAGGTTTCTTGGTCATCTTCCCAGATATACAAGATTCGCACTTATCAAATGATTCATCATTGATATTTTTCAAAAGCCCATCACGTTGCAGCTTTTGCATGCGAGTCTTGCCTATGTGGGCAAGTCGACAATGCCAAAGATAAGACGAATCCAATACATTCTTGACTCTCTTATTGTTGATGCTATACATCGAATCATAATCACTATGTTCATTCATTTTAATCTCAAACACACCATTTACAGCAATCGCATCAAAATAAAAAACATTATTTAAAGAAACAGAAATCTTATTGCCAGAAATAGTATGATGAAATCCCAAATTCAACAAACAAGCAAAAGAAATAACACCTCTAACAATAGATGGTGAATAATGACAATTATTTAAATTCAGTATCAAGCCCGAAGGCAAAACTAATTCAAAAATTCCTATGGCTTCAACTGCTGCTTGTGCACCATTGCCCACTTGCAGAAATTGCTCCCCATAGGCGAGTCTCTTTTGCACTCTAAATCCCTGTAGCGTATTACAAATGTGAATACCGCATCCAGTATCATATACCCAGGAATTTAATTTATGAGTTAGTGAAAATAATTCAATCATAAAGAAATTACCTGAAGTACTGGCTTGCCCAGTCTCACTCTTCAGCTTTTTCTGTCGCAACTCCTCGAGATAAAGAGGACAGTTCCTCTTCCAGTGTCCAGTCTCGTGGCAGTGATGACAACCTTGATTCTTCTTATTAGGATTAGGCCTGTTCTTCTTAGGGGCCTTCTTAGGTTCAGGCTGATAAGACATAACTTGTTTACCCTTATCAACAGCTTTACCTTTCCCCTTATTCTGCGGTTTTGGTTTCTGAATACCTAACTGGTTTCTGATGACATAACTGGTTTCTGATGACAACCTTGATTCTTCTTATTGGGATTAGGCCTGTTCTTCTTAGGGGCCTTCTTAGGTTCAGGCTGATAAGACATAACTTGTTTACCCTTATCAACAGCTTTACCTTTCCCCTTATTCTGCGGTTTTGGTTTCTGAACCCTACCCCTCTGTATTACTAGTACTTGTGGAGTAGGAGCCTTATCCTTGCCTGGTAGACCCTTCTTATAATCAATGAGCATTGCGAGTAATTCAGTTATTGTCTTCCCGGAGCAATGCATGTTGTAATTTTGAACAAAACCCTTAAAGTCCTTGTTAAGGGACCTATTGATTAAGTTCACATAGACATTGTTGGCTAAGACATAACCCATAGTATAGAGACGATCGATGTAATCTTTCATCAGCAGCACATGATCTCGCACGGGTTTACCTTCCTCTTGCCTATAGCTATGAAATTTATCGATCAAATCATAGAGTTCAACAGCTGGAGGTACTTCATAGGTTTTCTGGAGTTCTTCAAGCATATCTTTAGGAAAGTAATGCTCAAACTGTTTTTGCAACTTGGGCACCATGCTGTTAAGCATTAAGCATGCTACCTCATTATGCACATCGAACTCCTTTTGCCAATCAGCTTTGACCTCATCAGATACATCATCAGCTGGCTGTGCAGGGCAAGGCATAGTCAAATAATCAAGCTTCTTGGTCACTCGCAGGACAATCCTCAAGGACCGATGCCAATCATTGAAATTAGGCCCAGTCAGTTTGTCCCTCTCAAAGTGAGCTTTGAAAGCGGAACTAGCAGAAGTGTTGTCGGGTTGAGCCATTTCTACATAAATAAGTTCAAATATTAGTATTTTCGATAATACAATTTTCAAGAAAAGAAAATTACCCATGAAATACAATATAACCATTTAATTCTCTTGAAAACTAGGATCCAACTTTTCATAGTTCCACTACATCAGTTGATCTGCTAGTAGTGAAAGTACAAAAGATGGTAACTTGTCGTACAATAATCGGCAAAACAATTTCCGACTCCTAGATAGTTATGGGAATTACATTTGCCAAACAGTTTGCAATGTAAGCATGTTTCTTCCCATCTCATGCTTTAAGTCTCAAGGTCTCACTTATAACTTAATTAAGTCATCTAATTTAGAAACATGTAAATTCTCATAATTTTATCACATCAGCTGATCTGCTAAAAATAAAAGTATGTAATTTACCTTGTCATTAATATCTGTTTCAAGGTCTCACTTACGCCAGGTATTAACTTCAAGTGTCTCTTATAATTAGACAGCATGGACTTAAATTTTAAGGGTATTTATTTTGATGTAACAATCAAAATATGTACAAAGAAGCATGCACTCATCTTTGTATCATAAGTTTCGAAACAATTTTAATTAACAATTCACTAAGAGTTAAATCAAAAAAGTTTTAATTGAGGCGTTGAGTAACTTACAACTTTGCCTTAAGAAGCTTCGTACATATAATGGTGTACTTGGTAAGTCTAATTTGACGCACAAGCGAGCGGAGAGACAGAATGGAGTCTCTTTAAGGCCACAATTTAATGCGAAACCAACCTTATACCCACTTTATAGTTTGTCAAATTAGGTCCGCCGCTTCGACCATTTGTACAGTTGCATCAATCAATTAAAAGTTTATGATTCTAAGTCTTATAAAATTATGTAGTAAATTATTAAATTGCTAGTCTCGCCTGGGAGCAAATTACCGTGCGAAGCGAACCACTGTCGGCACATAAGACTTGGCAATAAGTAATTTACCACATTAAGGTTTCATAGTTATTAGGTCCATTTAATTTTTATACCAAAAATCACCCTCTTTTTGCTTACAATTCAAGAACAATTTAAACAAATAAGACAAGTAATTTTAACAAAAATTAAATAAACACAAATAACGCATATAATCTTAACAATTAAATCATATAGCCACATGCAAACCTTTTGATAAATCCTATTAATAATCTATATGTGTAATTATTATGTATATAATTAATAAAACTCCCATTGATTTTCGAGCGCATTGTACCCAATGGACCACAGACGCCAACAATTGACCGCGTAAGCTTTAATAATTATATACCACGTTGCACATAACTGATTCATTAATTTAATATATTAGGTCTTCCCTAATTTTAGATTTATCTAAAACATGTAGCATATAAAACAAACCCTAATTCATAATTCCTTGCATGAAGAATCATGAATTAAACAGGAACGTAACCCTTATTCAAATAAACACATAAACATGTCCTAATTTAGGGTTACAAAACTAACTTTTTAATTAACAAGGGTCGACCCCCCCCCTAAATTATGGTTCGAATTATTTTTAAGTTCTAGTAATAAAACCCTAAAAAAAATTCGACTAACAAACATGTAAATCCAAATCAAGATTTGATTTTTATTATGTGTTTCGATAATAACAATTACATGTTAAATTGGCTCGTGATGCCACTGTTGGATTTAAATATCTTGACATTCAAATAAATAAATAAACATCAAAGCACATAATAGTGGAAGCAAGGATCTTAATTTAACACATAATAGTATTATCGAATATTAAATAGTTACGTACTTTTAAGATCTTAGCTAAACAAAGATCAAACTTGAATTCTTCTTCTCTTGAACAAAGAATAGGATTAACGTGGAACCCCTTACCGTTTTATTCCACAATCCAAGATTAATTACTAAAGTAAGTAATTAACGAGCTCTTGTACACACGTACTATAAGCGGCTAACAAATGGTGCTAGCAATTGGACACAAGAAAACCAAACTAACTTTGTTTACTTGAAAAAGGTTTGGATCGACACACTTATGAAGTGTACGATCGGTTATGGGAAAGAGGAGAGGAGAGAATAGTTTAGGGTTTAGTTACAATGCACTAGCTCACAAACCAAAGACCCTTTTGTTTATATAGGGAAACCCTAAACTTGGAGCAAAAGAAACCAACTAGGATTAGGAAATCTTGTAGAACAATTCGACTAAAATTAGGAAACCATGGCCATAGGGACGATCGGCTCTCCTTAATTCCTAAGGATTCTAGATCCTTCTTGTCCTACAATTTCACTAATAGTCCCTCCTTTATTCCCTAACGACCATTAGTCAATTCGGTTAATTACTTAACGTCCGTTATGTATTATTTCGTGTCCAAATAATTAAAATACATAACTATTATATATATTAATTATTTACGTTAGTCATTCATACGTAAAGTGTGCAATCCCTCGAACCTGAGTTCGAATCTAGTCATACACGATAATATTTTTCCATTTAAACTCTAACACCAGCTACCTCCATAAGCTCATCAAATATCTGAAATCGTGCCATTTTATAGATTATTGTATATTTGGGCCTTATCATCTACTAACAACCCGACAATTTATACAAACATTACGCTATGAACAAATAGATAAAGCCCGTGTGCATCACACAGGTTCGTCATGCCTCGTGTGAGTGAATGAATGAGCCTGAGTTTCATTACATTTATATTTTTTATTTTTCAGTTCAAGAGAAACAAAAAATGAAGGTATAGGTGGGAACAAGTTTGGTAGGAAAAATGAATTAAATTACGGGCAAAAAGAAGTCTAGGTGGAAAAAAATACGTGGGAACTTTTTAAGGATGTGGAAAATTATCCGGTTATATTTCTAGTAATGGCCGGTCTAAACAAGTTTTGTTACTGGTAATGGTATTTTCTCGAATAGGTTATTTACATGTGAAAGTTTTTGAAAGTATGTTGTTAATTTATGAGCTTAGCCCAAATGAAAAAGAAATCTTATAAGCTTTGCCTTGCAAGTTCAAAAGGTTTATTTAAACCCTTAAAATAGATGACATATCAAGTCCTCTAATTAGACCCCCCCCAATGGCCTGTTAAAAGTTAGTTTTGTGGACAAAATATTAATATGTGTATGTCTAGAATCGAACTCAAGACCACGGGATTGCACACTTTACGTATGAGAATTAATGAATAATAATTAATATATAAAATGTTATATATAATTATTAAAAACACAAAATAATGACTAACGGACGTTAAGTAGTTAACGACAATTGATTGCTTGGAGTTGATTCTTGTTTAGCTAGAATCAAAGGTACGTTTACATTTAAATTCGGTTAACTAATTATGTGTTAATGATCTTTACGCTTCCGCATGTTCTCTTTGATGTTATGTGTTTAATTTATAAAGTAGTCATGTTATTAAAATCCAACAGTGGCATCACGAGCCGTTTTAACATGTAAGTAATTACCGAAACACATAAAAAATGAATCTTGGATTGTGTTTGTTTGTTAGTCGATTTTTAGGGTTTAAAAAATCAAAAACCTAATTTTTTTAAGGGGGGGGGGGGCGATGCCCTAATTTTATAAAAAATTTGTTTTGTTGTTTTGAAACCCTAATTGTAACATGCTTATGTGTTTAGTTGTGTATCTTGTGACTTGTGTTAATCCATGATGAAACATGCATGTTTGTCATGGATTATGATTGATTAATTGTTAAGTTGTTTTATCACATGTAATTTTTGATAGATCTAAAATTGGGGAAGACCTCAATTAAATATTAATGAAACTATTATGTGCAATATGGTATATATTTGCTATGACTAACGCAATCGATACATCGATTCATGTGGCTCACTTACCTTTGTAAGTGATAGTCTTAATTAAATATATGCATAATTAATCTTAGAATGATTATTAATAGGTTTTATCAAATAAAGTTTGCATGTGGCTATTTGTTTACATAAATTAATTGTTAAGTTATGTGCGTTATTTAGTTGTTTATTTTTATTATTATTTGTTTTTTTGTTTAATTGTATGACATGTTGTAAGCAAAAAAGGGTAATTTTTGAATAGAAAATAAATGGACTAAATAAAGGTGAAACTTGATGTAATAAATTATGAATCTTGCAAAGTCTTATGTGCCGATAGTGGTTCACTTCGCACGGTAATTTGCTCCCAGGCGAGACTAGCAAGGTTATAATTTATAACATGTTTTTAAGACTTAAAGTCATAAACTTTTAATTGAGTAATGAGTTTTTGTACCAATAGTAAGAACGGCTCACCTAGTTTTGACAAACTATAAGAGGGGTTTAAGGAGGATTGACATTAAATTGTCAAACCAAAAGAGACGCATTTTTAATTGGCACTTGTGCTTACGTTTGTCTCTCCGCTCCTTTGTGCGTCAAATTGGAGCTACCAAGTACGACTATTTTTATGTACAAAATCATCTTAAGGGTGAATTGACGTCAATTCCACGTACCACTTTGTGGTAATTATCCGAATAACTTGTGTCTTTTGACTCATGCAGTAGTGGGATATAGTGGGCGATAATTGTAGGTAATTCTTTGATTGGTGAACCTAATACCTCAATTAAAACTTTGTTGATTTAATCTTAGCTTAAATTGGTAAATAAAAAGGTTTTGAAAAACTTATGATACAAAGATGTGTGCATGCTTCTTCGTACATATTTTGATTGACACATCAAAATTAGTACCCTAAAATTTAAGTTCATGCCATCTTATTATAAGAAACACTTGAAGTTGTAATTTAACTTAAGTGAGACCTTGACTACATTACAATGACAAGGTAAATTTCCATGATTACGTGAGACCGTACATGGAGAATTTGCAGTTTCTAAATTAGACAACTTAATTGAGTTGTTAGTGAGACCTAGGAACTCAAGGCATAAGATGGGATGAAACATGCTTACATTGCAAATAGATTTTTGGCAAATGTAAATCCCAGAATGATCTAGGAATTGCAATATGAAATTTTCAATTATTGTTCGACAATTACCTTATTACTATCATTACTAGCAGATCAACTGATGTAATGGTACTATGTCAATTAGGATCCTAGCTTGAAGGAAATTCTATGGTTTATATGAATATTAACCAACGAGTATTTAATTTTATTAAAGATTTATTATTGAAAATACTAAAATTGAATTTTGTAAATTCTTTTAAATTTATTAATTCAACATTAAACCGTAAACATGAGTTATTCTTTTATTGGTAAATTGATCTACACCCATAGGGGTTTTTGGCTAGAGTCAACTTTACTAAAAGAACAAACCTACTCTCCTTTCCATGAGAGAAGATTGAGACTCAATCCTATTCCTTTTCGTGAATGAGAAAGGTATAATAGGAACATCAGAATTGTATAAATTCTAATATATAACTCATAGCAAGCATTAATAGTTAAGATAATTGCATATTTTTATTTTTCATAGAAATTTCATCACCCTCAATCGGCGATTAAATTCTTTTGTAGCAAATATGACATTTGGTTAACTGGAAAATTATGAGTTATTAAATTAGTAGCTAGACTGCTTACCGCAAAAGGTAGTAAAGGCAAACTAGGATATTTTATCTAGTTGTTGTTCCTTTAACCCTTTAGAGGTACTACATACCATTGTGGGGATGATAGACCTATTAAAGGAAGAAATTGCATGCCCAATTTTCAAGTAAATTGTATTGATGGATAGTCCATTATCTACTTAGTAGAATACACTCTTGGAGTGCCTAAGTAATTGTTACGTATGAGCCTTCAAAGATGTAGGAAAGTTAAAAGCAGGATATTTTTTTTCACTAGTTATGAAACACTTACAATGTTGTTAAATCCAGTGGGAGCATTGAATCTTATTACTGAATAAGGGATTATTGTAATGTTCACTAATTCAGTGGGAGCTACAAGCTTTATTGTCTTGGTAGTAACCCAGATTATCTTTTTGTAGGACCCGTGTATCAACTCTATCACACATTAGATATAGATGATTCGTATAAAGCACAATAGATGTGGAACGTGTATATGTATATCGTGTATATTAATAAGAGTATAAGATGAATACGAGATGAAGAGAAAGCTTATATTAAAACACACATACAAAACATATACACGATCTCACCTCTCTCTCTAAAACTCACGTACAAAATCACACACACAAATGAGGAGAGGTGAGGTATATATAGTACAAGCTTAGTAACCCTTATGGGCTTTCTATGGGCCGAATACATGGATTGGACTTTTACATAAAATAATCAACACATGGACTATTATATCTATACTCTTAGTCACTTAGCTTAGTCCAACCATGAGCCCATCATCTATTCTATACAAATTACATGACACATTACAAAGTTGTAATTTCGTAAATGACCATCACTTTTAACAATGCTAACAATCTCCCCCTAAGGGATGGTCATTCAAATGATGCTCCCAGTGATTAGGTCTTTTACTCTTCCTTGTCTTGAACTTTGTGTGTCATTTTAGAATAGTCTTGGTTCTTTGTTCCTTCATGCTTTGTGATCTTCAAAGTAATCGTCTTTTGGCCGTTCTTGCCTTTGATCAACATCTTCATGGGTTTGCAGTGTCGTTTCTTCCAACATACTCATACTTCTTGAACTTCATACTTATGTCTTCCTCATTTTGATACATGAACTTGTTCTTGACGTCTTGATTAGCTTCTTGACTTTGTTGTAACACGTTGTCTTTAAATTGATCCTTTTGTCTTGAACTTTTTCACTTGAGCGTTGTTGAGGAGGATCTTCATAAGTATGAGTATGAGGAGATGTAGATGTTGAGGAATATGATGATGGTGTATGGTATTTCCTCAAGGGGACTTTCATTAGTACCTGCATATTGTTAGTTGAAATCACCAATCGATCACGGTGGACTTTTCTTAGAGAATTTGACCACTACGTTTGTTTTACTGATGAATGTCTTGATTTCATTCACCTTGGTCGGGCACATCAGCCGTCCTAATCCCGTTGAGGGACAATTATCACTACTATGGATAAATCCAAGTAGAGACCCACGTCATAAGGACTCAATTCGTGAAAGGAATCTCCTTGGCGGGATTTCCAGCACTTACAGGCTCAGACTTTGAGAGAATCAACAACATAGTGTGAAAACCCTCTTTAATCCTTACAAAGGCTGTTCATTGGATGCCCTCAAGATGGCTTACAACAGATATACTGAAGTATACCCACAATCCAGGTGAGCCGCTGAAGTATACCGAAGTATCACTCCACGACTGTAGACCGTTTGAAACAAGTAACCATCATGATATGAATGGCAAGATCCGTAGATCTCATTAAGACTCTTGTACACCTTGTGTCCTTTTTGTCGAACACAGGTGTGATATATTGGAAGTGTTCCTAAGAGATCTTTTAATGAATCTCATGGCTCTAGACTCGATTATGTGCGTTTTGGTTTTAGTAGTCGGAGGCACGGAGCAGAGTGCCACCTTTTCAATATTAACACATCTCGGAGTGAGAGGCCGATAGATTATGCAGTGTTCTCCGTGAGAAATGAAACAAATATCTTTTAAGAGATATCTGAGTGGCTAGGAGGGGTTTGTGCAGCGCGTCACTGGGTCCATGACGTCTTGTCTTCAATATCAGTATCAACTTTGTGATAACCGATAACAGATGTATTGACCCGGTTGCTGCCCTAAGTTTTCATGGAGGGCTATTTCTTTTCACCCTTTCATAAACTTTTCTTTTTCATTCTTCAACCCCTTCTTTCCCTTTCTCATTTACTCTTTTTTCCAATCTTTCCTAAGGACTTCTAATTCTAATATATTGGAATTGTCCTTGGGTAGATCCCTCCGGCTCTGGCGGATCATAGGACATAAACCCAACCACAATCACCTTATAACTCCATGATTATCCTAGATTTATTGATCACATACCATAAAACCTTTTGTGAAAATCTCTCAAAGTGTTTATGAATAAAACACATTTTGTTAACACTTCGAGAGTTTTGCATTTTATGAAATACTCCCCCTGCACATGTGCTTATGCATTTTAAGATAAGTTTGCACATGGTGGGTAGAGTTCGCACATTTTGAATTGATCGATTTTTCAGTGAACATGACCATTGCGAGACACGTTTACATCACTAGTTGGACTAGCTTGAAATTATTACCCGTCCCGGTCATATTCAAAGATAATCTCTCGAATTGGTACTTTCGACTCAGACAAGTCCTTTGCGAGACACGTTTACATCACTGGATAAACCAGCTTGAAATTATTACCCATCCTGGACAAGTCTTTTTGATTACTGAAATTTAGTTTTTGTCAATTCGAGGTTAGAATCTGAGTCGAGCTCTTTTGAGATTCAATCCACGATCTTTAAACATTTTGATCACATTGTAATCACGTTTTCTCCCCCTCAAAAATAGCATGTCGTGATATTTTTGATATCAACTGATTAAAAGAAAGCTTTTTGGAGAGATAGACGGATTTGTTTTAGCATGATTTTGGAACATTTTTGATTTTTATACTCCCCCTTAAATAAAGCATAAATCAATTTTAGGGGTTTGGAGGGAGTTATCTTGAGCACATAATTTTGAGAAAGATTTTGAAACATCTTTTTGAAAAATCTTGATAATGTGCTCAAGAATTCTTTGTTTTGTCATTGAAATTACGAGTCCTGATTTGAAATAATAAGAAGTCATTATTTAAGTACGGGTTTCATACTGAAGTATACGAAAGCCATAGTGAAGAAATTTTTTGAGAAACGATATTTTTTAGAAAACATTTAAATGAACTCTCGCTCAAGCATCTGTACATGTCCGTATCATTGTTGAATGACATTTCTTGATACGTACAGAATATCGATTATACGAGAGACATGTCGTAAGAAGAATATTTTTGGTTTTTATATTTTATATTGTTTTTGTATTTTTTTGAAAATTTTCTATTTTTATATTTTGTTTTTGTTGGTTTTCAAAATTTTGCATTTTGTTTTTTCAAAAATATTTACAGCGAAGCTATTTGAGATAAATTTCAAGAAGATTCGAGAAGATGATCTAGCTCCTCAGGAGTTAGGCTTCGCATGCCAATTCGTCGAACTAGATTTTCAAACCTTTCTTTTGGAAGGGCTTTAGTAAATAGATCGGCCAGTTGGTATTCAGTCTTCACGAAAAATAATTCAACAGTACCCTCTTCTACATGTTCTTTGATGAAGTGATAGCGGACTCTAATATGCTTGGTCTTTGAGTGTTGTACTGGATTGCACGAGATGGCTATGGAGCTTTTCGAATCACAATACATAGGTATTCTGTTGAAAGTAAAGCCATAATCTGTGAGTTATGTCCTCATCCATAGAACTTGGGCATAACACGCAGATAAAGACACATATTTGGCTTCTGCGGTAGATAATGCAGTACAATCTTGTTTCCTTAATGACCATCCTACTAGCTTTTCAGCCAAAAATTGTGCTCCACCTGATGTACTTTTTGCTGTAACTTGGCAACCTGCATGGTCGGCATCTGAAAATGCAGTTAGTTTAAACTCGGAATCCTTCGGATACCAAAGTCCCATGTTAATGGTTCTTCGTAGGTACCGAAAGATCCGTTTGACCTCTTGGAGGTGAAGTTCGGTAGGCCTTGCCTGAAACCGTGCTAATAAGCAAACAGCAAAATGAATATCGGGTCGACTAGCAGTAAGGTACATGAGAGAAGCAATTATGCTCCGATATTTCTTCGGATCCATGGGTTTCCCAAATAAATCAGCACCTATTTTTGGTAAAGTGACCATTGGAGCACCAACAGAATCACAATTATCCATACCATGTTTTTTCAAAATCTCAATTTTGTATTTAGCTTGATTTATAAAAATACCACGAGGGGATTGATGTATTTGTAAACCAAGAAAAAAATTTAGTTCCCCCATCATGGACATTTCAAATTTGCTTTTCATGAGATTTTCAAAATGTTTTGAATGTTTTGGATTAGTGGACCCAAAGATAATGTTGTCCATGTTGATGCAAATAATGTTCTAAAAACGTTATTTATATCTTTCGATTACTTCACGTTTTGAGGATGACAAAATGTGAACTCACGTTACGTTAAAATTAACGCTAACAAGTTTTTAATCGGAAGATCCCGTTTCTACGCAAATCACTCTTGAACAAAGTTACAACTTGGACTAGTGATCAAAGAAGTGAATTCATGTTTTGAAAATTCACATTTTAAATGGGACAAAATATTTTTTCAAAAATACACATGACAAATTATTTTTGAAATATTAAGAAATGTTTTAATGGAAAAATAAGTTTGAAAATCACAACAGCTATTTTCCCCCCCAAAATCAGCTCCAACCTTCCCCAAATAAGTTTTCACCAGAAAAGACAAAATTTGGAGCGTCCTAGTCTACCACGGCTCCACGGTACCGTTAAATTTAACGGAGCCGTGGGTCATTTAGTGGAGCCGTCCGTACCATTTTGAATTGTAACGTTCAGATTTTCTTTGCCTATAAATACCCACCTCTTTCACAGTTTTAGGCACCCTTCACACACAGAAAAATCCCTTAGTAAAACCCTCTCACACCTTTCACTTCTTAGGGTCAATTAGATTAGTTTTTCTTTGTTTCAAGAGTGATCCAATCATCCTTCAAGTGATCCTCTTCATACCTCTTCACTAGCAAGAGAAGAACACAAGTATCCTAGTTGATACAAGGTGTTGTCATCCCTCTTCATTGGCAAGAGAAGAACTCAAGTAATCAAGAAGATACTAGAGTTATAGTTGATAGGTTTTTGTAACACTTGTTACAATCTTGTTGTGTCTTAGCATACATCAAGTTTATTTTCTTTTTGTGAGTGAGAGTGAAGATCAAGTGTGATCTATAGAGATAGTGAACATCTCTTGAAGCCATTGGGCTTGTGTGATTGATCAAGAAGATCAAGGGTCATTAGGTTAGTGTTAGTTGAGTAGAGTGAAGTGAGTGTTGATCATTGTGATCGTTTTGAGATCTTGGTGATCTCTTGAAGCCATTGGGCTTGTGTGTTTGGTCACGTGGACCTTGGTAGATTGGTGCTAGCTAAGATTAGCACTCGACATCTAGCTTAGTGTCGGAAATAGGATAAGCGACGTGTACGGTTTTCTCCGCCTTAAGGGAGGTTGTTGACATAGTGCTTGAAACTCTCGAGTGTGGTACTCGGGGAGTGGAGTAGGGCGAAGAAGAGCTTCGTAGCCGAACCACTATAAATCCTCTGTCTCGGTTTGATATTTCCAACTCTACTCTTTACTTTTATTTGTTATTATTACGTAGCTTAGTTTGTAGTTCATATTGGTGTTGTTTGATTATACATAGAGTTCGAATCAAAGTTTCCAATAGCATACTTTTAAAACAAGATTTTTAAAAGAAGTTTTTAAATCGGTAAACTATTCAACCCCCCCTTCTAGTTTCCCACAATTGGTATCAGGAGCCACGTTAGTCAAGTTTTTAAAGTATATTGTATTTTAAAGCTTGAACCGATCAATGTATTCCGACAAATATCTAGAAGGGCAATCTATGCAAAGACCACCACTTTTCGAAACCGATTGTTTTATTTATTGGAAAACAAGATTCGAAACGTATGTGAAATCAAAAGACATTGATCTTTGGCATGTTATTACCGAGGGTGACTTTCAACCTATTCAAAAGAATCCGGAAACTAAAAAGGATGAAATAGTTTCTTATGATAAACAAAGTGATGAACTTAAAAGGAAATTAGCCAAAAATAATGAGGCTAAAATGATGATTTATAATGCTTTGCCTAAAAAGGAATTTGAAAGAATTTTTATGTGTAATACGGCAAAAGACATTTGGAAAACTTTGTTAGTCACTCACCAAGGTAATAACCAAGTCAAAGAGAACAAGATAGATCTTCTTGTTCAACAATATGAACAATTCTCCATTTCGGAGGATGAGTCAATAGATAATGCTTTTGCTAGATTTAATACTATTATCACTAGTCTTAAAGCTCTTGATGAAGGTTATTCTAGTAAGAACTATGTTAGGAAGTTTCTTAGAGCTCTACATCCTAAATGGAGAGCAAAGGTCACCGCCATAGAAGAGTCAAAGGACTTGGCGGCATTGTCACTCGATGAACTTATAGGAAACTTGAAAGTTCACGAGATGATAATTAAGAAAGACTCCGAATTAGTCAAAGGCAAAGGCGAGAGAGTTAGATCTCTAGCATTGAAAGCCAAGAAGGAGTCTAGTGATGAGGAATGTTCGAGTTCCGATAGTGAAGATGAGGAATATGCACTAGCGGTTAGGGATTTTAAAAAGTTCTTTAGGAGAAGAGGAAGGTTCGTTAGGCAACCTCGTGATGAGAAGAAGACATCACAAAAGAACCATGTTGAAAAGAAAGGGACAAGTGATAGGAAATGCTTTAGATGCGGAGATCCTAATCATCTCATAGGAGAGTGTCCCAAGCCACCGACATTCAACAACCAACGAGCTCTCATAGGAGGCGCCTGGAGTGATAGCGGTGATGATGATGAAAAGAAGCCGAAGGACGAAACGTGTCTAATGGCTCATGCTTCAAATGAGGTACGTTACAACTACCCTGATTTCATAGATGATAATTCGTCAATAGATGATAACAAACTAAATGACGAACATAATAATCTATGCAAAATTGTCTCAAAAATGTTAAGTAGAAACAAATTACTAAAATCAAAATTGCATGAACTAGAAGTGAAAATGTTAGAGCTAAAGAGTCAAGTCAAAGGACTTGAAAGATTCAAAGAATTAGACATAGGATGTAAGTCATGCATGAATCTTAAAGTAGAAAATGAAAAACTCAAGGAAAACATAATTAGAATTACTAGCCTTGAAAAGAAAACAGAAAATGCTTTGACAGATAAAACTAATCAAGCAGAATCTGTTAAAATCTCAAACTCTGTCAAAAGTCCAGACGGCACCACTAAAGGTACCGACGGCTCCGTTAAAGTTAATGGAACCGTGGTACCGTCCGACTCTGGAGACAGAACTGAGTCAAATTTCAAAAATAAATCAAGTCCTAAACCAACTCACATTTTTGTTAATGGTACAAAAGTCTCCATTGCTAGTATAGAGGAAGTTAAACGATTCTACAAACCTATGTCAAAACCCAAACCTAGATTTGTAAAATCCGACGCTAGGTCTAAGACTCCTCCACCTAGAAAAACAAACACTCCCAAACCTCGGTCAAGAACTCCTCTACCGAGACGTAACTTTAGAAGACAAAACTTTCCAAGTGACTATCCCGTAACTTGGAATGACCGTCAACTACAAAGTTACTTGCCATGGGAAATTTGCCCACCATTCTAACATCCTAACCACATGCAAATGATGCATGGGATGTTCAATGCTAACCACTTTGGACCCATGAGATATTGGGGACCAAATGTTTGAATGTTTATCTTATGCAATAGATATGCTTGGGAATCGACTTGGAGCCTGACGAATGGGTAAAGGATAGTGGATGCACCAACCACATGACGGGCAACCGAAGTCTATTCTCATCATACAAGGCATACAACGGAGGTAATGTCACTTTCGGTAGCAAACTTAAGGGCAACATTATTGGCAAAGGTACGATCACTCATAACTCCCTCACTATTAGAAATGTTGAGCATGTAGATAACTTAGGATTTAATTTGCTTAGCATTAGTCAAATGGTAGATAATAAGTGTAGAGTTATATTCTCTGAAGAGGGTAGTGAAATCATTAAGGATGGTAAAACCATAGGCAAAGGAGTTAGGAGAAATGGCCTATTTGTCATGAAAATAGGAAATAAGCCTCAGGATAGGATATGCTTAGCAACCATAGATGATAACTCCACTCTATGGCATAGGAGATTAGGTCATGCCAATATGCGTTTAATACAATCATTGGCATCTAAAGAACTAGTTAAAGATCTACCTAAGATTAAGTTTGATCAACACTTTTGTGACGCTTGTAAAGTAGGAAAACAAGCCCATTCTAGTCACAAAGCTAAGAATATAGTCTCAACCTCTAGATGCCTATAACTCCTACATATGGACTTATTCGGTCCATCCGCCGTACGGAGCTATGGAGGAAACTACTACACCTTAGTAATAGTTGATGACTACTCTAGGTACACTTGGACTAGATTTCTTAAGAATAAGACTCAAGCCTTTGAGGAATTCGAGGTTTTTAGTAAGAAAGTCCAAAATCAACTAGGATGTACAATAGTTTCCATTAGGACGGATCATGGTCGGGAATTTGATAATGAAGTGCAATTCGGAGTATATTGTGATGCTAATGGTATTACTCACAATTTCTCAGCTCCACGCACTCCACAATCAAATGGGGTAGTAGAGCGGAAAAATCGTACTCTACAAGAAATGAGTAGAACGATGTTGAATGAACAATCAATTCCGCAAAAGTTTTGGTGTAATGCGGTGGACACCTCAACTTACATACTTAATAGGATTTTAATTAGGCCTATCTTAGGAAAAACCCCATATGAAATCATGAAAGGTAGAAAACCTACTCTTGATTATTTTAGAGTATTTGGAAGCAAGTGCTTCATACTAAACACTAAAGATTACCTCACCAAGTTTGACCCAAAGTCTTACGAAGGTGTCTTCCTAGGATACTCCCAAAATAGTAAAGCTTACATTGTCCTAAATAAGGAAACAATGAAAGTCGAAGAGTCACTCAACGTGACATTCGATGAAATCCCTCCTCCAACTAAGACATCACCCTTGGTGGATGATGACTTAGATGAGGAACAAGCCATTGAGGTTAATGGCAAGAAAACCTTAGATGATGACATTGAGGATGAAATAGTTGAAGTTGACGAAATTGTCAATGTTAAGGAATCCAAGAACCATCCTATTGAAAATGTCATAGGAAACCTAAACCAAAGAACCCTTAGGTCACAAGCACAAAACAAAAATAATTTCTTTTGTTTTATATCTACTGTAGAACCTAAGAATGTTGGTGAAGCGATTAAGGATGAAAGTTGGACACTTGCCATGCAAGAAGAACTTAATCAATTCACCTCCAACCAAGTTTGGGAGTTAGTACCTCCTCCTAGGAATCAAACCATCATAGGAACTAAGTGGGTGTTTAGGAATAAACTCGACGAAAATGGCGTCGTGACTAGGAATAAGGCAAGGTTGGTAGCACAAGGCTATAACCAACAAGAAGGAATAGATTATGATGAAACCTATGCACCTGTAGCTAGATTAGAATCCATTAGAATACTCCTTGCCTATGCGTGTGCCTTAGACTTTAAATTGTACCAAATGGACGTGAAAAGTGCATTCCTTAATGGTTATATCAACGAGGAGGTATATGTTGCTCAACCTCCGGGATTCGTTGATTTCGAATATCCGAATCATGTTTATAAACTCAAGAAAGCACTCTATGGTCTTAAGCAAGCTCCCAAAGCTTGGTATGATAGACTGAAAGCATTCTTGATTGAACATGAATATACCATGGGAGTGGTAGACAACACGCTTTTCACAAAGAAACGAGAGTCACATCTCATCATTGTTCAAATATATGTTGATGACATTATATTTGGCTCAACTTGTCCAGAACTGTGCAATGATTTCTCTAAAATCATGCATGACGAGTTTGAGATGAGCATGATGGGCGAATTAAATTTCTTCCTTGGTCTACAAATTAAGCAAATGGAAGATGGTATCTTCTTTAATCAATCTAAGTATTGTAAGGAAATGCTTAAGAAGTTTAGTTTAGAAGAGTCTAAGCCCATGAAAACTCCCATGTCCACGGAAATAAAACACACGAAGGATGAAGAAGGTGAGTCCGTGGATAACACTAAGTATAGAGGTATGATAGGTAGTTTACTATACCTCACGGCAAGTAGGCCCGACATCATGTTTAGTGTCTGCCTTTGTGCTCGCTTCCAAGAGGATCCCAAAACCTCTCACCTTGAAGCGGTTAAGCGTATCTTCCGATACATTAAAGGAACTATACACTTGGGATTATTTTATCCCAAGGGGACCGGTATAGAAACTGTTGTCTATGCCGACTCTGATCATGCGGGAGATTACGTGGATCGAAAAAGAACGAGTGGCGTTTGTACCTTCATGGGTTGTTGTCTAACTTCTTGGTTCTCCAAGAAACAAACGGCTCTTGCTATCTCCACTACCGAAGCCGAGTACGTAAGCGCCGGAAAGGCATGTCAGCAAGCACTATGGATGAAACAAGCCCTTAACGATTATAGCATATACTTAGATGATGTTCCTATTATGTGCGACAATAAAGGTGCTATAGACTTGAGCAAAAACCCTGTCCAACACTCCCGTACTAAACACATTGAAATTCGCCACCACTTCCTTCGCGATAATGTTCAGAAAGGAAACATTTCCATTGAGAAAGTTCCTTCTCAAGACAACATCGCTGACATACTAACCAAACCTCTCAAACGAGAATCCTTTAACTACCTCCGTCTAGGTCTAGGAATGATGGAACATATTCCATAAATCTCATGACTCTTGAAGTCATCCCGTGTATCTCGTCTAGTCAAGTTTAGGAACCCCTAGTTATAAGAATTTGTTAGGTACAAATTCTTTCCTTGTGTCATAAGATCTCACTAAAACAGCGAGACTTAGTCGTCAAAAATCAAAATGGGACAGGAAACAGTCCTAGTAGATCACGGCTCCACTAAATGTGGCACGGCACCGTTAAATTTAACGGTACCGTGGAACCGTGCATCTGGAACATTTCATATTTCAGTCCCCTTTTCCCACATTACTCATTCAAAACCCTCACAACCTCAGCAATTGCTGTCATAACCTAACCTCACAACCCAAAACTCAATTACAACTCTTCAAGATCATATTCAAGACATTGATTTCAAGATCCTCAATCATTTTACCCTTTTCAACATAATTTGTAAGTTTTTCTCATTCTAATTTATTTCTAATTTTGAGTCTAGGGTTTGTTCATTGATGAAAATTGAATTGGGGATTTTCACCTCTTTATAGGAATGTTTCAAAATTAGAAGTCATCAACACTAAAACACCCCAATTCCATCAATTTTAAAATCTCACAAAATTAGGATCATGAAATTATTCCTTTTCATGCATTGTTGATGCAAACTAAAAACACTTTCTCATGCATTCATGGTCTTACAAATATTATTCGAATTACATAATCAATATGTACTCTTCGACATATTTGTTTGAGCTAAAGTGAAATCAGGAGTGTTTGGGTAATCTCATTATTTTTCTTTTGAGTCGAGATTACCGCACCTCCACATAGTCTGCATATAGGCACACACTAGGCACGTGTTGTATGCAACTAGTTTTTATTCTGAATTTTTTTTAAATTTTCTTATAGGACACAAAGATGTCTCATGAATATGATTTTGATCATCTCCTAACCGATACCTATACACCCGAAATCTCACGTGAACCCACTACACCCGGTAACCACATTCGTGCCTATGTCAATCTTGAAACCCGTCGGTTTCATGAAGGCCGTGTCGTTGATCCATCCCTAGTTTACCACTGGGATATCAACACTTCCTTTAGAACTATAGGATTCGATTGTCTACTCCACATTAACGAGTACATTTGTCCTCGCTTTGTTTTGGAGTTCTTCCGACAAGTTGAACTCGTACGTAACGAGGATCAATCCTTGTCACTTTGGTTTTGGGTCAAAAACTTCAAATACGTTCTAACTCTTGAGCAATTTGCTCAAATCCTTTGTATACCCAATCATGGGCAATGTGCCTATACTGAAGATTGGTGTCTTGAGTCTCTCTTTCACTATCATGAGGAGAATAGTCCATATTGTTCGTACATACCCTCTCCAACCGAACTAACCAAAATCATCTGTACTCACCCTCACCCACATCCAACAAAAATTCGTTTGGAAGAAGTGCGTCATGAACTACTTTCTTGGGCAGTCATCCTGCGAGAAAATGTTCTAAGTCTCACAGGAAATCGTGAGCAACTCCCGGCGTGTTGTGCTCATATGATTTACTGTCTCTTAACCCAACAACCTTACAATCTTGCTTACTTCTTCGCTAAGCGAATTGTACATCTCAATGGTAACAAGAATAAATTGATACCTTATGGGATGTTCCTAACCCGTCTCTATCATCACCTCATAACCTTTTACCCTTACTTTCATGGTCCTCAATACTCCCTATTCACACCTGTCATGAAACCCATAACCGAGTCATATGTCTCAACCATTCTCACTTCCGAACTCACCACCCACTATGCACCCTTTGATGATCCTATTCATGAAAATGAGACAAATACTCAAGACGAGAGTGTGACAAGAAGGGGGAATGCTCAAGTCATAAGTAGTTAGGGAGAGATTTATATCTCTCACTAGGGTTTATTACTAATAGATAATATTAGGAATTAATGCTCAAATTATCTTGCATGATTACATAAATGTTCTATTTGACATTTGGATGATACCTTATCTTGTTCTTTGTGCTTGCATGCTTATGTTTCTTTAAGTATAATGCATGATCATCTTTATGTGCTAGATGTGGCATTGTATAGATATATTAGGAAAATAAGTACCTAGTGAGTTGAGGCACTCTCATTTCCAGGAATTAGTTCCCCTAGAAAATTCCCCCTAGCTGCCCAAAACTAGCCTGCAAGGAAAAGTTCGTGCCAACAGTGTCACGGCACCACTAAATAGGGACGGCATCGTTAAATTTAACGGTACCGTAGGGTATTTAACGGAACCGTGACCCTGTATAACGGATTTTTCCTAATGCTCCTATTTCCCTATCACCCTAACCTCAAACCTGCAAACCTTGCACCCTCACATTCACCCTAGGATTCCCCTTCTACACCATAGGATCAACTTTAATTCAAATTTCACCCAACTTGCCTATATAAGGACTCACCCTTGCAAGCTTATCTTGCACTTCACCTTCAACCTCACATCACACAAACACCATGTCCTCCACACATGGTTCAACCTCTCAAATCTCCAAGAAACCTAGGATAACCGTAAAACCACCCTCAAAACCACTCTTTGTGGATCTCACAAGAGATGATGAAGCTATGACACCACCTTCCCAAGTCACTCCATACTCACCATCACCACCTTATGCACCATCTAAAACATCATCTACCTACACAACATCTTCATCATCCTATTACACCACATCATCAATGGAATACACACCATCTCCCTTCACCCCATTGGACAATGCCATGTCAATTTCACCTCCAACAACCCTACCACAATCACCAACTCCTATCATGACACAATCCAACCAACCACATCCTTTGGAGTTACATAATGCTAATTGCCTATGTTGTCTCCACAACCGTAATCTCATCTACTTCTTAAGAGACGAGATTCATTTCATGTTCTACTTTATAGAACATCTCTTGACACCTCCACCACCTCAAATGGGGCCCCAATCTCCACCACCTCCTAACCAAAACAACTAAACACTTGCTTGTTTAGTACTCCACAATAAACTCTTAGGACCCCTCTTGGAAATGAAGCTTGTCTCTAGTCATTAGGAATTTAGGCTTCTTGTTATCTTTCTTAGTGCTTTCTATGTAGTCATACATTACTATGACACTTACTTGTTTTATGAATGAATGCTTCTATGTGGAGGTTTTTCTTTTTAAGGGATTGGTTATTTGTCACAAATGTGCTACTTGTTAGATATTGTATATTTGTCGTCTAACTTTGTTTTGTAGCACGATCCATTGCTCGATTCCTTGTGTTCTCCAAATGAGGGGGAGTACACATCAAGGGGGAGCCTTAACCACCTTTTTGATTTGACAAAAAAGGGGAGAAATGGGAGTAAACCCATTAAAAACTTGTTAAAATAAATTTTAACCTAAAATGAGTTTATATTTTGTCATCATCAAAAAGGGGGAGATTGTTGATGCAAATAATGTTCTAAAAACGTTATTTATATCTTTCGATTACTTCACGTTTTGAGGATGACAAAATGTGAACTCACGTTACGTTAAAATTAACGCTAACAAGTTTTTAATCAGAAGATCCCGTTTCTACGCAAATCACTCTTGAACAAAGTTACAACTTGGACTAGTGATCAAAGAAGTGAATTCATGTTTTGAAAATTCACATTTTAAATGGGACAAAATATTTTTTCAAAAATACACATGACAAATTATTTTTGAAATATTAAGAAATGTTTTAATGGAAAAATAAGTTTGAAAATCACAACAGCTATTTTCCCCCCAAAATCAGCTCCAACCTTCCCCAAATAAGTTTTCACCAGAAAAGACAAAATTTGGAGCGTCCTAGTCTACCACGGCTCCACGGTACCGTTAAATTTAACGGAGCCGTGGGTCATTTAGTGGAGCCGTCCATACCATTTTGAATTGTAACGTTCAGATTTTCTTTGCCTATAAATACCCACCTCTTTCACAATTTTAGGCACCCTTCACACACAGAAAAATCCCTTAGTAAAACCCTTTCACACCTTTCACTTCTTAGGGTCAATTAGATTAGTTTTTCTTTGTTTCAAGAGTGATCCAATCATCCTTCAAGTGATCCTCTTCATACCTCTTCACTAGCAAGAGAAGAACATAAGTATCCAAGTTGATACAAGGTGTTGTCATCCCTCTTCATTGGCAAGAGAAGAACTCAAGTAATCAAGAAGATACTAGAGTTATAGTTGATAGGTTTTTGTAACACTTGTTACAATCTTGTTGTGTCTTAGCATACATCAAGTTTATTTTCTTTTTGTGAGTGAGAGTGAAGATCAAGTGTGATCTATAGAGATAGTGAACATCTCTTGAAGCCATTGGGCTTGTGTGATTGATCAAGAAGATCAAGGGTCATTAGGTTAGTGTTAGTTGAGTAGAGTGAAGTGAGTGTTGATCATTGTGATCGTGTTGAGATCTTGGTGATCTCTTGAAGCCATTGGGCTTGTGTGTTTGGTCACGTGGACCTTGGTAGATTGGTGCTAGCTAAGATTAGCACTCGACATCTAGCTTAGTGTCGGAAATAGGATAAGCGACGTGTACGGTTTTCTCCGCCTTAAGGGAGGTTGTTGACATAGTGCTTGAAACTCTCGAGTGTGGTACTCGGGGAGTGGAGTAGGGTGAAGAAGAGCTTCGTAGCCGAACCACTATAAATCCTCTGTCTCGGTTTGATCTTTCCAACTCTACTCTTTACTTTTATTTGTAATTATTACGTAGCTTAGTTTGTAGTTCATATTGGTGTTGTTTGATTATACATAGAGTTCGAATCAAAGTTTCCAATAGCATACTTTTAAAACAAGATTTTTAAAAGAAGTTTTTAAATCGGTAAACTATTCAACCCCCCCTTCTAGTTTCCCACAGTCTACATAAATCTGAACAATCAAAATGTCATCTTTGAATTTTCTAGTAAACAAGGTTGAATCAATTGTTCATTTGGTGAAATTGTTTTTGATAAGGAAAGATGATAGTTCATCATACCACGCCCTTGGAGCTTGTTTTAAACCATAAATGGCTTTCTTTAGCTTGTAGACATAGTTTGGATGATCTTTGTCAACGAATCCGTCTGGCTGACTCACATAGACTTCCTCTTTCAGAGTTCCATTCAAGAATGCCGTCTTGATGTCCATCTGATAGACTATGATGTTTTTGTGAGCTGCATAGGCTAAGAAAATTCGGATTGCTTCAAGTCTTGCTACTGGCGGGAATGATTCTTTGAAATCTATCCCTTCTTCCTGTCTAAATCCTTTAGCCACGAGACGAGATTTGTTGCGAATGACAGTCATTTCTTCATCCTTTTTGTTCTTCCATAACCACTTAAGATCAATGACAAGTTTGTCAACTGGTCTTGGAACTAATTCCCAAGTGTCATGTAACTGGTATTGAAGAAGTTCTTCCTGCATCGCTTCAATCCATGCATTGTCTGCCATCGCCTCCCGAATGTTCTTAGGTTCGGTAAGGCTTACTGAACAAACGTAGATGCACATGTCGGGATCGGTGGCGAGTTGTCTTCTAGTCTGAACGGGCCTTGAAGGTTCACCAATTACTTGTTCTATTGGATGGTCTTTTGTCCACTGTTGTGTAGAAGGGTACCTTGGGTTTAACGTATGTGTGTTAGATGGTTCTTGTAACCTTGAAGATGATTCAGCCGAATCCATAGCAAATGGGTTTTCAAAAACTTCTTCTTCTAACACAACGTCGTTTTGGTTTGGTTCTTCTTGAATTGGTGTGTTGATATAAATAATGCCTTAAAACATTATCAATACTTATTCATATCTCTATGTTTTGATGATCACAAAATGTAAACTCATCAAACATAAACTTATTAAGTAAACAAGTATTTAGTTGGAAATATTCATTTCTACAACTTAATCACTTAAGGTATGAATGAACAAATGCTTAATGTATTATATGATCAAAGGAACATTTTCTTAATCACTAGATTTTTTATAAAATGACCCAAAACATTTTATATCTTTTAGAAAATCATTTTTTGGTATTAAATAAAAATGTTTAATCTTTTATAAAATTATGAATTCAAATTTTCAACCAAAAATGGTAAAAATGTTCCAGAAAAACCTTCCCCACAAAAAGACAAATCTGGGCAACAGTCAGATGGGCGGCCCCCTTAATTTTACTAGGCGGTCCCCTTAATTTTAAGGGGGCCGGCCACCTATTTAAGGGGACCGCCTCGCTCCTCCAGCTGTCCAGATTTGCCTATAAATACTGGACTTTCCCTGGACTTTTTCCTCACCTTTTTCACCCCAAACCTTCTGTTCTAAATCTCCTCTAATCCTTGTAAATCCTTTCTAAAATCCTTTGATCATATTCTCTTAAGCATTGGTTTCCAAGTGATCCAAGCTTCTACCACCCAAGTGCAAAAGAAGAATACTCCTTCAACCACTAGAGAAGAAGTATTACAACTTAGTATCATCTTGCTATCTAAGTTGTTTGTGTAATCATTCATTCATTTGTGTATAAGTTGTGTATATTTGTTTGATAGGTGTGAACATAATTGATTAGGCTAGATTAGTGTGTAGGTAGTCAAGTTGTGAAGAAGTGAAGGTGTGTAAGTAGTGAAGGTGTGAAGAAGAAGAAGAACATACAAGTAGTGCTAGGTAGTAAAGTAGGTGTGAAGCTATTGTGAAGAAGGTGTGAAGTAGTGAAGAAGTTGTGAAGAAGGTGTGTAGTTGTAGTAAAGAAGTTGTGAAGAAGTCGTGAAGAAGAAGTTGTGAAGTAGTTGTGATTTAAGTTGTGAGATTGGTTCTAGCTACGATTAGAACTCGACATCTAGCTTTGTGTCGTTAAACCGGTGTAAGCGAAAGTTGTGTAAGGTTTTCTCCGCCATAAGGGAGCTTGTTGACATAGTGAAGAAAACTCTCGAGTTTGGTGCTCGGGGAGTGGAGTAGGGCAAGGAAGGTGTCCTTGTAGCCGAACCACTATAAATCTCTTGTCTCTCGGTTAGATCTTTCCATCTCTATCTTGCATTTCATTACTTTATTTGCATTGTTAATTTAGATTTATTTATATTTGTTCATATTGTTCAAGAGTTGAGTTCACATAAATTCGAATCTAAGTTTTTATAAGTAAATAAAGTTTTCATAATAAAATTAAAAAGACGTAAAACTATTCCACCCCCCTTCTAGTTTTCCACAATTGGTATCAAGAGCCACGTCAAACAAGATTTTTAAAATATATTGTATTTTAAAACTTGAATCGATCTATGGAATCGGAAAAATATTTAGAAGGGCAATCTATGCAAAGACCACCGCTATTTGAAAGTGATCGTTTTCTTTATTGGAAAAATAGATTCTAAACTTATGTGAAATCAAAATATCTTGATCTTTGGCATGTTATTACCTATGGTGATTTTCCCCCTATTCAAAATAATCCTTTAACTAAAAGTGATGAAATTGTACCTTTTGAAAAACAAAATGATGATTTGAAAAAGAAACTAGCTAAAAATAATGAGGAAAAAATGGTTATTTATGGTGCGTTACCACGTAAAGAATACGAAAGGATCTTTATGTGTGAAACCGCAAAAGAAATTTGGAACTCCTTACTAATAACTCACCAAGGTAATAGTCAAGTCAAAGATAATAAAATAGATCTTCTTGTTCAACAATATGAACAATTTACTATTCCGGAAGAGGAATCAATAGATAATGCTTTTGCTAGGTTTAACACTATTATCACAAGTTTAAAAGCAGTTGATGAGAATTTTTCTAGTAAGAATTTTGTTAGGAAATTTCTTAGGGCTCTTCATCCAAAATGGCGGGCTAAGGTTACGGCGATTGAAGAATCGAAGAACTTGTCAACTCTTCAACTTGACGAGTTGATCGGCAACTTGAAAGTCTACGAAGCAATAATAAAGAAAGACTCCGAGATGGTCAAAGGAAAAAGAGAGGAAAGCAAGTCAATTGCATTGAAAGCTAGGAAGGAATCGAGTGAAGAGGATAGCTCAACCTCCGAGAGTGATAACAAAGAATATGCTATGGCCGTAAGAGAGTTTAATAAATTTCTAAAGAGACGAGGAAGATTCACAAGACAACCACGAGATGAAAGAAGATAGCTTCAAAGAAATAGGAATGATAACTACGGAAAAAGAAAGTGCTTTAGATATGGAAGCCCAAACCATCTCATTGGCGAATGTCCAAAGCCACCAGGTTATGATTACCAAAACGCCTTTGTTAGTGGAGCATAGAGTGATAGCGACAAAGACGAAGCGAATAAAGCAAACGAAAAAAAATGTCTTATGGCAAAGACATCAAATGAGGTACTTTCCGAAACCAAATACTTTAGTGACAAAAATCAATCATTAGACGAAAAAGACCTAGATAATGAATATAATAGGTTATGCAAATTAGGTCAAAAAGTCATGGCTAAAAATAAATCACTAAAATATATTAATAATCGATTAGAAAATGAAGTACTCGAATTAAAAATTAAACTACAACATTTAGAAAAAGGAAAAGAAGTTTTTATAGAATGTAAAACATGTCTAGAGGTCAAAAATGAAAACGAAAAACTTAAAGATGAAATTTCCAAATTTGACAAGTTTAAAAATAGTAGTAACTCACTTAAGAAAATAATAAGTGGTCAAGGAACTTCGGGAGATAAAACCGGTCTAGGATTCAACTCAAATAATGTTTCAACTAATGAAAATAAAAATGTAAAGTTTGAATGTCAATCTAGTAAACAAAAACCATTAGAGTCAAAACCTAAGTATATACTTATAAAAGATAGAAAAATACCTATTGCGAGTGATGAGGAAGTAAAAAGTTTTTATAAACCATCATTAAAAGCCAAAACTGGATTTTCTAAACCAAAATTAAGATCTAAAACTCCACCTCCAAATAGACCAAATAATCCTCATCCTCGGTCTAAAAACCCTCAATCTAGAAGAAATCAAGGTAGACAAAACTTTCCTAATAATAATAATCACCCAATGTGGAATTATTCACTTCAACCAAGTTTCAACCCTTGGGGAATACTTTCACCATACATGCAAATGTAAACCATGTTTGGTTCAAACAATTTTGGACAAATGAGACAATGGGGACCAAGTGGCTAAATCGTCACTCATTGAATAATTCGGAAACTCATCTATGATTGGCTTCTATAAGTCAATATATCACCTTGAAGTATTTGAAGAAAAGCTGAACATAAGGTACGTTCTCTCTTTAAATTTCATGAGTAGTTACTTCATACATATAGTCTTATTAATCATTGCCTTAGGATATGCTTAGTTTGATAGGTTGCATTGCATTCACACCTTTAGTTATATCCGTTTTATGATTTAATAAACTAGAAACCCTTAATTTAGCCCCCTAAGTATTAAATGAAGTATTCACTGTCGAACACATAAAACGAGGTGATTACATGCTAGATAAAATTACTTGATTGCTTAATCTCTTTAATTAACATGTTTTGCATAATTATCTATTACATGCTTAATTGCCTCAAAGAGTTGGACTTGCTTGAAACTAAACCCAAAAACACAACCCTTTCTACAATTTTCTGCCAAAAACCCATTTCCAGTAATCTGGAACCAACAGATGGGCGGCCCCCTTAAATCATAAGGCGGCCCCCTTAATGTTTAAGGGGACCGGCCATCTGATGGTCGAAGTTACTGTCTCTTTTTCTAATTTTTAGCCCATTTCATCCTACACTTCCCAAAATTCACTTCCAATCCATCCAACAAATTATCCATTCCTTAATCCCATCAATCCTACACTATAAACACTCCCATTCCTCATAACCTTCCATCATCTCATCACGCCATCTCCCATCAAACCAAAGCCAAAAACCTCAAGGTTAGCAAGGATGACCGAAAAACCCAAAGAAAACCAAACCCCCGAAACAAGTCCATCTCAACAAATGATGTGGCTAAACAACCGACACATCCACCCACATTTCTTCCCAACTATACTCCTAATCCTCAAGCTCATTCCAATGAACCCTTTCACAAACCTCATCATAATAACCAATCACCCATCTTTACTCCCGAAAATACACCTTCATCTCATTCATATGATTCATATGAAGAGCATGATCAACCCCAAAACAACAATCCCAATCTCATTCACAACACCTCTCATCTTATTCAACATACCAATGAACCATCCAAAACACTCACCACTCTTGGAATATCCTCTTCTTCCATATCTCCATCCTCATCCACTCATAATTACCCAAGCTCACAAATGTCTCCACCACCAAGAGTATCACCACCACCTCCTACCAACTCACATGTTACTCCTACGTTACATGTTCAAACATCCATCCCAGATAACAACCATACTCAACCATCATCACCTTCTTCCAAACACTTGAAGTTCATTGAAGAACTTAAAGAAGCCCATGAGCTTTGTGCTCTTCTTACCTTACACCTTGCTCAATTGGATCAACTCCCTTCTAGTCCTCCTTCATCACAAAATAACCTCAACCTCCACCTTCGTTCCAAACTACACATCTCAACCTTAAACCAACCTCATTGAAACCCTTCAAAACCCTCATCATATTGGTCAAACATCCAACTTTACTTCCAACTACACACCCCAATTTCTTCCACTTCCACCAAATGACCAAATCCACATTCCCAACCAAATCCATGACCGTAGTGATCTCCTTGCTATGCACCTTACAACAAGGGTCAACCTCCATCCTCCATCCTCACCCTACTCAAATTGCTCACCTCACCCTCACAATTTGAATCAAGTTGATAATTATGTCAACTATTGTCCTTGTTGTGTCCTTCTCCAAAAACAAATCATTGCCTTAAATAAACATTACACTTGTATTGAGTATCTTCTTACTAGATCTCATCCAACATCTCCACTTGAGTGAAGATATTTCTTGGATCAAATATCTACTCACTCGTCCTCATCCTATTCCTTCTCTAAACCGATATAACATCGTTAGATCCACTCCATCCGCTCCATTTCCCTCACCATCAAATAACTAAATACTATTCACATGCTTTCCGCTCCAAACTCTCCACCTCCAAACTCTCCACCTCCAAAAATATACCTCTATTAATCTAACATCCTTACCCTCACTCAACCAATTCCATTCCAAACACTCTACCATCAACCATCTAAGCATAATTGTATGCTTATTTTCCAAGCTTTCGTGTCGCAAGCAAGTCCGAAAGCTCTCTTTGGCAATTTAGGACATTTTTCTTGCTATATGTTTCAAGCATACTAATTAATGTCTTGCTATATGTTAATATTTGTTTGCCATGATTGTTGTCTGCCATGATTGTTGTTTTTATATTCCATATTTTGCTATGTATGCTTGTGCTTCTAATATTTTTCTTGCAAGTATTCCGTATCTCGATTCCTTGGTGCCCTCAAACGAGGGGGAGCACACATCAAGGGGGAGTTTTCGCCCGGACAAATTTCGTATCTGAAATTTGTCGGCATAACCTTTTTGATTCTACAAAAAGGGGGAGAAGTGAATATAAACTCACTAAATACTTGTCCAAAAATAATGTTTTGGATTTAATGAGTTTAAGTTTTGTAATCATCAAAAAGGGGGAGATTGTTGATATAAATAATGCCTAAAAGCATTATCAATACTTATTCATATCTCTATGTTTTGATGATCATAAAATGTAAACTCATCAAACATAAACTTATTAAGTAAACAAGTATTTAGTTGTAAATATTCATTTCTACAACTTAATCACATAAGGTATGAATGAACAAATGCTTAATGCATTATATGATCAAAGAAACATTTTCTTAATCACTAGATTTTTTATAAAATGACCCATAACATTTTATATCTTTTAGAAAATCATTTTTGGTATTAAATAAAAATGTTTAATCTTTTATAAAATTATGAATTTAAATTTTCAACCAAAAATGGTAAAAATGTTCCAGAAAAACCTTCCCCACAAAAAGAAAAATCTAGGCAACGGTCAGATGGGCGGCCCCCTTAATTTTACTAGGCGGTCCCCTTAATTTTAAGGGGGCCGGCCACCTATTTAAGGGGACCGCCCTGCTCCTCCAGCCGTCTAGATTTGCCTATAAATACTGGACTTTCCCTGGACTTTTTCCTCACCTTTTACACCCCAAACCTTCTATTCTAAATCTCCTCTAATCCTTGTAAATCCTTTCTAAAATCCTTTGATCATATTCTCTTAAGCATTGGTTTCCAAGTGATCCAAGCTTCTACCACCCAAGTGCAAAAGAAGAATACTCCTTCAACCACTAGAGAAGAAGTATTACAACTTAGTATCATCTTGCTATCTAAGTTGTTTGTGTAATCATTCATTCATTTGTGTATAAGTTGTGTATATTTGTTAGATAGGTGTGAACATAATTGATTAGGCTAGATTAGTGTGTAAGTAGTCAAGTTGTGAAGAAGTGAAGGTGTGTAAGTAGTGAAGGTGTGAAGAAGAAGAAGAACATACAAGTAGTGCTAGGTAGTGAAGTAGGTGTGAAGCTATTGTGAAGAAGGTGTGAAGTCGTGAAGAAGTTGTGAAGAAGGTGTGTAGTTGTAGTAAAGAAGTTGTGAAGAAGTCGTGAAGAAGAAGTTGTGAAGTAGTTGTGATTTAAGTTGTGAGATTGGTTCTAGCTACGATTAGAACTCGACATCTAGCTTTGTGTCGTTAAACCGGTGTAAGCGAAAGTTGTGTAAGGTTTTCTCCGCCATAAGGGAGCTTGTTGACATAGTGAAGAAAACTCTCGAGTTTGGTGCTCGGGGAGTGGAGTAGGGCAAGGAAGGTGTCCTTGTAGCCGAACCACTATAAATCTCTTGTCTCTCGGTTAGATCTTTCCATCTCTATCTTGCATTTCATTACTTTATTTGCATTGTTAATTTAGATTTATTTATATTTGTTCATATTGTTCAAGAGTTGAGTTCACATAAATTCGAATCTAAGTTTTTATAAGTAAATAAAGTTTTCATAATAAAATTAAAAAGACGTAAAACTATTCAACCCCCCCTTCTAGTTTTCCACATGGTGTGTTTTGATTTTGCTCATCAACTCTTGGTAGAACAATCTCAATTACTGGAGTTGCTGGAGTATATGTTGATGACGTTGAGGGAGTTGGTGCGTCAACTTCGATTGTTGTTGATGCATCTTGTGGTGGTGGTGGTGGTTGATGGTTTTGAGCAGGTGCAGCGGAATGTTGTTGTGATGCATCAGTCGAAGTTCCACCATAGTATTCATCAAACATAAACTCGAAGAAATTTTCCAGTTCTTGATTTGTCGGTTTTTCATTGTTAGTTGACTGAGCTCCTTGAGGTACGAGTCCTGAACTAATATGTACAGAAGTCTGAACGTTTGGTGCGGTTCCTAATCTGTTTTGATTAGAAGCCATTGGGTTAAGCACAGGTTCTAGAGCGAGTCTCTCAGAAGCCATTTGTGAAATCTCGTCAAAATTCACATTCATCGTCTCCATTATCCTTTTAGTCCTTCTTTTATACACCCTAAATGCCCTCGAGTTTTCTGAGTATCCAATGAAGATTCCAATATCACCCTTAGCTTTCAGCTTCCCTAGATCTTCTCTGTCGTTCGTTGGATAGCACAAAGCGCCAAACACGTGAAGGTAAGAGATATCCGATTTTCTGTTGTTCACTAGTTCATATGGGGTTTTATTGAATCTTGGATGGATTAGGGAACGGTTCTGAGTGAAACATGCAGTGGCAACAGCATCAGCCCATAAGAATAATGGTGCACTAGGATAGATCAGCATCGTGCGAGCAGCTTCCACAAGAGTTCTGTTCCTTCTTTCAACTACCCCGTTTTGCTGTGGAGTTCTGACAACAGATGTCTGGTGTGTGATTCCAGTATCTTCAAAATAGGTTCTTAACTCCTGGTTAGTAAATTATGTGCCATTGTCTGTTCTTACAATCCTTACTGGAGCTTGAAGTAGGACTTGAATACGCTTCAGAAAGGTGATGATGATGCCTGGTGCTTCGTCTTTTGATCTCAGAAACTTTACCCATGTATATCTTGAATTGTCATCGATGATAACAAGAATATACTTCTTCCCATTTATGCTTTCAAATCTCATTGGGCCACATAAGTCCATGTGCAACAGATGTAACTTATCTACCGAACTGGGTACGGTTTTAGGTTTATATGTTGCCCTTTTGCTTTTACCTTGTTCGCATGATGGACATAAGTGATCCTTGGTGTATTTGAACTTAGGAAGACCGTTGACGATGTTGTCTTTGGCTAATTTGTTGATGGTGTGAAAGTTGAGATGGGATAATCTTCTATGCCACAGCCAGGACTTTGTTTCGCAAGCTCTTGTCATAAGACAAATTGGTGATGAAGAGGCCATTTGGTTTATGTCG
The DNA here is from genome assembly GCA_021014915.2 of Artemisia tridentata subsp. tridentata. Classification (NCBI taxonomy): domain Eukaryota; kingdom Viridiplantae; phylum Streptophyta; class Magnoliopsida; order Asterales; family Asteraceae; genus Artemisia; species Artemisia tridentata. The sequence goes on from CP139501.1 coordinate 291,194,971, forward strand.
ATAGCATATAGATTGGTGCCACGATTCCCAGTTAAGAGATCATCTCCAACCAAATTTCTAACGAAGCAGGTGTTTCTCCTAAATGCAACCTCTAAATCTGCGTCACAAAACTATCCAACTGAAAACAAGTTGTGTCCCAACCCTTCGACGTAGTAAACCCAAGTGATTAATTAATTTCCAAACTGAAGATCTCCATAACCCATAATAGCTGCTACATGATCATTTCCAAAGCGTACAGTTCCCATGAACTTCCATACGAAGTTGATCAGCAGCTTTAGATTCCCGGTCATGTGCTTGGAGCAACCCGAGTCGACGATCCAAAGACATATTTCGATAACCTGCGAAGAACAGAAGATTTTTCATTTGGAGACTGTTTTACATTTGGTTCCAAGGGGTTAGAGGTAACATATGAATCACACTCATAGAAGGTTTCTACTGGTTCTTTTGGAACTGCTTTCAATTTGCCATTCACGAGTATGAACTCTCTACCTATTGGTTTACATACACACAACTTAATATAGTTCCTAGGCAATTGACTACTAGTGGTTGACCTACATCCTGCAATTAATCTTTTAACATATCTAGATCTAGCACTAGTTCCTTGAGGAACATCTTTCTGTTCAAGCATAGCATTCACATTCACATTCTTAGAAACATTATCATCACAAACATCATTAGATAAATATTTCTTGCACATTAAACAAACATAGTCATTACATGCACTAGAAATAGTACTTTTAACATTACATCCAGATGACATATGTTTCTTATTAGAAAGCGATAAATTCCTAGGGTGTTCTTCTATTTCTTCATTTTTATTCTAGCATCTACTCTCAGAGACAGGTGAGACTCTATTGTTCCTTGTATTGCTCCTAGGCTGTAGTCTGCTGCTCCTAAAGGTGCTTTCTATTCCTGTAGAAGGTAAGACACACACATTAGGATTTATTTTTATAGGTGATGTAACAAATAAATAATCATATTAAATAAACAAACGCAGCAGATAAACATCACCACAACGGATCCATAGTGCCATATGATCAATCAAATAAATATACACATAAATTATACCTTTGTAGCGTGATCCGGGAGTCACCAACAAAACCAATATGTTGAACACTATATGAAACCCAAGTGATCAAAATAGATCACCTCTATGATATGTCCACACTACACGTCCTTGATCACCACCCAATGCTAGTCTAAACCCCGTAACAATGATTCTTGGTACAACCTACAATAGATAATATCAAGAGAAGATCAAAAACACAAAACCCTAAGAGGGTTGTTGTTGTGCCGTGACCAAGAGAGGGAGAGGAGGAGGGAGAGAGTTTTCAATTAGCCTTAATGATAATTTTTGTTTAATGAAATTGATTGGTGATTGATTTGATCAAATCCCTTGATCTTATCAATTACAATCTTACATCAAGGCCCTTAACAAGCTCCATAATTCTCCCTTGATCCCTCCATATGGCCGGCCTCCTTAGGGGCCCACAATGGGCTTGCCCGTTGTTGGCCCGGTCCAAAAATACTAAGTCTAACTTAGTATTTAATGGCCTGTTATCGATCTCGAGTTACGTAGTCGTTTATATATTGTAAATACGATAAATACAATCTATAAAATGGTGTCTCTGTGTATAAGTGTGTGACCCCATAGGCTCACATATGTCTAGCCATATAATTAGTGATTATGACACGAGCATTCTCTAACAGCTCCCACTTGCGACGTCATAATGATCAAGTAATTATACAAGCAATGGTTAGCGTCTAGCAACACGCCAAAGCCCCTAGAAATATGTGAGGTTAGTTTCTTAAACGTCTCATTTTAGATGGTTTATATGTCATCTATCCTTTTGTTTCAGATACCGTGTTGAACATTAGACATGGATCAAAAGTCATTCTAAAAGTTCAACTATTATGTTTCTCGATACGGATATTGAACAAGATTACCAAGTGAATTAAGATTCATCTTAATCTCATTTGGGTACGGCCATACAAACATCTGTTCAATTCATCGAGGGGCCCAATAGTATCTAACTCCAAAGCAAGTGGAGGAACAAATCCCATTTTGACTACACGTGTCATTCACATGCTTCATATCACTCCTGAAAATGGCCTTTATAACTACCTTATTCAGGATAGCGTTTAACCATATCAAGGAATGAAATTCCACACATGCAAGACCTGCTTGCATCTCAAGTCTGAGGATAAGAGACATAACCTCTTGCGAGATTCACTATTGACGACGATCCATGTAGTGAATTCTCGTAGGTTGGGTCAATCCAATGTTCATCTCAATGAACAACATGTGAGTGTGGCAAATAAATCACCAACACGCTCACATTTGTCTTAATTTGATGATACTCCCATATCGTCAACCGACAATGGATAATTTTAGAATAAATAAATTATTCATGGATTAAACATGCAAATATAGAACACAGTAGTATAAATGAAGACGATCATACCCGGTATATCAATTCATTGTATAATACGACTGCTTACAGTTCCATTATCCAAATACTAAAAACAGATATGCATAAGACTACTCATAGGTCGGGATCCGATGTTCCCACCATGATCGAATCATGTTGTACAAGACAACAAGTAGTCATCTGAGTAAACTTTGAGAGTACTTGTTTCAAAACTCATGAAAGGTTTGAATGATGATTGTCCTTTGTATGTGCACATTCAAGTACAAGACGAGTATCGCAACAATACATTCCATAGGGTGTTTGAAGCCAGCAAAACACCTACTTTAGATAGTCATCTGAATAGTTTCTCAAACTATAAAGTATTCTTATTCTTTTAATGTATAACGCATTAATGCTCTCAGTCGAGCACATCTAGTCAGCAATGTCATCATACATGATGACATCCTACCATGACTAGGGTTGAGTATTATCTCAGTTAAATAAGCATCAGCGTATGCAAACAAAACAGAGCTCCTCAATTATCCGTAAATGTTTGAACATATCTTTGGTCCTATGTAGGTCCAATATAATGTTCGTTTAACAATTATCTAACGACTTTCACTTAGATATTGGTTGTTATCAACTCATCTTGCATTCATGCAAATGATAAATATATATAGTCCAATACTTAATATGACTTACATGATGAATCCTTCAGTCAAACTTAAGATTTCCAATCATGTGTTCAATCTCATCAAGTAAGATTGATCATTGAGACTCCCCTCAATAACGTGTCATATTGTGTTTAGACTTAATAACCGCTTATTTTTATTCTAATAAACATATATATAACAAGGTTATATGTTTTATTTTATAAATCCCTCAAGAGAAACTTCATTCCAAGCTAAGGATTAAAGTCTAGCTTAGATGGAATATTGTTTCTAATATGTTAATGACATATGAGATTTAAGAAAATAAATACAGTGCTCCAATTTGCTCTTAGTGTACTTAGGAGTAACCTTTTAATCAAAATCAAATTAATGATTTTATAATTAACTCAAGATCTTTGCTCCTAGATGCATGATCTAATCCATACATGGATTATTTTATCTTGTATACATAATAAAGATTATATGGATTCATAAACCCTTTTGATTACTCATCGTCCTCGCAAAGGTAATCAACAAGAAAAGTGTTTTGATATCCGATTGTCATATTTCATTTACATGAAAACAAGTATGACAATTAATCATCTTTATACATTTAATGTTTGTAAATAGGAATATTTAATCATAGTCAATTCCTGAGTATGAGTAAACTCTTTTACTACGCGTGCATTAAATGTGTGTACAAGTTTGTCCTTTTGAGTTTTCTCTTCAAGAAACTCATTCTTAACCTCACAGTCTAACTGATTGGTGAGAGATCAATCAAACTACACGAGTGATTGTATTTCAAGGACTGCATCTTAACATTCATAGTTTTGAGCTACTCATCAGATACAATATCTGATAATGCATCTCAGTAGTTAGCAGGTTCACCATGATCCTCTAACTTATGTCCCTCAGCATTGATATAAAAACTATATCATTCAGGTGCAAGAGGTATCCTTGTGGATTTATGAATGAGAGATATCAATCTATGGTTTAACATATCCATGTTCAACCTTAGTATGACATTAGCAAGTGTACTCAGAAGGTTGTGTATTTAGTTCTTGAACAACTTCAAGGTCTAAAGGTACTCCCACTTGCTTTTGTATGTAGAGACTAATCTCTAGATACTAAGCATCTTGAGTAACAATAAATTGTTTTCAAGTGGGACATCCAAAATACACCGTTAGTTCTTGACTCTAGTTTGTTAATTACTTACTCTTAAGTAGTTAACAAATTCAGAACTTCAATTAAGACATAATGAGATTCATCCCATGCCATAATACAATGGTGTCTTAAATTCCTTCTGGGTTTGAATCATATTAAGTGTACACATGGCACATCCAATTTCTAACCTTGATAGCTTTGGAGGTAAAACAGTTTAAGTTATCAAAGATCAAACAATATCAATAGTGTTTGATTTTCCATGATGGACATATCATAAAGTTGTGGTATTCCATGAGGACTGATGTTGTGAGACTATCACACAACTCATTAGATGAACTTATACTTTTGGGCTTACATATCTACCAACCAAGTCAAACTAGATGGTATCAATAGTAATTTTAGCATATTGCATACTTTACTTCATGTGTATGTTTTGACTAGAAAACATAAACATTTAATATTATACGTCGTAAGTGTACATGTCCTAACAAGAAGACATAACAAATCAACGTCTTACTTTACGTTATAAGTCTTTCAAGAATTAACGGAATTGATGTTTGTGTCTTTACAAGAGACCTAAACATATTCAACTAAAGTAATTACGAGCGCCGACTCTTGGCCTCAATAGTATATTCAAGTTAATTTTGTACTTCATGATTATGAGTTTACAAGAAAACATAATCATATTTACTAAACAATTCAGTGAATATGTTGAAGTAGCTTTTCATGATACCTTGATATTTGTTCTAATTAGGGCAACATACATTTTATGTGTAGAAGTCCTAGTAGAATTTTAGTTTCTTACCTTGCATTCAAGAAAAACTATTAGTCATATTGTTATATGTTGTACCTTGCACACAATTGAGGTTTCTCCCACTTGTGCATGGCACAACATCACGAGAGTATACAAGCACCACTACGCTCTTGTGTTTGTATGAGCAATATGACAATGTCTAAGATAACATATGATTTTTAGTCAAAATCAAAATATAGATATGTAGAACTTTATCGTTTTAAGAATGAATCATGCATAACAATTTTATAGATAACATTTCAGGAAGCAACATCAGGAACGCGACAAGTTATCTTATAAAATTTATGCAATGGTTCTTATATAAACTATGATGCTTGACATGTGGAAAGTAATTTATTATTTTAAGACAATCTAGAAATAAGATGGGCAACTTGCAAGGTAATAAAGCTTACAGCTCCCACTGGATTAGACAACATTACATGTGTTTCGTCACCAGTAATATAATCACGTAGCTCCCACTGGATTAGACAACATTACATGTGTTTCGTCACCAGTGGAGAGTGAGCGGCGATTAGATACTTTCCTTCTTTCATTGAATATCTACACATTATTGCTAATGTGAGTCACTTTGACTAGTAAACATGTACTTAGGTATTCAAGGAAGTGCATCAAGTTCTAACATATAGATGATGGGCTAGTCATCATTGCTATTTTAACTTGAAAATAGGCATGCATTTCCTCCATACTTGGTCTACCATACCACAAGGGTATGTAGTACCACAATAGATTTATTGGGTTAAGACAAACTTCTAGGTAATCATGCTAGTAATTGCCTTTACCACTTTGCGGTTTATTGATATTTCCGTCTTCTAATTATTTAAACTCATTTTAGTTTGGTAGCTATAGAAAACGTGTTCTTTAGTTATCCAAATATCTTATATTTCTACAATGTTTCAAAACCGAAACTAGGGTTATAAAACAACGTTGAAGGAATAAGATTTGTAACCATACTTAACCGTTTTGACTTTTACAAGACATCACGATTTCTAGAGTAGGTGTTCTTTGAGTTTTATTAGAATTAGGAAGATTCAAATATTCCTATTATGGCTTTTCCTCATAAAGAAAAAGGATAGGAACAAGTCTTTTTCTTACAAGGAAAGAATGACTCAGTTCGTACTTTTAACAAGAAAAGAACAAACTTTTGTTTACGGTTGTGTTGCATTAATTCATTAATTGAGTTTACAAAGTTCAATTTTAGTATTTTCGATATTTATCCTTTTATAAATTAACTACCCCATGTTTATAATATAAAACAATTAATTTACGAAAAGGCTAAGATCCACATTGTGCTTCTACTATCACATCAGTTGATCTGCTAGCAATAGTAGATTCAATTGGTAGGCGACGATCACCAATTGTATTACATGTACAACTCTTAGATATTTATGAGACTCATGGCATCTAGTGTCAAACAACTAGTGTCATGTAGGCATGTTTAGTCCCATCTTTGCCTCGGGTCAAGGTCTAACCGCTTAACTCGATTAAGTCATCCAATTTGAAAACGTGTGATAATATATCTAGGTCTCACGCATAGAGAATAGTCACCTTGAGTTACAATTCAACCTAGGTCCCACGCATAGGCAAAAAGTAATTGCAAGTGTCCTCAAAATTGGACGGCACGACTTAAATTTTGACGGGTAAAATATTTTGATGTGAATCAAAAACGTGTACGAAAGAAGCATGCATTCATTCTTCGTAGCACAAGTTAAAAACATTTCTTAACTTAAGTCTAATCATTGTTTTAATTTATGTGTGTCAAGTTGTCCATTTTCAAGACTAATATAAATCCTAAGTGGATTATTAAGTTTGGACAATACAATAAATAAATAAATAAACAATCTTAACTAGTTTAAGTGTTATTTAGAAAACAATGATTTTTAAGTTTCAAATCATATTTAAACTTAGTTAAACTAAATCATAAGACTTAGTTCAAAATGGTTTATGTTTTGTTTTAAGTTTTATGAAAACAATTTTCGTTTTTCATGTAGTCACAACCATACAAAAAACAACCAAACAAACATACAACCACAATATGCAAAGCCTCAACCGATGAAAATCCTATGCTTGGTCTTGTGAGCCATCACAAGAACCAAGAGTCAACTAGGGACTTATATCACAACCACATGGAGGGCTCCCACTTGCTCCAAGACAATCATGAGCAAGTAAAAAACCCATAATGCACATGAACTTCAGTTTCTGTCAGCCCAGTTTTTCTGTTTTGCAAGGCCCAAATTCCCAGGAAGATCACCTCCTCATGATTCGGCCCAGTTGACAAAGTTGTAGCCCTATGTCTTGTGGACCTGCACCAAAAATTTTAGAAAAAAATACCTTACCAATCAGCAGGTAATCACGTTTTCCCAACAGGTGTCCAGCAGCAACTTTCAGTCTACAACTCTTCAATCTTTCGCCTTTTGCTTCCAAGCTCTTGTTTACAATACATATAAAGTAAAATACAACTAATCTACTTTGTATCTTCTGTAAAATGCCCAAACATTGGCAAAACCAAAATTGAAATACATTACAAAAGTGCCGAAACAATGGCAAACCCCAAAACAAGAAAAACCAACCAACAATCACAATCACAACGCACAAGTGGTCTAGGTTTTCATCGGCTTTGCATATGAACACATAATAATACATTCAAATAAAGATTATTACATGGTGTTGGCTAACTCCATGGACAAACATGCATGTATTTGCCATGGATAACAAAATAAATAACAAGAATTAAATTGTTAGCCAACGAATCGAAGAAATAATTAACAAGAATTAAAACCCCGAATGGTACGCGTGAAAAATGGCCATAGACTCATAACCCACTGATATTAGGACCTTCTTAACACCATTTTACCACAGAAAAATAAGCCTCATGGGCTGATTAAAAATTGGGTTAAAAATCTCTCAAAAAACACGTTTTTAGGCCATTTTACGGGTACCGATCAAGTAAACAAACAACGTATGCATAACAAATGGCCATAGGATCAAAAAGTCCAGATCTTAAGACCTTAATAAAGTCGACATATTCAGAATATTCAAGCCCTAGGGGCTGTTTTAAAATCACACTTTTAAATCCATTAAAAAACAACATTTTTAGCCATTTTTACGCATACAAGATGATCATATGACAACATATGATGGCTCTGATACCACTATAGGTGATGTAACAAATAAATAATCATATTAAATAAACAAACGCAGCGGATAAACACCACAACGGATCCATAGTGCCATATGATCAATCAAATAAATATACACATAAATTATACCTTTGTAGCGTGATCCGGGAGTCACCAACAAAACCAATATGTCGAACACTATATGAAACCCAAGTGATCAAAATAGATCACCTCTATGATATGTCCACACTACACGTCCTTGATCACCACCCGATGCTAGTCTAAACCCCGTAACAATGATTCTTGGTACAACCTACAATAGATAATATCAAGAGAAGATCAAAAACACAAAACCCTAAGAGGGTTGTTGTTGTGCCGTGACCAAGAGAGGGAGAGGAGGAGGGAGAGAGTTTTCAATTAGCCTTAATGATAATTTTTGTTTAATGAAATTGATTGGTGATTGATTTGATCAAATCCCTTGATCTTATCAATTACAATCTTACATCAAGGCCCTTAACAAGCTCCATAATTCTCCCTTGATCCCTCCATATGGCCGGCCTCCTTAGGGGCCCACAATGGGCTTGCCCGTTGTTGGCCCGGTCCAAAAATACTAAGTCTAACTTAGTATTTAATGGCCCGTTATCGATCTCGAGTTACGTAGTCGTTTATATATTGTAAATACGATAAATACAATCTATAAAATGGTGTCTCTGTGTATAAGTGTGTGACCCCATAGGCTCACATATGACTAGCCATATAATTAGTGATTATGACACGAGCATTCTCTAACAATTTTGTTTTCCTTTGAAGTTGTTTTAGCATTCCTAGACTCTTTTGGATTATCTTTTACACTTTTTTCTATTACCACATATGTTTGAGATGTAGAGGCAGACGCAATAGTGGGACTAATCCTATAAAGGCTCGGTGCTATCACATTTGATGTTTTGACAATCACTTTTCCTTTCCCTTTTTCATTTGACTTGGGCAAGGGTGTTGGAGTGACTGGTTTTGACAAGTCATTTTTCACATCAACTTTTGGAACAAATTGAGAAATTGAAATTTTTGGTTTAACAACCGGTTTGTCTGAAGTTGATGGTTTTGAAAACTTAGGCTTCGTTTGTTTTTTTATTTTTGCCTCTGAACAGCCTCTGAACGGGCAAAATGTCTGAATCGGTCAGACATTTTGTCGTTCAGACCGTTTGTTTTTTTTTTTTTTCTTCGTTCAGACGCGTTCAGATGCAGTTAGATCTTAATGGTCAAGACTTGAGAGGGGTGTCTTAACGCGTCTGAATGCCTCTTGTTGATACAAAATAACCAAATTTTTTTTTCCCGTTAAGATGCGTTCAGATTCAGACATTTACGCATCAGATTCAGATTCAGACGTGCGGTTCAGATTCAGATTCAGACCCTCTTAATAAACAAACACCACCTTAGTTTCCTCACTCTTCCCTTTTTGACTTTCTAGCTGAGACCTCAAAAGATCGTTTTGCTCTTTCATGTCCTTGTAGGCATGCTCATACGGTTGTCATATTTGCATTCCTCGGTTTTTCGATCAAGTTGTTTAAAATATGGGACATTTTCTTTTTCAAGTTTAACAAGAGCATTTTCATATTTTAAAACAATTGCAGAAGTCTCAGCTCGGAGTCTTTCATCGTCTTCAACAGAATATGTTTGTAAAATGATGGACATAATATCGGTTGATTAAGCTGCTTCGAAGAGAAAATCATTGCGGTTTTCCAAAACTTTGATGTGTTCAATGTTTTCATTAGCTTCCTTAACCAGGGATTTGTGGTCCTTGACAAAGTAGGCTGTTTCTTTTAAAATTGCTTGTTCAACATGAATTACTCTCGCATGAATTACATTTAGTGGAGTAGTAATTTCTGTTTCAAACACCTTTTTCATTTCAGCATGAAAACTTGAATGCCAGTTGTTGATACTAATATTTGTTTTAGATGCAACAATACTTTGAAGCGTTTCAACTCTCCTTTTAAGATCATCCAAACATCTTCTAGCTTCACTTGTGTTAAAAGGGTTGCTAGAGGACATTTGTTCCAAGTTTGAAAGATTTTTGGAAACAACTTTTCGTTTTGTTGAAACAACTGGGTTTTTGGTAACCTTTGGTGTTTGTTTCTGTTGAACAAAATTTACTCCGGAAAGTATGTTAAGTTTTTTATAATCAATTGGTTTTATTTCTGGGTTCTTTTGTTTCATTTTGATTCTACACTCTTCAGCAAGCTTAATTGTTTCATCAAAATCCCGAACAGTGGGAGGATCATGTTTAGCAAATATCACATTACCATGTACAAAACATTCTGTTCTTTCTGAGCTTTCTTGAGTGTATAAGGGTTTTCACAACCGATATCCATTTTCTTCATTGTGTGCAAAAGCGGGTTTGGATCTTTAATTAGCATATGAATTGTTTGAGCAGAATGACCCGTTTTGAAAAGCAAATCTTCTAATTTCTTAATTGTTTCTTGTTTCTTAATGATTTCATCAAGAAGATCATTTTCGCATTTTGAAAAAGTTGCTTTCAACTGTTTCTTTTCTTTTTCAAGATCAGAACAAGTTGATTTTTGTTTAGAAAGTTGGTTTTTCAAATCTGAAACTTCCGCGTTTAAGGATTTTATTTTCATGTTCAAGTGGACATCAAGTGTGTCAAACTTGATTTGCAATTTGTTTTTCTCTTAAAACGGAGTTTTTATAACCAGTTTCTAATTCTGACTGTTGTGTTTTATGAAATTCAAAAGCTTTTTCATTTTCCTTATACCTCTCAAGCTCAGCGGTCATTTTCTCATTCACGGCCTTAACATTGCGATTGTCCTTTTTTACTTTTTTAATTTCAATACTACAATTGTTCAAAAAGGATTCAAAGAGAGCACGTGTTTCCTCATCGTTCTCAGTATGCTGTGACACAAAGCCTCCATTAGGATTCATATCTGGAGTTGCCAAATAAATATTGCTACTGCTTGGCGTGTCTATATATGTATCATAAGTGGGTGCTAGAATCTCAGGATGCTGTTCCTCATGAGGAGACATATCAAATATTTCATTATTGTGACATGTAGTGAATGATGGTACCTCAGAGACTGCATTGGTGTCATAAACAGGAGGTGTCTCAGAATCCGTATCATACTTAGCCTCCTGAAGATTTGCCATGAATATGCAGTTAGCATCAATATCTTCAGTGTCTTCCATATCATCCATGAGAGCCATAAAATCATTTTTTTCAGCACTCAACTGAAACCCTGCCGATTCCTTTTGTGCCAACAGCACTACTTTCTGCAGATAAGCTAGATCTTTCTTTTTCCGCTTGGTGGGACAGTTACTTGCCATGTGACCGACACCCTGACAGTTGAAAACTTTACTAGATTACCCTGATTCATATTTCCATAATTCCCAGCAACTAGAGCAGCAACATTCCCAATCTGATTACCAACATTCTGACCCCTCTGATTTCCAACAACTTGACCCATCTGATTTCCAGCATACTGACCCATCTGATTCCCTACATACTGCCCTTGATTACCTATCTAAAATCTAGTAGCATATCCTTGCTGATTCCCCATTGCTCCAACCAATTGTCCTTGTTGACACATGTTGAAACTCGGCTGTGCAATATGCTTGTTGCAAGTGTTCGATGAAATCCTTTGGTTGTTGTTAGTTGGTGTAGAATAGCGTCCTTGGAATGCCTTTTTCAGAAAAGCAAATGCTTGATTCAAAGCAGCAGTAGACTCATCATTTTCTGTGAAATCTGGTATTTGGACTTGTGGATATTGTTGTTGTGGGTAGAATTGTTGTTGTGGTATGACAACAATTTGTGGAATGTATTGTTGTTGCATGTAGTTCTGAGTGGAATATGATGACGGTTGTGTATTCACTGGTACATGTGTTGGTGTTTGAGCAATTAGTGCAAGAGGATCATGTTGCTGTGCTAATTTCTCTTTCCTGACTTCATTTGCCTCAGCCTGATTTTGCTTCAGAAAATCATAAAGCTGATCATAGTTCACCTGGTGAAGATCCTTGGTTTGGTTGACAATAGTGACAAATCATCTCCATTTTTCTGGAAGATTGTTGATGAACTTGATGTTGCTTACAATTTGTCTTGGTGTCAACTTATTTCTGATTAGCTCGTTCATTAGAGTGCAAAACCTGGTATAGTATGATTCAATGGGTTCTCCTGGAGTAGATGTAAACTTCTCCCATTCAGTTAGCAGCTTGTTTTCAACATCTTGTTGCCCAATTTCTGTGCCATGACAAAGCCTTCTAACTCGTTCCCACATATCATAAGCAGTTTCACAACTATCGACATCAGCAAAGATCTCTCGTGGTAATCCAAGTTGGATTAAGTGCATTGCCATGTCATTTGCTGCAATTTGCTTCCTATCTTCTTCTGTGTATTCTGCTTCTGATTGTTCATGAAAGAACAGTGGTACAGGAGGTGTTCCATTAGGTTCTCCAGGGTCTTGAATCTGACGAGGCTTGAATGGTCCGTGGAAGATATCCACCTTTTTCAAGCATAGGAGGACGGTTTTCTGCACTGGCTGCATGGATGTCTTGCTGAGTTGCCATTGATGAAGTTTGGTATGATAAAGTTGATCTCGGATTGGTGCAACGAAATAGGAGTTGTGTTTGGTAGGTTAAGTTCAGTTGTTATAGTGAAGTTCTGGTCTTAAACTTATGATCGTTTGAAGTTTAGTCTTTAAATATCAAGCAACAGTCAATTCCGATAAGTTATGGTGAATTCCGATAAATTACTTGCAATTTAGATAGATTAGGGCACAATTCCGATGAGCTAGGAAATTTAGACAAAAGTGACAATTTCGACAAGACCACAATTTCGACAAAATCAAATGATCACAATTTCGACAAAATCACAATTTCGATGGAAATCTCAATTTAGACAAAATTATACAATTTCGACAAAATTTGAATTTCGACAGAAATGTGCAATTTAGATAAAATCTATCTAATTTGAACAAATTAGAAGGTGTTTCCTTTGTCGAAGTATTTGTAACACCCCAATTCAATGATGCAGCGGAATTCAAAGTGGGTGTTACTTGATGGCACAACAGTCATAATAATAGAAAACGATCTCTAACTGATTCATTTTAAAAGGAATTATCATTCAAATTAATATATCAGAGTTTACAAAATAGGTCCCAAAAAGGTTCCATGTTTACAAAATACATCAATATCAAGTCTTTTGATGTCTTTTTGAATGATAAAGTAAGTTATAGCCTTCTTGATTGAGTCCGTGCCCCTCCGTGCCATCCTTGATCATTATGCACCTGAAATACATGCTTGAAACTGTCAACACAAAGGTTGAGTGATATTCATAGAGTTTGTTTATGTAGTTGAACACAATATGTTAGTAGTGTGAGCTATAGACTCACACTAATGGTTGGAAAACGAAACGGTTATTATTATTCACTAAGCTCATGCAACCAATACGTTAACGTGTACCAATATCAATCGGTGGAGTTACCCCGGTAGGTACTTTGCCGTCATACCTAAGTCTCAAATATTAGTGCGTTTGTTTGCCTGACTGGTCAACACAAACGGGATTCGTCAATCCCAATAGGCCTATTCACAATATTCGCGCTCACTATCCTAGTGATTAAATGGTTCATGATATGGGGTATTTGAGTGGCAATGATGGTACTTAGTGATAATAAAACAATGAGATAGCATACAATTTCAAAGCATTGTGTTCGGTTAAAATATAGCATGTATTCCCCCCAAGGGTTTGTAAAACAATTAAGTAATAGAAAGTGGGGCTATGAACTCACCGTGAGTTGGATGGTGTTTTAGTGCTTTAATGAGTTCGATGGATGAGTCGGGAAACCTCTATGTGCAACCTACAATAGAACGTTGCGACCTAGGTTTGGAATAATGTCTAAGAATACAAAGACAAGCCTATATATGTCTTGCATATTGTTCATGACGTAGTACTTAGTGTGATGTATAGGTCGTTGTATGATGATGGTTTATGAACACGTTTAGTTTGTATATCTTGTACTACCGTTTGGGCCATCATAATTCAGAGGTCATGTAGTAAACCTTCGAGGAGCTAGGACACTTTAATTCGTAAATCCAGCAACTCGTCGATCCGTTTACCCAAATGAAACCCCTCACATGAAGCTCCCTAGTGTTGTAGTATTCGATAGAAAATATATGTTTTTGGTCTTTAAACGTTACATGTCCGAAAGTTGAATAAACTTAGGAAAGTTTATTTTGAATGAAGATGGTAATCTTTATGAGTTCATTAAGACTTGTACGGATGTGATATTATTTGCAAAACCTCATGGTTTATTGATGGAGTAGATCCAAATTGGTTGGTTATGTTATTACTAACACTTTAGTTCATGTTTTCGGCTTAGAAAGCCTTAAGGTCTTAACCATGGCTTTACCGTGGCTTTGGTCATGGCTAACATGGTCTTGAGACTCATCCTTGGCCTTAGCCATGGCTGTGGTCTCGGCTTAAGGCCATTAGGCCTCTTGGTTTTAATTAGCAGTGACCTTATTACATGATCATTTAGGCAATACATAGGGGCTGTTAAGAATTTAAAAAAAATATCTCATTCGTTATGCGTTTTCAGGTCTCGTGCTCTAAATCTTGTTTGAAGAAAATGTCGTTCCGGACAACTTTTGTGTTTTAACTTTTTGATGAAACGGAACAGAAGTGGCTTTAAAATTTACCTCAGTTTGGGGACAGTAGGTTTTGGACAGTTTCGGCGTTTTGGTTTCGCTAACTTCTTTTGGCCATAACTTTTGACTCGTGTACTCGTTTTTGATGATTCAAATTGCTATGTTTTCCTTTTAAAGTCCTCTATTACAGTAGGTAATTGTCAAATATCATGTTTATACCATTTTGATCGAATTTCACAATATAAGTCTCTAGTTTCCTTGATTACTTAACATAGGTTAACATATAGTGTTCTTAACTTGTTTTAAGGGTTTTTATACATCACGAACATAACACAAGGACAATATATAACATAAATGAAGCATAATAAGCATGAAAATGATATTGAGCAAGGAAATGTGTTAGGGTTTCTTACAACTTTTGGCTTTCTTATGAAAGGAAACTAAGAACAAGGATAGGACTTTGATTGATCAAGAATTAGCTTCCTACTTCTTTGATTACTTGGACAAGCACTTGAAGACTTCTACTAGAACTCTTCTTGTGTTTATGGAAGATCACCAAAATGAAGAAGAACTAGGGCTTTGGATCAATAAAAACTTAACAAGAGTTTTTGGATTGATAATGCACTTGAATTCTTTGATAACACTTGAAGTAAACTAGCAATATAAATGTGTTTGTGTTGTGTTCTATGGGACAGAAAGAAGCAAGGACCAAGGGGCGTTTATATAGCCTTGAAATAGTCAAAGGAGGTGCAAAATTTTTGACTAAACCAAGCTTGTATGCAAAGCTTTGCAAGGTGTTGCAAGATTAGGCAAACTTAGGGCTTAAGTTTAACAAATGTTGCAATCTTGGATAGGAAAGATAAGAAGAGTCTTGGAGACTCTTCATAGTCGGCCAGGATAAGGATAGGGTGACTAGATAAGCTGCCTTGGCCTTATCTAGCTTACGGAGTGAGTTTTGGTTCCGTTAATCGCTAACTGTAAGCCGTTAAGTCACGAAACGTAAAACCGGGTTTCGTATAAATATGAAATTTGTAGGAATGATTTAACCTGTCAATATACTCATTATAATCTTATAATGATGAGTGATAAGTTTAATGGGTCGCGAAAACGCTGATAACGCTGGAAATGTAAGTTTAAAACGCGTTAAATGTAAAACGTACGAAAGTTGCGTAAAACTGAGAAAAGTAAAATGTAACTTTTCTAATATGACGATAATGAATTAAAATGGCCTATACTATGTAGACTGGGCTCAGTCTAGTGTCGGTTGGTGTTAAATGTCCTTTAGACATAAAACCGTAAGCCTAAAAATTAAGGAATGATTTATAGAATCAAGGAATGATTTATGGTCAAAGGAGGAGGGAAAAATATGTTGACTTTTCCAATAATATAAAAGCTTCTAATCGTCTTAGAAAATGTGATGCAGGTATAGGCTAAGGTTGCGGATAAGTAAAAGTGCTTAAAATGCAATTTCTGTTTTGTAAGACACAAGGTCTATTTGGTAACATTTTAACTTAATTATCAAAAATTCCCTAATTGATTATGAGTGTACTAAATATTAATCTGATGCGAGAAAAATTGGCGCAGTTGGTTTTCGTTAAGCGTAGGATGTTTAAATGGCGTTTAAACCAAATGTGTAGTTTCTTAATAACTTTTGCGAAAATGACCCGATGAGCGTCAAACTTTCACTCTGTCATGGAAATAATTTATCTTACGAGAATATGAAATAAAAATTTCGGGAATGAATAGTGAAAATAAATAGTAAAAATGAATAGTAAAATAAATAGTAAAAATTTCAGGATTAGAAATTAACCTGAAATGCGAATTGTTACAGTATTCCACACACTTATACAAGCACGGGAATACCGAGTTCTCGTTTGATCTCAAAGAAATCAAGTTCAAGTCGAATTTAGATAACCTTTGAATTTGCGACAGCTTTTGATTTGCGAAAACCTCTGATTTGCGACAACCCTATGAATTTCGACAACCTTGTGAATTGCGACACTCACTGAATTGCGACAAACTTGCATTTCGATAACCCTAGAATTGCGACAAATCCTTTGAATTGCGATAACCCCGAATTACGACAACCTTTGCTTATCTGAATTGCGACAAGTCTGAATTTCGATAAACCCTAACTTATGTAAATTCTCCAAAGCAACAATTTCGACAAACCCTTATACAAGGAATTGCGATATACCCTCAATTATCTGAATTTGACACTGCCACAATTTCGATAAGCCCTTACTTGTCTAAATTCTACAAAGCTACAATTTCGATAAACCTTAGAATGCTCAGAATTTCGACAAAGTGCACTGTTCAAATGAAGATCCAAAAACGACTAACAAACAATCTTCTAAGCTGTTTCACTCGATCAAGTAACTTCAAAAACTCGTAAATAATTATAAAGTTCCAACCTTTATCGCCTATTTTCACTTTTAACTAATTTCGATACAAAGCTAGAACCCTTTTTTAACGATACAAGACCAGATTTTGAAGATAAGAATCGATGATAACTACCAAAGGTTACTAATATAACGTAAATAACTATGAAATGCTACAACTTTTAACCTAAATACGCATAAAAATCAAAGCTTTTTACAAAATGCTCATGTTTTTATTTACAAAAACGCAACTTTTGCTATGCTTCGATAAATAAAACGAAATAAAAGAACTCCTAAATTGATGTTTGGCTATATGATACCACTTGTAAAGTCTTAGATCAATCCTATCATACACTACATCAATCACTAATGGTGGTACAAGAGAGAAGTGAGGCTTTAGATCTAGTGAGAGGAACTAGTGCAAGAGGATCATGTTGCTTTGCTAATTTCTCTTTCCTGACTTCATTTGCCTCAGCCTGATTTTGCTTCAGAAAATCATAGAGCTGATCATAGTTCACCTAGTGAAGATCCTTGGTTTGGTTGACAATAGTGACAAATCATCTCCATTTTTCTGGAAGATTGTTGATGAACTTGATGTTGCTTACAATTTGTCTTGGTGTCAACTTGTTTCTGATTAGCTCATTCATTAGAGTGCAAAACCTGGTATAGTAAGATTCAATGGGTTCTCCTGGAGTAGATGTAAACTTCTCCCATTCAGTTAGCAGCTTGTTTTCAACATCTTGTTGCCCAATTTCTGTGCCATGACAAAGCCTTCTAACTCGTTCCCACATATCATAAGCAGTTTCACAACTATCGACATCAACAAAGATCTCTCGTGGTAATCCAAGTTGGATTAAGTGCATTGCCATGTCATTTGCTGCAATTTGCTTCCTATCTTCTTCTGTGTATTCTGCTTCTGATTGTTCATGAAAGAACGGTGGTACAGGAGGTGTTCCATTAGGTTCTCCAGGGTCTTGAATCTGACGAGGTTTGAATGGTCCGTGGAAGATATCCACCTTTTTCAAGCATATGAGGACGGTTTTCTGCACTGGCTGCATGGATGTCTTGCTGAGTTGCCATTGATGAAGTTTGGTATGATAAAGTTGATCTCGGATTGGTGCAACGAAATAGGAGTTGTGTTTGGTAGGTTAAGTTCAGTTGTTATAGTGAAGTTCTGGTCTTAAACTTATGATCGTTTGAAGTTTAGTCTTTAAATATCAAGCAACAGTCAATTCCGATAAGTTATGGTGAATTCCGATAAATTACTTGCAATTTTGATAGATTAGGGCACAATTCCGATGAGCTAGGAAATTTAGACAAAAGTGACAATTTCGACAAGACCACAATTTCGACAAAATCAAATGATCACAATTTCGACAAAATCACAATTTCGATGGAAATCTCAATTTAGACAAAATTATACAATTTCGACAAAATTTGAATTTCGACAGAAATGTGCAATTTAGATAAAATCTATCTAATTTGTACAAATTAGAAGGTGTTTCCTTTGTCGAAGTATTTGTAACACCCCAATTCAATGATGCAGCGGAATTCAAAGTAGGTGTTACTTGATGGCACAACAGTCATAATAATAGAAAACGATCTCTAACTGAGTCGTTTTAAAAGGAATTATCATTCAAATTAATATATCAGAGTTTACAAAATAGGTCCCAAAAAGGTTCCATGTTTACAAAATACATCAATATCAAGTCTTTTGATGTCTTTTTGAATGATAAAGTAAGTTATAGCCTTCTTGATTGAGTTCGTGCCCCTCCGTGCCATCCTTGATCATTATGCACCTGAAATACATGCTTGAAACTGTCAACACAAAGGTTGAGTGATATTCATAGAGTTTGTTTATGTAGTTGAACACAATATGTTAGTAGTGTGAGCTATAGACTCACACTAATGGTTGGAAAACGAAACGGTTATTATTATTCACTAAGCTCATGCAACCAATACGTTAACGTGTACCAATATCAATCGGTGGAGTTACCCCGGTAGGTACTTTGCCGTCATACCTAAGTCTCAAATATTAGTGCGTTTGTTTGCCTGACTGGTCAACACAAACGGGATTCGTCAATCCCAATAGGCCTATTCACAATATTCGCGCTCACTATCCTAGTGATTAAATGGTTCATGATATGGGGTATTTGAGTGGCAATGATGGTACTTAGTGATAATAAAACAATGAGATAGCATACAATTTCAAAGCATTGTGTTCGGTTAAAATATAGCATGTATTCCCCCCAAGGGTTTGTAAAACAATTAAGTAATAGAAAGTGGGGCTATGAACTCACCGTGAGTTGGATGGTGTTTTAGTGCTTTAATGAGTTCGATGGATGAGTCGGGAAACCTCTATGTGCAACCTACAATAGAATGTTGCGACTTAGGTTTGGAATAATGTCTAAGAATACAAAGACAAGCCTATATATGTCTTGCATATTGTTCATGATGTAGTACTTAGTGTGATGTATAGGTCGTTGTATGATGATGGTTTATGAACATGTTTAGTTTGTATATCTTGTACTACCGTTTGGGCCATCATAATTCAGAGGTCATGTAGTAAACCTTCGAGGAGCTAGGACACTTTAATTCGTAAATCCAGCAACTCGTCGATCCGTTTACCCAAATGAAACCCCTCACATGAAGCTCCCTAGTGTTGTAGTATTCGATAGAAAATATATGTTTTTGGTCTTTAAACGTTACATGTCCGAAAGTTGAATAAACTTAGGAAAGTTTATTTTGAATGAAGATGGTAATCTTTATGAGTTCATTAAGACTTGTACGAATGTGATATTATTTGCAAAACCTCATGGTTTATTGATGGAGTAGATCCAAATTGGTTGGTTATGTTATTACTAACACTTTAGTTCATGTTTTCGGCTTAGAAAGCCTTAAGGTCTTAACCATGGCTTTACCGTGGCTTTGGTCATGGCTAACATGGTCTTGAGACTCATCCTTGGCCAAGATAAGAAGAGTCTTGGAGACTTGGATATGAAAGATAAGAAGAGTCTTGGAGACTCTTCATAGTCGGCCAAGATAAGGATAGGGTGACTAGATAAGCTGCCTTGGCCTTATCTAGCTTACGGAGTGAGTTTTGGTTTCGTTAATCGCTAACTGTAAGCCGTTAAGTCACGAAACGTAAAACCGGGTATCGTATAAATTCGAAATTTGTAGGAATGATTAAACTTGTCAATATACTCATTATAATCTTATAATGATGAGTGATAAGTTTAATGGGTCGCGAAAATGCTGATAACGCTGGAAATGTAAGTTTAAAACGCGTTAAACGTAAAACGTACGAAAGTTGCGTAAAACTGAGAAAAGTAAAATGTAACTTTTCTAATATGACGATAATGAATTAAAATGGCCTATACTGTGTAGACTGGGCTCAGTCTAGTATCGGTTGGTGTTAAATGTCCTTTAGACATAAAACCGTAAGCCTAAAAATTAAGGAATGATTTATAGAATCAAGGAATGATTTATGGTCAAAGGAGGAGGGAAAAATATGTTGACTTTTCCAATAATATAAAAGCTTCTAATCGTCTTAGAAAATGTGGTGCAGGTATAGGCTAAGGTTGCGGATAAGTAATAGTGCTTAAAATGCAATTTCTGTTTTGTAAGACACAAGGTCTATTTGGTAACATTTTAACTTAATTATCAAAAATTCCCTAATTGATTATGAGTGTACTAAACATTAATCTGATGCGAGGAAAATTGGCGCAGTTGGTTTTCGTTAAGCGTAGGATGTTTAAATGGCGTTTAAACCAAATGTGTAGTTTCTTAATAACTTTTGCGAAAATGACCCGATGAGCGTCAAACTTTCACTCTGTCATGGAAATAATTTATCTTACGAGAATATGAAATAAAAATTTCGGGAATGAATAGTGAAAATAAATAGTAAAAACGAATAGTAAAATAAATAGTAAAAATTTCGGGATTAGAAATTAACCTGAAATGCGAATTGTTACAGTATTCCACACACTTATACAAGCACGGGAATACCGAGTTCTCGTTTGATCACAAAGAAATCAAGTTCAAGTCAAATTTAGATAACCTTTGAATTTGCGACAGCTTTTGATTTGCGAAAACCTCTGATTTGCGACAACCCTATGAATTTCGACAACCTTGTGAATTGCGACACTCACTGAATTGCGACAAACTTGCATTTCGATAACCCTAGAATTGCGACAAATCCTTTGAATTGCGATAACCCCGAATTGCGACAGAATTGCGACAACCTTTGCTTATCTGAAATGCGACAAGTCTGAATTTCGATAAACCCTAACTTATCTAAATTCTCCAAAGCAACAATTTCGACAAACCCTTATACAAGGAATTGCGATATACCCTCAATTATCTGAATTCGACACTGCCACAATTTCGATAAGCCCTTACTTGTCTAAATTCTACAAAGCTACAATTTCGATAAACCTTAGAATGCTCAGAATTTCGACAAAGTGCACTGTTCAAATGAAGATCCAAAAACGACTAACAAACAATCTTCTAAGCTGTTTCACTCGATCAAGTAACTTCAAAAACTCGTAAATAATTATAAAGTTCCAACCTTTATCGCCTATTTTCACTTTTAACTAATTTTGATACAAAGCTAGAACCCTTTTTTAACGATACAAGACCAGATTTTGAAGATAAGAATCGATGATAACTACCAAAGGTTACTAATATAACGTAAATAACTATGAAATGCTACAACTTTTAACCTAAATACGCGTAAAAATCAAAGCTTTTTACAAAATGCTCACATTTTTATTGACAAAAACGCAACTTTTGCTATGCTTCGATAAAAAAAACGAAATAAAAGAACTCCTAAATCGATGTTTGGCTATATGATACCACTTGTAAAGTCTTAGATCAATCCTATCATACACTACAACAATCACTAATGGTGGTACAAGAGAGAAGTGAGGCTTTAGATCTAGTGAGAGGAACTAGAGAGATAAACTTTATTAATAATGCACACGCTAATCCACCTTACAAATGAGGAGGAGAGTGCTATTTATAGTTTCTTACAAATGATCCTGTTAATACAAATATCGTACTAAAAACGTTATTTATATTTTACGATCTTTGCTTAATGTTTTGTTCATGACAAACACAAAGTATATTCCTTAAGCAAATTATAAATACTAGTTAAAGACTTTTTCAAAAACACATATTTTATTTAACATGATCACTAACATTATATTACATATACATGTGTATTTCCTTTAATGGAAACTTTAATTTAAAAGTTACAAAGTGACATCATGGTATACATCACAAATACAATCTTGGTAAGATTGTGTGATATCTTGATTAGATACTCAAGTTATATAGTTGACTTTGGAAGATATTGATTTGACAACACAAGGATGTGGAAAGATTTCTTATGCAACATTAGCTGTCATCCCACGGATCCATGTCTATACAAAGACGGATCCCTTCTGAGGGATCCGCCGGATCCGTAGGAGCCTTTCTTTGTTTGCCTATAAATAGCAGGCTTGGCATTTGATCTAATCATCCACTTAGAAAAGAAAAACACATACATTCACTTTAGTTACTAACCACAGTAGTTATATATATCATTGATGTTTCTTTTGTAGCAAAGAAGATCAAGTTAACAAGCTTCAAATAAGCAGACTGTTGTGAAGTTGTAGTATAGGTTCTGTGTAAACACTTTAAGTGTTTCTTATTATTTGTATCAGTTAGATCAGTAAGTGTGGTTAGTGCTTTAGTCCTCAAAGCACAAAGAGAGTAGGGAGTGGTTGTACCCGTGTAAAGAACTCGACATCTAGCTTAGTGTCGGTAAAGTAATTAGGCGACGTCAGGTTGGTTCTACCTTGTGAAAGAACCCGGTGTTTAGCTTAGTACCGGAAAAGGAAGTAAGCGACGTGTAAAGGTTTTCTCCACCTTGAAGGGAGTTTGTTTCTTAGTGAAAGATATCTCTCGAGTAAGCAACTCGAGGAAGTGGAGTAGGGCAAGGATAAAGATCTCTTGCAAACCGAACCACTATAAACACTTGTGTTATGTGGTTTGATCTTTCATCTCTTTATCTTTAGTTTATATTGTGTGATAACTTAATTTGTGATTGTTTCCTGTGAACTAACAAATTACACAAAAGAAACGGTAAAAACTATTCAACCCCCCTTCTAGTTTTCCACAATTGGTATCAGAGCTACGTTACTCAAGATTTTTAAAATAAACTGTATTTTAAAACTTGAAACGATCAAATCGATTTTGAAAACTTTAAAGATGGGAAATCCTTGCAAAGATCACCAGACCTCAAAAACAGTTTCTATAGTTTGGAAAAACCATTTTTAAAAATGTCAAAAGACTCAGATCTAGCTAGACACAATATTTCACCTAAAGCTCCTGATGAATCCATTTCTAGTAAGTATTTTGACAGGAAAGATCTTGACCCAAAATGGAAAGTTAAAGCAACAAATATTGAAGTTTCTAGGGATCATTCAAGGATGACATTGGACGAGCTCATAGGATACCTCAAAGCTCATCTAGCAATAATTGAAAAAGATTCGGAGATACCTATAGGAATAAAGGAGTGGATAGCTTCTAGCACTATAGCCAGATCCAGTTTCAACAGTGAAGATGTGCTAAAAGACAACAAAGTGGATAGTACGGCTAACATAACAGAAAAGGTATCCTCTGACTCTTCATATATATTTAATGAATACGACACATTAGATATAGAACACAATAGATTAAGTAAGCTCATTATAAACGTCATATGTAAAAATAAGATCTTGAAAACCAAAGAAGAATACTTGATGAATAAAATACATAAGTTGAAAGAAAAAGTTAAAAGCTTGGAAGAAAATATGGTAACTGAATGTTGTGCATCATGTCAAGAAATAAAACTTGAATTAGAGTCACATAAACTCACACTAAACAAATACATAAAACAAAATCTCAAGTTTCAAAGATTCAATAGACACATAAACTGTATAGATGACACTATGAGAATTCTTAAAACATCTCATGGTAACTTCAAGCCTGATTTTATGGAAAATGGTCATTTAAGTGATTTTGAAAGTCAAACGATAAATGAAAATCAAATCACACCAACTAAGTTGGTAAACCACGGATCCCACGGATCCAAAACTTTGGATCCGCGTAGTATAAACAAAGGATCCGTGAGTACAGTAAAAACATTGAAAAATCAAGATTCAAGAATAACTAATTCAAAAACGATCAAAGACAGAGATATAGTTAAAACAACAGTAAAATCATGTTCATACATAGGAAATGAGCTTAGTAGACAATTACCATTTAACTATCTCGGAGATATTAGTGAACCATGGTAATATGTTGTTTAACCCAAAAAGGACCCATGAGATATTGGGGACCAAACACTCAAGTTTTCTTTAGGTATGCTTAAAAGGATTTGGTCTTTATGATCTTACTTAATCCCAAGATACATTGATACAAAGGTATCTTCTCTAATCACTAAAGTGCTCATCCTGATCAATAGCACTTTTGGTATTAATCATCAAAAAGGTATGAACTCTCATAACTCTACTCATAATGATTATTCTCATAGATAATTCATGATTTCATAACTATTTATGGTATGATAAATTATTACTACATATGTAATAATAGAGATTCTATGTGTATAAGATAGGATAATTACTAGGAAAAGGTTTTTAAAACCTTTGCTAAAACCAGATATAACACCTCAAGACAAATGTTGTTTCATATTCTTATGTTATATCTCAAAACACTTAGGAAATACCCATACGTGGATAAGCTCTTAGAACTTGTAAGAACTCTAACCAAGATAAGATTTAACCAACACATTTGTGATTATCACATCCATAAATGTTCCTAAGTAAGTTCTAACTTAATTATTCATAACCTTAAAAAGTACTTGGAAGAAAATTAATTTTAAGATAATCTCACCATATTATAAAAGCTTATCTCTCCATAACTCATAATGATAATACATTGGTCTGATTAGAAAACATTGAGATTTAAATAATTTAGTTTTTCTCTAGAATCTAAGTGAGATTGATAACTATAGAAATAAGAGCATTAATCAAAGAACATATAGGAAAAACATACTCTCCTATTTTCGTACACACTAGCTTTAATTATGGAAACACAAACGAACTTAGTAGAATCTCATCTCCTTATCAAGATGTGCTATGACCAAAAATCATGTATGATAAGTAAAACTTCAAGTGCCAAACAACTAGGAATAAAAAATGTTTTAACTCATCTCAATCATGAAAATTATCATTCGCATTAAGGATCATAATAGTAAATTCATTGGATAACCTTAAAAAATAGTAATACATTAAGTAAAACACCAAACCTTATGTATAACTATCATTCTTAGATCATAAATAATGTAATCATAACAAATTAGGTAGATCTCTAAACATATTGTGTACCAATGTGAGACATTGTACCACAAGTCACTAAGAAACTAACGTTCCTTGATACTTAAGTAGTTAAGGAGAAGTGTGGAGAAAATACCCGTAGTTTGTGTCTTTAGTCTCTATTACCAATCTTCTCCTGTTTTGTCAACCTTGCAATCATTCATTACTTAGCTCGAACTAGTTTCTCAAAAAGACTACAGTGGTAAATCCTCTTACAAACATCTCAAGAAAGAAATCTTCGTTCCTTACTAAACATACTAACATTTAGAAGTAATTAAAACATTCGTCCAAATCTTAATTTAACCAAAAACAAAAATATCACAACCATGTTCTGATCCTACGGATCCAACTGACAACAAGGGCGGAACCCTTTTGAAGGATCCGCCGAATCCGTGAGTTGTCAAATTCGACTATGAATTACCAAACACTCCTTACTGCACTACACACTTAATTAAACCCTCAAAATCAACTCATAATCGACTCTCATCATCCCTAACTCAAAAATTAGATCTTTCATCTCATATCAATTCGTGCTTGATCACTCACTGTAAGTTCACTAATTCATTTCAAATTCAAAATTAGGGTTCATGCTATTTCAATAATACATTTTAGATTACTATTCTTAATTAGACACTACAGATAAGTCTTTTGTCAAAAATTAATAGGAATTCCATTTTGTTTAAACTTTTTAACAAAATAAAACCAAAGAAACCTTCTCTAAACAATTAGAATAAATTTTCTTTCAAAAACCCCATAAGAAGTCTTTTCATAATTAGATAAAATGAAACATTGCTAATACAAAATCAAAGAAAACGTCAAACAGAAATGTTTGGGGTATAAAGTGTTTTGTCACAAAACATATTTTTCAAACATCATAGATCAAAACTAACCACACCTCCATATTTGTCCACAGTTCATGTATTTTAGATTAGTGTAACTAAAACTATTAAATTGTTTATGACTAGGAAAATCATGCCTCCTGCCACTAACTATGATCACAAGAAAACAAAGAAGTACCTACCCAAACATCATCAAACAAAAGGACTCACAGAAGCGCAAGTCCAACTTTTCAAATCTTTAGAAAGTCGGTATGTTCATGAGGGTAGAACCATAGACTCTTCATTTTTAGAAGAAACAAACATTCGTGAACAAATGGCCACCATTCAATTTGATTCACTTCTCGACATAGATGAACCTATCATTCCTCGATTCATTCTCGAATTTTATGCCTCAGTAAAACTTATTTCTGATGACAATGGATCATTTAGCATCAACTTCAATGTAAACCAAAATTCCTACAATTTTCCTTTAGATCATTTTGGGGAAGTGTTACACATCCCAAGTGAAGGAACATGCTTCTATTCTGACAAATGGTCCTTAACCATTCTTAATTCACATCTAGGAAGGGAACATCCTTACGACACTCCCCTAACTCCTAAAGAAATTATCCGAGATCATCTTTTTAACACTAGAACCAATCCAATTAAGAAACTTCGGGGCAAAGATGTCAATCGAGATCCATTTGCCATGGAACTCAATGAACTCAAACCTGAGTTCAAAAGACTCGAAGAAATTCTAAGATCTAATGTCATTAGTACTATTGGTAACAAAGATCACGTGAATGCTGGACTATGCTATATGCTCTATTGTATTTCAACTCATCAAAAATTCAATCTTGCTTACTATATCGTCAAAAGGATGGTTGATATACGTGTCCTAGGGAAAACCACATTGCCATATGGAATGCTACTCACTCGTTTGTTCAAAGCTTCCATTCCTATCCTTCCAAATTCTGTTGGTTTTGTCCCAGATTACCCCGAAATCAAACACACCTTTGTCCCTCTTAGTGTCCATAGAGTGAAAGTAGGAAAAGGGAAACGAGCTTGTCTCTCATCTTCATCTTCATCATCTTCATCAGCTAGTGACGAAGATGGATTACCTAACTCAAAACTTCCGCTATTAGATTACTTGAGTCAACTTCCATCTCTCAATAATGAATCTGCAGAAAGCCGACAAACAAAGGGAGTTCTAAAGTGTGCAGGACGATGGATGATGAAACTCCGAAAGGATCAAAAGAAAATACTCAAAGTATTAAAAGAAAAGCGAGAATAAATGAACGTTTGGAACAATTGTTCTTTAGATCCTATATGATCATATTTCTATGTATGTTTAGACATGTCTTTAGTACTTTATGCTTATGTGTTCTTGCTCAACTTTAACTGATGATAATGCTCATGGTTATCAATTTTCCAAACTTATGCCACTGTTTGGCTTAAAACATCACTCATGATGAAGTTTAATGATAAGGTCTATTTTTATACTTGATTGTGTTTTATTTTGTATATGAAAACTAACTGATCATTGCAGATTGATAACACTCAGGGTTATCAATTTACCATGTCTAAACCTATGTTTGGCTTAACTACTACTATGGTAAGTTTCTAAGAACGAATTAATCTATGATCAATCGGGTGTTAATATTATCACACTTAGCTGTTTTGCTATACATATTAGATGTTAAGTAAGGTCTAGATGAATTGTCAGGTTTTCGTCGAATAACGCATAATATAACAAGTCTTCTGTTTAGTTTTAGAAAATTAGGGTACGGATCTGACGGATCCTAAAAATTGGATCCGCCAAGGCTTATCGTTGGTTCCGCCATCCTCTAACCTGCGGTTTTGGCGGACCCCTCACTTTGGTTCCGCACTTGATACTACTTGGATCCGCAGCTTTCTTAGTAAGTCTAAAACTTTTTCGACTCATCTCAATTCCTAAATCTTAGTGTTTAGTATCATTTAGGATTCATTCTCTGATCATAATTCATCTTAGAATCATTTAGGAATTCTTAGAAAACTTAGGAACAAAATTTCCCACCATAATTGAAATTTTTGAAATTTAGGTATGAGTTACCAAACCAATACAAATAAGGAACCCTTTTTAGGGATCCGTCAAATCCGTGGAAATATCAAATCATAAGATTTTCCAATATCTCCTTGTATTTACTGCAAATCCACAACACATCACTCAACCCAAGCTCAATGGATTGACTTCCTTGATATGACCTGCACAAATCTCTGTTCCAAACCATTAGAAACCATTATGAAATTCAAAGAATAGTTTCTTGCAAAATTTGATTTATCTGTTCTATCCCATCACACACAGACTGAACTTATTCCTATTAATCAATCAAATTTAACCCTTTTGAGTCATTTCTCTACACACTCTTATGTCAACTCCATTTCTATGGTTTGACTTTGTCAATAGGACAAACAACTTTATCTTGTTTCAAGTCATAGATATTCATACTCATTTAATCCAAACACCAATTTTCATACAATTAGGAAGTATAAATTAGAACCTTAGAGATGATCATAGCACACTAAACCTCCACAAAAATTCACATATCATCTCCAGAAAGTTCACATGTCTAGACCATACAGACGAACAGCTAGAATTAGTGTCAGACCTTATTGGTATGCAAACCCACTTCGTAATGTAACCTTTCCCGTTAGATCCTCAAACACCACAACAACTCCTATTACGACTCCCATAATCAACATATACTCTTCTTCAAATTCACTCGCTACAAACTCATCCAATACAACAACCACACCACCACTCGCTCCCGCTCCACCACAAACTAAGAAGTCTGCATTATCACCATCCTCATCAAAACTCCAACCCATGGAACTATTTAGAACACCACCAACATCTCCACAACCATATCTTGAAGAGTTAGAAGATCTTCCACTTACATCAACCAATTCTCCACAAATAAGTCTTGAAAACTTAGAACCCATGATAGTCCATCCTCTCCATCCGAAGATTCATGAACCTCAATACCATATCACATCAATTATCAACACTACAATTGCTACACCAATTGTCACTTCACCAAGTGTTTCCACAATAATTGATTCCTCACCACAATCACCACCACCTAAAGAAAGAATCTCATCCCCATCTTCAAGCTTAATAATAGACCCATCACATGACATAATTACCACTCTTCAACACTTGGATGAATCAATGTGGATCAATAAAGCAAACACTCAAGATGACAACAATGTTGCCTCTAACCTCTACGACATTAGTAATTTAGAAACTAAATGGCTTGCCTCTATCATGTCATCATCAAAACAAGCAAAATAGAAGTTTGTAGTATCATCGCAATAATTATTTTTAAGATTTTATCATCTCTAGGAACCTTCATGTGTAATCATATGTTTGAGACTTTCGTCACAAACAAATTTTCAATGTATAATTGTGCTCTAAAATATGATATCTTGTTATGACACATAAATGTGATTTAGGCATACAAGATGAACACCCTTTAAGATTAGTCAATACTGTCATCATAGCACCTTATTAGCTCAACATTATAGCTCTGCACCAAAACCTCATGAAAACACAATCATGTGTTTAACAAACCTCTTTAAAAGAGATGTTTTAAGTCTCCTTAAACTTTGATTAGGATTAATAATTCTAAATCAATAATTGTTAGTAAATAAACCTTAGCTTGCACCGTTATTAGATCAGAACGAGAAAAATTGACCAAATCAACTTCTGTCACACGGAACCCAAAGAAAATAATGACGGAACCAAAATTTTGGATCCGCCCAATCCGCGGGTACCTGATCTGATTTTAACCATTCAGAAACCAAACAACCTTCTCGTAACCAACAAATCTAGAATTTTCATCTTAATCTCACAACTTAATTGTCTAGAACATCTTCAGTATCTAGAACACCATCATAGGATCTCATCCTTTTCATTCTTGATACTAACACCACCACTAGCGTCACTAACTTAACTTCACTTCATATCCTCATCATAGGCATTTGTTTTAGGACTTTTTATTTTCTTTCTAGGATGCCTTTTTATTATACTTGTAACATCATTTCATAATTGTGACTTTTGTCACAACATTTTCAATATCTATGAATGTGATGTTTTATGCTTATGAGTGATCAACATATTGCATATTATCATTCTCAGTGTGAACTAACATTCTTATATAGCATATATTATACCTTCATTATGATTGCCTTAGGTACAAATTATGATCAGACACTTACTTTGACTTTTGAAAGTCAAAACATATTGAAAGGCTTGTTTGGGAGAATAATTCACAAGCATTCTCATTCATTACTAACACTTCATTTGCAGCATATCATACCCTTCAAAGTATACGTTGGTACTCGAGAAATGAGGAGTATACATCGAGGGGGAGCATTTCATTAATTTTTCTTATTCTAACCATTTGTCTTGTAGGTTTATGCATCATTTACTTGTTACTCCATTTAGTGGGAGTACAAAACAAGGGGGAGCTATTAAATTTCTCAAAATCGCATTCCGCTTCGTACTACTTCTTTTTGTTTCGACAAAATGGGGGAGAAAGGAAAAAGGATTAAGTTTGCATAATTAGTTCATACTAAGTTATTTCATAATAGTAATCAAAATTTGAATAACTAAAAACTTAATCTATATTTTTAAAAGGACTTAAACTATATTTTCTTGTTTGCTTAAAAATATAATTTATGTTTTGTCATCAACAAAAAGGGGGAGATTGTTAATACAAATATCGTACTAAAAACGTTATTTATATTTTACGATCTTTGCTTAATGTTTTGTTCATGACAAACACAAAGTATATTCCTTAAGCAAATTATAAATACTAGTTAAAGACTTTTTCAAAAACACATCTTTTATTTAACATGATCACTAACATTATATTACATATACATGTGTATTTCCTTTAATGGAAACTTTAATTTAAAAGTTACAAAGTGACATCATGGTATACATCACAAATACAATCTTGGTAAGATTGTGTGATATCTTGATTAGATACTCAAGTTATATAGTTGACTTTGGAAGATATTGATTTGACAACACAAGGATGTGGAAAGATTTCTTATGCAACATTAGCTGTCATCCCACGGATCCAAGTCTATACAAAGACAGATCCCTTCTGAGGGATCCGCCAGATCCGTAGGAGCCTTTCTTTGTTTGCCTATAAATAGCAGGCTTGGCATTTGATCTAATCATCCACTTAGATAAGAAAAACACATACATTCACTTTAGTTACTAACCACAGTAGTTATATATATCATTGATGTTTCTTTTGTAGCAAAGAAGATCAAGTTAACAAGCTTCAAATAAGCAGACTGATGTGAAGTTGTAGTATAGGTTCTGTGTAAACACTTTAAGTGTTTCTTATTATTTGTATCAGTTAGATCAGTAAGTGTGGTTAGTGCTTTAGTCCTCAAAGCACAAAGAGAGTAGGGAGTGGTTGTACCCGTGTAAAGAACTCGACATCTAGCTTAGTGTCGGTAAAGTAATTAGGCGACGTCAGGTTGGTTCTACCTTGTGAAAGAACCCGGTGTTTAGCTTAGTACCGGAAAAGGAAGTAAGCGACGTGTAAAGGTTTTCTCCACCTTGAAGGGAGTTTGTTTCTTAGTGAAAGATATCTCTCGAGTAAGCAACTCGAGGAAGTGGAGTAGGGCAAGGATAAAGATCTCTTGCAAACCGAACCACTATAAACACTTGTGTTATGTGGTTTGATCTTTCATCTCTTTATCTTTAGTTTATATTGTGTGATAACTTAATTTGTGATTCTTTCCTGTGAACTAACAAATTACACAAAAGAAACGGTAAAAACTATTCAACCCCCCTTCTAGTTTTCCACAGATCCTTATGGGCTTGCTATGGACTAATTATGGACTAAGTATAACTTAACTTTTAACATATTAGATTAGTCTACAAGCCCTTTTACTTTCCTATTCTATTAACAACGATACATTACAAAATTATAAAAACATAAATGACCATCACTTTTAACAATGCTAACACTTTTGAATGTCTCAAGATAATTACTTTCCAATTGTAGATATTTATGTTTTTTTAAAGGTTAGTCATGTACGTTTCCTTACTAGACATTAAAGTTCTACATTTACTTGCTATACTAATATCTATGACACAAATCATATTGATCACATAAACAAATGTGTGTCGTGTTGCTTATCTGCTACATGATGTTGTTCCATGCACAAGTGGGAGAAATCTTATAATTGTGTGCAAGAAACAACATATAGAGATATGATTTGAAGGATTGTCTTGACCGCAAGGTAAAAAACTAACGTTCTAAATATGACAAATACACAATCTAATTCAAGAAACACTTGGTGTTGAAATTTAAGTTAAGTGAGATCTTGACTAGATTGCAATGACAAGGTGAATTTCCATGATTACGTAAGACCGTACATGTAGAATTTACAGTTTCTAAATTACACACCTATTAGAACCTGTGTCAATATTAACAAGACTACTTCAAATTTGAATATTTATGTATTCTTGGAATATCATAAATAAATGAAGTAATAAATTAACATGAAATTACTATTGAAACCAAATTGTGGTGTTCATGATTGTAACCACCTGTAATTTTCAAGCATTATTTTAATGTTAAGAATTAACCTATTATTATTTGGCAATTTATTTGAGCATTTTTGAGCTTACATGATTAATTCGGGAAGTTATCTCGCACACTGCAGCCTACAGTAACCCTCCAAGCTACTTAATTTTATCAAGAAAAGTGAAGTAATCACTTCCTGACACCTACTGGCGATTTATTTGCAAAACCGAGAAGTCATCCCGCTTTTCTGAAAAACACGACACCACACGTGTACCGACACAACCCTAGTAACGGCATAAATCCAATATTTGTTATCCGGAATCAATATGTTTTTATATTACTTGTACAAAAACGACCTCATAAATCATATATTTCGCACTCACGACAACCTTGGAAAAAATTTCATTACACGGGAGCTCAACGGGACACGGGGTATAAATAAAGTTTAATATAAACATCCATTTAATGTACCCCAACTGCCCACTACATTTCTTTCTTATCCTCTTATCTGATTTCAGAAGGATAAGTCGCCATCCATTTTCCCTTCTCTGCTCTTTCTTTTTCTCCTTCCCAAACAAATTTACGGGAGCATCTAAAACCTTTCAATGGAAAGCGACTCCAGCTAGGTTCATCCATTCACGAGGTTTTGACCACAAAAGCAGGTCGCAACCTTTCCTCTTTGCTTTCTTTTTAACCTCACTCGAAGACCAGGGGGAAAGACCACAAGTCCCCAACTCCAATCCCATCACACACTCACATCTCCTCATGATTTCCAGTCGCTCTATTTCCGGCCACAATCTCCGGCCAACCACTACCATTGGCCACTTCTAGCCGCCGCAAGAACCTGTCGCTGCCACCATCATCAAGGAGATTCAACTGGGGTTTAGATTGTGATACTCGGGTCACGAATAGGTTTTAGTTGGGTGATTTTGTTCGTGGTTTTGGTCCGTGATTCGTCTCCTCCATCTCCCTTTGTCTCTCTATCTTTTCCTGTTGGTATGTTGATCACCAAACCATTTTTGATCCTTTTCGTTATTTAATCCGATTAATGAAGTTTTGTTACATGCTTTCGTGGAATAAAAATGGATTCAAACATGTTTTTTTGAAAAACCTTTTCGTATGGTACACTGGATAAATAAAAGAGTGATTATCTGTGTGGATTATTGCAAAGTCGGGTGAGATACGGGTCGGGGTTGACCCGGATAGGATATAGGTTTAATGCTTGAGTTGATTTTTGTATATATTTGTTGTTCTCGGATCAGTTATGGTTGTGTTGGAATTTGTTTGTGTCTCGGCTAAATCACCCAAGTAGGGTGCGTCCAGTTTCTTGTTGATATCAGATTCGGTCAAAACCCACAAGGTTTGTTTGTTGTTGATATTATTGAAGTTTTTGTTGTTGTTATTATTTGATGTGTGGTTTTGCGACCTTACAACAGGTTTTACCTCTCGAGGGATCTCAAGAGGCTTACAACCCCACCAGGCAGTGTACCTGACCGATGTAGTATAGTGTAGTGGTAAGTACGGGGGATTGATCGTTCTCCACAGGGAATAGTGTTCGTTAGGTATGAAAAATTACTCTAATAGGTCTAAGGGTGAGAGAAGATTCTTTTTATGTTTTTATATTTTTTTTTGAAAGCAAGTAAAATCTCGGGTTTGAAAGAGTGGGCGGAATTAGTTGCTAGTCAACTAACCCAAATTCATACGAATGCAAATTAAATAAAATAACAGAAAATGAAAATGTGGGTGAAAACTTATGTGGAGGGAAATGTGTTTACTTAGATTTCCTTACTCCCTAACTATCTTTTACCGGTTGATTAGTGTGTATTAGTCGCGTGGATGACGGGTGTATTCCTTAATACCATTCGTGGGGTGGCGTACGTACTTCCCCAACTCTACAAGCTCCTACTTCACTCCTATGTCGAGCCGGCTAGGAAGCTCCTAACATGGGATCACTAGAATTCGCTTGTGCATTAAATACAACCATAAAAACCTTTAGTACGCATTGGTTCATGTTTCTTAAGACGTTCAAGCAAGTTACCGAATAGGAAGTTAGCCAGTTTTCTTAAGCCTAACATAGATGAACAATCATCCAATACAACTAACAACACACTAATAACCAATAATCAATAGCTAGGTTTCATTAGATCTAAGCAAACACAAGATAAATCTAGCCTAACATATTAAACAAAAGACAAGAATAATATAGAATCAAACAACACATAGACATATTGAATGATTAATTGATAACTTATCTTCAATGTAACATGGAAGATCTCAAGGCAAAAAGCCTTGAAAGAGCTGCCAAATTCGTCCTAGGGTTTTCACACACAAAGTTCCCCAATAAGTTCCACACTAATGACAAAAAATTAGAAAACTATATATAGACTTTTGGATCTGACGGCGTCACGTTATGGAGTGTGACGCCGTCACCTCGCCGTTTTTAGGGTTCTCGGATGACCTTCTTGACGCCGTCCCTCTTTAGCTCTCCAAAATCCGTTCTGGTTTATCAAGGCTTGACGCCGTCAGACTATGAACGTGACGCCGTCCCTCTTTGAATTATAACGTGACGACCTTGATCAAATTAAAGGGTGACGCCGTCAGAATTTCCATGCAATTTCTCTGGCTTATCATGAGTAAATTTCACATCCACCACTTTTGCCAAGGCATGACGCCGTCCAGGGTTAAATATGACGCCGTCAAAGGTAACTTTCAGCCGATTTTTGAGACTTTGCCGTTCTCTTCACTTTTATGCTCCAAAAATGTCCAAAATGCCTCCTTTTCCAGATTTCTCCTCAAAAGTACCTAAAATGACAAAAGGAACGATTTAGGGCAATATTTGATCAAATAAATACGATTTAGGGCTTAAATGACCCCTTAAAAGCGGTACACTTTTCGCTTCATCATTATTGTCAAGTCGTGAGTTTAACCCTTTTAGAGTCACGGGTTTTGGTTGCTCATATTATGTCTTGACATTGGTTCACAGAAAACACCACAAAGATGTTACTGTCATAGTTTACAAATGGCTAAGTATAAGGGTGTAGTATTATTCTCGAGTCGAGTCAATGGTGTTGGGATTTCATATTTATTAAACCATCAATACCACGAGTACGCAGCGGATGGATCTATGTTTAATGTTATGAATTAAAACAAATCATTAAAACACATAATAAATACTAACCTCGAATCTATTGAAAAATAGATAATCACCAAGTCTTGACCTTGATCACGAACACTCCAATGGATCCCGTATCACCACAAAACCCTAATCAACTATAGTGAGTTGATCTCTATCGAAAACTCACACTACACGTCTAACGAGAGCGTTAGGATGCTAGTGCTTAACCCACGAGCTTACGAACTAAACACGAATGCTAGTCGTAGAGAAGAAACAAAGCCAACTCCCTTACTTGGGGTGCTGGACGTTTTTAGAGGACAAGAGAGAAGATCAAAGAATACTTTGATTTTAGGTGTGTGTAAATGAAGACCTAGAGGCCTCCTTTTATACTAATAGGGTAGCTTAGGAAAAACCCACCTCCTCTTGCCCTAGCCCAATATGGCCGGCCAACCCCTAGGGGTACATGGGCCTCCATATTGCTTGTTAGTCCTTGTGAAATAAACATGTACAATACAAGCCAATTTCAGACTTAACGATCGTTAAACGTTACACTAACGGACTAACGACCGTTATGTATATTTCGTGGATTATATTAATTATAATTAATAGTATACATTAAACATATCAATTATATTTAATAAACGCTCTCTAAATGTATACGTGTGTGCCCCGATAGGCTCACGTAATTTCTAGCCGTATAACCTATTGATTTACGAACACATAACCAATAGCTCCTACTTGCGATCGTAATAATCAATAATGTATACTAACAATGCTAAGTGTCTAGCAACACCGCATTGCTCCCAGAAATACCTGAGTGTGGTTTCATAAAACAACAAGGTAAATGGTTTACAATTTTAAATTATCCTTTTGTTTCAGATACTTGTTGAACTATGTATATGGATCAAAGTTATTCCATATTGTTCAACTATTTTGTTTCTCGTTTTAGAAATTAATCAAGATTACCAAACGTAAAACAAGTATCATCTTGATTTACACTTTGGGCACGGCTATGCAAACATCTGATTAATTCAGCGAGGGGCCCAGTAGTATCATACTCCAGAAGACAAGTGGAGGAACAAATTCTATTTTGACTACACGTGTCATTTATGTGCTTCAACCAACTTCTGAGAATAGCCTTTATAACCACCTTGTTCAGGATAGCGTTTGACTATAGTCAAGAAGAAAGATCCGCACATGCAAGACCTGCTTGCATCTCAAGTCAGAGGACAAATAAAATAACCATTTGCGAGATATCACTTAATGACGCCGATCCATAAAGTGATAACTCGTAGGTTTGGGGAAATCCAATATCCAAAGCACGTGGATAACATGTGAGTTTGGCGGACACATCCTTAGTATTCAAAGAATATAACCAATCTCTCACATTTGCCTTAATTCAACAATACTCCCATATCATTGATTGACAATGGACAATTTAAAGTAATAAATTACTTATGGATTAAACATGCAAATATAGGACACAATTAATATATGAATGAATAACTCAAGTACCACGTATATTAATCATCAAAATAATAAATGTTTTACATATCCCATTATCCAAACACTAAACACAGATTCGCATGAGACTACTAGGAAGTTGAAATCCAATGTTCTTAACATGATCAACTTGTAAGGTACTAAGATAGCTAAGTAGTCATCTGAGTAAACTCTAAGAGTACTTATTTCAAAACTTACAATAATGAAAGTTTGAATAATATGATGAGCGTCATTTTGTACGTGCACATTCTAATACACTAGTATTGCCATGGTACATTCCATAGGGTTTTGAAGCTAGCACAACACCTATATGAGACAGTCATCTCAATAACTTCTTAAACTGTAAAGTATTCTTGTCCTTTAATGTATATTGCAACAATGCTCTCAGCTGAGCATGTCTAGTCAACAACATCATCATTCGTAATGAAATCCTACAATGACTAGGATTGAGTATCCACTCAATCAGACTAGCATCATTGTATACAATAACACTATGCTCTTAAACGATTAAACCTTTCTTTGGCAATGTTTGGTGCCTTTCTGAACTACCAAGTTCATCCAATAAGACATTTGTTTTAACAGTCATCTAAAGACTCTCACTTAGATACTGTTGTTGTTAACTCACTTTGCACTCATGCAAAAGTTACAACTATCCCCATACACAATTTAATGTACATGATGAAAACTTAGTAAAACTTAAGGTATCCATCCATG
This sequence comes from Artemisia tridentata subsp. tridentata, assembly GCA_021014915.2. Taxonomy (NCBI): domain Eukaryota; kingdom Viridiplantae; phylum Streptophyta; class Magnoliopsida; order Asterales; family Asteraceae; genus Artemisia; species Artemisia tridentata. The sequence continues at coordinate 291,233,309 of CP139501.1, forward strand.
TGTTAAATTATCGCAAGTGAAATATATCCCTTGAGACTTGCTCAATGATATGTTACATTGTGTTATACTTAATTACCGTACATGTTTATCACCATAAACATTTATTCCAAGATTGTATGTTTTAATTCCTAAATCTCTGAAGTGAAAACTATATTCCATGTCGAGGGATAAAATCTTGCTCGCATGGAAAATAGCTTTCAATATGTTGCACGACATATTAGATCTAAGGAACAAACATAGTACTCCCACTTGCTCTCAAGTCAGGAGTTATCTTATTTTAATCAAAATCAAAACATTGATTTACAATTAAACTTAAGATCTCAGCTCCTAGATGCATGATCTAATCCACACTTGGATTCTACTATTTTGTGTACTTAATAAAGATCATATGGATTCATCACCCTTTTGATTACGCACCATCCTCGCAAAGGTAATCAACAATTTTCATATTTCATATGCATGAAAACAAGTATGATAATTAACCATCTTTATATCATTAATGCATGTAGAGATGAAATTCAATCACAGTCAATTGCTTGAGTATGATTAAAAATTCTATCACAAGACATACATTAATTTTTGTACAATTTTGTCCTTATGAGTCTTTCTTCTAAAGAAACTCATTCTTAATCTCACAGTTTAGTTGTTTAGTAAGAGATCAATCAAGTTCAAAACAATGATTGTCTTTTAAGGACTGCATCTTTTCATTCATAGTTTTGAGACATTTACCAGATTCAAGATCTTGATAATGCATCTCTGTATAGTTAACAGGTTCTCAGAGATTCTCAAACTTTCATTCCTCAGCATTGATATACAATATCACTCAAGTGCATGAGGTATCGTTGCGGATCTATGAATGTGAGTTACATCATTCTTTGGTTCAACATTTTCTTGTTTAAACTTAGTATGACATTAGCAAGTGTATTTAGAAGGTTGTGCATTTTGTTCTTAAATATCTTCAAGATGCTCCCACTTACTTTTGTAAGTAGAGACTATTCTTTAAATACTAAGCGTCTTGAGCCACAATAAATTGTTTCCACTTGGAATATTCAAAATGCATCCACAGTTCTCAACTCTAGTTTGTTAATGACATGCTCCAAGAGATTTAACAAATTTTGAACTTTAATTAAGACATAATGAAAATCATTCCATTTCGTCAATAGATGATGTCTTAATTACCTTCTATGTTAGAGTCATATTAAGTATATGCATGATATACTTAATTTTCTAACCTTGATAGTTTTTGAGATTAAAGCAGTTTAAGTTATCATAAATCAAACAATGTCAGAAGAGTTTGATATAACACATTTGACATACCACAAGGATTGGTATCATATGGGATTGTGAGACTATACCACAATTCCGTAGATAACTTAATACTCTTTTGGTCATATACTTGCCAATTGGGTAAAACCAAATTGTTTACATAGTATTTTGAAACCAATTGCATACTAGATATTATTCATTGACCAATTCACTTACTTTATGTGTATGTCCTTACATAAAGATATAAACATTTAATATCTTACTATACGTTATAAGTCATTGATCAACTCAAAGTCTTCATGTTCATGTCTTAACAAGAAGACATAACGAGTTAACGTCTTACCTTACGTTACAAGTCTTTCAACAATTAAAGGACTTTATGTTTGTGTCTTTACTAGAAGACATAAAACATATTTAACTAAAGTAATTATGAGTACCGACTGTTGGTCTCAATAGTAATTTCAAGTTAATTGCTTACTTCATGATTATGACCTTTAAAAAAAACATAATCATATTGCCTAAACAATTCAGTGAAAAATTATGACTTTGCAAGAAAACATAATCGTACTGACTAAATCATTTAGTGAATATTTATAAGTAGCTCTCATCATATCTTGACACTTATTCTAAATAGGGCAACATACATTTTATGTGTAGAAGTCTTAGTAGAATATTAATTTCCTTACCTTATGGTCAAGGAAAACCATTAGTCATATTATTATATGTTGTTTCTTGCACACAATTAAGATTTCTCCCACTTGTGCATGATGCAACATTAAGCAAGTATACAAAACAACACGACAATTATTTGCTTGTATAGATAATATGACTATGTCAGATATAGAATATGAATTAAGTCAAGCTTAAATCACATCCTCATGAAAAGTGTATATAGAACAGGTTCAATTAATAAGTAATCTTGCATGATGACGTTATAGATAATGCTACAGAAAGCGACAAGTTATCGTATAAAACAATATGCAGTGATTCGTACTAAATGAAAGTGTATCACACTTGGAAAGTAATAAATTATTTTTGGGCAGGCCAGAAATAATATGGGACAACTATAAGTTTGACAAGCTCATAGCTCCCACTGAATCAGATAACATTACTAGAATGCCATCTTAGAAAATAAAATGTATTACTCCCACTGAATTAGACAAACATTACAAGTGTTTTCCTATTAGTGAGAAGCAAATGACAATTTATTTACTTTCCTTATCTCGAATATCTACACATTATTGCTAATGTGAACAAGTAAGCATGTACTTAGATATTCAAGGGAGTGTGTCAAGTTCTATGACATAAATGATGGACTAGCCATTTATGCTAATCTTAACTTGAAATTGGCATGCAATTCCTCCTTATTTGGACTACTTTGCCACAAGGGTGTAGTACCTTTATTTGGTTAAAGCAAACAACTAGGTTAACTATGCTAGTTATTGCTTTTACAATTTTACGGTAATATTTCAATTTCCTAATTAAAACTCATAAGATGTCTCGCTAATAACAAGACATTGATATTTAATAGCTATAAAAACACGTTATATAGTTATTAAAAACAAGTCTTATAAGTTTCAAAGAGTTCAAAACCGAACAGGGGTAGTGAAACGTGTTTGAAAGTATAAGATTTAGTAACCATACTTAATTGTTTGACTTTTGCAAGGCAAAACAATTTCATGAGTATGTTTACTTATGAGTTTGATTAGAATTTGGGGTAAATTCAACCGTTCCTTTTATCCACTTTTCTAGCAAGGAAAATGAGTAGGAATATGTCTCTATCTTTCTTACAAGGAAAGGAGACCCAGTTTGCCCTTCAGTTTGCCTTTTCCAGGAAAAAGAACAAACCATTGTTTACAGTATATGTTGCAATATACAATTAGCAGTTAAGTTTAAATTTTAGTATTTTCGATAATTGATTCTTTTAGAAACTAACTACCCTTGTTTTAATAGATAAAACAATTAATTTACTAAAAGACTAAGACCCTCTTGAACTCCCACTCATCACGGTAGTGCTTACTACTCTGGTAAGTCTTGTGGGTACAAGAGGTAGGTGGCGCGCGACAATTGCATTACAAGTGCAACTCTTAGATTTATGAGACTTATGGCACTAGAGTACAAGCTACTAGTGTCATGCATGTTTTGTCTCATCCTATGCCTCGGGATCAAGGATCTCACCGCTTGATTCGATTAAGTCGTCCAATTAGAGAACATGTGTAAATAACTCTAGGTCTCACGCCAGAGAATAAACACCTTGGGTTGCAATTCACTCACGTCCCACGAAGAGTAAAAGGCAAGTGCAAGTGTTCTCAACTTTGGATGGCATAAACTTAAATTTCAAATAGGGTATCACATAATTTTTGACAAAAGCATGTATAAAAAATTGTGTACAAAGAGGCATGCATACATCTTTGTAACACAAGTTTGCAAAAAACAATTTTTCAACTTATTAGGTGTACTTTTATCACAGGCAAAGAATGGTCAAAAACCCTATATTGTACTCTGCATGAGTCAAAAGACCAAAGTTCTTCCAATAATTCCCTCATATGCCGAAGCATGTAGTGGGGCGGGAAAAGACCACACAAAACCCTAGATCTTGATTTGATCATTAATAAAAGCACAAAAACTTTAGGTATCTTATTGTTAAAGTTTATTAAATCACACGATATCCAGCAAGCTATATCCTGGTAGCTTCGAGTAATGATCCACACCCTCAATAGCTTGATGGAACCCGCGATTTAATTAAATCATATTTCAATAGTTTATAGTCCGTTTAAGTGTAAAAAAATTTCACACATAACACATAACTGGTCACAAGGAATTAAGTGTGTATATTAACAGACAATAATTAAATCTCACGATATCCAGCAAGCTATATCCTGGTAGCTTCGAGTAATGATCCACACCCTCAATAGCTTGATGGAACCCACGATTTAATTAAAAGCAAGTTTCGATATAAGTAATTAGTCTGTTTTTATTTCCAAAATCAACAGCATATATGTAAAACAAGTCACAAGGAATAAAACATATAAGCAATTAAAACAGACAGAAGAGGGGTAGAAGGAGAAGACAGACTCTAACGGAAAGCAGTAAAACAAGTAATGCTCCAAAACTCAAGAATGAGTCTTCCCCAATTGGAGAATCTAAGGCTCCCACAAGGTTTTCGAGCTAGGTACGAAGTGGACCACAGACGTCATTACTAATGACCGCGTAAGCCTTAAGATTGGAAAAGAAAAAGAAGAAGTACATGTTACAATAATCTTTTTAATTTCCCTAACCCCTTTTAAGTCTTATTAACTATTAATAATTAAACAAGATCAAGATTTAATTAAATGACAATAATGCATGTTATTTTCATAACAATTAATTTATGTGTTTAATTAGGGTAGCAAGCGACTCAATGTGTAACCCATAACACCAAACGAGATGGCTCGTGATGCCACTGTTGGGATTTCATATTTATTAAACCATCAATACCACGAGTACGCAGCGGATGGATCTATGTTTAATGTTATGAATTAAAACACATCATTAAAACACATAATAAATACTAACCTCGAATCTATTGAAAAATAGATAATCACCAAGTCTTGACCTTGATCACGAATACTCCAATGGATCCCATATCACCACGAAACCCTAATCAACTATAGTGAGTTGATCTCTATCGAAAACTCACACTACACGTCTAACGAGAGCGTTAGGATGCTAGTGCTTAACCCACGAGCTTATGAACTAAACACGAATGCTAGTCGTAGAGAAGAAACAAAGCCAACTCCCTTACTTGGGGTGCTGGACGTTTTTAGAGGACAAGAGAGAAGATCAAAGAATACTTTGATTTTAGGTGTGTGTAAATGAAGACCTAGAGGCCTCCTTTTATACTAATAGGGTAGCTTAGGAAAAAAGCCACCTCCTCTTGCCCTAGCCCAATATGGCCGGCCAACCCCTAGGGGTACATGGGCCTCCATATTGCTTGTTAGTCCTTGTGAAATAAACATGTACAATACAAGCCAATTTCGGACTTAACGATCGTTAAACGTTACACTAACGGACTAACGACCGTTATGTATATTTCGTGGATTATATTAATTATAATTAATAGTATACATTAAACATATCAATTATATTTAATAAACGCTCTCTAAATGTATACGTGTGTGCCCCGATAGGCTCACGTAATTTCTAGCCGTATAACCTATTGATTTACGAACTCATAACCAATAAATGGAGACTGTATTTGTCTCGGAATGGATTGAGATCTTCTTGTTTTGTGAGCTTATTTGAGTCTTGGTTCGAATATGTTCTTCCTAATTATACTATGGTCTCGGCTTACTAAAATTACTTCGTTGATGATTATTGGATTCCTTTCTTTTAGTTTGTTTTGACCTCGGGTCAGTTGAGATTTGATTTCTTATGTTACTCTCAGATTGAGTTTTCCATCTACTACTAAATACTTTTCAGGAAAAATAAAAGGTAAATGTAACTAACGATGAATAACATACAGCTATCTGCAGCTAAAATGGCCTCTATATAATAATTAACAAGTTTTGTTGCACCCGTGACCAAACATTAAGAACCTAGTTATATGCTACATGAAAACATGACGCTAAACATTAAGCTATATAATAATTAGCAAGTTTTGTTATTGACTCAAGTCATTGGATGGTAAGACTAATTGCTATTAGGTGTTTATGTTGTTGTAAATGTAAAGTCTACCTCAACGCTCATACATTCGAAGTTCATTGAAACTTTTATATAATCTCCTTTAGGTTGTCTATAATTTGAAACCAAAAAGGGACCACTATAATAATGTATAAGGGGCATCGTTATTAAAAGGAAGTATAACTTGGAACATAAGTAGTATTAAAGAGAAGAAATAGTAGAAAATGTGAACTCAGATGGCAAAACGGGGCAATATTTCATTACACGAATAAAACTTATGAATAGAGTAATTAAATGTACTAAACATGATTTAATACTTAGACAGTATTTCCAAAAACTCCTTTATATTATAAACTCGCCAAGTAACGTAACGAATACATTTAAATCATGATACTTTTATTGTTTGAAATATAAATCCAAACTTTTTCCTTATTTATAAGACATTGATGTTTTAATCAAAGTATTCGGGATTATTGGGTAAATACCGAAACTTACCAACCGACCGAATTTTATTGACCTTTTTTTGTCGCTATTTTTCCTTGACTTCTTTTGTCATTCCTTTCTCGACTCGATTTCTTGTCCGTACTTTTTCTCGACTGTGTCGATTTTCTATTCCTTTTTGGCGTGAGTATTCTTGAGTCTATGTTTTCTTACCACCACACGAAACGTTAACACTAAACTTTTTACAAACTTTGATACGAGTAATCCACGAAAACTAAAACGATTGTTTTTCAAAACTCTTTATTTTTTGAGACGTATTCTGAGATAAATATATATTAGGTCGTGCCGATCCGGCACCGTTGTGCCTGTACCCTCGATATCGTTGTGTTCTACCCTTGATGCCAGTTGTAACCGTTGTGATATATTTTTGCGTTGCTACAAGCTAAGGTGTGTTCATGGCCCCTACTTTTACTTATTTTATAACTGTTTTGGAGGAGAATACATGCTCGTTCTTTTTCACCAAACTCAATGTTTTACAAATGTTTTATGCTGTGAACCACTATTTTACATAATTTTGGACATATATGTGTGATCATGCGATTATGTGCTATAAAATGTTTTGTTTTGTGTGTACATGTAAAGGCACAACTATTAACTCTCTTTGAGAGCCGAAACAATTTGATAGATCTATCGGGGTAGCTCCCCTCTGTGTGTAACATGGTGGAAGGTTCAGTTGGCGCGACACTATTTCTGTTTGGATAACATGTTCATAATTGGTAATCATGCGCATTATTGTCCTACACTATTATTCACAGCTTCGTGGTTTAACTCACAAACCTATGAACTCACCAACCTCATGTTGACACTTTAGCATGTATTTTCAGGTGTGAAGCGATGGCACACTATTGGAGCTTTGGCATGGCATGGTCATAGATGACTCTGACCTATTTATATGTTGGGACCGCATATTTATTATGGGCCTGTTGTCAGCACTATATTTTGAATGATGTAAACTTAATGTTTTTGGTAATGAAATTTTCTTCTAAACGGTTGAGGTAAAACCATTCTTTGTACCTTGTGTTGTGATACCAATTGAGTAGCACCCCAGTGACATGTATGCTTCCGCTGGACTCGATTTTCAGGGTGTGACAGATTGGCATCAGAGCCAGGGTTATAGAGAACTGGGTATATTTTCTAAAACCTGGACTATGACCACATTTATGAAAACTTAACCCTATGACCGCCACGTGCCTGCCTGCCAAGCTGATGCCTCACGTATGATTTTGTTTGAGGATATAATTGATGAGATGAGTAATGATATATTAGATGAGATGTTCATGATATATTTGACGAGATAATTGTTGATATATTTGTTGAGATGTGCGCCGGAATATTGGATATTTTATATCTGCTCATTTTAGCTGTTCACTATAAGCATTTCCATATGCTTATGCACGCACCGTACCTGTCGCAGAGTTACGCTATTTCCTTGCGTAATCTCATTATTAAATATCGAGTTTGTGCACTTGCCGTGGTTTTGGGAATGATTTTGGGATGTAAATGATATACTACTAGTATAACTAGGCTGAGTATTTCAAAATTCATTTAACCTCGGTGAATATAGACTGATCACCTATATTCAACCAGGGACAGTGGGACATAGCCTGATCACCTATGTCCGACTTAGAGGTGAATTTTGCAATACTTGGAGTAGTTATAATGGAATTATGTTCGGGTTGACTTTTGATTTGGAAATAGAAAAGTTTTGCGTGTGTACACGGGAAATGAATATTAAACTATTCACACACACGACACACTGGCATCACAATACCGCATGAACCGTAATACTTCTGGCACCGCTATACGTCTCCGTTATATGAAATTCCTGTTTATCGCCGTCTGGCCATAGTTTGCATCAGGTCAGGTTAGACCCGATTGGCACCGTTTGAATCCGAGTTACTTATTTGTAACCCCTTAAGAGCGTAATAAGCCCGTCTGAGCTTATTGGAGTGTTTGGATTTGATTTTGGCTATTTTTGAATTTGGACCTCATTCTGAATTTGGAATTATTATTGAGCTTTGTTTTGTTATGGTTTCATTACAGTCACCTCCGCCTCAAACCCTACACTCAACCGATGTTGTACTTTCCGCGTTAAGTACTAAGTACACTACTAAGACAGCCAACTGATTTCTAGTAGCAATCAACATCCTCTTTCAGAATCGTACTCTGAACCTGTTAAACTCCCCATTCGGCAGAGATTCTATGCCCAAAAGAAACCTTGAGACCCTAAGAAATAGCCTGAACCGCGTTCCTTGGGACAATCATCTAATTTTTCTTTTGTCTCTCGGGAATATCAGTTATTTATGCTACCCACTCATAAAATAATAAAGCGTGTCGCTAACACCATACAAACTGTTTTCTATTATTCTATAGAATATATTGCGGTCACCCTACAAATGTTTTACTGCTACGTTATGAAATCAAAATTTCGACCTTACAACTATTTTGTAAACAACGAATGGTTCACGTTCTACAAACTGTTTTACAAATCATTTCACAAGTTATTTTATAAACCGATTTGTTGCCTTGCGACTATATCACAAACTAAACTGCAGTTGCTATTATAAATTGTTTTCCTATTACATTATAAACTGTTTTACAAATCGTTTTATAAACTATTTTGCAATCACCCGGTGAACTACCCACCCATCTGGAAGGCATTTTTGTCACTACCTCTTGCTACTATTAAAGTAAATTAAATGCTTATGTTTATGAAATCCGTAGTGACATCCTTCTAAAACACTCATTTTGATGCGTAAAATTTGCCTGCTCAAACTTTATCAAACTTTTGTAAAGGAATGTCAGACGTCAATTTTTGTGAAAATTATCCCATTCACATCACGATTAAGAACCCGTTTTACAAAATTTGTAGATCCTTTGAAACCGTGTCACCACACCAAATCACAAAAAGAGGAAGACCAATGGCGGACAACCTGGTTACCCTCCCACAAACGAAGAGAAACCCCTAAACAGCCTGGTGAGACTCAAATCTGTTGTGAGTACCAACATCTCTTCCCTGACACCATTTTACCGGATAACATAAACTGAAATCCGGGACGGATTTCGCTTTAAGGAGGGTAGACTGTAACCACCCGTAATTTTTCAAACATTATTTTAATGATAAAAATTAACCTATTATTATTTGGCAATTTATTTGAGCATTTTTGAGCTTACATGATTAATTCGGGAAGTTATCTCGCACACTGTAGCCTATAGTAACCCTCCAAGCTACAAAATTTTATCAAGAAAAGTGAAGTAATCACTTCCTGACACTTACTGGTGATTTATTTGCAAAACCGAGAAGTCATCCCGCTTTTTTGAAAAACATGACACCACATGTGTACCGACACAGCCCAGTAACGGCATAAATCCAATATTTGTTATCCGGAATGAATAATTTTGTTTTTATATTACTTGTTCAAAAACGTCCTCATAATTCATATTTTTTGCACTCACGACAACCTCGGAAAAATTTAAATTACACGGGAGCTCAACGGGACACGGGGTATAAATAAAGTTTAATATAAAAATCCATTTAATGTACCCTACCTTGTGACAACTGGTAAAATTTCCCAAATATTTATATTATTGACAATTCATTTCTGTGACTAGGAAACCTGACTAGACCATTATGTGTTAAAATGGATAACAGCTCTGCATATATTGTCACCCAAAAATCTCACCAAGAAACAGTGAAATGATCACATCTCATGATTTACTCATGTTATTGTATTGAAAATGGGAGGTTATCCCAGTTTCACATGGACAGACACCACACGTAGACCGGAATAAATCTGAGGTTCAGAAAATGCTAAGTGAATAATTAAGGACTCAGAAATAAATTCAAGTATTACATAACGACTCTAGAAATATAAAGTCTCAAATTAGAAACAGTTTCAGGACGGATCCGAATTTGAGACAGTTAGACGGAACACGGGTATTAAAATTCCCCACCTTAGCTAAAAACCCACTCAAATACTTGAAATTAAATCCACCCTTCCACTAACACATAAACCCAAATGTCTGTAACCCTATCTTTATTTTTGTCGCCTCCCTTATCTTCCCCAAAAGCTCGAACCATCACCATCTCCAACCCAGGCACCATTAATTCCCATTGACTTAGAACCCTTGTCTTCTTCACAGTCACGAGCCAACATAGGATAAGTAACCATAGAAATAGAGATAACACACCAAAAGGGTAGGATTATCCACCCCAAATCCGAAAGACCATATGGAGTTACTCTCCAATACACTCCTTAAATCCGCGCCTCCAAGATGGATTCGAATCATACAATCATCAAAACACTCCGAAAATCTGAGAAGTTCTTAAGAAAAGGGTCGAGCTGTGATTCGATTGGAGGTTAGGGTTGGGTGATATTGGAGCAGTTAGGTCTCGGATTGGAAGGTTCATCCAAGTGTTCATTCACCAATGAAATCTTTGTAAGGTTAATTTTGATCTTAGATTCAGCTAGTTATGTTACAGTATTATTTATTTTCATTAGAATCGTTTATAAGTAAGAAAAGTTGGTCGAATAGTTGAATAAGAAAAATTGATAATGATATTATTGTGTTTCTGTCGAAATAGTACCTAGGCACACCAATGATTTTGAGGAGAAATCTTAAGTAAGGAATGTTAGTTTAGGCCGAATGAGGAAATTCCAGGATTAGAGGATTTTGATAAAGTTAGTATTGGTTATTGTTGTCATTCAAGTGGCGTAGGAACCACCTCGGTGGGATTAGATTATTCATGGTTGTGTTAAGTTCGAACCCACTAAGAGGAATGGATTCATGAGACTGGAAATATTGTGAAATCGAATAGGCCACTAGACCCATGTTTAAGATGTATTCGAGATGCCTAGGAACCACAGGTTCATGGTTCGAACCTGTGGAAGATTTGGGTTAAATAGAATAGCTTGAATGGTATCCCAAGTGTGAAAAGTAGAGGTCGAATAGGCAAGGAAATGACACCACGTCTAGAGGACAAATAAACCATGTTGATAGACACCATTTGATCACAAACCATGAGCCTTGTACCCATGGTTCAAACCTTAGATTAACTCAATTGACCCCGAACCTAAAACCTCGACAAAGGATAGCATCATTTGCTCAAAATAGACCCAATAGGTAAGATTGAAGTCGAATAGGAGTACTAGTGACTTGTTGAGATACACCCAAGAGAGACTAGCAAATAAGGAATAATTAGAACGCAAGTAGCCAAGCTTTGAGGTCCTTTAGCTTCACCCAAGTCGATTAGAGATGAACCAAGAACCTAAGATGTGACCACCACTTAGACCCCTAAAGACTTGAAGTCAAGTAGTACTCGACGTTGGTCACAAGGTAAGGCCGAGGCTATGATAAGGAACCCCTAATGGCTACGAGACAGAATACTCTAGGAAAAACTTCACCAAGTTGGTTACTTGGTGCAAGTCTGTACAAATCCTAAATGAATTACCAGACCAAGAAACTCAACAGCCAAGCCCAACTAAGAGCCTATTGATAGTCCATTAGACAGCCTTGGACCCATCTCGTATTATGGGCCAGCCTATAAGCCTGTTAGCCCATCAGATTTGATGTTAAACTCAGCCTACTAGACAACCTATTTACTAGCCTGTAATATGGGCCTGCGTAGGACCCTTTAGCCCACCAGGATTAGCGTTGAAACACAGTTCATTATTAACCAGTTTCGCCCTCCTTGAACCCATGGGCCGCAGCCCATTAGTACCATTAGTGCTAATAATCATTTGAATGACAGTTATATAAACATTGTCGAGAACAACTAAAAGGAATCAATAGCCGATTACAAACTAATGTATATTAACTAACGTTTAAAACTTGTAATAGCCGAAACACAAAATAAACATGAAAACTTATTAATTTACATAAAACTTGTAAAGTCAAGAATGTAAACATTTGGATATAAAAATTATTCAACTTATAATTATGTAAAAAAAACAATTATAGCCGAAAACAAAAGCGTAACATCATTTACGTTAACATATATGAACTTAAAAGCTTGTATAGCCGAAATGATAGACACAACGAAAACAATTAACTAGGCTAATATATTCATACATTGTACAATTAATTTTTACGATTCACTTTGGAAAAAGATAGAAATATATAGGCTAACATAAAACTTGTGTAGTGAAAATAATTATGTTAGAAATAAATCTCACGATAGTTGTAAACCATAACACATGTCGAGATATATAAAAATACGTAAGCACTTATATTCGTCATATTGATAACCAAATAAATTAAAAGTGAACGTCACTAAAATATATATCATCTAACTTGAATAGATTAGTCAAAATATAAAACTTTAAACTAATGATGTGTAAATGGATTATAGTAAGGAAACTAGTTAAATTACTCAAGTTAACGGGTAGAAACCATTAGGTGATGAATTTCACAAATATTAAGTCATACTTTTAAAATCAACATAGGCGAATCTAACAAACAATATATGTGAATAAATATACATATCACAATTAGGTTTAACTTGTTCATACTTTAAGATCATTAGGTATTCCCAACACTTTAGGTACCATGACTTTAGGACAATTGTAGGATTACACCTCACCATCCTTTAGGAGAGACTATAGTAACCACACTCACTGCCACACAAGTTACAACAACATAGGTACACTAAAACATTGAGATTTAAAATCTGAAGAGAATTGAATATAATAATTGAAACTAAGACATGGTTATTTAAATTAGGTTGCGTGTTGGTGCCGTGCACTCTCTAATTTCACAGCATTCACTGTTCAGGCCAATAAAGGTGAGTTTATAGCCCCAGTTTTACTTTTACTTGTTTTACAAATATGGGGTGAGAAACATGCAAATCTTTTATGGACAATAATGTTATTATTTTTACTCAAACCTATTGTGCAGTTAGCCTAAGCCCTAGAACCCACGGTTAGGCCCATTTTCATGAGCCGTTAATTTCCTTTGGGAAGCGTGATTGCTTTAGATTGATCTATTGGGGTGACTCCCCCGATCGGTTCGACCGGATAGGCAAATGAGCGTATAGCAAGTCGGACTTCGAGTGTATTGGGTTAAACACTCGCTAAGGGCCCCTTAACTATTATTTATGTGTTAGAGATTAGCACACTGGACTGTCGAGCTTCGGTTGCATGAACTTAGTGCTAGCGCGATAGATACTTTTGTATGTCATTATATGTGTTATAATGATCATGCTGGTCCAAACTAATTATTTGATGACTTTATTTAAACCTATGAACTCATCAGCTTTTTGCTGACTTTTTAAGCATGTTTTTCTCAGGTGTGTGATTTGATTTGGTATGGCAAGATATGGCAAGGAAAAAAGGGTCATGAAGCTTTCTTTTTCTGTCCGATTGGCAAATTGTTATTGGAGAATTGTTTTTATGTGGGACCACAATGTTTAATGGGCCTAATTTTCTACCTAAACTATGACTTATTCTTTGTAAAACTAATTTCGTGATTTTAATTAAAAACGGAATATGTATTCCATTCTTTGATACCTTGTGTTATGATTTCCAATTGTTGCACCTGCAACCCGTAGCACCCTCAAAGTTCTGTATGCTTCCGCGACCGTTGTAAATTTTGGGGTGTTACAGATTGGCATCAGAGCCTAGGTTATAGAGAACTAGGTACATATAAACCCTAAACTATAACCATTTTTATAAAACAAGTCCCTATGACCGCCAGTTGCCTTGCTTGCCATTTTACTTGATTATTTGATTTGACTGTCTGTTATGATTGTGACTTGTTACTGATGACGTATAGTCTACACCCGGGTCACGGACCCGATTAGTAAACAATACTAATACTTAAGCCCACCACGTATGGGCCGCTATGGCGATAACTGGACTACCAATTATACGGTTTGGGCCTACAAGGCCCAAGCCCAAAGTTATTTTCGGATTGGATATGGCGTACCTCCTAAATAAAGGGGATATATACCAAATATCCGATATCGGCGAATACGCCGAGGAGTAGGGAACACGAAACCTACTAGGGTTTCACGTATATATAAAGGACACCCAGGCACTCGGTAAAGGTACGAGCTACTAAAACCCTAACTCTTCACAAAACCCTAAACTTCGATTACTTACTCTCACGCCGGAGGATAATCGGGGGAGACAATCCCTCGATAAGCCTAACGGTGTTTGCTCTTTTTCTTAGTGCGCAGGTTCTATCAAGCATTAAGATCTAATTGGTACGAGAAAAGGAGTCTTAACAAGGAACGCCCAACTTTTGTATCAACAAGTGGCGCCATCCGTGGGACCCTACACTAAGAATTTTACCAAGAACTAGAATGACGAAACACGGAAGTCACAAGAGTCCGCATGGGAAGAAAGCGCACGATGACCCACTAGGGAAGAAGCATCAAACTGATGCGGCCTCTAAGCAGGCCTCTGGGACAACCAGCACGCCTGGAAGCTTAGGAGCGCACTCAGATCTGGTCTTTCCTACAGTGGAATCACTTACCAGGACTACCCCCGCTATTACAACAAGTACTAGCGCGATAGAACTGGAGCGCACTCCTCTTGCCATGCCAGAGGTGAACTTCACTGAACCTCCCAATGCGCCTATCCGAAACAAGGATCCTGCCTTGGAAACAGACTCCATCGCGCTAGAAGGAGTCACTTCCGAATTGGCGCCAAGCGACTTTGTATCTCAAAACTACGAAGCCTTGGCTGCGCTCATGCGAGAGGAGGCAAAGAAGAGGTCAAGCCAAAGTCTGCACGCCAGACTCAACTTTGACCCTGAGCATGAGGCGTCCCCACCGCGCTACCGAAAGGAAAGACGCGAGAAGGATAGCCGCAAACAACCAGTGTTTACCAGGATTGGAAGGAGGGTTATGGATGATGAAGCAGCCGATCTTCAACATCTGGAGGAGCCTGAAGAGGGGGAACGGCGCGCCAATGTCCACGCTAGGCTTGGCAGTCACAGGATTCAGGATAGGCTTGGGCGACGGTGTTCCCCAAGTGAAAGCCCTTCCAGCTCTGATTCTGATGATAGTCGGCGCAAGCGCCGCAGAGGAACATGCTCAGATTCTGATAATAGTCGGCGCAAGTATCGCAAAAGAGTGCGCTCATCCTCAAGTGATTCCTCGGACAACGAGGACAAAGAAACTGGACACTGGAAATCAAGAGGAAAATATCGCGACCAGGAAGACGAAGACATGTCTCTTCCCTGGCGTCGCCAAAAGGTTGATGCGTTCACTAGACGCATCAACGATTTTTCAGAGAATAAGAAAAGGCGCATGCCTGCTAACGTCAAAACATATGACGGGACAGGTGATCCTGATGATCACCTAAAAAATTTCGAATCAGCAGCCACTATCGAAAATTGGCCACAACCTGTGTGGTGCCATATGTTCAACTCTACATTAGTAGGGAATGCGCGCAACTGGTTTAGCAAGCTTCCACGTAGAAGCATCGGTGGGTTTGAAGAGTTGCGCAAGGCGTTTCGCTTAAACTTTACTCAAAGGAAGAAGTGCGCCAAAAACCCTGTAGAACTCGCTAGGGTTAAACAGCGACAAGGGGAATCCACAAGCGCTTTCATGGAACGCTTTAAGGACGAATGCATGCAAGTCAAGGCGTGTCCAGAGATACTAAAAATATCGAGTTTTATGAATGCAATCAATAACCCAGATTTGATAAAAAAGTTAAACGATAAGGTTCCCCTAACTTTTGACGAACTCATGAAGCGCACGAGGTCTTTCGTCCAAGGAGAAGCAGCCGCTGCGGATAGCAAGAAAGGCTACTCGAACCATAGGCCACAAGAAGAGTCAAGGAGACAATCCAATGACCAGAGTGGCAATCGTAATAAGAGTTATCGCACTCAAGGCGGTGGAAGGGGAAACGACAAGTACACTCCATTAACAAAAACTCCAAAGGAGATATTCGCGACTGAAGGGGCGAACTTCCCGAAACCACCACCAATGCGCACCCCAGAGGATCGGCGCACAGGGAATGGTTATTGCGAATACCATGGACAGAAAGGCCACACAACTAACGAGTGCGTCCAACTGCGCCAATTGATTGACAAATTGGTAAAGGAAGGAAAGATGGACCACCTCGTAAAAAACATCAGAGAAGGGAAAGACAAACCAAAACCAGGGGCCAAGAAAGAGACATCAAAAGAAAAGGCAGATATCATCTACATGATATAGCCATGGCAGCGCGCGACAAGACAGAAAGTCAGTCAACGGTTTTCTAAGGGAAATGAAATTTCTTTCCCCTCCTTGACTGCGAACAACGCAATAGTGGATCCACTTACCATTGAAATACATACGGGGGGTCACGACATCCGTCGCATGTATATAGATGGAGGTGCATCCGCTGATATTATATATGAACACTGTTTCAAGAAGCTGCGACCTGAGATACAGAGTCAGTTGATCCCAGCCACAACGCCGCTCACTGGCTTCACAGGGGAGAAGATATGGCCCATGGGGCAATTACGTCTACTTGTAGAAGTTGGTGACAAACCACACTCTACGGTCACCTGGATGAACTTCATGGTAATCAGATCCCCCTCTCCGTACAACGGTATCATCGGGAGACCTGGAATATCATCCATCCGCGTCGTGCCATCCACAGCGCACGGGATGCTCAAGTTCCCAGTGGAAGGAGGTATTGTCACTCTTTACAATACCACCATACCACCCAAAGAATGCAACGCAGTGACAAATGACGTAGGCGATGTTCCAGAACAGCGCGCAATCAAAGTCCCAAACCTAAAGGTCGCCATTCACCCTGACTACCCGGATCAACAGGTATCTATTGGCGGGTCTCTGTCTGACAAAGGCAAATCAGCTATATGCGCACTCCTGCAAAATAACTTAGATATTTTTGCATGGGAACCAAAGCATATGACAGGAGTGCCACGCTCCATCACGGAACACAAGTTGCAAATCTGACAAGGATATCTTCCAATACGACAGAAAAAGCGCGGACAAGCCCCAGACCGCGCAAAAGCCATCCTGGAAGAAGTACATAAACTAGTAGACGCAGGCATCATGCGGGAAGTCTACTACCATGACTGGTTCTCCAACCCAGTAATGGTAAAGAAAAGCGATGGCAGTTGGAGAATGTGCGTAGACTTCACAGACCTCAACAAAGCATGTCCACAGGACTGCTACCGCGCACTGCAATCAAGGGGCAGATATTGGCCGACTTCATCATTGAGAAGCCAGATACTGACACTACACCTGCGACAAGCAAGGGGGAACCTCAAGAACCATGGATTCTATTCACCGATGGATCCTCATGCGTAGATGGATCAGGAGGTGGTCTTATTCTCACTAACCCAGAAGGAGCCGAATTCACCTACGCACTGCGCTTTGAATTCACCGCCACGAACAACGAGGCAGAATACGAAGCCCTAATCGCCGGACTACGTATCGCGACACGAATGGGTGTACGCAACCTAGAGGCAAACGTAGATTCCCGATTGGTGGCCAACCAAGTATCAGGAGAATACGAGGCTAAGGAGGAAAACATGATCCAATACCTTGAAAAAACAAAATCCTTAATCCAAGGATTCGACAGATTCACAATCACACAAGTCCCTAGAGGGGAAAACAAGAAAGCAGACGCATTAAGCAAAATTGCGTCTACAAGCTTCGCACATTTGTCAAAACAAGTATTGGTAGAAATCCTGAAAGACAAGTCGATCTCCGAGAGGGAAGTATCCACAGTGATAGAAGAAAAAGGCCCTACGTGGATGACACCAATCATTGACTTCATTAGGAAGGGCATACTCCCCCAAGAACAGAAGGAAGCTCGAAGAATCCGGCGCACAGCGCAGCGATTCGAGCTTAGAGATGACGTCTTATATAGACGCTCATTCCTACAACCATGGCTTAGGTGCGTTGGACCTCTCCAGCCAGACTATGTACTTCGAGAAATCCACGCAGGCTCATGCAGCATGCACTCAGGACCACGGTCCATTGTAGCTCGCGCTCTAAGGTCTGGATACTATTGGCCAACTATGCACCGTGACGCGCGAGATTTGGTACGGAAGTGCAGTGATGGCCAAGTTCACAGACCCATTCCGCGCCGACCACAGCATGAACTAACGCCTATTACATCGCCATGGCCATTCTACAAATGGGGTATCGACATCGCTGGACCTTTCCCTATTGCCGCAGGTGGATTGAAATTCCTTATTGTGGCAATAGACTACTTTACTAAGTGGATCGAAGCAAAGGCAGTAGCGACCATAACAGGTAACCAGATAAAATGATTCGTATGGGACAACATAGTATGTCGCTTTGGATTACCTGGTGAAATTATCTCAGATAACGGAAAACAATTCCGTGATAACCCGTTCAAAGATTGGTGCGAACAGCTGAACATCACACAACACTTTGCATCAGTAACTCATCCACAAACCAATGGTCTGGTTGAACGCGCAAATAGAAGCCTAGGTGAAGGAATCAAAGCGCGCCTGGACAGACACAAAGGAAGATGGGTAGAAGAACTATCACATGTTCTCTGGGCGCACCGAACAACCATCAAGGTTAGCAACGGGGACACTCCCTTCTCTTTGGTCTATGGGAAAGAAGCTGTAATACCAGCTGAAATTGGAATGCCAACCATCCGTACTGCGGAAGTTAACGCGGCAACCAATGATGATGAGCGGCGCATAGACTTAGATCTACTGGAAGAGCGACGTGAACGCGCAGCAATACGCGAAGAGAAAGCCAAGTCAAGAATGAAAGGATACTATGATGCCAAAGTATGCAGCACTTCATTCAGACCAGGTGACTTCGTATACCGCGAGAACGACTCAAGCCGCGCAGAAGACACTGGTAAGCTAGGACCAAAGTGGGAAGGACCTTACGAGGTCATAGAAGCACTTGGCAACGGAGCGTACAAGCTACGCGACAAGGACGGACACGAGCTACAGCGAACGTGGAACGTCCGCAACCTTAAACGGTGCTATCTTTAAAGCAGGCTACGGCCCAACATGGACACACACGCACTTTAGAAAGTGCCCACAATAAAGATCCCTGTAATTTTATCTTTTAAGTATTATCTAGATAAGAATTCTCTTTTTAAAACTTGAAAGTATTAATAAAACGTTATGGTTTCTAGCTAACTCCATAACACATTTAACTCTATTGTTTGCATCTTTCATTATCGTGTTTCAATATTGTTATAATCCTGCCTACATGGCGTGCATGCACACACTAAGACCCACGATGGCAGAAAGGATGAGTAAACCTAATAAACAACTCGTTGAGTAAGAGGGTTGCAAACCCATCAACATTGGATCACGAATCCTTGTTAAACACCTTGCGCTCAAGACGTTGGCGCAAGTTCCTTACGCACCCCACGACGGATGCACACAAGGGCACACTGGGCACGTTTAACAACTCAGGAAATCAAGACTCTTGATTCCTCAAAGTAAAATACGACAAGTAAACTTACATAGACGACTATGATTCCCTTCTTTTCATTAAGTTGGAAAAATTCAATACACGACTACGGTCCTTATTTAAGGAAATTCATACATAATAATGATTCTTCTTTTCTAAGTACGCTTAGACACTTAAAGATATCTTCACGCAAGAATACATAAGTCATATAAGAACTACGAGTTCAAAAGCATAAGTATTTGGAAGTTGTAAAAACACCAAGTACAAAAGCAACCTTTTATACATAGAATACGTTTCTACAAAAGACTTGTACAAAAAAGCTAAAAGCTATACATACGCCTTAGCTGGCTGGAGCCCCCACTCAAAGCCGTTTCCTTTGCATCCTCGAGTCGA
Organism: Artemisia tridentata subsp. tridentata; assembly: GCA_021014915.2. Taxonomy (NCBI): domain Eukaryota; kingdom Viridiplantae; phylum Streptophyta; class Magnoliopsida; order Asterales; family Asteraceae; genus Artemisia; species Artemisia tridentata. The sequence continues at coordinate 291,253,515 of CP139501.1, forward strand.
TTCAACAACTCTGCATCGTCAAGGGAAACGGTGGCCACGGAAACAGGCACACCGTCGGATCTAGGCAGATGCGCAGCGCCTATGCCGCACAGGGTGGCCTTCCCTTTCACGCCTTTCTTTCTTGCGACTCTGGAAACATGAGCATTTAGAGACCTTTGCAAAGAAATCTCTTTCTCAATACGGAAAGGATTCAGAATGTCACGAGGCTGAGCAAAAATGGGTACCTTCAACTGCGCTACGTCAGGCTTCAAGTAGAAGTCCAATTGCTGATCTGCATCATCCTGCAGATGCCTGGGAAGAGTGAGCCCCGCCATGATCACGCTGATAGGCTGATCCTGATCACGCTCCAAATGAGCGATATGCGGAAGCTCAAGCTTTTTTAGCTCTTCCATGGCAGCAACAAGCTCAGCACGGGCATTCGTCTTGTACCCAGGTACCTCGGCAAGCGGCACGGTCAACAACTTGGCCTTAGCAAGCTTGTTTGCGGCCAAGGTCTCACCGTGCGCAATAGCGCACTCCACAACCTTTCCAAAGGACGTGGTGACCTCAGGATGCTCCAGCGTACACATGGCGGCCAGGCGAAGACCATGACTGATCAACCACCTACGAAATAACACAAGTGTTAATAAGAAAGAGGGTCTAAAATATATTCAAGTTATAAAGAGATAAAGCAGCATGTACCTGCGCTCAGCCACGGACTGAACCATATGGGGGTATAGCTCCTCATCATATTCGATGCTGAGCCTGCGGAGCTTCTCCTCTTGCATCTTCAGCGCAAGCTCCACGCGGCTACGGAACTCCTCAATGTTGGCAAAGTGCTTGCTCCTATTCTGTTGCAAGTACTTCAGCGCCCATAAAGAGTTACGCTTCTGACGGTCCGCATCAGCACGCTCCTGCTCCAGCTCAGCCATCACCAAGAGCTTACCCTCAGCCAATCTTTGCGCAAACGCTTCTGCGCGCTCCAGTTTAGCCTTGGAGCTCAGCTGCTCAGCTTTAGAGCTTGCTAACTCAGCCTGAACAGACGCTAACTGCGCCTGCAGTCTGGAAACCTCCTCGGACTGGCACACCCTGGCTTGCGCTAATAGCTCAGACTGGCGCACAGCGATAGAGGCCAGCTCCTCCATCATAGAGTCAAACGGACTTGACTCCCCTCCAATATCCCTTGGTGAAGGCGCCCTATCCAAAAAGGGAGTCACCTTGGGTGGCGCACTCCCATCTACGACGCCAGCGTCCTCCACAGGCCGTTCACTGCACGAAAGATCAAGAAGTAAGGTCAGCGCATGAAAAACAGTCAAGCATATACAAAATCCTAAGGGATTGCTAAGAAATACTTACATGGGGGGAGGAGACGAGGACACGTCCTTCTCAATCTCAGTCATGGACGTACTCCCACCAGACTTCTCATCCACACTGAGGACACAAAGAAACAAAGTTAGAATAAAGTATAACTTGACAAAAGTTCATAACTAATAACTAAGATACTTACTTCATCTGCACTTCAGTAAAAAATGGACTCTCCTCAGCCTCAGATCGCGGCCTCTTGGAAGACCCTTTGCCATAACCACCAAGCGCTCTCTTGCGCGTCAGTTGGGAGCGCTCCTCCATTTCACTGTCAGTCTCCTCTAAATGGATCAGCGTTTCATTAGGAAGAGGATGCGCAGTGTCAGGACCCTGCTGCAAAGGAGGAGCTACCTCCTGCAACGGCTCAGCTACCACCACATCAGGGGAGCCCTCGGACTCTGGAATAACCAAGTCCACGACGCGCCCTGCCGTCGCCTCCAGAATAGTCTTCTCACCTTCCCTCAGAGGACGCACCCCCACTGCCACGGAACGCGGTGTCTCTAAGTTAACAACCGCAAAAAGATCCATCTCTGCGTATAAAGTAGACAAAGTGAAACAAGTTACATAAAGTATGGAAAACAAAGAAACGCTTACATTAATAACGACAGTAAGGAGCACCCACCCGTGCCATCCGCATCCAAGAATGTGGGAACCTCTGTCTCAAACTCGAAGTAGTTGCGACTGATGCCCATATGCACCAGGAACGCTTCCGGATATGGTTTGATGGGAAGGCGGTTCTCATCAATGATCGCCGCATGATCCGTGTTATACCACGTCTCGGGGGGGCGCTCATCCTTGGGCAGAGTGGCATGGGTGTAAAATTGAAAATTGGAAGGAAAAACGGCGGCGTCAACCCAAAAGAATTTCTCCCTCCAGTCCTTGAGTTTATCTACCTTCTGCACATAGCATTGTAACTTGCCTACGCGCTTGGAGAAGGTAACCCAACCATTTGACCACGTTGCATGATAGAACGCGCGAAATAATTGGAGGGTCGGATGAATCGCTAACAAGCGACAGTTCACCTCAAAATTGACAATCTTCCCAACACCAATACAATGCAACTGTGAGATGTGGAGCTCGTAATAATTAAGTATATCACTCAACAACACGGAAATGGGTACGCGCTGATTTGCCCACTCGAAAAAGTGCGTATATAGTCCCACTTTCCCTACGGGGAAATTCACGATGGTGGCATTGGGACCTGGTACCTCTGGGTGCAGACCCAAAGGGATAAAGTAATCCGAGGTGAACTGATTCAGTTCACCTTCGGTTATATTAGAAGTGAAATCCTGAAGTTGCAACACCATTTTGTGTTTCAGAATGTGCGCACACGCTATTACCTTCGAATTATCGGTTTCTTGATAGCAGATTCGAAGATGTAAAAATGGTGGAAATGTGATTTTTTAACTGTGGATATCACATTTAATGGAGGCGGTAGTTTATATAATTTTCCCATCCACCACAGATGACTGACACGTGTATCCCACTAACTCAAATCGTGTGGCTGGGAGAAGTAACGGTACAGGACAAGTGGATAACCTCTCCACTTCCTGAGGTACCCGAATTGCACTTTTTTGGACTAGATACATCATACGTGCGTTTTTGGCGGTATATTTTTGAAATCTTCCTGCGTACGCGAGGAGAATAATTTCGACACGACTTTAGTCTAGCATCCGCAGGTTTTACCCTGCGCACACTAGACTGGGGGGACATGATGACGTATAGTCTACACCCGGGTCACGGACCCGATTAGTACAATACTAATACTTAAGCCCACCACGTATGGGCCGCTATGGCGATAACTGGACTACCAATTATACGGTTTGGGCCTACAAGGCCCAAGCCCAAAGTTATTTTCGGATTGGATATGGCGTACCTCCTAAATAAAGGGGATATATACCAAATATCCGATATCGGCGAATACGCCGAGGAGTAGGGAACACGAAACCTACTAGGGTTTCACGTATATATAAAGGACACCCAGGCCCTCGGTAAAGGTACGAGCTACTAAAACCCTAACTCTTCACAAAACCCCAAACTTCGATTACTTACTCTCACGCCGGAGGATAATCGGGGGAGACAATCCCTCGATAAGCCTAATGGTGTTTGCTCTTTTTCTTAGTGCGCAGGTTCCATCAAGCATTAAGATCTAATTGGTACGAGAAAAGGAGTCTTAACAAGGAACGTCCAACTTTTGTATCAACAGTTACTATAAGTATTATATATTTATATACACTTAACCCACACTAGTTATTATTACCGATATACTTACACACTTATACCATTTTGTCACAGACTATGTCTTCCCATCCTATCCCGCAGAGTTCACCAAATTCAGAAGACCCGTACATGCAAGTGCTGCAAGCCTATAATGCACCGGATCCCGACCTACTCAAGCCCACACTCACAACAGCACTGCCTACTCCCAATCAGCCTACTGGTCACGATACACAGCCTGTTTCACATACTCTTCCAGTCAAACGTACAGCTCGCATGAGAGTTCCTGGTTATCGGATGAGGTACTCAGATTTTCTGTCAGCATCCCAGAAGAGACCTCGAGTTATCTATACAGGGACTTCTACCACCCCAGTGTCAGTTTCACCAGCATCATCTCCAGAGCATTCACCACCTCATCAACGGCTCAGAAGGGCTGATGATTCCTGCTCAGAAGAAGAAGAGGAAGAAGAGGATCCTGAGGAAGATCCCGAAGAATAACCTGTGGCAGATCCTATCGCACCAACTGAGCCACGACACGGGAAAGGGGTATTGGAGGAAATGCCTAATACATTCGAGTTGGGACAGAGCTCCAGGGCAGCACAGATTGTGGGAGAGGACAGGGATATGCCTCTCGGGTTAGGTTTGACAGCTGATAGCTTGCGAGCCAGAGATGAGGCTCCGGTCACCTGTGAGATTAATGGCATAGTGTGGAAGGATATTGAGTGTATTCATAGCACTCCACTTTAGGCAGGTAGTCCCACTTATGAGTCATCTTCACCTACTTTTGTACCGCTATCTCCATCACTACCGATTTCCCCTCCACCAGCTGTATCACCATTGGCAGAAGAGGAGGAAGATGATGTTACTGGGTTTGTAGATCAGTTGGGTGCTCAGGGAAATTTGTTGGACGTTTATTTCGATCAGTTGGAGAGATTAGGGACACGGGATGAACAGATTGGCAGAAAGCTTGCTGAAGTCCGATGGAGGTTAGGAGATATTAGGAGAGACCAAGCCAGAGCTTGGGATGCCGAATGGACGAATTGGTATCGTATGCATGAGCTGGAGTCAGTTATGGCTAGAGTCACGAGAGCTGAGCGCGAGGATCGTAGAGAGGTATTTGCTTTAAGGAGACACGAGGCACAGCTCGAGACTAGGGTAGGAAATTTGGAGACCATCATAGCTCAGATGGCACGAGATTTGACACAGCTACGTATCAGACAGGATGAGTTTGAGAAGTAGGTGTTGAGATGTATCTACACTAAACTGGGTAGTTGCCAGTTAGTAGTAGTAGTTTGTAGTCTTAGTAGTAGTCAAGGAACTTATGTTATTTCTTAGATGTTCGAGTTCGAAATTTTGTACACCCAACCTTATTTTAATATATATGACGAGCTTGATCGACTATTTTATTATGTTACCGTCTTTAGGAAATTTACCTTACCCATATGCATTACACTTGTGCCAATTCTTCAAATCTTGATTTTCTCCAATCCTTCTTATACAGCAACATGCCTCCAAAGAAATTAACTAGAGCCACCCGTGCACAAACAACAAACCAAGGCCCCGCTGGAGCTGCAGCAGCCCCACATGTGAATCGAGCCATGCTCGATCAGCTCGTGGAAGAACGAGTGGCAGCAGCACTGGCTGCAGCAAACAACTCTACAACAGATTGGCAATTCAAGACTTGCGACTAACAATGCTCGAAGTTGTACATACCAAGACTTCCGGAAAATAATGACTGGAGGTTTGGGAGGTACTGAAGGAGCCGTCGTATTGGTTCGATGGATAGAGAGATTAGAAACGGTGTTTAGGATTAGTGGATGTTTGGAGGAGGATCAAGTTAAGTTTGCATCGTTCACATTTCTGGATGCAGCTCTAAGTTGGTGGAATAACTACTTGAAATCATCTGGCTATGACGCTGCGTATGCAATGTAATGGGAGAGCTTTAAAGAGATGGTTCTCAAGAAATACTACCCTAGGACTGAAGTGAAGAGCTAGAAGTAGAATTTTGGAATCTTAAGGTGCAAGGCACTAACATGGCAGTATATAACCAACGCTTTCAGGAACTAGCTCTATTGTGTCCTGATATGGTTCAAACTGAGGCTCGCTTGTTGGAGAGGTACATCGAAAGATTACCTCAGTCTATTAAAGGAAATGTCACTACGTATAAGGCCGCGGATCTCCACGAGACAATGGAGGTAGCCGACAAGCTGATGGATCAGGTGATCGAAGATTCGATCGAAGCGGGTGTGAACAATAGAAGGAAATGGGATGACCATCCCCGGAATTACAACTACCCGAACAAGAGGCATGAGATTGGCAAGGTGTATGCTGTCGGACCTACAGAGAGGAAGGTCTACGTTGGAAGCTTTCCATTTTGTAATCGATGCAAGTTGCATCACAAGGGTCAGTGCACAGTCAAATGAAGCAAGTGTCAGAAAGTAGGACACATGACCCGCGATTGTACAGCAAGACCTCTAGCGGCAGCATAGGTTGTACCGGCAAAGGCCGAAGTCACATGTTATGGCTGTGGTGAAAAAGGGCATTATAAAAGTGAATGCCAAAAGATTAAGAACCAGGGAAACGGTGGCAATAGAGGCCAACTAAGAATTCAGGGTAATCCGAGAAACCCAGGAGCTGGCATGAACCAATTAGTTGTTGTGCCCCAAAGGAATAGAGGAAATGATGCAGTAGCCAGTGGCAGGGTTTACGCGGTGGGCAAAGTGGAAGCCCAGGAGGACCCGAATGTGGTAACAGGTACGTTCCTTTTAAATAACCGCTATGAATCTATATTATTTGATACGGGAGCAGACAGGAGTTTTTTCTCCACTGCCTTTAGCTCATTGCTTGGTATTTCTCCGACTACCTTAGGCAATGTATATAATGCTAATGGGAAAGTAGAAAAAGTAGACACCAATGTAAGAGGTTGCACCCTGAACCTATCCAACCGCCCATTCAATATTGACATAATACCTGTAGAACTAGGAAGCTTTGACGTCATCGTCGGAATGGATTGGTTGTCTAAATACCATGCCAATATTCTCTGTGATGAGAAGATCGTCCGACTACCTTACGGGAACGAAGTGTTAGTCATTGAGGGTGATAGGAAAGGCCGACGAAGCACCTCGAGATTAAACCTTATCTCTTACGAGAATGTCCAGAGGCATCTTGAGAAATGATGACTTCTCTTTTTAGCTCAAGTTTCTGGAAAGGAAGAAAAGGAGCCGGAGGGAAAACGATTGGAAGATGTGCCAATCGTTAGAGATTTCCCAGAAGTCTTTCCTGAAGACTTACCCGGACTTCCACCGAAATGACATGTCGAATTTCGGATTGACCTAGTACCAGGTGCCGCACCTGTAGCACGAGCGCCTTACCGACTAGCCCAATAGAACTACAAGAGTTGTCTGAACAATTGTCAGAACTCTCTGACAGAGGATTTATCAGACCAAGTTCCTTGCCTTGGGGAGCTCCAGTTCTGTTCGTCAAGAAAAAAGACGGATCGTTTCGAATGTCATCGACTATAGGGAACTTAATAAGCTAACCATCAAGAACCGATACCCACTTCCCAGAATCGACGATCTGTTTGATCAACTCCAAGGATCGTGCGTCTACTCGAAAATTGACTTAAGATCCGGTTATCATCATTTAAGAGTACGGGAAGAAGATATCCCAAAGACGACTTTTAGAACTAGATATGGCCACTATGAGTTCCAGGTTATGCCTTATGGCTTAACCAACGCACCAGCGGTATTCATGGATCTCATGAACCAGGTGTGTAAGCTGTATTTGGACAAGTTTGTGATCGTCTTCATTGATGACATCTTGATATATTATGGGAGTGAAAAGGAGCATGAAGAGCATCTTAGGTTAATCTTAGAATTATTAAGGGAAGAGGAGTTATATGCCAAGTTTTCAAAGTGCGAGTTTTGGATACCAACAGTCCAATTCTTAGGTCACGTAATTGATAAACAAGGTATTCATGTAGATCCCGCGAAGATTGAGTCAATAAAGGATTGGGAAACACTACAACACCGACGGAAATACGCCAATTCTTAGGACTCACAGGATACTACAGAAGATTCATTGAGGGATTCTTGAAAATAGCAAAGCCTTTGACGAAGTTGACCCAGAAAAATGAGAAATTTGACTGGGGAGAGAAAGCGGAGGAAGCTTTTCAACTTCTCAAGGAAAAGTTGTGTAGCGCACCTATCTTAGCCCTACCTGAAGGCAGTGAGGACTTTGTAGTCTACTGTGACGCCTCTCATAAAGGGTTAGAAGCTGTACTGATGCAGTGAGAAAAGGTGATAGCTTACGCCTCATGACAATTAAAGACACACGAGAAAAACTACACTACCCACGACCTAGAATTAGGATCAGTAGTGTTTGCCCTCAGAATTTGGAGACACTACCTTTACGGCACCAAGTGCGTAGTATATACCGACCACAAAAGTTTGCAACATATTCTGGATCAGAAGGAACTCAATATGAGGCAACGTCGATGGTTAGAATTGCTCAGTGACTATGACTGTGAAATTCGATACCATCCTGGCAAAGCAAACGTGGTAGCGGATGCACTTAGCTGGAAGGAGAGACCAAAACCCCTAAGAGTAAGATCATTAGGTATGACCATTGTCTCACCACTTCCCTCGACAATTCAGGAAGCTCAGATTGAGGCTCTGAAGGAAGAGAAAAGACCTAATGAGAAAATCGACGGAATGGCCAAATGCAAAAATGGGTTCGTAAGAAAAACGGATGGAACTTTTTGTTTCAAGGACAGGAGTTGGATTCCACTCTACGGAGGTATACGAGACCTCATCATGCACGAATCCCATAAGACAAAGTATTCCATCCATCTGGGATCCGACATGATGTATCTTGATTTGAAAAAGCTGTATTGGTGGCCCAATATGAAAGCTGAGATTGCGACTTATGTCAGCAAATGTCTAACGTGTTCCAAGGTAAAGGCTGAACACCAGAGACCATCAGTGTGGAAAACTAGAAGAGGGGGGGTTGAATAGTTTTACGTTTTTTTAATTTATGAAAACTTTTGTTTACTTTTTAAAACTTCGATTCTATCTTATGTGAATTCAACTATTGATCAATATGAACAAAAGTAAACAAGTATAGATAAGCAATGCAAGTAAAGTAAATATAATGAAATGAAAGATAGAGATGGAAAGATCAAACCACAACAAGGAGATTTATAGTGGTTCGGCTACAAGGACACCTTCCTTGCCCTACTCCACTCCTCGATTCACCTACTCAAGAGTTTTCTTCACTATGTCAACAAACTCCCTTATGGCGGAGAAACCTTACACAACTTTAGCTTACACCGGTTTAACGACACAAAGCTAGATGTCGAGTTCTAATCGTAGCTAGAACCAATCTCACGACTTATACACAACTTCTACACAACTTAATCACGACTTCTTCACGACGGCTTCACGACTTCTTCTCTACGACTACTTCACAACTACTTCTACACTACTTCTTTACAACACAACTAGTTACTTACACTTAGATCAACTTATCACAACTATACAACACTTTACACAACTACAATGATGATATGAGTTAAGCTATAATACTTCTTCTCTAGTTGAAGGAGTATTCTTCTTTTGCACTTTGATGGTGGAAGCTTGGATCACTTAGAAACCAATGCTTAAGAGAATATGATCAAAGGGTTTTTGGAAAGGATTTACAAGATTTAAAACAGAAGGTATGGGGTGCAAAAGGTAAGTAAAAATCCAGGGGAAGGCTGGTATTTATAGGCAGAAAAACTGGACAGCTGGAACCTACTGGAGTGTGGCCGGCCCCCTTAAATAGGGGGACGGTCCCCTTAATTTTAACGGGGCCACCCCTCCCTAGCCGTTGCCCAGTTTTGTCTTTTTGTGGGGAAGGTTTTTCTGGAACATTTTTACTAATTTTGGTTGAAAATTTGAATTCATAAATTTATAATGAATTAAACCTTTTTATTTATTACCAAAAATGTTTTCCTAAAAGATATAAAATATTTTTGACATTTTATAAAAAATCTAGTGTTTAAGAAAATGTTCCTTTGATCATACAATGCATTACGCATTAGTTCATTCATACCTTAAGTGATTTGAGTTGTAGAAATAGATATTTACAACTAAATACTTGTTTACGTCATAATTTTCCGATTAATGATTTTACATTTTGTGATTATCAAAACGTAGAGATATCGAAAAATATTAATAACGTGTTTAGGCATTATTTATATCAACAATCTCCCCCTTTTTGATGATTACAAAATCTAAACTCATTAAATCTAAAAATTAGTTTTTAGACAAGTATTTAGTGAGTTTACATCTATTTCTCCCCCTTTTTGTAGAATCAAAAAGGTTTAACCGACAAGTTTTAAGTGTAAAAGTGTCGTATGAGAACTCCCCCTTGATGTGTACCCCCCCCCCCTCGTTTGGGGGCACCAAGGAAACGAGCTGTGGAACGCTTGCAAGAAAAATGTTAGAAGCACAAGTATATGTAACAACAATAAGTAAGCATATAGAATAAGAACATTCATTTAATAAAAGTGTTGTGTATAAATACACAACCAAGAAGATTACAACATAAGGCATGCAAACATTCAAACAAAAATAACTAATGATACTACATAATCGTCCTAGGAGTACATGATCTTCCATAGGGCTTGCATACAAAAAGGTTTTGAAAATTATTTTTAAGCATTGCATATGCTTAATTGGGTGAAAATGAAGGTGGTGGTGGTGTAGTGGGTGAAGGTGGTGGAGGTGGTGGTGGTGGTGGTGGTGGGTTGGTAATCATGTGTTCAAGTGATGAAAACATGTAGTGTATCTCATCTCTAAGACCAAAGATTATGGTCCGGTTATGGATGCAACAAAGACAATTGTCACCATGGGCTTCAAGCAATGCCCAAGGTATGGGAAAGAATGGTTGTGGGATTGGTGATGGTGAGAAATGAGCATCAAGAGGTGTGATGGGTGATAAGGAAATGGCAAGTTAGGTGGATGGAGGTTCTTGAGTGGATGGTGGTGATGATGCTCTTGGTGATGATGTTAGGTGAGTGTTGATGTAGTCATTGATGGATGAAGTGGATGGTGTGGAGGAAGATGATGCTCCATGGGTAGAGGGTGTTTTTGATGGTGCATTTGGTGCACTTGGGGATGAACTTTGAGGTGGTGGTGATGGAGTTTTGGTGTCATCTTGGGTTAAGTCAATAAAGAGTTGTTTTGGTGGTATGATGACAAGTCTTTGCTTCCTTGGAGTCTTAGAGATGGAGGATTTTGGTGATAACATGGTAGTTTTGGATGGGGAAGGATGATGGAATGAGTGGTGATTATATGGAGGGAATTTATAATATGAAAATGTGGTTGGTTTAGGTTAATTTTTGAGGTTTTGTAGGAAGATTCCAATACCAGTTCGTCCATAAGGAGAAATGGTAGCTGGGGCTAGATAAAAGGGGTCACATGATGCAAAAGAAAACTGTGAATTTTGCTGCCCAGATGGCCGGTCCCCTTAATTGCTGGCCGGCCCCCTTAAAATTAAGGGGACCGCCTAGGGAATTAAGGGGACCGCCCATCTGCTGTTTTCCCAGGCGACCAAATTTTGAAAAATTTCCAGAAAAGGGTCATTGTTAGGGTGTATTTGCAGCAAGCTTTATTTGGATCATGTATATAAAGAATGATTAAATAGTGGCATAAACATGTTTAAATAAGCATGTATACATTTAGGCAAACAAATAATCATATTATAGAATAAGCATGTTATTTAATCATTAGCAAGCATATTAATTTAAGCATAGCATTTAAGAACTAATCAAGAAAATAGATACTAACATACTATGCAAGAAATAAATAATTCTCAAATACAAAATAAAATGTCTAAACATAATATTGTTCAAAGAAGCCAACTTCCACATCTCATCTCTTCTTCTTTCCGAAAATATTCTTGAAAGCTTTTCCTATCGACTTGAAACCACCTCTAACTTCTTGATGCATCTGTTGAGTTGAAACCACCTCTAACTTGATAATCGGAATAGTTAAGTTCCGGGAGATTGTCCACGAACCTCGTGGGAGATGGAGTACTGACACGTGAGGTGCCTTCCTCCTCCTCATCATCATCTCCCCGATGACATGTGGAACTACGAGGTGCGTAGATATTAGGGCGTCTAGATTTGCCCTTGTCACTACGAGATCGACGAAGTTGGCTACGAGATAGAGGGCGTAGGACGGGATGAACGAATAGGTAAGCATCACTCTCAAGATGAGGGAAATGTTCCATGACATAACGATAGAGACGGGTGAGGAACATGCCATAGGGAAGGTTGGCGTTGGGAGTGTTTTTGGCTGACATGATGCGATAGACAAAGAGGTAAGCCAAATTGTATTGTTCTTCTGCAACAATACAATACAACATGTGAGCAATGCTCGCCGTGAGATGATCACGGTGACCACCGGTACCGAACGCATTCTTACGAATAAGTTCTTCCCAACGCTTCATGTCAGGGCTTAGCTCTTTAAGAATGATTTAGTTTGCATGAATTTCGACATTTTTTGACTTGATCCTTCGGCTAGTCATACCACGTTCTAGCTCGAGAAGTCCACGAATCTCGTCAGGAGAAGGAATATCATAATAGTATGGACCATTCTGAGGCCGATTTTTCTCAAGAGATGAGAGATCCCATTCATTTGAGAAAACGGCTTGACCGTTGTAAGGAATTTGGAGAATTCGACCAAACTGAGCTAGATCGAGAGTGATAAATTCATTTTGGATCATAAAGGAAATAAGAATATAGCTATATGGATCGGATTGCACCGTCACTTGGCTATAGAAGTCTAGAACAAAGCGAGGAATGATTGGCTCATTAATTTTGTAGAGACAATCGAGATGAACAATTGAGAACATTCGCTCAATTTGATCGGATTGATAGAAAGATGGATCGACAACTCTACCTTCATGAATGTTTCTATTTTCGATGGGTTGATAGAAACATGCAATAGAAGGAGATATGCCAGGAGTTTCGAAGACTTTTGGAATGTAGGCCTTGGTTTTCTAAAGATCACCGACTGTAGCTTTAGGCATTTTTACCTATACAAGAAAGCAACACAAAAAAAATAAGAAAATGACATGCATATATTATATATGCTACTTATGTGGGACGTAAACATACTTCGACTCTAAAACTTTAATCCTAAGAAGTAGTTTACAATGTTCCTTAGTTTTAATTTTTAACTCGCTTAAAATGTATTTTATGATGTTAAAGAATAGTTATAGGGATATTATGATAAGAAATCAAAAACATCCAAACGTTCCTTTATATATCATAAGCTACTTTGAAATGTGGCTAGATAAACATTATATTGTATATCTAGCTATTTCTTACGAGTGTTTGTGTTAAGTGACTTATTGAAAAAGGTGAAAACTTAGATTTTGACTTAAAAATCTCTTTCAAAATGTTATGCCAAACGCTCCCTTAATTATAAAAATAACTACTAATATTTCAATATACATATGAATTACGTATCTTGATGACTCAAAACAACTAATTGCGTGTTTATAAGCTTGGCAAGTAGTTGTGAACTTAATTTTGATTAAATTTCGATGACTCTAGCTCCTAATCCAAACACTCTCTTATATTTAACAAAAACATTTTTATGATTCGAAAAATATATTTTTAGTATTAAGAGGTTATGATGTAGCAATGTGATTAGTTTTAACAAGTGTTTATGGCATAATTCAACAATGTATAACAAGTTTTGAATATGAGTGTTTCGTTTTTCAAAGTTTTGACATGAGGGTATCTAATTACTTAGTATTTAGGTTGATTAAGCATTCTAATCCTATGGGGAGCATTTGATTATAACATTCCTAGACACAATTTCAACAAAAATTCGGATTTTGAAAAATTAAGTAAAAGACCTAATTATGATTAGACTCAAAATTGGATGAAATTAGATAAAATGTGTATTGGAAAACTTACAAAATGTGTTGCTAATCGAAATATAGGTGTTTGCCCCTTGCGAAATTAGTCGGAAATAGTGATTTGGTGAATGGTTTTGGGTTTGCAGCTCGTTCACAGCAGAGGATAGGGAAGGAGTGTTTGTAAAATGGAGTGTTTGGCAAAGAATTTTGGAAGAAAAACGAATTTGGTGGCAACAGTAGGCCGGTCCCCTTAATTATTAAGGGGACCGCCCCCGTTTACTAGCCGGTCCCCTTAAATATTAAGGGGGCCGCCTGCCAAAAATGGATTTTTGTCGGGTTTAGTTTCTGATAACAAAATATTTTTATGTATATAGATAGATTTATTATATATCAAAAATACGTTGGGTTTTATTGGCACTAGGAAGGAATACTTGACATTTTATTAACATTTCGTTAAGAAAATATTTCTTGAGAATTTTGGATAAAATGATCAAGATGTCAAGTCGACAAAGGTTTTAGGGAGTGAGAGTAAATGTGCATATATATATATATATATATATATATATATATATATATATATATATATATATATATATATATATATATATATATATATATATATAATATACATATATATATACATATATATATATATATATATATATATATATATATATATATATATATATATATATATATATATATATATATATATATATTGTGTGTAAACGTGGGATGTTGAATGGAGTCGAGAAATGATGAGGTAATGACGGAGATAGGTGCTGACGGCGATGGGAGTTTGTTTCATCCATAGTTTTCTTGACGCGACGATCGAAGTGCTGCTTCTACGTTAATCCACTTAACTCACTTCTCTTCATCACCATGAGTTATGTGATAGTGGACACGGAAGATTTTCGTGTTGAACGTTAAAGTTCAAAAGAGGCAAAGGGGGATAAAAAGGTTCGAGGACGAACAATTTCTTTTAGTTCTAGATAGTCAACAAATGACGTATCTAGGTTATGTGCGGATATATTTATATATGTATATAGTATATATAGTAATATGGATATATATATATATATATATATATTATATATATATATATAATGTATAAGGGATTATCTACTAACTAACATACAAGAACTAACTAAACTAGGCATTAAAAACTTACGGGGGCATGCAATTGGCTAGTTCATTAATCTACACATATAATGATGAGCATGAAAGAGAGGCGTACCTTTTAGTCTTCAACATGTGGTCTTCAAGCGCTTCAAAGCGTTTTTGACTTGTAGAAGTCAATCAAGGAAGAGATGCCAATAATCCAATGAGATAGCAATTTAGCCACTTGGTCCCCATTGTCTCATTGATCCAAAGTTGTTTGAACCAAAAATGGGTTGTAGTTGACTAGGATGCATGTATGGTGGAAGTATTCCCAAGGATTGAAGCTTGGTGGATTAGGGTAATTCCACATTGGGTAACTGTTATTATGACGGTTTGGTCTATTTTGGTTTCTTTTAGGTAGAGGAGTTTTAGGCCGAGGGTGAGGACTAGGTGGTCTTCTAAGAGGATGTGGTGTTTTTGACCTTAACTTTGGTTTAGAGTATTCTACTTCATTTTTTAAAGATGGTTTATAAAAGGTTTTTACTTCCTCATCACTAGCTATGGGTATTTTTCTATCTTTCATAAGTATATACTTAGGTTTTGACTCTAAAGGTTTTTGCTCACTAGTTTCACATTCAAATTTTACATTTTTAGTTTTACTATTTGAATCCTCAGTAGAATTAAATCCTAATCCGGTTTTATCACTTGATACTCTTTGAATACTTATTATTTCCCTAAGTGAATTACTACTATTTTCGAATTTGTTAAGTTTACAAATTTCCTTCCTAAGTATTTCGTTTTCATTTTTAGTTTCTTGACATGTTTTACATTCAAAAATTTCTTTCCCTTTTTCTAAGTTATGTAGTTTAATTTTTAATTCTAGTATTTCCTTTTCTAATTGGTTGTTTACATGTTTTAGTGATTTATTTTTACTTATTACTTTTTGACCTAGTTTGCATAGTCTATTATATTCACTATCTAAGTCTTTTTCATCTAATGATAAATATTCATCACTAAAGTATTCGGTTTCGGAATGTACCTCACTTGATGTCTTAGCCATAAGACATTTCTCCTCCTTTGTAGTTTCTTTCTCGTCTTCGTCACTATCACTCCATGCTCCTCCAACGAACGCCTTTTGGTTTTGCTCCTTTGACATCATAGGACATCTTCCGATAAGATGATTTGGATCACCGCATTTGAAGCACTTCCTCTCGCTCTGGCTACCTTTGTCGTCTTTGTTTCTTTGGAGTGTTTTCCTTTCGTCATGTGGTTATCTAACGAATCTTCCTCGTCTTTTGAAAAACTTCTTGAAGTCTCTTACGGCCATGGCATATTCTTCATCATCACTTTCGGAGGTTGAGCTATCCTCGTCACTTGATGCTTTCCTAGCTTTCAATGCGATTGACTTGCTTTGCTCTTTCTTTCCTTTGACCATCTCGGAGTCTTTCTTGATTATTGCTTCGTAGACTTTCAAGTTGCCAATCAACTCGTCAAGTTGAAGAGTTGACAAGTTCTTCGATTCTTCAATCGCCGTAACTTTAGCTCGCCATTTTGGATGAAGAGCCCTAAGAAATTTCCTGACAAAATTCTTACTAGAAAAACTCTCATCAAGTGCCTTTAAACTTGTGATGATTGTTGGGAATTAAATATTCAAGATGTTTAATATCAGGTTCTAATCCAAGAAATAATCTAAGTGTAATTCTGCTGCTAGTGCAAAATGGTTTCTGCTGATAATGTTGATTCTGCTGATAGTGATAAATGACTCTGCTGATAGGCTCGAACATTCTGCTGATGGATTCTGCTGATAGCGATAGATTGTTCCTGCTGATGGTTGGATAAGATCGAAAAGATATTTATTGTATTTTGGTCAACAATATACTGTAGATAATATCTTACTCCATGTGCTTAGTTAACAAGTTGTATACATAGATACATGTTGTATCTGATGTACTGACTCTCAATAGGATAAGTTAACAAAGTAATTCGGTCAAGACTTTAAGCAATATGTAAAGATCTCTTGGACTATAAAAGAGATCTTAGACTAGTGATAAGTATAAAAATTAAGTGTCAGTCCATGCATATGTTAGAACACTCATAACTGTTAGAACAAACACAAATATATCACAAGTGATAAAAACATAAGATTCAAGGTTGTAACCCTAGTGATATCTCAAGATCATTCGTATTATTATCTTTAATAATATTGAATCGTTTGGTGATAATCTTTATGTGTTCATTACTAACTAACAAACATAATAATTCCATTTCCATAACATACACAACCTTTTAAGTTTGGTTGAGTGAATTCCGCGCACTTAATCATTTTTAACACAACATATCATACACACAAAGTCACAAGGTTTAACCACCTTAATCGTGTGTCCAGGATCCTAGCAAGTGGTATCAGAGCTCAGGCTGAAATTGTTGTTTTTAGAAGAAACAAGAAATGGATGTACATGATGTTCAAACAAATGTTGCTGCAAAGTTGCCCATGATCAAACCCAATGAGTTTGAGTTATGGAGGATGAGAGTTGAGCAATATTTTATGGTTCAAGATTATGCTCTTTGGGACATAATTCAGTATGGTGATTCCTTCACTTTAGGCTATTCAGATGTTCTTGTTGAAGGGAAGACAGTTAGAAAAAGAAATACTGGACCAGTTTCCAATGATGAAAAGTTACAAAAGAGAAATGATCAGAAAGCAAGAAACTTGTTGCTTATGACCATTCCTGGTGAGCAGATGTTATCTTTTAACAAATATCTTGATGCAAAAACTCTTTTTGAAGAGATTTGTGCATGGTTTGGTGGTAATGAAACTACCAAAAAGACACAGAAGACTTTACTAAAGCACCAATTTGAAAACTTTACTGCTTTTAGTAATGAGTCTCTTGACAAACTATTTTCAAGACTACACAAGCTTGTCAGTCAGTTAGCTGTGTTGGGTGTTGAGACTGAGAAGGAAGATCTCAACATGAAGTTCTTGAAAAGTCTACCTGGTGATTTTCATACTCATGTTATTGTCTGGATGAACAAACCAGAAATTGAAACAATGAAGCTCAATGATTTGTTCAATAACTTTAAAATTGTTGAACAAAGTCTAAAGAGAGGTGGAAATTATGGTACTAGTTCTGGGAATGCTGCACTTTTATCAGTTCCTAGTGTTAGTCATATAGAGGAGGTAGATGAAGTTGAAAGTGTTTCTTATGTTACTTATGGTGGTCCTTCTACTAGTTTACAAAAGGATATTGCTGGACTTGGAGATCCAACATTTTATGCCTTTATAACCAGTCAAGCTAGTGGTTCTCCTTTAAATCATGAAGACCTTGAGCAGGTAGATGGTGATGATTTGGAAGAGATGGATATTAAGTGGCAAGTTACTTTACTTAGCATGAGGGCTAAGAAGTTTTGGCAGAAAACTGGAAAGCAAATTACCATAAATGGTAATGATACTGCTGGGTTCGATAAGAAGAAAGTAGAATGTTTTAACTGTCATAGGTTGGGACACTTTGCTAAAGAATGTAGAAGCCCAAGGAAGCAGGATAATAGGAACACTTGGTATAAACAAGAAAGGAATAAGGAAGTACTGGTGGAAGAGCCAAAGGCTATGCTGGCTATTGATGGTATTGGATATGATTGGAGCTCTATGGCTACTGAAGAGGATGCACCACCAAATGCTGCTCTTGTTGTCGATGAGATTGCTCTAATGGCTTCTTCTGATTCAGAGGTAGATACCATTCCTACTTGTACTAATTCATGTCCTAATCTTAAAAATTATGAAGACATTAAAAAGAGATTTGATGCTTTTAGAGAAGAGTTAATTGATGCCCTTCATAATTTAGCTAATCATAAGAGGTGTGTAGGAGTTTTAGAAAAATAGATTCTACATTATAAAAGGAATGAATCTACGTTTACTGATGACTTAAATGCTTTAAAAAGAGGAATAGTATTTAGAGATCAATTACTTAATGATCAAAGTAGACAGTTATCTGAAGTCAAAACTGAAAAAGAAAATGTTAAGGTAACTATAGATACTCTAGCACATGCCTTAGAAGGAATGAATAAGATTTGGGAAGCTCAGGTAATTGATAAAGCTAATTCAGGTGTAGGTTACAAAACTGTCCCTCCACCATATAGAGGTGTTCCTTCACCTCCAGGTTTTGACCTAGCACATACAGGTTTAGCTGAGTTTCAAGAACCAATCATGGAATATGGTTCTAAGACTAGTAAGAGTCTTAAGGTAGCAAAGATAAGTAAAAGTTTAGATAAAACTTTACTTTATCGGGACAAGGTGTCCTTTGCTAAGAAAGGAGAAACTATAGTTGTTGAAGATTGTACAACTGATAGTGATGATGATGAAGAAGAACAGGTTATGTCTAAACCTGAAGTGGTTAAGAAAGTAGAAACAAGTGTTTCTAAGGTAGTCAAACACAATACTGATAGGCCTAAATCAAACATTAAGCATGTTAGGCAACCAGTTAGATATTGTGAGCAATATAGAACCACCAACAAGCCCAGAGGTAACCAAAGGAATTGGAACAACCTCAAGTCTAACCAATTAGGTGATGACTTTGCTTTTTATATTAAAGCTTGTTATACATGTGGTAGTTTTGACCATCTTGCAGTTTTCTGCAACCAATGGGTAACTGGGTATGAAAACCATAGAGTGAATCACAAAAGGCAAACACCTAAATCTCACTTTCACTCTAGTTCTAAGAAATCAAACCCCAGAGTAGTCAAAAACAAGTCTATCTCAAAATCTGATCCTGCTGATAGACCAAATGATCCTGCTGCTAGAAAATTTGTTCCTGCTGCTCGACCATTTATGACTATTAACCCAAAATCAACAGCTAAAGGTGCAAAATCATTTTTCAAACTTGCACCTACAACTGTTCTAAGGCCCATTCAAACAAAGGCAGTGGTCCATAAACAAATTTGGAGACCAAAGAGTTCAACTACAAAGTTAGCAGACTCTGCTGATAAGCTTGAGGTTCACTCTGCTGCTAAGGGAAAAAGGGCAAATGCTGTTAAGGCCTCAGCATGTTGGATTCACAAATCCAATGTTGCATCAACTATCCTCAAAAGATTTAATTACATTGATGCAAGAGGCAGATCCAAGTCAGTAATGGCTTGGATCCCCAAAAGAAACTAACACTCTTATTTGTGTGCAGGAACATTCAAATGATCAGGAAGAGGATCAAGGATACTCAGATAGTGGATGTTCAAGGCACATGACAGGCAACATGTCTTATCTCTCAGATTTTGAAGCTTTCAATGGAGGATATGTTACCTTTGGAGGGGGTGTTCGTGGCAAAATTTCTGGTAAAGGTACAATCAAAACCGGAAATTTAGATTTTGAAGATGTGTACTATGTAAAAGAGCTAAATTATAATCTTTTTAGTGTTTCACAAATGTGAGACTGAATGTCTTGTACTTTCTCCTGATTTTAAGATGCCTGATGAAAGTCAAGTACTTCTTAGAATTTCTAGAAAGGGCAATATGTACAGTGTAGACATGAAGAATATTATTCCTAAAAAGAATTTAACTTGTCTTGTTGCAAAGGCCACATTGGATGAATCAATGAAATGGCATAGAAGGCTTGGTCATATTAACTTCAAAACCATAAATAAAATTGTTAAGAATGGTTTGGTAAGAGGTTTACCTCACAAAAGATTTGAAAATGATCAAACATGCATTGCTTGTCTAAAAGGCAAACAACACAAAGCCACTTGTAAGCCCAAGATTTTTAACTCTATCAATCAGTCTTTGTTTATGCTGCATATGGACTTATTTGGACCTGTTTCAGTAATGAGCATAATGCATAAGAGATATTGTCTAGTTATTACTGATGACTATAGTAGATTTACATGGGTTTTCTTTTTAGCCACTAAGGATGAGACATCAAGCATCCTTAAGGACTTCATTAAACAGATAGAAAACCAAGTAAGCAAGAAAGTGAAAGTCATTAGAAGTGATAATGGGACAGAGTTTAAGAATAGAGTTATGGATGATTTCTGCAAAGAAAAAGGTATTAAGAGAGAATTTAGTGTTGCTAGAACACCACAACAGAATGGTGTAGCTGAAAGAAAGAATAGAACACTAATTGAAGCTGCTAGAACAATGTTAGCTGATTCTAAGGTACCAATAAATTTTTGGGCAGAGGCAGTCAACACTGCTTGCTATGTTCAAAATAGAGTTTTAGTTGTGCAGCCTCACAATAAGACATCATATGAACTTTTTAATGGTAGAACTCCTGCAATAGGATTTCTTAGACCTTTTGGATGTCATGTGACAATACTCAATACCTTAGACCATTTAGGAAAATTCGATGGTAAGGCAGATGAAGGTTTCTTTGTTGGTTATTCTCTTAATAGCAAAGCATTTAGAGTTTACAACACAAGAAAAGAAATAGTAGAAGAAAATCTACATGTGGAGTTTTTAGAAAACAAATCCAATATAGAAGGTCAAGGACCAAAATGGCTATTTGATCTAGAGTATCTAACAAATTCAATGAATTATGTGCCTTTTGTTGCAAAAACTAATGATTTTCTAGGTTCAAATACAACAAATGAGGCAGAGTTAGAGAAAGATCAAAATGATGTGATAATGCCAATATGGTCAAGTTCAATTGTGGAATCAACTTCGACAACTGATGAATCTTCTTCTAGTAAGGCTAAAGAAGATGTTGAAGATGAAAGTAAAGAATATGGAACTCAGGAACAACAAAGTGTTTCTGCTGGTAGTATTTCTGTTGCTGCTGGTAGTGTATCTGTTTCTGCTGATGACTCTGCTGATAAGCTTACTGATTCTGCTGTTCGGCCAAATGACTTTGCTGCTGGCCCTTCAGAAACATAAGAAGCAGAATTCTCAGATAATGAGGTGGATTTCAACAATCTTCCATCAAATTGTCAAGTTCCTACTACACCACAATCAAGAATTCACAAAGTTCACTCCCTGGATCATGTGATTGGAGATATACAGTCAGGTGTGAAGACAAGACAACAATTGAAGTCTTCAGACCAACAAGGGCTTCTTGATGCCCTTTATGCTTCAAAACAGCATGAGCTTTTAAACTCTTGCTTGTTTGTATGTTTTCTCTCACAAGTTGAACCAAAGACAATTCTTACAGCCCTAGATGATTCAAGCTGGTTAGAGGCTATGCAAGAAGATCTTTTTCAGTTCAAGATTCAAAAGGTTTGGGTGCTAGTTGATTTACCTACAGATGTGAAGGTAATTGGCACTAGATGGGTTTTTAAGAACAAAAGGGATGAAAGGGGAATAGTGATCAAGAATAAGGCTAGATTAGTAGCGCAAGGGTACACACAAGAAGAAGGGATAGATTATGATGAAGTTTATGCTCCAGTAGCAAGGATTGAGGCAATTAGGCTGTTTCTAGCTTATGCTTCATTTTTAGGCTTCACAGTCTACCAAATGGATGTCAAAAGTGCATTTTTATATGGTAAAATTGAAGAAGAGGTGTATGTTTCACAACCTCCAGGCTTCATTGACCCATTACATCTAAACAAAGTGTACAGAGTAGTGAAAGCTCTCTATGGCCTTCATCAGGCACCAAGAGCTTGGTATGCAACACTAGCTTCCTACTTATTAGAAAATGGATTTCAAAGAGGAAAGATTGATCAGACACTGTTCATCAAACAGCACAAGAAGGATCTTCTGTTAGTGCAGGTGTATGTGGATGACATTATCTTTCGATCTACTAGGAAAGATATGTGTTTAGAGTTTGAGAAGCTTATGAAAGATAAGTTTCAGATGAGTTCTATGGGAGAACTTACATTCTTTTTGGGTTTGCAAGTTAAGCAATCATCTGAAGGCATATTTATTAGTCAAGACAAATATGTTGCAGAGATACTTAGAAAATTTCAATTTGCTGATTCAAAAATAGCAAGGACACCAATGGACTCTGAGAAGCACCTTCTGAAAGATGAAGATGGAGAGAATGTAGATGTACATAATTACAGATCTATGATAGGCTCTTTGATGTACCTTACATCATCTAGACCTGATATCATGTTTCCTGTTTGTGTTTGTGCAAGATTTCAAGTTACTCCAAAGGTTTCTCATTTAACTGCAGTCAAGAGAATTTTTAGATATCTCAAAGGTCAACCAAGGTTGGGTATATGGTATTCTAGAGAATCTCCTTTTGACTTGGTAGCATATTCGGATAGTGATTATGCTGGTGCTAGCTTGGACAGAAAGTCAACAACTGGAGGATGTCAATTCCTTGGGTGTAGACTTGTCTCATGGCAGTGTAAGAAGCAAACAAGTGTGGCAAATTCAACAACTGAAGCTGAATACATAGCTGCTGCAAGTTGCTCTAGTCAAGTTCTATGGCTTCAAAACTAACTCCTTGATTATGGGTACAATTTCTTAAACACTGTTATTCATATTGATAATAGTAGTACAATTTGTATTATTAAAAATCCAGTGCAACATTCTAAAACAAAACACATTGAAATTAGACATCACTTTATAAGAGACTGCAATGAGAAAAGATTAATTCAAGTTCTTAAAATTGCTTCAGAACATAATTTTGCAGATCTGCTAACAAAAGCTTTTGATGTTTCAAGGTTTCAGTACTTGGTAGCAAGTATTGGAATGCTTAATCTTTAAATTTTCAATATGATGTGTTTTTGTAAATAAATTTTTGTTGTTGCTGCTGATTGATAAGGTACTTCTAATGTATCATAAGGTACTGCTAAGCACACAAGGTGCTGCTAGTACAAATGTAAATTGTGTTATTCATACGATTAGTCTTTTGATTATTCTAATGCAAGACAAGTACAAATTTATTTTGTTCTTTTGGTTTTAGACTAACAATTTCAGGTATGAATATGTGAACACAAAGGATGTTTCAAGTGAAATGGAAACAGCAGAATTGAGATATTAGCTACTGACCATAATAGATTTATGATGGACTGAGTTTGGGACTTTAAAGCTCCTTAGAACTTCTTTCTTGAAATCTAGTTATGATATTTCACATTGAATTGATGACTTAGTTGATCAGATAGTAACTGATGCAACTCACTTTCTATCATTTTATACTTTTAAGTATAATGTGCAAGTCTGAGGACATCTGATAGAAAGAACAGCTAGTAAAAGTGAATTTAACACTTGTGTTAGAGGCAACAATTACTATGAGCTGGAAACCCTGTCAGGAAAGCTCTTTGAATGAGTTTATCTGCACATAGGCAGTTATTTATAACTAAAAAATATTGGTTCTCACACAACCAGAGGTTGCTTTAAACCGAAATGTTGATTAAGTGTCTGTTATACACTTGATTCCTTCAAAATGGTTGAAAGTAGTATGATTTTTCAATTCTAAAATTCATGAACATACTGCTATGTCAAATGATTTCTTAAAAGGATTTTCAAGGATTCACAAAAACCATTCATTAATGGATCATGAATCAAAATGTCCACTGATTCACCTCTCATAGGAGTTAACACACCTAGAAGTGATGAGGGCAGTAACTTAAAATCTTAAGGAATTAATGGCTTCATGTACAATATTGTCTGACAACAAGTTCACATTGATAGATCAGTCAAAGGTACATTGTGAGATCTTCCAAACAAGGGGAGGAAAAAGGAAGTTATTTGCTTCAGGGGAGGTAACAATCTCAGGGGAGGAAATAATGGCCCAGAAAAGGAAGATAATCCAATAAAAGGAAGGAGAAGACAAGAGAATACAAGATGATGAGGAGGTTGAGAATGACAAGAACATTCCAAAGGAGAAAGTTCTATCTAGATCAAACGAAGAAAAGTTTCAATTTCACTTCCAAGACATGCTGGTTAGATGATTTCACTTGTTGAAACAAGCATCCAAGATACACAGCATCATTGCCTCTTATAATTCCTCCATCCAAGGAAATTGCACCATCTTTTAGTCCAAGATTGGTTCAATATGTTTTGATATTGCTAAAGTCAAAGAAGAGCAAAGTAGATGAATTACTGAGAAGATATTCAATCTTGAAGAACATAAGTGTTTGAAAGATCTTCAATCCAAGATTTAATTCAGAAACATGTTTGAAAGGATTCACATGTTTAGGGGAGGATTGTTGGGAATTAAATATTCAAGATGTTTAATATCGGGTTCTAATCCAAGAAATAATCTAAGTGTAATTCTGCTGCTAGTGCAAAATGGTTTCTGCTGATAATGTTGATTCTGCTGATAGTGATAAATGACTCTGCTGATAGGCTCAAACATTCTGCTAATGGATTCTGCTGATAGCGATAGATTGTTCCTGCTGATGGTTGGATAAGATCGAAAAGATATTTATTGTATTTTGGTCAACAATATACGGTAGATAATATCTTACTCCATGTGCTTAGTTAACAAGTTGTATACATAGATACATGTTGTATCTGATGTACTGACACTCAATAGGATAAGTTAACAAAGTAAGTCGGTCAAGACTTTAAGCAATATGTAAAGATCTCTTGGACTATAAAAGAGATCTTAGACTAGTGATAAGTATAAAAATTAAGTGTTAGTCCATGCATATGTTAGAACACTCATAACTGTTAGAACAAACACAAATATATCACAAGTGATAAAAACATAAGATTCAAGGTTGTAACCCTAGTGATATCTCAAGATCACTCGTATTATTATCTTTAATAATATTGAATCGTTTGGTGATAATCTTTATGTGTTCATTACTAACTAACAAACATAACAATTCCATTTCCATAACATACACAACCTTCTAATTTTGGTTGAGTGAATTCCGCGCACTTAATCATTTTTAACACAACATATCATACACACAAAGTCACAAGGTTTAACCACCTTAATCGTGTGTCAAGGATCCTAGCAATGATTGTGTTAAACCTAGCAAACGCATTATCAATTGATTCCTCTTCCGGAATCGTGAATTGTTCATATTGTTGAACAAGAAGATCTATTTTATTATCTTTGACATGACTATTACCTTGATGAGTTATTAGTAAAGAGTTCCAAATTTCTTTTGCGGTTTCGCACGTAAAGATTCTTTCGTATTCTTTACGTGGTAACACATTATAAATAACCAATTTAGCCTCATTATTTTTAGAAAGTTTTCTTTTTAAATCATCACTTTGTTTTTCAAAAGGTACAACTTCATCCTTTTTAGTTTCAAGATTATGTTGAATAGGTAAAAAATCACCATTAGTAATAACATGCCAAAGATCTAGATCTTTTGACTTCACATAAGTTTCGAATCGATTTTTCCAATATAAAAATCCATCACTTTCAAATAGTGGTGGTCTTTGCATAGATTGCCCTTCTAAATATTTTTCAGATTCCATAGATCGTTTCAAGTTTTAAAATACAGTTTATTTTAAAAATCTTGTTTCACGTGGCTCTTGATACCAATTGTGGAAAACTAGAAGGGGGTTGAATAGTTTTACGTCTTTTTAATTTATGAAAACTTTTGTTTACTTTTTAAAACTTCGATTCTATCTTATGTGAATTCAACTCTTGATCAATATGAACAAATGTAAACAAGTATAGATAAGCAATGCAAGTAAAGTAAATATAATGAAATGAAAGATAGAGATGGAAAGATGAAACCACAACAAGGAGATTTATAGTGGTTCGGCTACAAGGACACCTTCCTTGCCCTACTCCACTCCTTGAGTCACCTACTCGAGAGTTTTCTTCACTATGTCAACAAACTCCCTTATGGCGGAGAAACCTTACACAACTTTAGCTTACACCGGTTTAACGACACAAAGCTAGATGTCGAATTCTAATCGTAGCTAGAACCAATCTCACGACTTGTACACAACTTCTACACAACTTAATCACGACTTCTTCACGACGGCTTCACGACGGCTTCACGACTTCTTATCCACGACTACTTCACAACTACTTCTAAACTACTTCCTTACAACACAACTAGTTACTTACACTTAGATCAACTTATCACAACTATACAACACTTTACACAACTACAATGACGATATGAGTTAAGCTATAATACTTCTTCTCTAGTTGAAGGAGTATTCTTCTTTTGCACTTTGATGGTGGAAGCTTGGATCACTTAGAAACCAATGCTTAAGAGAATATGATCAAAGGGTTTTTGGAAAGGATTTACAAGATTTAAAACAGAAGGTTTGGGGTACAAAAGGTAAGTAAAAATCCAGGGGAAGGCTGGTATTTATAGGCAGAAAAACTGGACAGCTGGAACCTACTGGAGCGTGGCCGGCCCCCTTAAATAGGGGGGCGGTCCCCTTAATTTTAAAGGGGCCGCCTAGTATAATTAAGGGGGCCGCCCCTCCCTAGCCGTTGCCCAGTTTTGTCTTTTTGTGGGGAAGGTTTTTCTGGAACATTTTTACTGATTTTGGTTGAAAATTTGAATTCATAAATTTATAATGAATTAAACCTTTTTATTTATTACCAAAAATGTTTTTCTAAAAGATATAAAATGTTTTTGACATTTTATAAAAAATCTAGTGTTTAAGAAAATGTTCCTTTGATCATACAATGCATTAAGCATTAGTTCATTCATACCTTAAGTGATTTGAGTTGTAGAAATAGATATTTACAACTAAATACTTGTTTACGTCATAATTTTCCGATTAATGATTTTACATTTTGTGATTATCAAAACGTAGAGATATCGAAAAATATTAATAACGTGTTTAGGCATTATTTATATCAACAATCAGGTTTGCTCGTACAACCTGAAATCCCAGAATGGAAATGGGAACGTATAACCATGGATTTTATCACCAAATTGCCCAGAACGCCAAGTGGCTATGACACAATTTGGGTGATCATCGACCATCTTACCAAATCCGCTCACTTTCTGCCGATTAAGTAAAACGCCAGTATGGAATAGCTTGCACAGCTGTATTTGAAAGAAATAGTTGCTCGACACGGAGTTCCACTTTCAATCATAACTGACCGAGATAGTCGTTTTATGTCGAATTTTTGGAGATGTTTGCAAGACGCTTTAGGAACCGACTTAGATATGAGCAAAGCATAGCACCCACAAACGGATGGTTAAAGTGAGAGAACCATCCAAACCCTAGAAGATATGCTGAGAGCGTGTGTGATAGACTTTGGTAACAGTTGGGATAGACACCTACCGTTAGCCGAATTTTCTTACAATAATAGTTATCACACAAGCATTAAAGCCGCACCATATGAGGCACTATATAGTAAGAAATGCAGATCCCCGATCTGCTGGGCTGAAGTTGGAGAGAGCCAACTCTCTGGTCCAGAGTTAGTGCAAAAGACTTCAGAAAAGATCGTACAGATCAAGAACCGAATGCAAGAGCCCCGAGACTGACAGAAAAGTTATGCTGACAAAAGACGAAAACCACTTGAATTTCAAGTTGGAGATCGTGTCATGCTAAAGGTATCGCCATGGAAAGGCGTGATCTGTTTCGGGAAACGTGGAAAGCTAAACCCTCG
Source organism: Artemisia tridentata subsp. tridentata (assembly GCA_021014915.2). Classification (NCBI taxonomy): domain Eukaryota; kingdom Viridiplantae; phylum Streptophyta; class Magnoliopsida; order Asterales; family Asteraceae; genus Artemisia; species Artemisia tridentata. Next base: position 291,281,512 of record CP139501.1, read on the forward strand.
ATATATAGGTCCTTTCAAAATTCTCACGAGAATAGGATCGGTAGCTTACCGACTTGAGTTACCTCAAGAACTCAGTTCCGTGCACAACGTGTTCCACGTGAGCAATTTAAAGAAGTGTCTTTCCGACGAAGACCACGCCATTTCCCTAGAGGAAATCCAAGTTGATGATAGATTGAACTTCGTCGAAGAACCCGTCGAAATAATGGATCGAGAGATCAAACGACTAAAACAAAGCCGTATACCTATCGTCAAAGTCTGTTGGAACTCCCGTAGAGGTCCCGAGCACACATGGGAACGGGAGGATGAGAAAAAACGGAAATACCCACACCTCTTTACACACCCAGCGGAAAACCCTAAGTGAAAACCGAGGACTGTTTTCGTTCCTTAGACGGGGAGGATGTGACAACTGGTAAAATTTCCCAAATATTTATATTATTGACAATTCATTTCTGTGACTAGGACACCTGACTAGACCATTATGTGTTAAAACGGATAACAGACCTGCACATATTGTCACCCAGAAATCTCACCAAGGAACAGTGAAATTATCACATCTCATGATTTACTCATGTTATTGTATTGAAAATGGGAGGTTATCCCAGTTTCACATGGACAGACACCACACGCAGACCGAAATAAATCTGAGGTTCAGAAAATGCTAAGTGAATAATTAAGGACTAGAAATAAATTCAAATATTACATAACGACTCTAGAAATATAAAGTCTCAAATTTGAAACAGTTTCAAGACGAATCCGAATTTGAGACAGTTAGACGAAACACGGGTATTAAAATTCCCCACCTTAGCTAAAAACCCACTCAAATACTTGAAATTAAATCCACCCTTCCACTAACACATAAACCCAAATGTCTGTAACCCTATCTTTATTTTTGTCGCCTCCTTTATCTTCCCCAAAAGCTCGAACCATCACCATCTCCAACCCAGGCACATTAATTCCCATTTACTTAGAACCTTTGTCTTCTTCACAGTCACGAGCCAAGATAGGATAAGTAACCATAGAAATAGAGATAACGCACTAAAAGGGTAGGATTATCCACCCCAAATCCGAAAGACCATATGGAGTTACTCTCCAATACACTCCTTAAATCCGCGCCTCCAAGATGGATTCGAATCACACAATCATCAAAACACACCGAAAATCTGAGAAGTTTTCAAGAAAAGGGTCGAGCTGTGATTCGATTGGAGGTTAGGGTTGGGTGATATTGGAGCAGTTGGGTCTCAGATTGGAAGGTTCATCCAAGTGTTCATTCACCAAGGAAATCTTTGTAAGGTTAATTTTGATCTTAGATTCAGCTAGTTATGTTATTATTTATTTTCATGAGAATCGTTTATAAGTAAGAAAAGTTGGTCGAATAGTTGAATAAGAAAAATTGATAATGATATTATTGTGTTTCTGTCGAAATAGTACCTAGGCACACCAATGATTTTGAGGAGAAATCTTAAGTAAGGAATGTTAGTTTAGGCCGAATGACGAAATTCCAGGATTAGAGGATTGTGATAAAGTTAGTATTGGTTATTGTTGTCATTCAAGTGGCGTAGGAACCACCTCGGTGGGATTAGATTATTCATGGTTGTTTTAAGTTCGAACCCACTAAGAGGAATGGATTCATGAGACTGGAAATATTGTGAAATCGAATAGGCCACTAGACCCATGTTTAAGATGTATTCGAGATGCCTAGGAACCACAGGTTCATGGTTCGAACCTGTGGAAGATTTGGGTTAAATAGAATAGCTTGAATGGTATCCCAAGTGTGCAAAGTAGAGGTCGAATAGGCAAGGAAATGACACCACGTCTAGAGGACAAATAAACCATGTTGATAGACACCATTTGATCACAAACCATGAGCCTTGTACCCACGGTTCAAATCTTAGATTAACTCAATTAACCCCGAACCTAAAACCTCGACAAAGGATAGCATCATTTGCTCAAATTAGACCCAATAGGTAAGATTGAAGTCGAATATGAGTACTAGTGACTTGTTGAGATACACCCAAGAGAGACTAGCAAATAAGGAATAATTAGAACGCAAATAGCCAAGCTTTGAGGTCCTTTAGCTGCACCCAAGTCGATTAGAGATGAACCAAGAACCTAATATGTGACCACCACTTAGACCCCCAAAGACTTGAAGTCAAGTAATACTCGACGTTGGTCACAAGGTAAGGCCGAGTATAACACCCCCATTTTCGGAACGCAGCGGAATACAACATGGGGTGTTATCTATTAGTCACATAGTACAAGTCATAGGAAACATCAAAATAATTAAAGATGTTTTTAAACAAAATTCACATTTGATATAATCAGAGTTTAACAAAGTTAGGTCCCAAAAGTTTTAACCAAGACAAGAGTCCAAAAGATACACAATTTAAACACAACATTATTTTTTGAGTTATTAAAAGTTCCATCAAGTGTGAAATAACACGTGTCCATCCATCCATGTCCTTGCACGCCCATCCAAACATTAAACATCAACGGACCTGAGATAAAACATGCTAAAAAGTCAACACAAAGGTTGAGTGAATTCATAAAGCTTAATAAATAATAAGTTGAATTCAAGCATTATTCATAAATTGACATGTAACGAATACAAGTCGGGAAATAAGATTATAGCATCGAGCTCATGAAACCGAACCTTGACTGAAATTTAATAATGCCCCTTGTGAGGTAGTTTGCCAACTACCACGAATTCTCAATATTATGCTACCCGTTAAATAATGAGCGCTACTCATCCGGACAGGCTCGTCAAGCCAAATATGCATATTCATAATAATAGCGTTCCCCCATGGAATTAACGGTTCATGAAATTAGGGACTTAAATGGCAAAAGCTACTCAATAACTATAATCGTGTAATCGGGTCAAGCATACCAAAAGCTACTTGTATTCAGTTTTAAAAACTAGCATGTATCCCCCTCGCGAGGTTATAAAACATTAAAATGAGTAAAGGCGAGGCTATGAACTCACCGAAATCGAAAGTGAACAATCAAGTGAAGAAGTCAAGTAATAACCGCAAGAACCTGACGAGCAACCTAGAATATACTCGCGTGTCTTAGCCTTTATGAATAATGATACAATCATTATTATATGCTATATAAATTACGATCTCAATTATGCTTGGTACATAATATTTAAATAATTATCAAGATTTAATTTAGCCTTTTAAAAATGATTACATATGTGAAATATTTATTTTCTTACCCAATTTCAAGTTTTATATCAATATTTGTTCTTAAGTCCAAAATAAGTATTAAGGTTCAATTTTAGTCAAAGGGTTCCATTCTTAGTCAAAAGGTTCAGATTATGTCTAAAGGTCCAAAATATATTAGGTGGTTCAAAATAAAACTTAAGGGTCCAAATTCATAAGTTATTAACCTTTTTTTAACTTTTAATTACAAAGCTGATGGAATTTTTATAGCTTAACCACTTTCAAAAATTCATAACTTGTAAACCGTAAGTCAAAAAATTATGTTCTTTATATCTTTAGCTTCCTCAATGTCCCTACTTTACTGTAAAAATAAGTTTACTAAAAAATATCCAGGTATAACCACTTTTTACAATTTTTCTTTACAAGTCTGTCTAAATGGTCAAAGTGACTCAGTTTTGTGTCTTACCAAAACGGCCATAACTTGAAATCTACAAGTCCTATGAAGGTAAACTCAATTGGAGATGATAGATCTACTTGTCTACTACCGTCTACTTATTTAGTTTTCAAAAAGTTATGGATTAAAACTCAACTTATGCCCTAAATACCAACAGTATACCATTCTGACCCAGTTTCGCCAAAAAATTCATATCTCACTCATCGTGTATCGTCTCGGAAATTGCCACCTGTGGAGATGACCACTAGACATAGATCTACAACTATATATTTTTAGTTTAAGTCAAAAGTTTACTGATTCATACAGTTTATTCCAGTTTTACCCCTGATCAGAATAGTGTTTTCATAACCAGTCCTTTTTAGTGTTTTCTTGTAATTTTTAATATATACCAAGCATATTCAAGCATCAAGAACTTATATAACATACAAAATACATAAAATAACATGAATCTCAGTAGTAAAATGAACAAAAGAAATGAGTGTTGGTTCCTTACAAAAGATTGGTGAATGGAAAACAAGATATCAAGAACAAGAACCTCTAATCCTAAATCACCAACTAAACCCAAGCTTCCAAAGCTTTTACTCAAATCAATATGAACCCTTTTTAACCTTGTAGAAACACTTCTATTGAGGCTTGTAGGTTGGAGAAAAGAACCCTTAACAAACTTGATGAAGACTTCAAGAAAATACCAAGATTTGATGAGATTTATGTGTTGTTTAAGTGTAGTAAATCAAGAACAAGACTAGGACTTCAAGATCTATAATCTATGATCAATAATTTAGTGAAAATTTAGATGAAATAGGTGATTTAGATCTGTTCTTGGTCGTTCATACCAAGAGGGAGAGAAGAAGAAAATGAGTTTTTGGGTGGTGATACAAACTAGGTATGAATGAGTGTGTTTTCTTGAAAATGAAAACAAAATAAAGTGTTGGAGTAAATAAAAAGGGGGTAGGCCGGTTTTTGGGGCTCCCAAGGAGTCTTACCTTTTATTATTTTATAAAAATACATTATATACATGTTTTGTACAAGTATCATAAGTCACGGAGTGAGTTTGAAGGCCAACGGGGCTAAACCGGTAACGTTTTATGCATAGTTTGTGAGAATAAATGTCATGAAGATAATATTTTCATAAAAATGTCATATTTAACTTAAAATGACCCAAATTGATGTTTCATATGTTTCCCGAGCCTTTCGGAGTGTTAATATGTCTTTAAAGCTTAAACCGCGAGCCGAAAACGCGAATTACGCAGTACCGGGTGACTTGAAGACGTGAATTTTAGGAAAATGTTATAAAAATATTATGAAATTGTTATGAAGTGTTAAAATGACTAATATTAATATTTCATGAGAGCCTTGGGTTTGCTGGAGTGTTAAAACGAAATTAAAAATAAAAAACGCAGACTGAAAACGCGAGTTGTTACCAAAATTTGACAAAATCGTGAAACGAAACAGCAAATGTGAAATATAGAAGTTTTGAATATTAGGAGTATATGATGGAATATTAAATCACTTATGACATGAAAACGGATAAAAATCCTAACACGGCTCATGAATAGCTACAAACGCGAAAATTGCTAAATCGGGTGAAAAGTAAAAATGAAATTTTTGCTCAAGTGAAAATAGAAATAGAATGTGAATTAGATATTGATCTTGAAATTACGAAATGTCACACTGAGACTATGATGAGGAACCCCTCATGGCTGCGAGACAGAGTACTCCAGGAAAAACTTCACCAAGTTGGTTACTTGGTGCAAGTCTGTACAAATCCTAAATGAATTACCAGGCCAAGAAACCCAAAAACCAAGCCCAAATAAGAGCCTATTGATAGTCCATTAGATAGCCTTGGACCCATCTCGTATTATGGGCCGACGTATAAGCCTGTTAGCCCATCAGATTTGATGTTAAACTCAGCCCACTAGACAACCTATTAACCCGCCTGTAATATGGGCCTGCGTAGGACCCTTTAGCCCACCCGGATTAGCTTTGAAATACAGTTCATTAGTAACCAGTTTCCCCCATCCTTGAACCCATGGATCGCAGCCCATTAGTGCCATTAGTACCATTAGTGCTAATAATCATTCGAATGACAGTTATATAAACATTGTCGAGAACAACTAAAAGGAATCAATAGCCGATTACAAACTAATGTATATTAACTAACGTTTAAAACTTGTAATAGCCGAAACACAAAATAAACATGAAAACTTATTAATTTACATAAAACTTGTATAGTCAAGAATGTAAACATTTGGATATAAAATTATTCAACTTATAATTATGTAAAAAAAACAATTATAGCCGAAAACAAAAGCGTAACATCATTTACGTTAACATATTTGAACTTAAAAGCTTGTATAGCTGAAATGATAGACACAACGAAAACAATTAACTAGGCTAATATATTCATACATTGTACAATTAATTTTTACGATTCACTTTGGAAAAAGATAGAAATATATAGGCTAACATAAAACTTATGTAGTGAAAATAATTATGTTAGAAATAAATCTCACGATAGTTGTAAACCATAACACATGTCGAGATATATAAAAATACGTAAGCACTTATATTCGTCATATTGATAACCAAATAAATTAAAAGTGAACGTCACTAAAATATATATCATCTAACTTGAATAGATTAGTCGAAATATAAAACTTTAAACTAATGATGTGTAAATGGATCGTAGTAAGGAAACTAGTTAAATTACTCAAGTTAACGGGTAGAAACCATTAGGTGATGAATTTCCTAAATATTTAGTCATACTTTTAAAATCAACATAGGCGAATCTAACAAACAATATATGTGAATAAATATACATATCACAATTAGGTTTAACTCGTTCATACTTTAAGATCATTAGGTATTCCCAACACTTCAGGTACCATGAATTTAGGACAATTGTAGGATTACACATCACCATCCTTTAGGAGAGAACTTTAGTAACCACACTCACCGCCACACAAGTAACAACAACATAGGTACACTAAAACATTGAGATTTAAAATCTGAAGAGACTTGAATATAATAATTGAAACTAAGACATGGTTATTTAAATTAGGTTGCGTGTTGGTGCCGTGCACTCTCTAATTTCACAGCATTCACTGTTCAGGCCAATAAAGGTGAGTTTATAGCCCGAGTTTTACTTTTACTTGTTTTACAAATATGGGGTGAGAAACATGCAAATCTTTTGTGGACCATAATGTTATTATTTTTACTCAAACCAATTGCGCAGTTAGCCTAAGCCCTAGAACCCACTGTTATGCCCATTTTCATGAGCCGTTAATTTCCTTTGGGAAGCGTAATTGCTTTAGATAGATCTATTAGGGTGACTCCCCCGTTTGGTTTGACCGGATAGGCAAACGAGCGTATAGCAAGTCGGACTTCGAGTGTATTGGGTTAAACACTCATTAAGGGCCCCTTGACTATTATTTATGTGTTAGAGATTAGCACACTGGACTGTCGAGCTTCAGTTGCATGAACTTAGTGCTAGCGCGATAGATACTTTTGTATGTCATTATATGTGTTATAATGATCATGCTGGTCCAAACTAATTATTTGATGACTTTATTTAAACCTATGAACTCACCAGCTTTTTGCTGACTTTTAAGCATGTTTTTCTCAGGTGTGTGATTTGATTTGGTATGGCAAGATATGGCAAGGCAAAAAGGGTCATGGAGCTTTCTTTTTCTGTCTGATTGGGAAATTGTTATTGGAGACCTGTTTTTATGTGGGACCACAATGTTTAATGGGCCTAATTTTCTACCTAGACTATGACTTATTCTTTGTAAAACTAATTTGGTGATTTTAATTAAAAACGGAGTATGTATTCCATTCTTTGATACCTTGTGTTGTGATTTCCGATTGTTGCACCTGCAACCCGTAGCACCCTCAAAGTTCTGTATGCTTCCGCGACCGTTGTAAATTTTGGGGGTGTTACACAACTGCCCACCACCTTTCTTTCTTGTCCTCTTATCTGATTTCAGAAGGATAAGTCGCCATTTTCCTTTATCTGCTCTTTCTTTTTCTCCTTCCTAAACGAATTCTCAGGAGCATCTAAAACCTTTCAATGGAAAGCGACTCCAGCTAGGTTCATCCATTCAAGGGGTTTTGACCACAAAAGCCGGTCGCAACCTTTCCTCTTTGCTTTCTTTTTAACCTCACTCGAAGACCAGGGGGAAACACCACAAGTCCCCAACTCCAATCCTATCACACACTCACATCTCCTCATGATTTCCAGTCGCTCTATTTCCGGCCACAATCTCCGGCCAACCACCACCATTGGCCATTTCCAGCCGCCGCAAGAAGCTGTCGCCGCCACCATCATCAAGGAGATTCAACTGGGGTTTAGATCGTGATACTCGGGTCACAAATAGGTTTTAGTTGGGTGATTTTGTTCGTGGTTTTGGTCCGTGATTCGTCTCCTCCATCTCACTTTGTCTCTCTATCTTTTCTTGTTGGTATGTTGACCACCAAACCATTTTTGATCCTTTTCTTTATTTAATCCGAATAATGAAGTTTTGTTACATGTTTTCGTGGAATAAAAATGGATTCAAACATGTTTTTTTGAAAAACCTTTTCGTGTGGTACACTAGATAAATAAAAGAGTGATTGTCTGTGTGGATTATTGTGAAGTCGGGTGAGATACGAGTTGGGGTTGACCCGGATAGGATATAGGTTTAATGCTTGAGTTGATTTTTGTATATATTTGTTGTTCCCGGATCAGTTGTGGTTGTGTTGGAATTTGTTTGTGTCTCGGCTAAATCACCCAAGTAGGGTGCATCTAGTTTCTTGTTGATATCAGATTAGGTCAAAACCCACAAGGGTTGTTTGTTGTTGATATTATTGAAGTTTTTGTTGTTGTTATTGCTGTCAAGTCATGAGTTTAACCCGTTTTGAGTCACGGGTTTTGATTGCTCATATTATTTCTCGACATTGGTTCATAGAAAACACCACAAAGATGTTACAGTCATAGTTTACAAATGGCTAAGTATAAGGGTGTAGTATTATTCTCGGGTCGAGTCAATGGAGCCTGTATTTGTCTCGGAATGGATTGAGATCTTCCTGTTTTGTGAGCTTATTTGAGTCCTGGTTCGAATATGTTCTTCCTGATTATACTTTGGTCTCGGCTTACTAAAATTATTTTGTTGATGATTATTGGATTCCTTTCTTTTAGTTTGTTTTGACCTCGGGTCAGTTGAGATTTAATTTCTTGTGTTACTCTCAGATTGAGTTTTCCATCTACTACTAAATACTTTTCAGGAAAAATAAAAGGTAAATGTAACTAACGATGAATAACATACAACTATCTGCAGGTAAAATGACCTCTATATAATAATTAACAAGTTTTGTTGCACCCGTGTCCAAACACTAAGAACCTAGTTATATGCTACATGAAAACATGACGCTATATAATAATTAGCAAGTTTTGTTATAGACTCAAGTCATTGGATGGTAAGACTAATTGCTATTAGGTGTTTATGTTGTTGTAAATGTAAAGTCTACCTCAACGCTCATACAGTCGAAGTTCATTGAAACTTTTTTATAATCTCCTTTAGGTTGTCTATAATTTGAAACCAAAAAAGGACCACTATAATAATGTACAAGGGGCGTCGTTATTAAAAGGAAGTATAACTTGGAACATAAGTAGTATTAAAGAGAAGCAAAAGTAGAAAATGTGAACTCAGATGGCAAAATGGGGCAATATTTCATTACACGAATAAAACTTATGAATAGAGTAATTAAATGTACTAAACATGATTTAATACTTAGTATTTCCAAAAACTCCTTTATATTATAAACTCGCCAAGTAACGAAACAAATACATTTAAATCATGATACTTTTATTGTTTGAAATATAAATCCAAACTTTTTCCTTATTTATAAGACATTGATGTTTTAATCAAAGTATTCGGGATTATTGGGTAAATACCGAAACTTACCAACCGACCTACTTTTATTGACGTTTTCTTTGTCACTATTTTTCCTTGACTTCTTTTGTCATTCCTTTCTCGACTCGAGTTCTTGTCCGTACTTTTTCTCGACTGTGTCGATTATCTATTCCTTTTTGGCGTGAGTATTATTGAGTCTATGTTTTCTTACCACCACACGAAACGTTAACACTAAACTTTTTAAAAACTTTGATACGAGTAATCCACGAAAACTAAAACGATTGTTTTTCAAAACTCTTTATTTTTCAAGACGTATTCTGAGATAAATATATATTAGGTCGTGCTGATCCGGCACCGTTGTGCCTGTACCCTCGATATCGTTGTGTTCTGCCCTTGATGCCAGTTGTGACCGTTGTGATATTTTTTTGCGTTGCTGCAAGCTAAGGTGAGTTCATGGTCCCTAGTTTTACTTATTTTATAACTATTTTGGGGGAGAATACATGCTCGTTCTTGTTCACCAAACTCAATGTTTTACAAATGTTTTATGCTGTGAACCACTGTTTTACATGATTTTGGACATATATGTGTGATGATGCGATTATGTGCTATAAAATGTTTTGTTCTGTGTGTACATGTAAAGGCGCAACTGTTAACTCTCTTTGAGAGCCGAAACAATTTGATAGATCTATCGGGGTAGCTCCCCTCTGTGTGTACTGTTTATGTGTGTAACATGGTGGAAGGTTTAGTTGGCGCGACACTATTTCTGTTTGGATAACGTGTTCATAATTGGTAATCATGCGCACTATTGTCCTACACTATTATTCACAGCTTCGTGGTTGAACTCACAAACGTATGAACTCACCAACCTCGTGTTGACACTTTAACATGTATTTTCAGGTGTGAAGCGATGGCACACTATTGGAGCTTTGGCATGGCATGGAATGGTCATAGACGACTCTGATATATTTATATGTTGGGACCGCTTATTTATTATGGGCCTGTTGTCAGCACTATATTTTGAATGATGTAAACTTAATGTTTTTGGTATTGAAATTTTCTTCTAAACGGTTGAGGTAAAGCCATTCTTTGTACCTTGTGTTGTGACAATGATTACTTTAGTTATACATGTTTGTGAAAAACTAGAAGGGGGGGTTGAATAGTTTTACCGGTTTTTAAAACTTTATAAAACTTTACTTGTGAAAAACTTTGATTCGATTCTTTTGTGAAATCAAACAACACCAATATGAACACTAAACAATACTATCTAATATAAACAATAAATATAAAGAAATGAGATGGAAATATCAAACCGGGACAAACGAAGCTCTTCTTCGCTCTACTCCACTCCTCGAGTACCAAACTCGAGAGTTCTAAGCACTATGTCAACAAAGCTTCCTTCAGGCGGAGAAAACCGTACAACGTAGCTTATCCTTATTTTCGACACTAAGCTAAATGTCGAGTACTAATCTTAGCTAGTACCAATCTACCACGATCCACACGATCCTTACTAATTCACACAATCAACACACTTGACTCGATCTACCCGATCTACCCTTGATCCACTTGATCAACACACAAGCCCACAAGCTATAAGAGATCTCTAGGATATCAACAAGATCACAATGATCTACTCTCACAAACTACTCAAAAGAAAATGAACTTGATGTATGCTAGGATATAACAAGTGTTACACGTGCACTAACTATAACTACAACACTTTGTATCTTCGTTGATACTTTGTGTTCTTCTCTTGCACTAGTAGAGGAATGAAGCTGATCACTTGGTTGGATGATTTGATCACTCTTTAAACAAAAGAAAACTAAACTAAATGATCAAAGGGGAGAAGATGTGATAAGAGTTTTAAACAAAGAAAGTTGTATGTGAAAAAGGATGCCCAAAAACCGTGAAGAGGGCAGGTATTTATAGGCAGAATAAATTTGCCCGTTATAGGGACACGAACACTCCAAACAAGGATGCTCCAAAAACCGTTATAGGATGCCCAAAAACCGTGCCAGACAAGGACCCTCCAATTTTTGTTTGTAGTGGTGAAAGTTTCTTTGGGGAAGTTTGGAGCTGATTTTGGGGAGGAAAATAGCTGTTATGATTTTTAAACTTATTTTTCCAATAAAACATTTCTTTATAATTCAAAACTAACTTGTAAGGTATATTTTTGAAAAAATGTTTTGTCACATTAAAAATGTGAAGTTTGAAACACAAATTCACTTCTTTGATTATTTCTCAAGTTGTAAGTTTGTTTGTTCATACCTAGAGTGATTTTCGTAGAAACGGGATATTTCGACTAAAAACTTGTTTACTTTAATTTTGACGTAAAGTGTTTTCAGATTTTGTTATCATCAAAACGTGAAGTTATCGAAAGATGTAAATAACGGTTTTAGAACATTATTTGCATCAACAATGTTTATACTTTATTGTAAAGTTATAAATATGATGTTTTTTAATTGTTACAAGACTTATTATAATATAAAGTAAGACGTTAACTTGTTATGTCTTCTTTATTAAGACATATACAAGAGGCCATTGAGTTGATCAATGATTTATAACGTATAGTGGGATTATAACAGTTTATGTCTTCTTGTTGAGACATGAACAAGGATTGATGATTCGTGTGTGAGTACACGTAAAATTATATCAGATACGCGTGATACGCGGGGATCAACAAGCCAACCTTTTAGAACAAAGGTTAACGTGCAAAACCCGTGAATACGATATGAGATACCGGGCAAGTGTTACACGGGTCGTTTCCCGACGAGGTATGAATCGAGGATTTCGTGTAAGGTTTGGAATTAAAGTGCTTGAAGGATGGAATTTCGATTTTTGTGTTTTTTTAATTCTAATTAAGATATGAAAAGTGAATAAACAAAGAGAATAAAACAAATAACGAAATTAACCTAAAAACGTTAACCGGGAATTCCAAAAACGAGCTTAAAAACCAAAATCTTTAAAAATTAACCCTACAAGTGCAAATTTATTTTTCCTAAGTCCTAAATGATAAAAGAAAATTAAAAAAAAAAGAATTATATATTTTTGACTTTTATATTTTTTATTATGGATTAAAAACTAAATTTAAAAGAAAATTATATAAAAAATACTAACTGAAAATGAAAAATTATGAAAATTTACAGAAAAGTGCTAAAAGTTATTCTAATCCTAGGAAAAATAAAATGGGTCCAACTGCTTATTCAAATAAGCAGTTAATAAGCTTAGAAGTGAAATAAGCTAATGATAGAAAAAATGGGTTAAATGAATTAAATGGGAAAGATACAACAGAGAAGTCCCAAGGGCATGATGATAGCGTGTGGTGGTGTTAAGAGGGTTAAGGTGTTGAGGTCCAGGGTTCGAGCCCTGGTGATTCCCCTGGACTTCCACTTCCCTTTTTTTTTTTTTTTTTTTTTTTTTGAAACTTGTAAATAAGCTGAGAATAACTAACTTTTGAAAAGAGAATATTTTTTAAACTCAGAAAATAAGCCAGAAATGGGCTTTTTAAAACTGACTGCTTAATAAAAGGATAAAAGCTAAAATAGAAGGAAATAAGCTGATAAGTTTACTTTAAGCTAAAAAGTTAACTAGAAAAAGCTAGATTGGACTAAAGGTGATCTAAATGAATCAAGAAACTCAGAATAAGCAATAAAAATAAGCAGATAAGCACAGAACAGGGAATAAGCTAAAATGGTATGTGGTTGTGATGTGCAGGGTCAAACAGACCCACAAGGGGAGACTTTAAGCTACAGAAAAGCTAATAAAAGCTAATTTAAAAAAATCAAAAAATGTGAAACAAGTATATAAGCAACCATAGAGTATTTGTACTGAATTTGAGCTTAATTCAGCTTATAATGAACTAATGAAAATTCATAAATAAGGGCTGATCTGAGATGCTTATAAGGAAACTTAGAGGCTAACACTAAACTGATAAGCTCACCCACAAGCTTTTCAAGGCTTGTGTGGACTAAATAGTAATAATATCTAAAAATCAATCTAAAAAGCTAATGAAATCAAAAAAGAGCAGACCAAAAAGCCAATAAGCACTAAGTATTAATAAGCAACAAGGGTTCTGAGGTGCAGGGTCAAAACAGTTCCACAGAGGTAAGTTCAAGCTTATTTTTAAGCTAGGTAATGATAAGAAAATACCATAAGACTGATAATAGCAAAAGTTCATACACCAAGGAGCTTAAAAACAGAAATTCAGATTACAAGAGCTTAAAATGAGCTTATTTGAAGGCTTGGAAAAATTGTGCAGACTGCATGCAGATTCTGTGCAGATTTTCACCTATTTTGATCCAAAATACCACAAATGATAGTGAAATGAATCCAACTTTTCTCAAACAACTTAACACACTAATATGAACTCTTAGAAAGCAAAAGCAAGGGCTGTTACAGGCTTATCTCTAAATAAGCACATTTGAGCAGGATTTAGCCTAAGTTCAAGACTATCACTTAATACCTATGAAATACTTAAAATTAGTTTATCAGAAACTAAAAACTACTTATATACACTAAAATAAGCTAGATCAAACCTGTCAAAAGTGAAAATGAACAGTAAAAACCAAACTTACCCATTTTAACCCTTTATCCCAAACACCCCTTTATAAGGTCTGATTTGAGTTTTAAACTATATTAGACCCATTTAAGCTAAGTTTCTGAATTACAACTGATTAACTAAGTTAATTTAACCTTAATGAACAATTTTTTAACTAGAAATAAGCACTAAATAAGCTACTCCTATATTAACATATTTTTGGCTTTTTAATGAGATTTAAATGAAAACAAGAAATAGCAAACACAAGCCAACAAATAAGTATCAAATGACACCAGTGAGAACTAATAAGCAAGAATGAGGCAAATAAGCACTAGAATAAGCTGATGAACAATAAAAAGGTAAAAATTGAAATTTACTCACAATTGCCCTTGCTCAAACAGGGCTTTAATGCTCGAGGAGCTACTCTACAAGCTGCTTAAATAAGCCCCATAAGCTCTTCCAGAACTAGCTTATCTTCCATTTGGGCTTATTTGACTGACTTTGACTTTTGTTGACTTTATTTGACTTTTTTAGATTTTTAAAATTAGCTCAGTAATGAACAATTATAAGCTTACAAAAAGCTATTAGAAGCTTATATAAGCTTATAGGCATAGGATTAAAGGCTTATGATCTATTTTTAATAACAACTGAATTAACAGATTAAAAATGAAAACTGAAATTTCATTAAACTTGAAATTGAATACAATGCTGAGAAAATTAAAGACAATTAAAATTTAATAAGCTTGAATTAAAAACTGAAAACTTAAAACTAAAATTTTACTAACTGCTTAAAAATCTAACTGATAACTACTAACAAAGAACTAACTGCCTTTTGGCTTACAATAACACCTATTTATACTAGAACTAAACTAGGGTTTTTCTGTCCTCTTGTGCTTCTTCTGCGAGGGGAATAAGCTTTGTGCTTTCTCAGCTTCAATTTTAGCCCTTGGATTAATCTTGAAAACATCTCAGCCTTTAATCTGTTTTGGCTCCCAAACTTGTACCTAGATTGCCAACTTGGCATGGTTGACTTTGTGAGTTGTTGCGCATGGGGGGGAAATAGGTGGCTGGAGCAGGTGAGCAGAGGGGACATGGATGTCTGGGTTTGCTTTTGGCGGCAAAAAAGATAAAGGGGTGGGTTGACTTTTGTGTTTGACCCCGTATTTTATTGATAAGGGAAAATGGGTTGGATATTGGGTGGATCCGGGTTTATGTTTTGTTTGGGTTTGGGCCTGGTTGTGGAGTGGGCTGGATTTGGTTTTGGTTTTAGTTTAGGATTTGGTTTAATAGGGTTTGGTTTAATAGGGATTAAATGGGCTGACTTGGCCCATTAAATTGGGTCGGGTTGGCCAAAAAAAATATGGCTTCGGGTTTGTTTCTCCATGCTCATTCCAATGCCATATCCCGAGGTTGACTTTGACTTTCTCTTCACTTGATCAAATGCACAAACGTTGTCGAGACGATCCAAAAATGTCCGTTTTCGCTCTATTTTCAATCCTTTGTACCTGAAATACATAAAAACATAATCCAAGGATATCTGCAATATAAATTGGCATATTTGGCTGTTTTTAGCATTTTTTATGTATTATATGGGCATAAAATGATGAGTAAACAAGCACTCATCAAGTGACTTAGTTAAAAAGTACTTGTGTTATAATGCGTGCAATTGGCTTGAAAAATCTATTTCACCATTAAGTTGACTTAGGTGCTGTTTCTTTTTTTTTCCTGATTATAAAAGATCCTGTTTGGATAAATGCAGGTTGCTTGGGAAAAGGAAAATATAAACAAAAGCTGTTTCTTTTTTTGTCCTGGCTGCATTTGTTTTTAATAGCAATTGACAAATTTACCCATATACTCAGTATTTACAAAACTACTTCAATAACAAAATCCATGATATTAATAACCATAATATTCGATCTTAACAACAACAAAAACTTATAATTCGAATCTAATACACAAATTATTAGTACTAATTATTCCATTCATGAAACTACTAGCATAACCCACTAAACTATTACTAATTATCCCATTTAACCTTGACATTAATTTCTTGATTCAATTAAGAATTGATAGGCTGTAAGGTTTTTACCCATCAAGACATTAATTTCTTGATTCAATTAAAAACAATACAAGTCAATTAAGAAGGTAAAGAATAAAGAAAACAAATTGTTAGATTTTAACAAAAAAGAAGGGTTACCATAGATTTCACGTGCCTGGAGTGGGGTAGTGGAGGTGCGATGATGGACGAGGGAGATGGTGTTGCAGGTGAGTGCCGGTGGTGGCCGTCGATAAGGTCTGTGAATCTGTGATTATGTATATAGGAGATCCAGTGTAGAGATAAGGTTTTATTTAAGGTTAAAAAACAATGAACATGAAGAGGGTATAGTTGTAAAGGTGTGTCCTAGATGGGGGAGACCTCTCTTTTTACACCCCTTCACACACAGGATTTCTTTTTGTAATAAGTAAAAAAGAAACAAAAAATTTTCCTAGTTGAGTTAAGGAATTTCTCCATTTAGGATATTAAGCAAAAAATAAACACCCCCTTAGTTGGTAAATATGTAAGCCAAAAGGAGTATAAGTTTATCTTACATATTGTTAGATTGTCTCACAATGTTAGTTCTAATGAAATACCACAAGTTTGTGGTGTGTTCAGTTCGGAGAATCAAACTCTATTGGTATCGTTTGATTAAAGATAACTATAACTTCTTTTCTTCCAAAAGTTATTAAGGTTAGAAAATTGAGTATGGATTGTATATACTCAATAAGACTCCAACCTAGAAGATTAATTAGACACCATTTATTATGGAATGTGATGAATCACATTAAGTCTTTAAATGAAGTTATGAATTTGTTAAACTTCTAATGAAGCTAGATATTAACAAACTAATATCAGGAACTGTCAATGTGTATTTGTAATATCCCAAAAGAGAACAATTTGGTGTTGCTCTACTTGATAAGTATTTATAGATAGTCTATAAATTGCAAAAGGCAAGTGGGAGTTTTTATCTTGAAAAGATAAAATTACAAGATACATAATCTTCTAAAAATACACTAGTAAATGTCATGACGAGGTTAAACATGTTAATGTTAAATCTCAAGATGATGGAATTCTCATTCATAGATCCGCAAGGATATCTCAAATATTTGAATAATATGTTGAGGATTATGAGTTACAGGATTATGGTAAACCTGTTGATCATTAAGATGAATTGCAAATATTGAATTTGGCGAATTACTCATACTATGAATGTTAAGATGCAGTCCATAAAGATAATTAGTTTTTGGAAACTTAGTTTATCTTGAACTCTATAGTTAGACTAAAATGAAGATGAGTTTCTTCAAAGGGAATGAAAATCTTAGAGGTTTAAATTTTTGTGTATAAATCATATGGACAACTTTGTAAACATATTTAATGTATGTCTTATGACAAGATTATTAAGCAATTAACTGTGATTGAATATTCTTTCTAGGCACATTAAATGTATAAAGATTATGATTGTCATCCTTAGTTTCATTAATATGAAATTGACAATGGAATATCAAAACTCTTTCTTGAGTAATTACTTGTGCAAGGACGATAAGTAATCAAAAGGAGTATTTGAATTCAAATAATCTTTGGAAGTGTACAAAGTGCAATAATTCATGAATGGATTAATGCATGCATCTATGAGATATATTTATGTTTAATTATTAAATCCAAGTTTTGATTTATAATTAAAATAAGATAATTCCTTAGTATTCCTGAAAGCTAGTGGGAATATTGTGTTTATTTTCTTATTTCATATATGTTGTATAACATATAGGAAATAACATTCCATATAGGTTAAATGTTAAGTCTTACTTTTAATGAAACTTCACTTGAAGTTTTATGAAATAAACATACAACCTTGAAATATATGTTTATTGTTATAAACATAAGCGGTAAAATAATTAATTCTAATAGAATATGATATATTATTAGAAAGTTTAAATGGATATATATCTTTGAAAAGATATAACATGAATGAAACATAAGTTTGACACAAGGATTTTTCATGTACATCATGTTATTTGTTGTATCATGCTTGGATGAAAGATGATTTGACAACATTGATATCTAATTGAAAGTTATTAGATAAGTAAGTGTAATGAATATGGTTGGATATAAAATTACATCCTCAGCCTGGAATTGCTCATAGATTCTAAGTATGAACAATATGACAAATTGTTGCATAATTGTTATAGCCAACAAATCTTGGAAGATTAGAAGACATCAAACATTACACAATGGATATTAAGTTTACGGATTTTTAAAGAGCATATTGTTGTTTATATACAATAATGATGGTTTAAATTGAGATGACACTCAATACTAGTCATGGTAGGATTTCATCCTTGGTTAATGGCCATATGAACTAGTTGTGCTCAACTAAGAGCATAGTTGCATTATATATTAAAGAATTAGAATACTTTAAACTATAAAAGGTTTGAAAGTTTAATTGTCATAAATTGGTGGTTGAGGATGTCACACATTTTATGAAATATTATGTGGCAATATCAAAATAGTTGAATGCACACATACAAGAACTTCACTAATTGAATTCTTGAAATAAGTATTCTTAAAATTCTGATAGATCAAAATTAGTTTCTTTATGTCATGTCAACAAGTATGATTGACATGACTTGAGGTGTAATTCATTAATTAGAATTATCATGCATTGATCTATTTAGTATTTGGATAAGGGATGTTAAGCAATTATTATTTACAATGAATTAAAGTACTTGATACGTTTGTTTTCATTAATAATAGATTGTATCCTATATTTGCATGTTTAAATCCGTGAATAACTTATGTTATTCTAAATAGTCCGTTGTTGATCAATGATATGGGAATATCATTGAATTAAGACAAATATGAGTTTTGGTAGAATATACTTGAAAGTATATTGATGCGTTGACATACTAATTTCACATAATATTCAATGAATTTAATATAGAACTTATCCCAACCGCATGATTGTACTTTATCGATCTTGTCATCAAGTAAATCATGAATATTTATCCTTAGACTTGAGATACCAGAGAACTGTCATGGATGTAGTGCATTTCTGTGAAGCAATTTACCACGATATGTAACTGGTAGATATAATGATTGTTTTCAGAAGTGTTGCGAAGTTCATGGGTTTTGTTTGTAGTCAAAAAAATAATTTGTTCTTTCAAATTTGTTTTGAAGTTTAATACTGCTGGGCCCCTCGTAGGGTTGACAAGATGTTTGCGTGGCCACGCCCAAGATCTATTTGGAATACGTTCAGACGATTTGGTAATCTTGCTCAATCAGAAACAACGAGAAACAGAATAATTAATTAAAGAATGACTAAGATCCATATCTTTATTAACGTAATATTAGTAACAAAATGATAAGTATGATGATGAATCATCGAAAGATTTTTCCAGGAGACCACCCTCGAGTTTTACTAGAGGCATTGGCGTGTTACTAGACGCTAACCAATGTCATTACACTATTAATACATGTCCAAGGAGCTTTTAGTTTTGTGGACAAAATATTAATATGTGTATGTCTAGAATGGAACTCGAGACCACGGGATTGCGCACTTTACGTATGAGAATTAATAAATAATAATTAATATATAAAACGTTATATATAATTATTAAAAACACAAAATAATGACTAATGGACGTTAAGTAGTTAACTACAATTGACTAACGACTGTTAAATAATTAAGTAAAGGACTTGAGTGAAAAATAGAAGTCGAAAAAGTTTCGGAAGCCCCTTGGGCGGTTTGGCCGATCGACATGGGCTTGGGGAAACCCAATCCCATCCCAACTTGTCTTTCAAGTCTTCTAAACTACAAATACAAGGCATATGGTTATTTGTTTAGGATCTTTTGTGCACAAGCTATAACCCTAAACTTGTTTTCTTGTTTCCTCTTGTTTAGCCGATCGACTAAACACCCTCTAAGGGCCGATCGGTTTTGGTTTTTTACCAAAACAAATTGTTTGGTTTAATTTGTGTTTTAATTACTAGCATAACGTTAATTCGGTTATAGTACGTGTGTACAAGAACGTGGTATTAACTCACTATAGTTAATATCTTGGATTGAATTACAAAAAGGTAAGTGGTAATTCTATAATCCGTTATAAACCCTAATTAAGGTTCATCACTATTGATTGCTTGAAGTTGATTCTTTTTTAGCTAGAATCAAATGTACGTTTACATTTAAATTCGGTTAACTAATTATGTGTTAATGATCGTTACGCTTCCGCATGTTTTTTTTGATGTTATATTTTTAATTTATGAAGTAGTCATGTTATTAAAATCGAACATTAAATGCACTTCAAATAAGTCTTTGACTATTCTCAACTGAAACGAGAAATTGTGAATTGATCTCATAAATCATAAAGGCAGTACAAAAAGAAAGATTTTCTCAGAAAAAAAAGAGGAAATCTTGAAGCTTCGCGTTGCAATTTCTTAAGGATTAGTTAACCCCCAACTCCCCAAGTAGCTGACGTTTCAAGTCTTCTAATTGAACACCGATGTTGGCCTGTTAAATGCACCTCAATTAAGTCTTTGACTGTTTCTCAATTGAACCTATAAATGTGATCCGAGCCTTTATCCCACTTATCAAAATTGTCTACCTCTCCAGTTCATTTTTTTTCCTTGTGAAAATGGTGTCCAACATCAAAAATACACTGATGAAGTTTGATTTCAAAGGACAATCTGGTTCTATTATGTTTTGGAAATGCATACCTGTTCGCAACGGGTGGTACCTCACTGTGGTGGATCAACCTTTTCGATCAAGTCAAAACGAGAAAGCGTTTGAAGACTATAGAAAGTGGTGTCTTGGACACCATGATATTCTCATTGGACTAGAAACAAAGGTTGACCATGACTGGTTTGCTGTCCTGGCATCTCAAACAAAGTTCGCAGATCAAAGGACAAAGCATGACCGTGATCAATCTTTTGGGCAACTAGTCATGCCTGTCTTTTGTAAATCGGATGCTAACGAAACATTTTTGGGAGTGATCGAGCTTGTCACAATGCGCCGAAAGGGGAGCTATGAAACAGATTATAAGCAAATCTACAAATTATTGAAGGTTAGTCTTTTCTTAGTTGAATTGTCATATAATTTTTGTTGACCGGTTGACATTGCGAGTTACCCCAAAATGATAAAAACTTCTTTTTGAATAACTATTCATATCTACGGACGTTGCTCGTATTCTTAACATTAAATTGGAATTTGAATATTGGTGACCGGGTGTCCAATGCAAGCTAAATATTTCTATTCTTTTTAGCCCAAAAATTCTCCATCCATGCTACTTTTGGTACTTTATTATAAATAGGTTCTTTATATTATATTCATATTATAGCTTTGTTATATTGATAGTTATAAACTTATAATATTGGAGCTTTTGTCTCCCAAATTTGTTTCCTGTAAATATAGAAGAAATAGGTTGACTTGATTTATTAACATGTTGGTGAGTATCTTAAACCGGGACTATATACTTCGTTATTTTCTTTGACATATTTAGTGGTTTAAATTAAAGTTGGTATACATGTGACTTAGACTCTTAGAGGGTGTTTGCCTATGCTAATTTAAATGTAGTTCGTTTTTAACCGTCTGAGTGAAACTGTGAAAATGTTAATCTGCTTATTTTAGTGAATATATATTTGAAATGAGCAGGTTGCTGCATGGTGCTTGCTTATTTTACAAGCACATAAGCAATTTGAAATAAGACATCCCAACCAACCTGTTAACTACTTTCTAATCCTTTGCAGGATGAAAAATTGACAACAAAACCTATGGCGAAGATGATAAAAGTTAAATACATGGATGATACAGTCAAGTTTCCACTACCCTTGTCATTATTGTCCCAGGAATCATTGATTGCCAACCCATAATCAAGAATCACAATAACTATATGAACAAGAATCAAAGGATTGAACCCAACAAAATATATTCTATTTATTGAACGAGGGTTGGTTTTTTACTGACTCTTATGTGGATATATATACACACTGAACCGATGCCTAACATGTAGTTATAAGCGGTTTCAATTGTGAACCGGTACAACTGTAAACAAGAATAGATGGCAACGTTTCAACCTAAAGACACAGGGCTTTTATTCTATTTACATTAGTATGTTGGACTCTGGCCCAAACACAAATAGCCCACTTCTAACTTGACCCACTAATACATAAACTAACTATTTTGACACTAAACGACTTCTGTTATGGTTTTGACATTATGAGTTTCCAACAGTCATCAGCAATTGCATATTTATGGGCGAAGGTGACGGAGAGATTTAATACATCGGATCCAAGAACTTTTCCTATCAAGTATGAGGACCACAAAAGAAAGATTCTTCCAGTTGTAAGTGATGTTGACCTCCAAGCTTGCATTGCCAATTCGAGTTCTATGGGAATGATGACAATCAGAATGATTATCAGCAAGTAGCATGATAAATTATATATGTTCCATTTCTTTATTGTTATTTCAAACTAAGTATTGTTCTTTGATTTAAGGTTTTCTCTCTTATTTTTCTATTTTGTATCTTGCTTGTATGTTGGAATTGTTTTTGGTCTGTATAATGAGATTTTAAATTTGATATGGTTTCGGTTTATTATATCTATGGTCGAATCCCTTTTTAGACTTTTCATATAAAGCAAATTGATTAAGTATTTATTTTAGCTAATAACACTTGATCATGTTTAATAGAATTATAGAAACGTATATATTGCCTTAAACCAATTAGCTACACTTTTGCAACTGCAATTAAATTACAAATGCAGATTAATTAGCAGCTAATTTCTTATCACATAGATATATGGCACGCGTAAAACAATGAAAATACAAACCTCTACAAATACATAGAAGTTAAATAGTTGATTACAAATGTTTGTATGCATGATCACAACGACCTTATTGAAAAAAATATACAATATTGACTTGTATACAGAATTGAACTTAAATCGACATATATACATAATATACCTCATATGTAATCTTAAATTGAAACTAAATTAACAAGATAGTCTTGTTGATACAGTTGTACGTGGACTAGGTCGATAACACAATCGGCTAAACTACTTTTAATCCCGAACCTTGAGCATGCCACTGATCCTCCTTTAATTGAACAACTCCACCATTTAAACCTTCTCAACAGGAACACCATTGAGTTTCTTCCAAACATGGCCTATATACTATTTATTTATTTATTTATTTATTTATTTATTGAACATATATTGGTCCGCAACCTCCCTAACAATCTTATCTCAGTTTAATTAACTATCGACAAGTATACTTAATTATTAACTTTGAAGATCATCAATGCTGCAAATTATAAACTGCATGGAAGGGTAGGTCATAGGTGTTGCAAACTCCTATACTTATTTAAGCCTATGTTGCATAAATTTGAACTGTACGTACGGAGTAAAAGTTACGAGTATGAGATTTTTACGCTTAATATTTAACCTTTGACCTTATTGGTGTTTTCTTTTTAACAGCTCAGATCTTACGAGTTAAAACATGCATTTAGTACAATTATATGAAAGCATAAATCAAGCGTCCCTATAGTTGGTAAAAGTTAGGATAATTGTTTTGCATTAGTGGTTTTTAATTGTGTTGTTAGATTTCATTTTGTTTTCGACCTCATAAAGTTTTTCTTTTGCTTTTCGGGGAAAACTTTGTGTCTCAGTTTAAGTACCAACGAAAGACAATTTCTACAATTTTCATCCAATTTCTGTGATTTTAAAATTTGCTAAATAGTCTATATCTAAATAGACCATATTCAGCGTGGTTACCATTTTAAACAATATGATATGTAATTAAATTTAAGAAATGGAGGGTGTAAGTTAAAAGTCACGTATTATTGATTAGAACGAAGATTTTAAATGATACACTTAATTATTTTCAGAGTATTGATTGATTAATTTGAATTGAAACATTTATTTTCTTAATTATCAATATGATAAAAATACTTAAAATTTGGGTGTCAACATGATAAACTTTACTTACATGTTTTCACTAAAAATTATTAAAAACCCATGTTGTATTAGCAAAATTTATCATATTGAGACGAAATATAAAATATGTTGATCATATTTGCAATTAAGAAAAAAATTGGTGTTTAAGATAAATACTCTATTAAATGAAAATACGTCAAAAACTCATTTCATATGCTTTCTTCTCTTCATTTTCATTGAAAAAGTGGGGTCGATCTGTTTGTTTCCAATTAAAAAAAAGACAGGAACACTTTTTCTTCTTATTTATTTAACTTTCTCTTAAACAAGCAAAGCATAGCATGTATACGTATGACGTATCTATTGGAAAAACTAAAATCATAATTCTGTTGATATTTTTGTATAAAACCTTATAGCTCGTTTCCACCAAATATAATAAAATATTTCATGTTTTGGTTTTCCAGATTAATGAAAAGGTTTTTCTAGACTATGACGACAACCAATCAATAAAAACTAAAACAAAACTAAACATTACCGCCAGGGCCTATGTCGAACAAACATTAGTTAGTGTGTCCCTGTTGGTAAGGGTTAAAAGGTGTAGTTGCTGAATATTTGACGAAGGTGGCCGGGTTGAGACGATCGAGGACCGTTTCTCCACAACAGGACCAATCAACATGTGATTGAGGAAGCTAGAGAAGTGAGGAAGATGGTCAGGTTGATGTGATTATGAGAGAGAAGCCGGAAACAGAAGGAGAGGAATGGAGGTTTGATAAAATCCAGAGAGAGAGAGATGGCGAATATATAATTATCAATTTTACGCGTCTGATAGCTCCAAGCAAATACATTTCTAAGAAATGTCGAGCATACTTCATAGGAATTTCTTAATGGTACACCAACTTTCTTGGGAATTTCTTGCATGTAAAACTTCTTAGAAAATTATATGCAACAAACAAAGAGATCAAGGCTTTAACATATGAAGCAGAAGAAACAAAAATAAACAAACAACCTGACAAGAAACTTAGGAACTGGAATCCAAAACCTTAAAACTACATGTTTCATATTAGATTTGAACTCACAAACGATGGTTGGTACGTGCCGCATGCGTGGGTTGTTATCCCTAGTTATTCAGTTTTTGTGTTGGTTTGATTATGGTTCAGTTAATGTTGTTATAGTGTCTTTTGCTGTATTCTTATTTACAATTTGATCTGTTAGTATTTTTAATAAATTTGAAGAAGATGAAAGCTGTTGAAATGTATGAAAAGGACGTGACAATCATTTGAAGCTCTAACGTGTAAGCTAAAAACGTGTTTTTTTTTTAAATAAAACATTTCTTTTGGTGTTGTTCAAAGTACGTAAAATAAAACTGTTTACTAATGAACCCAAATTCATATTTGGGAGTTAGGGTGTATGGACGAATTTTCCGGTCATTGGAGAAAGTTTTTCTTGCATTGTAATCAAGTGATTTAAGGTTTTCTCTCGTATTTTTCTATTTTGTATCTTGCTTGTATGTTGGAATTGTTTTTGGTCTGTATAATGAGATTTAAAATTTGATATGGTTTCGGTTTATTATATCTATGGTCGAATACCTTTTTAGACTTTTCATATAAAGTAACAGAGGATAAACGACCAACTAACCACCTTCTTTTTCTCTCTCTTCTAACAAACATCCCACCTTCTTTCCTCTATTAAAAAGCCTTCATTTCATCCGATCTTGATAACAATTAACGCATATTTTTCAAATCCAAACCGATCAATCGATAAAGAATTTCATTCTACACATCCTGATATATTTTTCCCCAAATTTGGTCAATTAATTGAAAATTTTGACTTGGCGCCAAAATCAAAATTACTTTGTTTGATTAATTTTGTTTGATTAGTGTTCCGCTAATCATTACTTACTGAATACGAGATGACGAATAAAAAGAAAACACAAAAGAGACAAATTAAGATGCCAAACAGGTATAATGATCATATTGTGGGTAATCTAAGTCAGAAACGTGTTGAAATTGATTCTGAGGACCAGGTTGATGATGCTAGGGATATTGATCTGGGAATTGCTGATGACAACAAGGTCAATGAAGGGGAAATCAATAATGGTGGAATTGCTGGATTTGATGAGGCTAGGGTTAGTGATTGTAAGGAAGGTGAGGATGCTGAAGGAGATGGAGAGGTTAATAAGGCTATGCAGGTTGATAATAGAGATGTGAGTGAGGTAGTAAGTGTGAAGGTGACTGGGACTGAGAATCAGAAGAAACCATTAACCACTGTAAGTGAAACTGATGAATCTTCCAAAGTTGATGCTGATAATGGTATTAATAATTGTGTTGCTGATACTACTAACACTCACATTACTAGTACTAAACCTGTTAGCTATGCTGATAAAGTGAGTAGTGATAAGGAGTCCATGATGAATAATTTGTATCAAATTCCTACTGTGCTTAATGAGGATGGTCATGAATTTGTGATTTTTGATGATGAGATTATTAATGAGGATAGCAAATAGTGGGAACTATCAGCTTGTGGCTTCTTTGTTGGTTATAAGATGTCTATGCCTGAGTTGAGTTTTCACTTGTATAAAATGTGGAGCAAATATGGACTAAAACATATTTTGAACAATGAAAATGGTACTTTTGTGTTCAAGTTCAATAATGCCCAGGGTTTGCAGACTGATGCGCGTGCGTGTCGTTGCGATTTAGCAGTATTAATGCCTACTCAAGTTTTAAATTTATATTTAGCCGACTTATCAATAACACACACACTTAACGAGCAGTGTACCCGGTCAATATGAATATAATGGTAAGTAGAGTGTCGATCACTAAGAGTGGAACGTATTATCTAGTTATTCTAATTAGTATTTTAATATCCTAAGTTAGCTATACAACCTAATCTAACGCAGGGGGTTCAGCCTGAGAGACTGGCACGGTTTGGTTATGATTAAATAGAAAACTAAACTAATGAGCATGAATCAGCGATTAGCACACACGTACACAGATAGATACTTGAGACAATAAGAAGACCTGTCCTGATAATTAAGTAGCTTGTCACTTGTTTTATTGCTAGTTTTATATGAAGTGTATATAATTAAACCTTTCTCGTTGGCTCTAATCTTATCGGCGAGTAAACCCTTAATGATTACTTATGTCTATCCTACTTTTCTAGAGTATTGGGCATTTGTGATGCCCACGTCTCGTATACGCTAGAATAGATAGGCGAGGAAGGGGCATGGCGACCCAAGCAAGACTCAGCTAGACACAGAGGTTATCAATGCACTAATAAAAGTCACCAAAGACATCAACATATAAACTTTAGTTAATGGGAAAGCAATATTAAGGGGAGTGCATGATCTTCAGTAGTCACATGACACAAGCCCATCAATCCTGATGAATTAAAGTGTACTAATACAATAAAACAAAACTACTTAATGAATTGAATACATGCAGGACCTTCTTACAGCTCTTGTATCTTCGTTTGAGGTGTGTCTTGTGCTGCTTGGTCGTCTGAATTCGGCTCTAGGGTTATATGGTCTTCGGTCTTCTATCTAAGACTAAGCTCTCAAATTCGTCTGTCCTTGGGGTATTTATAGTTTCTGTCTGAGGGGTCGATGCGGCGCATTGAGTAGATAGATGCGGCGCATTGACTTAACTTCGCGTGGGGTCCAAGATTAATATATTCAGGAATATTCGTACACCGTCTTCAGATGCGGCGTATCTTGATCTATGTATGCGGCGCATGTACTTGGATTGTAACTTGTGAAATCTTGATAGTGATACGCCGTATGTTAGAAGTATATTGCGGCGTATCTGGAGTAGAACGAGCTTGATCTTCTGGATTTCAGTAGGCTTTTGACATCTTGCTTGTTTTGCTCCATAATTAGTCCAAAATCGCCAAGTTTCACATAATGCTTGTTTTTACCTGAGAATTACTAAAGTAAACATTAATGTATCGATTTTCATAGATAATATAATAAAACAAGTCAAATAAATAGGATAAATGATGATAATAAAATGTACTTATTTAAGTTCATAAAATATCCCCCCACTTGAACTTCACTTGTCCCCAAGTAAACCTTAGAATTAATCGTATGAAAATGTATCCTAAAAGATATTAAGATTTATTTTTATATTTAAGCACGTATTCGTTTTGTCATAATCACACAACCAAACACTTAACGAAGTAGAAACCAAAATAATTTTTAATGTAAAACAATTCTAAATCGTTTAGTTGCTTAGTCGTAACGAATATTCTATCATAGGCTTGGCAAGTATACGCATCTCCCCCACTAAAGCCAAGGAATAACAAGTCTAAAGCGGTAAAAAGGGCTTGTTGGTTAAGGGTTGATCATCCTTTTTAATCTCTATCGATCTCATATTCCAGAAAAGGCGAAAAAACTACAAATACATGATCGAATCCACGACCACGATACTTGCAATTGCTCAAATCCTTAACTCGAATAGGCTAAAGATAGGACCAAGTAATCTTCACCAATAATATTATATCAAAAAGGGCGACAAAATCATAAATACATAGCCGAATCCACGACTACGATACTTAAGATTGCTCAAATCCCTAATGTCAATAAATCAAAGGTTTGGATGAAGAATGATATAGGGTATGGATAATATTTGGGATACAATTTGGTGTAAAATGAAAAATAAACAAAACAGATAAATTAAAATCCTAAGTGTGGTTAATCACTTTCCCAACCATCCCATGAATAAGACTCATATCATTGAATAACTCACGCTTTAACACTTGAAACACACGCTTTAGGTAGACACGAATTATACTCAACAAGATCTCAATCAAAGAATAACCTTAGTTGGCGTTCCCATAACAGCCAACTCCCATTCAATCCATAAATATAATATACAACAAATAAATAGTTGTGATATCTCCCACTTAATACAAAACTTTACATAAGTTGGTTAAAACAAACTTCCAACTTTTCCTTTTTCTTTTTCTTTTCTATTATTTTTTTCATTTTTTTTTTTTTTTTTTTTTTGAAATCAATGTGTAAAATTTCACAACTTTTCTATCACTATTTTTCCGGATAATTTTTCCATACTCTTCATACTTTCAGAAATAACTGTAATAGTGAAAGTAGCAAACACACGAAAAATAAACTAAAAGTTATACAATATTTACTTTCATACCAATTGCATTGTGCAATTTCCCGATCTAACCAAAGATAATGAATTACGCACGCGAACACAGGTAATGTAAGGAAACACACTTTGCCTAAAGCAATTAACCACGGATTTTAATCTACAGGGTAGGCTAAGATGTAAGGGTGTATCGAAACATTATAACAAAGGTGTAAGAAACGAAATGAATGGCTCTGAGGGTTTTTCTAGGGGTATCTTACTCTAAAAGTGAGAGTAACAAAGGGTTTATACGGGGGTTAACTAACCAATGTAGTTAGTTAATATCACATAACATATAAAGGCTATTTGGGTGTAATCCTAGAAATTTACCAAGTTAGACAAGTCACTCCAATTATATAGATAATACTTATTATGGTGGTCTCGAATAGTATACAAGCCAAGTTCTAAAGTTTACAAGTCACCAGCACACTAAAGTTTTAATATTTTTAAAAGAATAGAGTTATGTGTGCGGTTATGTAATTTAGACTTTAAACAAAAACATGCTAAAAAATTTTAAATTTTGATATATTAAGCGCATTTTAAGCATATTTTGAAAAAGTTTAGGACAAGTAAGTGTTCTAATTCTCCATCCCCCCACTTAAGTTAAACAACGTCCTCGTTGTTTGTGTCAAAGGTTAAAAACTGGAAAATAAAAGAATTAGAACAGAAAAACTCCCCTGAGATTTGCTCGGTATGATCCTCCATTATTCGTATAAGAGCAAAAATCAACTTTCTTGTGGATTAGAACGTTTAAGCTTCATACGTGATGTATCCACAAAAATGCAGGAATCTATAATACCATTTAGACTTTAACACACCTGAGTTAAGAAGGTTCAAACTTGCATAATACATTAGTAGTTAGTAAAAATAAAACTGTAAATCATCAGGTCAGTCGATACGCCGTATCTTATGGAAGAAGATACGCCGTATCGAGCCTGGAATAAATACGAATCAGAATAAAAGATGCGTCGCATCCTTAACCAGGGATGCGCCGCATTAAATAAACTGACAGAAAGTTTTAAAGTCAAAAATAAAAATGCATAAAATGAAATAAGATATGACCAGTGCAAGTGATGCGTCGCATCTTATGATGGAGATGCGCCGCATCTTCTGCAGGTCTGACAGACTCGACACAGAACAGAAAAGTAAAAATGCGGGTTGTCTCCCGGTCAGCACTTGTCTTTATTCCAGAGTCTTCAAGTTAGACTCACGTTCAGCTCCTTATTTTGTTCTAGCGAGATCTTCCATCTCAATCTCTCTCTTAGTTCCATATTCAAGTAACCAAACATTCTTTTCGCTAATTGGAACATCCTTGACACTAATCCGCCTCTAGTAGTTATTCCATTCTGGTCGTGCCTTTGGAACAAAACTCCTTTAATCACTTTCGACAATTGGTGCACCTCAATCGTCAATTCTCTAATCATATAGTTTTGTTCTTTCAGCAACAGTCCATTGATGAAAGTTTCGACCTCATGATGCTCCTTATCACATTCGTGGGCGAACTTAGATACAATCTCATCGGTTGTAAGTTTAATCCATGGTCCTCCGAACCAGCTTGGGAAAATATCAATCATGATTCCTGAAACACAAAACAAATAGGCTTCGAAGTAAAAGATTTCTAAGAGACAGGAAAGATGATTAGATTTTTCTCCGTTTGAGATAAATAAAAGTTACTGATATCTGAAGACTATGCGCCGTATCCTATAAATAGGATGCGCCGTATCTTATAATCGTTAAAAATAAATCAGACTTTTATTCAGAAAACAGATACACTGCTTATGAATTAGAATGCGCCGTATCAAGTTTAAATTATCAAAAATCGATTATATTTATTAAAATTAAATGCGTCGTATTAACAAAAGCTAATGCGCCGTATTTTCGTTACTGATGAACTCAAATAAGTACATTTTATTACCATCATTTATCCTATTTATTTGACTTGTTTTATTATATTATCTGTGAGAATTGATACGTTAATGTTTACTTTTGTAATTCTCAGGTAAAAACAAGTACAATGTGAAACTTGGCGATTTTGGACTAATTAAGGAGCAAAACAAGCAAGAAGTTAAGAGTCTACTGAAATGTACAAGATCAAGACCATTCTGCTCCAGATACGCCGCATCCTACTTATTATATACGGCGCATCACTATCAAGATTTCACAAGATATTATCCAAGACGGCAAAGGACATGCGCCGCATACAAGAATGAAGTTACGCCGCATCTTCTGGCGGTGTACGAATATTCCTGAATATATTAATCTTGGACCCCACGCGAAGTTAATTCAATGCGCCGCATCTACTTATTCGATGCGCCGCATCTTACCCTCAGACAGAAACTATAAATACCCCAAGGCCAGACGAATTTTAGAGGCTAGTTTTGAGAAGAAGACCGAAGACCACAAAACCCTAGGCCGAATTCAGACGAAGTAGCAGCATAAGACACACCTTAAACGAAGATACAAGAGCTGTAAGAAGGTCCTGCATGTATTCAATTCATTAAGTAGTTTTGTTTTATTGTATTAGTACACTTTAATTCATCAGGATTGATGGGCTTGTGTCATTGATTTAATCATGCACTTCAACTCCCCTTAAAATTGCTTTCCCATTAATTAAAGTTTATATGTTGATGTCTTTGGTGACTTTTATTAGTGCATTGATAACCTCTGTGTCTAGCTGAGCATTGATCGGGTCGCCATGCCTCTGTCCTCGCCTATTTATTTTATCACCTATGCATTCTATCGTCTGTAGAAAAGTAGGAAGAAAAGGTAAATAGGATAGTCATAAGTAATCATTAAGGGTTTACTCGCCGATAAGATTAGAGCCAACGAGAAAGGGATTAATCTCGGTGCGTTGCATCGAACTATACACTTCATATAAAACTAGCAATAAAACAAGTGACAAGCTACTTAACTATCAGGACATGTCTTCTTATTGTCTCAAGTATCTATCTGTGTACGTGTGTGCTAATCGCTGATTCGTGCCTATTAGTTTAGTTTATATTTAATCATAACCAAACCGTGCCAGTCTCTCAGGCTGAACCCCCTTGCGTTAGATTAGGTTGTATAGCTAACTTAAGATATTAAAATACTGATTAGAATAACTAGATAATACGTTCCACTCTTAGTGATCGACACTCTACTTACCATTATATTCATACTGACCGGGTACACTGCTCGTTAAAGTGTGTGTTATATTGATAAGTCGGCTAAATATAAATTTAAAACTTGAATACTGCTAAAACCACAACGACATACCGTGGGTATAAATTAGAGCAACATACACACGCACATCAAGTTTTTGGCGCCGTTGCCGGGGAGTGAATTGTTATTATCTGTTAATTTGATTAGTATTTTTTAGGTTTTTAATTTTAATTCTAACCGCTAACTCTGTTGTATATTAGTTAATTTGCATTCATTGTATTATTTGCATATTTTCTGTTTTTGTGTGTTTTTATTTTTGTTTATTTTCGTTTGTTTTCTTGCATACTGCTATCGTTGTACTGAGCTAATTCAAACGATACGGCGCATCTATTTTCTTAGATACGGCGTATTGCGTTTAATTTTTATAAAATACAACGCGTTTAATAAATTCGATACGACGCATCTTTCCCCAAGATACGGCGTATTCCGTTTTTAATAAGAAATTTTTCTAAACCATAACGCCATACGACACATCTGCTTTAGCAGATACGGCGTATCTATTATTTTAATTAAAAACAGTTTTCGAATTATTAAACAGATACGACGCATCGATTTTTATCGATACGACGCATCTACTGAATCAAAAATCTGGTATTTTGAAACGTAACGAAAATACGGCGCATTAACTTTTGTTAATACGACGCATTTAATTTTAATAAAAATAGTTGATTTTTGATAATTAAAACTGATATGGCGCACTCTAGATTATAAGCGGCGTATCTATTTTCTGAATAAAAGTCTGATTAAATTTTAACGATTATAAGATACGGCGTATCCAACTTTCTGGATACGGCGCATCGTCTGCAGATATCAGTAACTTTTATTTTTCGTATTCCATTTTCGTTGTTAATTTTCTGATATACTACTTTCTTGAACATACCCTACTGATGCTTTCGTGATAGTTTCAGGAAGTGCATGACCATGAGTTCTACTAAGAACTTGATTCAACCTTTCGAAGACCCTGAACGAGCCTTTCATTCGCTTAAAAGGCTTTTCAACACAAAAAGCTTTGATATCTCAAGTTCGTTCGAGCTTGATTATTTTTCTGAAGAGAAAGAGGAAGAAGAAACAGAAACAATGGCGGAAAACACTAAAATGGAGAAATACATGAACAAAACCCGTGCTGATTACACTTCAGGAGTTGCTAGACCAAAGTTTGATGAAAAGTCAAAGTTTGAGTTGAAGGGTCAGTTTCTCAAGGAGCTAAGAGAAAATGCTTTCAGTGGATCGGAACATGAAGATGCTAATGAACATGTTGAAAAGGTCCTCGAGATTGCAGATTTGTTTACTACGGAAGGAGTCACTGACGATCAACTCATGCTAAGAATCTTTCCAATTTCACTTAATGGAGCTGCTAACAAGTGGCTAAGGAATGAACCTGCTAGTTCAATCATAACGTGGGAAGATTTAAAGAGCAAATTCCTGAAAAGATATTGTCCACCTGCTAAAACTGCTAAAAAGATGGAGGCTATCAACAGTTTCAAGCAAGAGCCTGATGAAACTCTTTATCAAGCTTAGGAACGATTTAAAGACCTATTGATGAAGTGCCCTCAACATTATCTAAGTGAGATGCAGGAGATAATATTGTTCTATCAAGGATTAGACGTGCCTACTAGACAAATCTTGGATGCTAAGGGAGCTGTGCCTCAAATGAGTGCAGCCAATGCTAGAAAGGCTATCCAAGAAGCTGTTGATCATTCTCAAAAATGGCACGATGAGACCTCTACTAGATCTAAGAGCAGCGCTAATTTTGACGGGTTTACTGCTATTCAAGCTCAATTGGATAAAATTAGTAGAGAGATGAAGAAGCGTGATGAGAAAGTATATGCTGCCCAAGTTGGATGTGAAAAATGCGAAGGACCTCACTACACTAAAGATTGCTCTAATAAGAATGAAAGTGAGACGTTTGAAGAAGCATACTACACACAATTTGGACAACCATTCCGACCTTCAGGAAGATTTAGGGAAGCTACTCAGGGATATTATCAAAAGAACAACTTTAATCCCACTTATCAAGAAAGGAGGCAGACTTTAGATGACACTTTAAAGCAAATTATGGCCAATGCTGCTAAAAGACATGATGAGAACACTGCTATGATCAAGGAAATCCGAGCTTCAACGGACACTATTACAAGAAATCAAGGAGCTTCGATCAAAGCATTGGAACAACAAATTGGACAAATGAGCAAAGTTCTTCAAGAAAGGGGATACGGAAGTTTACCGAGCTCAACTGAAACCAACCCAAGAGATCATGTCAAAGCCATAAGCACCACTGAAGAAGTCACACCTAACATTCCTAGAAGATTGATGAATGGTAATGATGGTGCAAGACCTGAATTTTTCTTTAATTCTTCAATCAGTTTAAGGAGGTTACTCAAAGAGAAGACGAAGATTGAAGAGGAGATCAAGGCTACAACGAAAGAAGAGAGCTCTGCAACCGACTTACATGCCTTGCCTCATAAAGAAAAGGACCCAGGAAGTTTTACTTTACCTTGTTCAATTAATGATATATCTTTCAATAATGTGTTAGCTGACTTAGGAGCTAGTGTTAGTGTTATGCCCCTTAAGACATTCACTACCCTAGGACTAGGAAAATTAGCACCAACTAAGTTGCTTATTGAATTGGCTGATAAAACGGTAAAACAACCTGAAGGGATTGCTAAAAATGTACTAGTTAAGATTGAGAAGTTTGTTTTCCCTGTAGACTTTGTTATATTAGATATGCCCGAGGATGTTAAGATTCCTTTAATCCTTGGAAGACCTTTCTTGTCCACCGCCCATGCTAAGATTGATGTGTTTAAAAGAAAATTCTCATTAAGGGTAGGGAATAATAAACTAGTCTATAAGTGCCAAGATCCTGCTAAAAGCATAATTAGAGGCGTCTATGTGCTAGGATTAAGGGAACGTATGGACCTCGATCTTGAAGCTAGTTTTATGGGAGAAACCTTGGTAAATAATGAATCACTTGAGACCTATAGTGGAGACTACATTGAATTAAATGATCTTAATCTACCATTAGGGATCAATGATCGATTTATGGAGGATTCTGAACCCGAAATTGATAAAGGAGAAATTATGGATATACCTAGAGTCAATATGATCAACACTAAGAATTATGATGAATTTGAAGGGTATCCTAGTTTCTGTGATTATGGTAGAAAGATCCATGTAGATTGTGCTTATAATTTACAATTTCCTTGCATGATAGGATTTAAGCAGATTAGTGCCAACTTTTTCCCTATTTTACCGATTAATGTAATGTCAAGAGATTACTATAATTCTATAATGAAAAACAAAATTGAGTATAGAGGGAAAAACGTAGTTGGAATATTCATGAATGTACCTATTTTTGTTGGAAATTTAACTATTGTTACAGATTTCACCGTGGTGGAAAACATGGATACTTATCGTGATGTTGAGATGGGTGACGTGATCGTTGGGAAACCATTCTGTAAGGAGGTCGAAATTTAACTATTGTTACAGATTTCACCGTGGTGGAAAACATGGATGCTTATCTTATTTAATTTTCTGCATTTTTATTTTTGACTTTAAAACTTTCTGTCAGTTTATTTTAATGCGGGGCATCCCTGGTTAAGGATGCGACGCATCTTCTATTCTGATTCGTATTTATTCTAGGCTCGATACGGCGTATCTTCTTACATAAGATACGGCGTATCGACTGACCTGATGATTTTCAGTTTAATTTTTATGTTTTATTTTCGCTAACTACTAATGTATTATGCAAGTTTGAACCTTATTAACTCAGGTGTGTTAAAGTCTTGATGGTAATATAGATTCCTGCATTTCCTGTGGATACATCAAATATGAAGCTTAAACGTTCTCATCCACAAGGAAGATGATTTTTGCTCTTATACAAATAATGGAGGATCATACCGAGCAAATCTCAGGGGAGTTTTTCTGTTCTAATTCTTTTATTTTCCAGTTTTTAATCTTTGACACAAACAACGAGGACGTTGTTTAACTTAAGTGGGGGGATTGGAGAATTAGAACACTTACTTGTCCTAAACTTTTTCAAAATATGCTTAAAATGTGCTTAATATATCTAAATTTAAAATTTTTAGCATGTTTTTGTTTTAAGTCTAAATTACATTGCTGCACACATAACATTATTTTCAAAAATTGTGAACTTTTCAAAAATTCACAAATCTATGAGTGTGCCGGTGACTTGTAAACTTTAGAACTTGGCTTGTATACTATTCGAGACCACCATAATAAGTATTATTTACATAATTGGAATGACTTGTCTAAATTGATAAATTTCTAGGATTACACCCAAATAGCCTTTATATGTTATGTGATATTAACTAACTACACTGGTTAGTTAACCCCCGTATAAACCCTTTTGTTACTCTCACTTTTAGAGTAAGATACCCCTAGAAAAACACTCAGAGCCATTCCTTTCGTTTCTTACACCTTTGTTATAATGTTTCGTTACACCCTTACACCTTAGCCTACCCTGTAGATTAAAATCCGTGGTTGGTTAATTGCTTTAGGCAAAGTGTGTTTCCTTACATTACCTGTGTTCGCGTGCGTAATTCATTATCTATGGTTAGGTCGGGAAATTGCACAATGCAATTGGAGTGAAAGTAAATATTGTATATTTTGAGTTTTGTTTTTCGTGTGTTTACTACTTTCACTATTACCGTTATTTCTGAAGTCATGAAAAGTATGGAAAAATTATCAAGAGTTATCGTTATAGTGATGTGGTGAAATTTTACACATCTATGTTTATGTTTCAAGTCAAAAAAAAAAAAAAAAAAAAAAAAAAAAAAAAAAAAAAAAAAAAAAAAAATCGAAAAAATGGAAAAGAAAAAGAAAAAGAAAAAGGAGGAGTTGGATGTTTGTTTTAACCAACTTATGTAAAGTTTTGTATTAAGTGGTCGATATCACCACTAGTTGTTGTATATTATATCTATGGATTGAATGGGAGTTGGACGTTATGGGAACGCCAACTAAGGTTATTCTTTGATTGAGATCTTGTTGAGTATAATTCGTGTCTACCTAAAGCGTGTGTTTCAAGTGTTAAAGCGTAAGTTATTCAATGAAATGAGTCTTATTCATGGGATGTTTTGGATAGTGATTAACCACACTTAGGATTTTAATTTATCTGTTTTGTTTATTTTTCATTTTACACCAATTTATATCCCAAATATTATCCATACCCTATATTATTCTTTATCCAAACCTTTGATTAATTGAGATTAGGGATTTGAGCAATCTTAAGTATCGTAGTCGTGGATTCGGCTATGTATTTATGATTTTGTCGCCCTTTTTGATATAATATTATTGGTAAAGATTACTTGGTCCTATCTTTAGCCTATTCGAGTTAAGGATTTGAGCAATTGCAAGTATCGTGTTCGTGGATTCGATCATGTATTTGTGATTTTGTCGCCTTTTTTGGAATTTGAGATCGATAGAGATTGAGAAGAATGATTAACCCTTAACCTTCAAACCCTTTTTACCGCTTTAGACTTGTTATTCCTTGGCTTTAGTGGAGGAGATGCTTATACTTGCCAAGCTTATGATAGAATATTCGTCACGACTGGACAGTTAAACGATTAGATTTGCTTTTATCAAATTATTTTATTTTACTTCTAATTCGTTAAGTGTTTGGTTGTGTGATTATGACACAAAATGAATACATGCTTAAATATAAAAATTAATCCTAACATCTTTTAGGATACATTTTCATAAGAATTATTCTAAGGTTTACTTGGGGACAAGTAAAGTTCAAGTGGGGGGATATTTGATGAACTCAAATAAGTACATTTTATTACCATCATTTATCCTATTTATTTGACTTGTTTTATTATATTATCTGTGAGAATTGATACGTTAATGTTTACTTTTGTAATTCTCAGGTAAAAACAAGTACTATGTGAAACTTGGCGATTTTGGACTAATTATGGAGCAAAACAAGCAAGAAGTTAAGAGTCAACTGAAATGTACAGAAACAAAAACACACAAAAACAGAAAATATGCAAATTATACAATGAATGCAATCTATATAATATATAACAGGGTTAGTGGTTAGAATTAAAAAATAAACTAAAAAGAAAAACCTAATTAAAATACTAAATTAAATTAACAGATAATAACATTTCACTCCCCGACAACGGCGCTAAAAACTTGATGCGCGTGCGTGTCGTTGCGGTTTAGCAGTATTAATGCCTACTCAAGTTTTAAATTTATATTTAGCCGACTTATCAATAACACACACACACTTAACGATCAGTGTACCCGGTCAGTATGAATATAATGGTAAGTAGAGTGTCGATCACTAAGAGTGGAACGTATTATCTAGTTATTCTAATTAGTATTTTAATATCCTAAGTTAGCTATACAACCTAATCTAACGCAAGGGGGTTCAGCCTGAGAGACTGGCACGGTTTGGTTATGATTAAATAGAAAACTAAACTAATGAGCACGAATCAGCGATTAGCACACACGTACACAGATAGATACTTGAGACAATAAGAAGACCTTTCCTGATAATTAAGTAGCTTGTCACTTGTTTTATTGCTAGTTTTATATGAAGTATATATAATTAAACCTTTCTCGTTGGCTCTAATCTTATCGGCGAGTAAACCCTTAATGATTACTTATGTCTATCCTACTTTTCTAGAGTATTGGGCATTTGTGATGCCCACGTCTCGTATACGCTAGAATAGATAGGCGAGGAAGGGGCATGGCGACCCAAGCAAGACTCAGCTAGACACAGAGGTTATCAATGCACTAATAAAAGTCACCAAAGACATCAACATATAAACTTTAATTAATGGGAAAGCAATATTAAGGGGAGTGCATGATCTTCCGTAGTCACATGACACAAGCCCATCAATCCTGATGAATTAAAGTGTACTAATACAATAAAACAAAACTACTTAATGAATTGAATACATGCAGGACCTTCTTACAGCTCTTGTATCTTCGTTTGAGGTGTGTCTTGTGCTGCTTGGTCATCTGAATTCGGCTCTAGGGTTATATGGTCTTCGGTCTTCTCTATAAGACTAAGCTCTCAAATTCGTCTGTCCTTGGGGTATTTATAGTTTCTGTCTGAGGGGTCGATGCGGCGCATTGAGTAGATAGATGCGGCGCATTGACTTAACTTCACGTGGGGTCCAAGATTAATATATTCAGGAATATTCGTACACCGTCTTCAAATGCGGCGTATCTTGATCTATGTATGCGGCGCATGTACTTGGATTGTAACTTGTGAAATCTTGATAGTGATACGCCGTATGTTAGAAGTATATTGCGGCGTATCTGGAGTAGAACGAGCTTGATCTTCTGGATTTCAGTAGGCTTTTGACATCTTGCTTGTTTTGCTCCATAATTAGTCCAAAATCGCCAAGTTTCACATAATGCTTGTTTTTACCTGAGAATTACTAAAGTAAACATTAATGTATCGATTCTCATAGATAATATAATAAAACAAGTCAAATAAATAGGATAAATGATGATAATAAAATGTACTTATTTGAGTTCATCACAGACTGTAATTGAAAGTGGTCCTTGGATTGTTAATAACAAGCCAATGGTTGTTCAAAAATGGAGTACTAGCATCAACCTTGACAAAACTGAA
This sequence comes from Artemisia tridentata subsp. tridentata, assembly GCA_021014915.2. Classification (NCBI taxonomy): domain Eukaryota; kingdom Viridiplantae; phylum Streptophyta; class Magnoliopsida; order Asterales; family Asteraceae; genus Artemisia; species Artemisia tridentata. Next base: position 291,321,464 of record CP139501.1, read on the forward strand.
CCTGTTACATTACCTGTTTGGATCAAATTACTAAACCTCCCATTGGAAGCTTGGAGTACTAAAGGATTAAGTGCACTTGCTAATAGAATTGGCAAACCTTTGATTATGGATGCTATGACCACTAAAATGTGTACACAAGGGGTGGGTAGACTTGGCTATGCAAGGGTGCTGGTTGAGGCTAATGCTAGTAAGGGACTGAATGACTTTATTGATGTTCTATACAAAAGTAAAGAGAGTGGTCAACAGTTTGTGAAAAAAGTGCAAGTGATGTATGATTGGAAGCCCCCTGTTTGCTCTCATTGTAAAGTTTTTGGGCACTCTTATGAGAACTGTTTGAAAAGAGATAGAACAGGGGAGCAGGTAAAAGATAAGCAAACTGATGAAGAAGGTTTTGTGCAAGCTAATAATAGGAAGAATAATCAGACTACAGCTAATAAGAAAACACAACCAAAAGTTAACATGCCTAAGGAAAAAACTGTAGCACAACCCAAAGTCATGTATAAACAAAAAGGAAAGCAAGGTGAAGAGACCTCAAAACAGAATGGGAATAATACACAGAATAAGAACAATGAGAAGCCTAGCTCAGCACAAGTTTCACCAAGGAGATCATGGAATTTAAGAAAGGATGTTGTGCAGGCTGTGAAGAATACTGCTAACAAGTATGCAGTGTTGGAAAGCCAAGAGGAAGATAATGTGGAGATGAATTCACAAACATTGAGTGCCCAGGATAAAGAAGTTGTGGATAGGTATGTGTTGAATAAAGACCAACCTTCTGTGGATATCACTAGCAAATGGAAGCAACCTATGTTCGAGTACTTTAATGATAGATGGGAAGCAATGTATGACAAAAACAAGAATGGGGACAAGGATGTATTGAATGGGAATGAAGTAATTGCAGACAAATCTAGGATGGCTCAGTTCATGACTGCAAATGAAGTATTTGGTCGGGGCAGTAATTGTTTTTCGAAAGAATGATGAGTGATCTCAAAATTGCAGCCTGGAACATAAGAGGATTGCGTATTGTATCTAAGCAAACTGAGGTTAAGAATTTGATATGGAATGAGAAATTGAGTATTTATGCAGTTTTAGAAACACATATGAAGAAGAATAGAATTGAGAAAGTTTGTACTAATGTTTTTGGGAATTGGCAATGGCAAAACAATGTGCATTTGAGTAATAAAGGGTGCAGGATTGCTGTTGGATGGGATGCTAATAACATAAGATGTTCTCTGGTTCATGCAACATCCCAGGCAATGTTGTATCATATTGAAGTCTTGAGCACTCAACAGGTCTTATTTTGCACTTTCATTTATGCAGCCAACAAAGGAAGAGATAGAAGGGAATTATGGAAAGATCTTATTCTGTTTGGTAGAATTGTGGGACATGTTCCTTGGACAATAATGGGAGATGTTAATGTTTGTTTGAACCTTAATGATCATTCTGAGGGAATCTCATACTCCACTCAAGACATGGTGGAATTCAAAGATTGTATTAATACAGTTGAAATGGAAGACATTAATAGCACTGGTCTACACTTTACCTGAAAAAAAAGCCTCTTAAACCCTAATGCTGCAATTCTGAAAAAGATCGATAGGGTTATGGGTAATAGTAAGTTTTTTGATCATTATAATAATGCTAATGCAATGTTTTTACCATATGGAATCTCTGATCACAGCCCAGCTATCTTGATTATCCCTCAAGCTATGCATAAAAGGAACAGATCTTTCAGGTTTGCCAATTATGTAGCTGATAAAGATGAGTTTCAAGACCTAATTGTAGAGAAGTGGAGTATGGAAATCCAAGGTCATGCTATGTACAGGCTTGTGAAAAAGTTAAAAGTTCTTAAACCTCATCTTAATAGTCTTAACTGGAGTAATGGGAATTTATTTGATAAGGTGGTTGAGTTGAGGAATAAGCTACATGATGTTCAAAGGAAAATTGATTTGGATCCAGTCATTAAGACTCTTAGAAAGGAGGAGAGTGACCTGTTAATAGAGTATAAAGAAGCAATGTCAGATGAAGAAAAGTTGCTAAGGCAAAAAGCTAAAGTTACATGGCTTGATGTAGGAGACAAAAACTCAACTTACTTCCATAAGGTGATTAAGAGCAGAGCTAATAAGAGCAGAATTATGTCAGTTTGTGGAGAAGATGGTACAAGATTTGAATACAAAGATGTTGCAGAGCAGTTTGTAAAGCACTTTGAAGGTTTCTTGGGAATTAATCCTATAGTGAGCAGTCTAAGTGAAGAAGATAATAGCTTATTTGTTAAGAAAGTGTCTGCTGATGAAGCTGATATTATGATTAGAGAAGTCACAGAAGAAGAAATCAAGTTGGCTTTGTTTGATATAGATGATGATAAAGCACCTGGACCAGATGGCTTTACATCTAAATTCTTTAAAAAAGATTGGCTAACTATTAAAAAGGACTTTTGTGAAGCTATCAAGGAGTTCTTTGTGAAAGGGAAGCTGCTTGGAGAAGTTAATGCAACATTGATAGCCCTTGTCCCTAAAACTCAGACCCCTCAAAAAGTATTAGATTTCAGACCCATTGCTTGCTGCAATGTTATCTACAAGTGCATCAGCAAGATTCTCACTAACAGAATCAAGAATGCCCTGAGCCAAGTGGTGGAGGAGAACCAAAGTGCTTTTATTCCAGGGAGAGCCATTACTGAAAATATTCTTTTGACACAAGAGCTATTAAAAGGTTATAATTGTATCAATGGTCCTAAAAGAGTATCATTCAAAATTGATATTCAAAAGGCATATGATACAGTTAATTGGAAGTTCCTTGAAGAGATTATGATCAGATTTGGGTTCCCTAAACAGATGGTGGATTGGATTATGGTATGTATTACAAACTCTAAGTTCACCATTTGTGTTAATGGAGAAAGACATGGTTATTTTAATGGATGGAGAGGTTTGAGACAAGGGGATCCAATTTCTCCTTACATCTTCACTTTGGTCATGGAAATTCTTAATTTGATTGTAAAGGATGAGATAAGAAAGGACAGAAGATTTAAGTACCATTTTGGGTGCAAGCAGTTAAAGATCACTCATTTGTGTTTTGCAGATGATTTGATAATGTTATGTCATGGTAGTGAGGAATATGTGAATATCCTAAGGAAAGCTCTCAACAAATTTAGTGAATTATCAGGGCTGTATCCTAATCTTGGTAAATGCACCATGTTCTGTGGTAGTCTTGATGAGGAAACTAAAGATACAATCAAGGGGATTATGCCTTTCAAAGAAGGAAAATTGCCTGTCAGATACTTAGGAGTCCCTTTGGTGACTAAGAGGATTGGTGTAGCAGATTGTAAGCAATTGGTGGATAAAGTTCAAAGCAAACTGAATGATTGGAAAAACAAAAGTCTTTCATATGCAGGTAGAGCTCAACTCATTTCTTCTGTTCTTTCATCAATGCAAGTATATTGGGGGTCTGTCTTTCTTCTGCCTAAAACTGTTATTGATGATATTGAAAGGCTGTTCAAATTTTTTTTGTGGAATTGTGGTGAAAGTTATAAAGGCAAAGCTAGGGTAGCCTGGAAGGATGTATGCAAGCCTAAAGATCAAGGAGGATTGGGTTTTAAGTCATTGGAAATGTGGAATAAAACTCTGCTAACCAAACACTTATGGAATGTGGCTGCAAGGAAGGAATCTTTATGGGTCAAATGGGTTAATGTGGTTAAACTGAAAAATAGGAGTGTTTGGGATGTGGATATTGACAAAAATGACAGCTGGTTTTGGAAAAGTATTTTGAACCTCAGAGATTGGGTGGGCAAACACATGAGAATTCAAGTTGGAGATGGCAAGACAGTTAATGTTTGGCATGATCAATGGAATAATGATTTAAGGCTAGCTAATCATATCAGCTAAAAAGACATTTTTTTTGCTGGTTTCCAAGATTCTGCAACACTTGTTGATGTTATTGATGGAAATGGGTGGAAATGGCCTGCTCATTGGACTACCAAATATCCAGTCTTAAACAAGTTAAATATGCCTGTGTTCAAGAACTGTCCTGATAAAGCTGTATGGGTGGATAACAATGGGAACATGAAGAGTTATGCTACCAGTAATGTATGGAAGGATGTAAGAGATCAAGGTACATGTGTTAATTGGAAAAAGCTTGTTTGGTACTCTCACTGCATACCCAAGCATGCTTTTATTCTATGGCTTGCAGTCAAACAAAAACTATGCACACAAGATAAATTGCAGAAATGGTATCCTAATAGGCAGTTTGAATGCAGTCGATGCAACAATGAAACTGACTCACATGATCACCTATTCTTCAAATGTGGTTATGCTAAAGAGATTTGGGGGAAATTAAGTAAGATGGCCAATGTTATGGTGAATGAAAACACATGGGAAGAAAATATCATGAAGCTGTCAACCAATAATAACTACAAGAGTGTTTGGGAGATCATTAAAAAGCTATATCTTGCAGCTGCAGTTTACTACATTTGGCAAGAAAGAAATGGTAGGTTGTTTAATGGAAGTAATAGAAGTGCAGAAGCTGTGTTCAATACTATTTGTGATGATATTAGAGCTAAGCTTGTTTCAATCAAGGTTAGACAAAATGCAAATGTTCTCAAAGCTGAAGAAGTTTGGAATGTCAGATTTGACAGGAATGGATAATTGCAAGTTGGTAACAAGGTTGTTCTTCAAGTGAATAGTGTTCTGTATGTCCCTTCTTTCTAAAGGGGTGTTTTGGATCTTTGGATATCAGTGGTTATATGTCACTAAATACCACTGCTCTTATATTCAGACCATTACAATGGAGTGATACCTTGTATCTTGGAGTTCTAACTGGTATGGCTGTACCTATGGTAACCTCTTGATTGTTCAATTTGGCCTTGGGGGGAATTGGACAGTCAAGCATGGCTAAGTAGGAGGCTTAACTGGTATGAATGTACCATAAAGTAGGGTCCCCATTGTGAAGGGTAAATGGTCTAGGAGGATGGTGTATGATGAGTGGAATAGAGAGGTGTGCAAGATGAACATTCTTGGTCCTCTCAATACACCATCACAGGAGGTAATGGTTGGTTATCATGGAGGGAGAGTGTTCCCAAACAACTGAAGCCTTCCATTGAGAGGGAAATATAGGTTGTTTGGCAGAGCCGCCCCCCCCCCCTCCCCCCACCCCATGGATGGGTTATGGGTGCCTAGTGATGCCACTCTCCATTTCTACCTTGTCTACTGTGGTGGCAGGTTGAGTGGCTTGGTAGAATGGAGAAGTGAAAATGTAGCTAGATGGTAGGTGCATTAAAAGGTGAATTGAGATAAAGTGTATGGTTGGTTTAGAGTTTTTGAGTTTTGTCTTGTGTTTTTTTCAGTTTGTTTTAGATTTGGGAGATGTCCAAATCTTGTTTCTTATTCTTATGATGTACATATTTTGGAGATCAATATATATATTTTCACCTTTGCACAAAAAAAAAAGACTTTTCATATAAAGCAAACTGATTAAGTATTTATTTTAGCTAATAACACTTGATCATGTTTAATAGAATTATAGAAACGTATATATTGCCTTAAACCAATTAGCTACACTTTTGCAACTGCAATTAAATTACAAATGCAGATTAATTAGCAGCTAATTTCTTATCACATAGATATATGGCACGTACGCGTAAAACAATGAGAATACAAACCTCTACAAATACATAGAAGTTAAATAGTTGATTACAAATGTTTGTATGCATGATCACAACGACCTTATTGAAAAAATATACAATATTGACTTGTATACAGAATTGAACTTAAATCGACATATATACATAATATACCTCATATGTAATCTTAAATTGAAACTAAATTAACAAGATAGTCTTGTTGATACAGTTGTACGTGGACTAGGTCGATAACACGTATCGGCTAAACTACTTTTAATCCCGAACCTTGAGCATGCCACTGATCCTCCTTTAATTGAACAACTCCACCATTTAAACCTTCTCAACAGGAACACCATTGGGTTTCTTCCAAACATGGCCTATATACTTTTTTTTTTTTTTTTTTTTTTTTTTTTTTTTTTTTTGAACATATATTGGTCCGCAACCTCCCTAACAATCTTATCTCAGTTTAATTAACTATTGACAAGTATACTTAATTATTAACTTGAAGATCATCAATGCTGCAAATTATAAACTGCATGGAAGGGTAGGTCATAAGTGTTGCAAACTCCTATACTTATTTAAGCCTATGTCGCATAAATTTGAACTGTACATACGGAGTAAAAGTTACGAGTATGAGATTTTTACGCTTAATATTTAGAGGAAATTCCCAAACTAGGCCAAAATTTTTGGCCTATTTCAAAAGGAAGCCATTTGCAACATCTATTTCTCATTTTGTCTAGTCGAGCGTGCTCGACTGCTCAACCCCATAATACTAGCGACACGTGTCATTCCTTTTTTATTTTATTAATATATTTTAGGCCCACAATTGACATATAAATTTGTTTTATTTTAGTCCATTAACCAAATAAGCGTTTGCAAAGTTAGTCCTTTTACTAACGGCTATTTTATTTTAGTCCATTAACCAAATAAACGTTTGCAAAGTTAGTCCTTTTCATTTTTGGTCCTTGTGATTATTATTATTATTCAAAAAAATTCCAAAAAACTTATAAAAATTCGTAAAAAATTATAAAATTTCGAAAAGTTTCGAAAAAATTTGTAAAAAATCGAACAACATTTAAAAATTCGAAAAAACTTATAAAATTTTGAAAAATTTATAAAAATTCAAAAAGTTTCGAAAAAATTTATAAAAAATCGAAAAGATATAAAAATTCAAATTTTTTTTAAAAATTCGAAAAAGTTTTAAAAATTCGAAAAAACTTATAAAAATTTGAAAAGTTTATAAAAATTCGAAAAAATTTTAAAAATTCGATAAAGTTTTAAAAATTCGAAAATTTTTTAAAAATTCGAAAAAGTTTTAAAATTTTGAAAAAACTTATAAAAATTCGAAAAATTTTGAAAAATTCAAAAAAATTCGAAAATTTTTTCGAAAATACGAAATATTTTTAAAAATACGAAAAATTTTTAAAAATTCAAAAAAACTTATAAAAATTTATAAAAATTCGAAAATTTTTTAATAATTTGAAAAAAATTATAAAAATTCAAAATTTTTATAAAAATTAGAAAAAATTTATAAAAACTTGAAAAATTCGAAAAAATTGAAATAAATTCGAATTTTTTTTAAAAATTAGAAAAATCTGAAAAATTTTAAAAATTTCGAAAAAATTTTTTAATTCGAAAAAACTTATAAAAATTCGAAAAATTTATAAAAATTTGAAATTTTTTTAAAAATTAGAAAAAATTCGAAAAAATTTATTTAAATTAGAAAATTTTTAAAAAATACAAAAATTTCATATAAATTCGAAAAAACTTATAAAAATTTGAAAAATTCAAAAAATTTTCTGAATTCAAAAAAAATTATAAAGTGGTGGTCGAGCGCTCGACCACCGCTGCTCAACTGCTCAATAATTTTCGAATTTTTATAATTTTTTTCGAATATTTATCAAAATTCAAAAAAATTTTTGAATTCGAAAAAAAAATTATAAAGTGGTGGTCGAGCGGTTAAGCAGTTGAGCAGCGGTGGTCGAGCGCTCGACCACCGCTGCTCAACTGCTCAATAATTATCTAATTCGAAAAGAATTTGAAAAGTGGTGGTCGAGCGGTTGAGCAGTTGAGCAGCGGTGGTCGAGCGCTCGACGACCGCTGCTCAACTGCTCAATTTTTTCTAATTTTAAAAAAAATTTGAATTTTTATAAATTTTTCGAATTTATATAAATTTTTTCGAATTTTTATAAATTTTTCAAATTTTTTAAGTTTTTAGAATTTTTTAAAATTTTTCGAATTTATATAATTTTTTCGAATTCAAATTTTTTTTTCGAATTTATTTAAATTTTTTCGAATTTTTATAAATTTTTTCGAGTTTATAAAATTTTTTCGAATTTTTATAAATTTTTCTAATTTTTATAATTTTTTTTCGAATTTTTAAAAAATTTTCGAATTTTTATTAATTTTTTGAATTTTTAAAAATTTTTCGTATTTTTTATAAATTTTTCGAATTTTTTAAAAATTTTCGAATTTTTAAAAACTTTTCGAAAAAAATTTCGAATTTTTAAAATTTTTTCGAATTTTTAAAATTTTTTCGAATTTTTATAAGTTTTTTCAAATTTTTAAAAATTTTTCGAATTTTTAAAACTTTTCGAATTTTTAAAACTTTTTTTGAATTTTTATATCTTTTTCGATCTTTTATAAATTTTTTTGAAACTTTTCGAATTTTTGTAAATTTTTCAAAATTTTATGAGTTTTTTCGAATTTTTAAATCTTTTTGGATTTTTTATAAATTTTTTCGAAACTTTTCGAAATTTTATAATTTTTTACGAATTTTTATAAGTTTTTTGGAATTTTTATGAATTCTTTTGAATTTTTTTAAATAATAATAATAATCACAAGGACCAAAAATGAAAAGAACTAGCTTTGCGAACGCTTATTTGGTTAATGGATTAAAATAAAACAGCCGTTAGTAAAAGGACTAACTTTGCAAACGCTTGTTTGGTTAATGGACTAAAATAAAATGGCCGTTAGTAAAAGGACTAACTTTGCAAACGCTTGTTTGGTTAATGAACTAAAATAAAACAAATTTATATGTCAATTGTGGGCCTAAAATATATTAATAAAATAAAATAGGAATGACACGTGTCGCTAGTTTTAGGGTCGAGCAGTCGAGCACGCTCGACTGGACAAAATGGAAAATAGATGTTGCAAATGGCTTCCTCTTGAAATAGGCCTAAAATTTTGGTCTAGTTTGGGAATTTCCTCTAATATTTAACTGTTGACCTTATTGGTGTTTTCTTTTTAACAGCTCAGATCTTACGGGTTAAAACATGCATTTAGCACAATTATATCAAAGCATAAATCAAGCGTCCCTATAGTTGGTAAAAGTTAGGATAATTGTTTTGCAATAGTGGTTTTTAATTGGGTTGTTAGATTTCATTTTGTTTTCGACCTCATAAAGTTTTTCTTTTGCTTTTCGGGGAAAACTTTGTGTCTCAGTTTAAGTACCAACGAAAGACAATTTCTACAATTTTCATCCAATTTCTGTGATTTTAAAATTTGCTAAATAGTCTATATCTAAATAGACCATATTCAGCGTGGTTACCATTTTAAACGATATGATATGTAATTAAATTTAAGAAATGGAGGGTGCGTGTAAATTAAAAGTCATGTATTATTGATTAGAACGAAGATTTTAAATGATACACTTAATTATTTCCAGAGTATTGATTGATTAATTTGGATTGAAACATTTATTTTCTTAATTATCAATAAGATAAAAATACTTAAAATTTGGGTTTCAACATGATAAACTTTACTAACATGTTTTCACTGAAAATTATTAAAAACCCATGTTGTATTAGCAAAATTTATCATATTGAGACGAAATATAAAATATGTTGATCATATTTGCAATTAGGAAAAAAATTGGTGTTTAAGATAAATACTCTATTAAATGAAAATACGTCAAAAACTCATTTCATTTACTTTCTTCTCTTCATTTTCATTGAAAAAGTGGGGTCGATCTCTTTGTTTCCAATTAAAAAAAAGACAGGAACACTTTTTCTTCTTATTTATTTAACTTTCTCTTAAACAAGTAAAGCAGAGCATGTATACGTATCTATTGGAAAAACTAAAATCATAATTCTGTTGATATTTTTGTAGACTATGACGATAACCAATCAGTAAAAACTAAAACAAAACTAAACATTACCGCCAGGGCCTATGTCGAACAAACATTAATTAGTGTGTCCCTGTTGGTAAGGGTTAAACGGTGTGATTGAGGAAGCTAGAGAAGTGAGGAAGATGGCCAGGTTGATGTGATTATGAGAGAGAAGCCGGAAACAGAAGGAGAGGAATGGCTTACCTCAAACCAAGGAGGAAGCAAATTATATACAAATAAAATGGGAAGACCAAAGGTCAAAAATAAATACATATAATAATTCCAATTTATAATTTCATTTATGTCTATCAATTATCAATTTTACGCGTCTGATAGCTCCATGCAAATACATTTCTGAGAAATGTCGTGCATACTTCATAGGAATTTCTTAATGGTACATGAACTTTCTTGGGAATTTCTTGCATATAAAACTTCTTAGAAAATTATATGCAACAAACAAAGAGATCAAGGCTTTAACATATGATGCAGAAGAAACAAAAATAAACAAGAGACAGACCAACATTAGAAGTTTAGAAGAAACAAAAATCCCAAACAACCTGACAAGAAACTTAGGAACTGGAATCCAAAACCTGAAAACTCAGTTACCCATGTTTCATATTAGATTTGAACTCACAAACGATGGTTGGTACGTGCCGCATGCGTGGGTTGTTATCCCTAGTTATTCAGTTTTTGTGTTGGTTTGATTATGGTTCAGTTAATGTTGTTATAGTGTCTTTTGCTGTATTCTTATTTACAATTTGATCTGTTAGTTTTTTTAATAAATTTGAAGAAGATGAAAGCTGTTGAAATGTATGAAAAGGACGTGACAATCATTTGAAGATCTAACGTGTAAGCTAAGAACGTGTTTTTTTGAAATAAAACAATTCTTTTGGTGTAGTTCAAAGTACGTAAAATAAAACTGTTTACTAATGAACCCAAATTCATATTTGGGAGTTAGGGTGTATGGACGAATTTTCCGGTCATTGGAGAAAGTATTTCTTGCTTTTTATTGCATTGTAATCAAGTGAACATTGATCATAACAATTGTTAATTAATACAATCTTCAGTTTGATTTATCATGTCTTCTATTATCAATTTTACTTTGTTCATTTGAGGATATCATCCCTTTAACACCCGAGATTTAGTTTATGTAAATTGGGAATTGTGTTTAATGCATGAGTAGATTAGGCTAAGTTAGCTTATTTAGCCCTTGCCTCATCTCATCTTCATATTGGTCAACCTTATTTATGGTATCAAGTATCAATTATTTCATTTTTCAAAATGAAGTGGTAGATACTTGATAAGAGAATAAGGTTAAACAATATAAAGATAGGATGAAGACATGTTTTGGATTTGGGTTTTTTATTTTTTGAAGCAAGGCTAGTAAGATCTTAACAATAGAAAAAATAAATAAAAAAGTTAAAATTAAAATAAATAAATAAAAAATTATAAAATAAAATTAGAAATACAAATATAAAAAAATAAATTTAAAAATAAAAAATAAATAACGAATAAAATAAATATGGTGTGAAAATGAATTAATTAAACCAAATGCATTTATTTTGAAGTTTACTCAATAAATAAGGAGTATGATAAAGAATTGGTAGTGGCCTGGTCAGAATAAACCGGGGGCTCATTGTCGGTGAAGTAAATGGCTCTTATATAATAGGAGTATATATATTGTCGGTCTATTTCCAAAAAGTAACCTGAGACAATTGAGTTTGAGTTCTGCAAAAGAAGATAAGGAAAATGGATAGACATGTTGCTTTCGATTTGACTCCGGGCAGTAGTAGAAGACATAGCCAATCAGATGTTTTGGATACTATGAAATCTAGATATCCTTGTATTTATCAACCTATCGATCATCCTTCAGCTGGAACACTACCAGAAGAAGAAAAATATATTAATGGAGATCGAAGATATATGACATCTCTTTATGTTTTCGGAACTCGAGATATATATGGACCAGAGTCACCTCTTCCTCCAAGTATGTGATTTCATTTTCTTCGGTGTTGTTTGTTTCAGTAAGATGTTTCGCATCTGAATCTGACTACCACCTCTTACTAGCAAGAGGTGGCTATAATGTCTGAATCTGATTGAAAAAATGTTTTTTGTTTTTTTATAATTGTCTGAATGGTTTTAATTTTCCCTTTTTTAAGTATATATTAAACTATTGCAAATACCATTAATAAGTAGATGGTGTAAACTTGAAACAAAACATTTTTATCATAAATTTAACACAATTACAAATCATTAAATAAATTATCTTAATACATATTCAAAATTTAACATAATAAAAACTATTACATAAATCGTCTTAAAATAAAACATAACCTTAACCAATGAAACAACAATTAAGTAACTTAACCAATACCAAATAATATAAAACCTAGCTTTGCATAATTTGTGCCGCGATTTGATCTCGTAAGTTAATCATGTATTGTTGATCCACGTCACTCCCAATTGGTTGAACAACTTCAACATCACCGTCATTATCATCATGTACATTACTATATTATAATTTAGCATGTAATGATAATTTAGCACTAAACTCAACAGATATGCTATGAACCAAACACCCAACAAACTGCAAGTACTAGCAATGTATTATCTAATTGGCTCCTAATAATACCACTACAACCTGTAATGATAAACCTGTAACGAAAGCTATCCTGTCATTCCTAGCTTTTTTTCTTGACGTTTCACCAAACACTTAAGATGTGTCATTCCTAAAATAGATTGTTTTGCTTAGACTTTTTAAGGATATTCTGCAAAAATGGACTTACCACAGACATACTTTAGTTTGGTTTCATTATTACAAATTTAAACATAAGCATATTATAACCTAATTTTCACTTCAAACAAACAATTAACACATTGAAAACCTACCAGCTTGAACTAAGCGGCTTAATTGCCCCACAATCATAAACAAAGGAACCCATATCATAAACAAAGAGACCAATTTGCATCCATTAACATACATGAAAACACCCAAAAAATAAGCAATCAAAGAGACCTATTTGCAGCCACATATCATAAACAAAGGAACCCATAACATAAACAAAGGAACCCATATCAGATTATCAAAACCCAACATTTCTTTTAAGCAATTCGTCACATACTCATTTAAAACAAAACCCATATCAGTTTATAACTAACCCAACAATAAAATCACTTAAAACCAACAAAAAATAACGAGTAAAGCAGGTAAAGAGAAAAAAGTAGAGCATACCTAGAGGTGGTGAAGATGGCGGCTATAGGTGGAGTGACGGCGGCGTAGAGGTGGAGAAGAAGGTGGCGTAGAGGTGGAGAAGAGGCGGCGGTGAGAGGTGGCCGGCGACGGAGTGAAGTGGAGAAGATGACTAGGGTTTTGATTGAATTAGAGATAGTCAGAGTTTTTTACACCACTTACTGAAGTCAGACTTTATAAGTCTGCCCGCCTCTGACTCGTTGTGAAAAAACAAACAACAAAAACGTCTGACCGCGTCTGACTGATAAGATGTCAGAGGCAGTCAGACATTTTTTAAAAAAAACAAACATGCCCTTCATCATATGTATGAACGCGGTTTTTAATTAATGGGGTTTCTTAAAGTCAATATGAAGCTTGCTTTATGAAAAGTGGCTCTAGACAATCTATAGTTCATTTATATGGTGCTTTTTGTTATGGGAAATTAGGTAGGTAATTCGGTGCTTTTTGTTATGGGAAATTAGGTAGGTAATTCATTGGCAAAAACAAATAAATATATAAGACTTTACCTCACTAGTACAAAAACGACCTATGGTCACACATGGTCGATTTGGAACAGCCACACATTAAAATATTTGTGTGGCTGAAGGTAGGTAAATTGACAGCATTTACGAATTAGTCACACATGAGCATTTCGAATGTGTGACCATAAGAACTCTATTGCCACACAATCGACCCTTATGTGACTAAACGTAACTGGTGATTTTGTTCCAGATCATTTAGTCACATATGCATTTGAAACGTGTGACAAATACAAGTAACCTTGATGCCATATATGGTCACACTAAACTTATAGTCACATTTGCTTCTAATAGTATGACCAAATGCCATATACAGTCACACAAAACAATTAGTCACACATTATTTAAGTGTAGCCAAAATCCAGTACATATAGTCACACTAAACAGTTTGTCACACATTATTTAAGTGTAGCCAAAAGATGATTTGTGTGACTAAATGTTAACAAAGGCCACACAAAAACCAAATTAATGTGGCAAGTTGATGATCAATAGTCACACAAAATACACATTCCTTCACTTTAAATAGCATATGGTCACACTTATTAACACTTTTGGTCACTTGATGGTTAGTTGTATGTGACTAAATACACTCCCAAAAATATGCTTTGCGTGACTTTTTATCATTTGGTTAGTGCGCCAAATATTTTGACCAAAATTTGAGTATCCCTCCCAATAATTACTTTATCCCCCAAATTTTTTTCACCAAATGCTTTTCAGTCTTCTCATTTTATACCATCTCCATCACACCACCATCTTCTTCCTCTCGATCTACACCATCTCTACCACAGCACCACCACTACACCACCACACCACCATCTCCACCACAGCACCACCACTACACCACCACACTATCATCTCTTTTTTTCCCTCTCGTTTACAAACCCAACCCACGTATAATTATTGTTAATTTTTTTATTTTCGTTATTTTTTTACTTTGTTTAATTTTTGTTAATTGTTGTTGTGTCAATTTTTTTACTTTGGTTAATTTTTGTTATTTGTTATAATTTTTTTTAATTTTTTTGTTAATTTTTTTGGGTACAGTCTTCTTTTATACAAAAGCACACTAAGGTTGGGGTTTCTTTCTAATTTTAGTTAATTTAAGGTTATGTTTGTGTTTAATTTTGGGGTTTTTTTTTTGTTTGTGTTTGGTTAGCACCATAGCCGGAGCCGGACCACCACCACAGCCGGACCACAGGTAACCACCACCATCCGTTTTTCACCAATTTTATTGAAGTGGTATGGTCGTATTAATCTAATAGGTGAAGAATCTAAAACAATTATAAAGACTAACATTAGTAATACTTATTTCAGACACAAATCTTGTATTAGAAAGAATCTAAAACATATTAACCCAATTCTATAGTATCTTTTATCACACACATATATAACTATATCATTCTCTTTTGTTTGTTGCTTATTTCAGAAACTAGATGAGAATATTCAAAAACAAGATTTGAATTTGGTATTGTCAAGTGATGCAAAGCCTAGACTAAAATGGACTCCTGAGCTTCACCAACGATTCGTCGATGCAGTTGCTCAACTTGGAGGCCCAGAGAGTTAGTATTTGCATACTTACATAAACAAATATATAGTATAAGTTACATAAAGTTCTAATCTTTTTTCCTTTTTTGGTATGAACAGAAGCAACACCAAAATCTTTGATGAGACTAATGGACATTCATGGGCTCACTTTGTATCACTTAAAGAGTCATTTACAGGTACTTTTAGCCTTAATCCATTGGCGAAAATAGTATATATTTTGAGTATGCTAAGTTTTGTATTTGTTGTTTACTTATGAAGAAATATAGGCTATGAAAGATTCAACAATCATTAGTTTGCAGTGGAAGTATACAAGAAGGTGCGTAAACATGTGTTTTATTCGTTATTTACAAAATAATCCAATGATGGATCATTTTTGCATATATCATATATGAATATACTGATGACTGATTTTAATGGTGCTCGGTTTTGATGCAGAGTTTGTTGATGATCATAGAAGTGAAATCACTAGTATCCATCAAAACGAAGAAATCCTAAATCAGATTAACGAGTATTCGACTATATACCTATGAAGTTTCTATCTTTTTATAACTATATGTTCTTAGAGACTGATTATTGGAATTTTTTTTTGTATCAGGAGCGTAAAGATTGCTCAGGCTCTACAAATGCAAATGGAAGTGCAGAGGAAACTTCATGAACAAATAGAGGTAAGAAAACCCGAAAAACTAGTATGTCAAAGTACAGTTGCACAGAAACGTTTGCGTTGTTATTGGGGTTTATTCTAACTTTGAAACTGCCTTGAATAATTTTCTGATCCTTGGGTCTTTTTCTTGCAGCATATAAAACCAAGTTAATCGTTCACATAAATGTTCTTATCGTTAATGCTTGCCTAATGATTTGATTTTACAGATTAATCCTAATTGTTGGAAGTCACTTTTTCTCAAGGAAGCAATTGCATATCGCTATAAACAAGGTAAGTCAAAACTGTTGTAATTTGTACGTTTAAAAAAGTAAACTTATTTTGGAAATTGATGGTTTGCTAGTGTTTTGCTGTTATATGCAGAAGGAAAAAAGAGTAGCATATCTGTTATATGCAGAAGGAAATTGATGGTTTGCTAGTGTTTTGATGGTATGTCACTATTTATGCATTTTGAATCAAATGAGTACTGATCAGATGTGGATTATATTTATCGTACAGGAAGGGTAGTCAAGTAATAAGTGTTTTAGTAAAATGTACACATATCTTGGCAGTGTTTCCATTAAATGACTAGTAGTGATTCTCTTTATGTGGTTTCAGAATGCCAAATGTTATCTTCGTTTATTTTTCCTACTTTTGTAGGTAAGAGTACATGAGGTTGAGAGTTCAAGTAAATTCCCATTAGTAATTAGCACAAGCTATTAAGATACAAGCAGGTACCAACCCACATATTTTTCATCAATTCTTTATTAAATAATCAGTTGAAATTAAGAAATTTGTGGCAGATTCAATAGTTTGATCAGTTGTGCCTTAGGGTGAAGTAAGCTGATTATATGCTTCCGATTATAAAAATAAGCACAAGTTGTTCAAATAAGCAATCCCAAAAGATCACCTTAAACTGTCTAAATACATCAGATAAGTAGTTTTAAAATGTTGTGAGATGCTTGGTTGCTACTGAAGCAAAATTTAGTATTCGTTTGAAGAACAAATTGGTTGTATATATTTCTCTTGCGCCTCTCAGGGTTACTTCCACCTGGAACACAGTTTGATCTATTTAGAGGAACAGCTGCTATGAAGCAAGACGTAGATGATAAGTACCCAACGACTCTTAGTCATACTATCAAGGTGAGTATTTCAGTTCGAATGTTTTCTATAGTCTAGAATTCAGACATTTCTTCTAATGGGTATCTAATACTTTTGTTTCAGTTTGGAAAGAAAAGTCACCCTGAAAGTGCAAGGTTCTCGCCAGATGGACAATTTCTTGTTTCTTGCTCTGTTGACGGGTTTATTGAGGTTCATCTTGTTAAATGCTGATATACTTTAGTTTAAGTATTGCTGATTTTAAATCTGCTGTATTATTGTGAAATATTAGCTTTGGGATCACACAAGTGGGAAGCTTAAGAAGGATCTTCAGTACCAAGCAGAAGTGAGTTCTAATTAGTTCAAATGTTCTCATAAATTTTTTTTAGGTGTCTTATTATGGGTGAATTTGTAATTTTGTATTATTACTCCGTATATTGTATGGTGAACGTTTTAAATGCAACATTATTTCTGCCTTTGAGGCAAATTCTCTATGTAATCTGAGATGTTGTATATTACTGGTGTAGGAATCTTTTATGATGCACGATGATGCTGTTTTGTGCATCGAGTTAAGTAGAGATTCAGAGATGCTTGTTTCTGGATCCCAGGATGGAATGATTAAGGTAAGTATCGTTGCGTCATTTGTTTTTATACACACCATATTCATAAGATAATTATATCATAATTTAGAACTTATTATCCAATATTTCTGTTACTTATGATTCTAGGTGTGGCGTATAAGAAACGGTCAATGCTTGCGCCGTCTTGATCTGCAGAGTCTCACAAAGAGGTATGGCCTTTCATGTGATTTTATTTCTATCAGTTCTTTGACTATTCTGCAGGACTGTGAGTGCTCAAAACGGCATCAAACCGTCACTGCCATTACCTGAGACCAAGACTTCAAAGAAGAATGCCAAGAAACAACTTCAGTTACTTTCATGAATCAGAGAAAAGATAAAAAGGTTGGACGAAGAACATGAAGCCCTTGAAACTGCTAGTGTATTAGTTACAACTGTTAGTACTGCTAGTGTATTAGTTTGAATTTGTTAGTTTGAATTTGTTTCAACTCTTACAACTGTTATATACATTACAATTTTATTGTATTTGAATTTGTTTTGATATATATTTGAATTTTTTTCGATATATACTGATTTCTTAAATGTGACTAAAAGATTTATATAGCACTTTTGGCCACTTTATGATTTATTGTATGTGACTAAATACCCAAAAGAAAAATGCTTTGTGTGACTAAATGTAACAAAAGGCCACACAAACATAAAATTCATGTGGCCATTGGATGATCAATAGTCACACAAAACACACATTTCTTCACTTTAAACACCATATGGTCACACTTATTCACACTTTTGGCCACTTTATGATTTATTGTATGTGACTAAATACCCAAAAGAAAAATGCTTTGTGTGACTAAATGTAACAAAAGGCCACACAAAAATAAAATTCATGTGGCCATTGGATGATCAATAGTCACACAAAACACACATTTCTTCACTTTAAACACCATATGGTCACACTTATTCACACTTTTGGCCACTTTATGATTTATTGTATGTGACTAAATACCCAAAAGAAAAATGCTTTGTGTGACTAAATGTAACAAAAGGCCACACAAACATACAATTCATGTGGCCATTGGATGATCAATAGTCACACAAACCACACATTTCTTCACTTTAAAGAACATATGGTCACACTTATTCACATTTTTGGCCACTTTATGATTAATTGTATGTGACTAAATACCCAAAAGAAACATGATTTGTGTGACTAAATGGTACAAAAGGCCACACAAAAACCAAATTTATGTGGCAATTGGATGATCTATAGTCACACAAACCATACATTTCTTCACTTTCAACACCATATGGTCACACTTATTCACACTTTTGGCCACTTTATGGTTAATTGTATGTGACTAAATATACAAAAAGAAAATGCTTCGTGTGACTATAAGAGTTTTTGGTCACACAAAGCTGATTAATCCAACTAAAATTGTACCTATTTAGTCACACATTTTAACGTTTTGGTTACTCTTTTGTAAGTGAGACTAAAAAGAACCAAAACATGTGACCGTAGGTACCCTATGGTCACACGACCTTTAGTCACACACACGAAAAAAACCATGTGTGACTATATGTATATCGTCACACATATTTGGTGTAACCAATTCCACTTTTTGTTCTAGTGCCTTAAACCTCACAAATCTATCCAACCATACTACCTTGTATTTTCTATATGACTAAATGATTGATTACATCCAAACACAATACATATGATCCTATTTCTGGTGAAGTGCATGATATATTCCAACCAACAGGACTATAGCCTAGCGGTATCAAGGCGGCTCATTAACGTTGTGAGTTCAATTTAGAATATGCCAACACGCGCCCTCCTCTACAGTAAGGTAGGGTGCGAGTACAATTTCCCCATTAACCAAGTAGGGTGTACGTGAGTTTGCTTTTATAAGAAAAAAGATATACTATCCATTTTATGTATTGAAGTTGAATCAAGTCATGTTACAATCGTTTTGGAACCAATTGGTGATAGCATAGGCTACACTAAAGTTGGATTGGTTTTGCATTTAACAATAAATCCGAAAAAACAAAAGTGTTACTCTAGCAACATTCTCTAATTGAGCCACATGTTCGTTGAATTAGGTTCAAACCCGAAGAAAACCATCCATGTCACAATTGGTTTAAACGATGACTTGTATACCAATTTATAGCATCTTTCTTAGCCAATTAGAACCCGCATTATCCCTCATGGTGTTCCATGTTTAAATGAACTTAAGCTTGAAAGAGTATTCCACCAAGATTATATGTTATCTTTAATATCTATATTATACAGCTATGGTATTGGGTTTACACCCAACAAGTCACATGCACACAATAGGCTTATGGTTTGTGAGTCATTTTTTTTGTCCTATATCAGTATTACACAAATCTAAATTGATAAAATGATGAAAATTTCAAACCAACCCGAAGCAATGTGAAGGGGTGTCTCAATGTGTATTTTCGAGGTCATTATAGTGACTTTGAAAACTATATTAAAATCAGTTGATTTGATATAAGGTTTGATAGGTGTTTGTGTACATTTTGCAAAAACCACAAGGACAGTTTTTGCAATTTACTCTTTCTGAAAAAATCAATTGTCTTGCAGCAACTAGTTATTTCTACAAACCTTAATATGATTTGTGTCATCGTATTTAGTTTTGTTGCACATTTGGTCAACCCTGAAGTTTCCAAGTAGGTTAGGCCCCACCAAGTCATCGTCACTTCTTTCAGTCTCATTCCTCCACCGTTTTATATCTGGATTCTTTTGTTGGAATTATACTATCATGGCAAGCATATAAATAAACCAATACATTAAAGAAGACATATAGCGGAAGCAAGGATACATAACACATAAATAATTAAACCAAATATTAAAGTGAACGTACCATAATAATTCTAGCAAGAACAAGAATCAACCTTGAGCAATATGAATGAAGAACCCTAATTAGAGTTAATAAGATTATAAGAATTGCCCCTTACCAAGTTTTGCAATTAAATCCAAGATTCTTACAATATTGTGTAAGAATCACGTTCTTGTGCACACGCACTAAACCGAACTAATAATATGCAAGTTATTGATCACAAAATAAAACCAAAACAATTTTTGCCTTAATAAAAATCGGTCGACCCTATGGAGGGGGAAAAACCGATCGATCAATACAAAGGAGAGAAAAAAAACTTTAGGTTTAGCTTTGTACACAAGAGGTACCAAAAACTAGAACCCAAGGTTTGTTTATTGTAACACCCTGACCCGACAAGGGCAGAGGTGTCACAATAATGGTTTCATATCAGAACAAACACAAGCATATGACAAAATAATACAATTGAATTTCAATGGTTACAATGGAAAATCTGAAACTACAAGGTTATAATACAATAATTTCTAAATCTAACTATAAATTCTTCTAGTCATCATCAATAGGTAGTAAGGTCTTCTAAGTCCAAGGTACTCTCCACTCATACTCAGCTTCCAAACTAAAACCTGCCGCAAGAAAAGAAATGCGGCTGAGCTTAAAAAGCCCAGTGAACAGATATAAAGGTAACAAGCAGAAATAAAGGGATAGTGAAGGAGTGAAACAATGCAGGTATAACAAGAGTTAGGAAAGAAAATAAAGGTTATGCAGAGATATCAGGAATTAAGAAACAGTTACAATGGATAAGGGTAAAGGAAAACAGTAATCCCAACCCGAGCCCAAGTCATATCAAGTCAAGTCATGTATCAAGTCAAATATCAAGTCAAGTATCCAGTCAAGTATGTATTCGGAGGGGTGACCTCGGAATACTAGGTAAAGGTTATAAGGTAAAATAAACAATAATCCACTAAGAGCCCAGAAACAGAATCAAATATCAAATCAAGTCATCAGGGGGTACGGAGGGGAGACCTCGGTACCAAGTACAGGGTGAGGGGAAACCTCCAAGGGTTGGAGTCATGAGCTCCCAGGATGTGAAAGACGTGTATCGCACACACCATCAGTCACCAGATATAACAGATAATATACAGATAACAGATAACAGATAACAGATCTAGGATGCATCCATACGCCCCAGGTGGCCAAATACCTCCTCAACACACCAAATCAATTCAAGTCAGGGACGGGATATGACATCACTCTCCTACCCTAGAGTCATGCCATCGGTGCATCAATGACATGGACATGAAACCCTCATGCCTAGTTATGGCTCGTAGTCTCAAACTGTAGGTCAATGGTCAAGTATCAAATGTACAAGTATCCAGTTCAAGTTTCATATCAAGTGGTTCAAGTCCAATTTCCATTTCAATTATATCAGAAAGTTCATATCAGATGGTTCAATATCAGAAGGTCGATATCAGAAAGGTCAAAATCAGAAGGTTCAATATCAGAAGGGTCAATATCAGAAGGTTCATAATCAAAGTTTCATAGCAACAGTTCAATTAAAAGGTTTCTATTTAAAGGTCCATTTAAAGCAATCTTTCAAAAATGGTTTTCATAAAAATGATCTTTCAAAACGGTTTTCATAAAGATGGTCTTAAAATAGTTTCCTTAAAAACTTTTAGTAACTTTCATTTAAAAGTAGTATCGCATCTTTTTAAAATAGCTTTTCGCACACCTTTTCATATATAATTCAGAAAGATTTTCACATCTAGTTACCATAATCAAATAATCCTTCAAAGTATCAAGTGATTTAAATATTCATGTTGCAGGGTGACGAACGAGTCATATCAAGTATCAAGGAACATGGCAAGGCTCAACTATCAAGGTTCACAAATCAAGGGAAGCATAGCAAATGCATAGATTAAATAAGAAAGCCCCAAATAAAAGGCTCAGATTATAATCAAACCAATATAGACATATGTAAGTGAAACATGAAGAACGAATCAAGTATAAGGGAACATAGCAATGGCTTAGGGAATCCTTTGATGAATCAAGATCAAAAGTCATGAGAAGGACACCCTTACTGAGAAAGGGTAGAATATCTGTACCTTAACAAAGTATGCAAATCGAAGCAAGTAATGAACGAAAACAGGAGATCACTCCCCCTTCACCCGATCTACAAATAATCATAAATTCTCTTATAAGTTTCATATGATCGTAAGGTTTCATTTTAGTTCTTTTTCTATTTTAGGTAACTTTCCATATTTAGCAACTTTTTATTTTTAGCAGGTTTCTATTTTTATCAGGTTTCCCGATTTAGTAAGTTTCCAGAATTAGTAGGTTTCCACATTTAGAATATCATAAGTTTAAGTATTCAAATGTGACAATGATATTAGTTCAAGGTTCATAATGTTGATTATATAAGTTTAGGGTTTATTATGCAATTTATAACAAGTTTGGGGTTAATAGTGTTATTATGATAAGGTTAGGGTGTAAAATGTAAACATTATCAAGTTACATGTTTTCATCAGTTAAGTCCCTTAGTTTTAGAAAGATGACAATTTAGACCCTTTAGTTTAGAAATAAACACATTATACCTTTTAAAACCCTTTTACACTTTTTACAAATTTTACACATGAACTGGACCTGTTTAGTCGAATTTTTCATCCATATAAGAACCCAGAATAAAAATTCCCAAAAATTCACACACGTACCCATATGTCTTAAGAGCTTACCCTAATTTTTCCATAATTTATTATTAAGCATAACTATAGTCCAAAAATTCTTTTAGTCAAGTCGTCCAGATTACTGATCAGTTTTATCATACGAAACGTTTGCAGTTTAAAGCCCCATAAAAATAACTTATAAAAATCCAAAAAAATCACAACAACTAATTTATATTCCAAATATTATTCTGCAGAAATTTTAGGTCATAACTCGTTATAGATTCCAAATTAAAAATCATAAACTACAGGTGAATTTTCGTAACCCGAAATTCAGTTTTGACACTCGATCTCATAAATTCGAAAAATGTGCCTTCCCGACCTCTAAAAATTATGAGGTTAATTTCTACAGAAATCTATTTCATTTAAATTAATTTTAGACTCTGAAAACACCCAAATACACGCTCACATCATTTAGATACAGCCGATTAAAAATCGAACAAATTTTTTAGGACAGTAGCAGTTTTATTATATCATGTGATCACTCATTCAAAAGCTCTCCCAATAACACCAATCCTTCATATATGACCCAAAAACACATTAGGTTGATTCATACATATCCATAACATGATCATAACATTTAGAATTTCCGATTCATATACGTATTCGTTTCATATTTAGGGCTGTGAATTCGTTATTTTATGTGGTATGATTGTTATTTCATGTGATTATAATTCGACAAACACATCAAAAGGACAACAATAATCAACGATAATGATACGATTACCCTTGGAGACAAAACGAATAATCACGAACATGACAAGATCGAATCACAACTCCTTCCTTCTTCCTTCTTTGGTTCGCACAGCAGAAAACAAAAAGGGCAAGAACACAAGTCGATTAGGGCTTTGATCAAAGTTTTGAAGGGATCAAATGATGAGTATATAATTACCTTATAACATAGATGACACAAGAACACAACCAAGACCTTCCTTGGCTGCTGCAGATCGAACAAGATGGAGAGATAAGGAGATAGCCGAAACTTTTAGAGAGAGAGGAATATAGGGTTTTGGTGAATGTTCGGTCTTATGGATTTGCATATAATACCGAAACTTTGAGTTAAGTTAACTAGGGAATGGCCACAATTTTAGGAAAAGATATCAATTTGTATTTAAGTGTGATTATCTCTTTTTTTTTTTTTTTTTTTTTTTTTTTTTTTTTTTTTATAAGTTCTTAAATTTAAATTTAGGGGCAATTTAGTCATTTCGGATCATATTAGTTTTGGGGTTTTACAACTCTTCCCCTCTTAAAAAGAAATTTTCGTCCTCGAAAATTGAAGTACGAAGTCAAATAGAAATACGAAATCGAAAGCGAAAACAAAACGAATACGGACCAAGTCAAAAGAAAAAATGTGGATAACTGGATCGTATCGATTCTTCGGTCTCCCAAGTAGCCTCGCTCTCAGGACGGTTCTTCCAAGGAATCTTTACGAACGGAATGGTTTTGTTTCTCATGACTCAATCAAAACAAGGTGGGTTCAAATTTCTCAGAAGGAGACAAATTGGGTTGATTCTGATCAAAAGGTCCACGCAACGTAAAATGGATGATAGGTGAATCTTCAGGAAAGCTCATATGGAATACGAACAAGATTTCAAGTCAATTTAACTGTATCAATAGTAGAGATCTCTATAAGAGTTCAAGATTTATAACTGTGGTCAACAGAATGCCAAACGAGAGTCCAAACTCATCCAGGTATCTAATGAACGAAAGCAAGGTATACGCATAGGTAGAATGAACCTAAAGTTTTACTAATCACGGATAATCCAACGGAGGTCAAATTATAAACTTCTTAGGTACTTCCCAAGATATCCTATGGCCACAATGAGGGCACGTTATATGGTGTAAGTATTATCACGTTGGCCAGACGTCATAATACTAGCACCACATAAATATGCCTTCATGATGATCATACTTTATCTCGAGTCATAAGCAGAACAACCTATCTTAATCCACCTAGTACTTCTACAGTCTTAAAGGTCAACAAAATCAATGTCATAGTCAAGAAGGAAAAACAAAACTACTTGCAAGAGTATCAAAATCCCAGATTGTCTAGCAGAAGTAAAGTATGCCGTCCACAAGCATCAGATCTTCCACAATTTGTCATTATACTCGTGGTTAAACACCATAAGACTTTTCATAGGAACAGAGATGGGTAAGACGAAATCGAATAGCGTCGGAAGATTTATAGATGTTTTTCAAAACAAGAGATGAATAACAGAATGTATCAAGTACGTCATCGCCATGGAGATTCTCAAAATGCCCGAAGAGGCTTCAAAATGATTAACAAAAGATAAGAGGTCAGATTCGGAATCTGAAGGTAAGGATCAAATAGTGTCAGGCAATTACTATGAAATTTTCAATGGCTTCAAGATTTATTTAGGTTTCAAATCTTAGGTGGTGCAAGGCATAAGCTTTCAATCTCTAAAAGTGATCTCAACAAGCTTTAACAAAAAGCAAGGCACAAATCAGAGTGATGCGGAAGCAATGATACTTAAACAAATGCCTTATAGTCTACCCATTCCTCAATGGTCAAAACTTAAGTTCATATCAAGAAATCCTAAAGCAAGTTCTCAAGATGTTCTCCTATGTTCTTACAGTGGAAGCTTAATGGTCGAAAACTCACAGGTCAAGGGTAAATGTATTACGAGTCGCAGCCTGTCTCTCTGATACCATAAATTGTAACACCCCGACCCGACAAGGGCAGAGGTGTCACAATAATGGTTTCATATCAGAACAAACACAAGCATATGACAAAATAATACAATTGAATTTCAATGGTTACAATGGAAAATCTGAAACTACAAGGTTATAATACAATAATTTCTAAATCTAACTATAAATTCTTCTAGTCATCATCAATAGCTAGTAAGGTCTTCTAAGTCCAAGGTACTCTCCACTCATACCCAGCTTCCAAACTAAAACCTGCCGCAGGAAAAGAAATGCGGCTGAGCTTAAAAAACCCAGTGAACAGATATAAAGGTAACAAGCAGAAATAAAGGGATAGTGAATGAGTGAAACGATGCAGGTATAACAAGAGTTAGGAAAGAAAATAAAGGTTATGCAGAGATATCAGGAATTAAGAAACAGATACAATGGATAAGGGTAAAGGAAAACAGTAATCCCAACCCGAGCCCAAGTCATATCAAGTCAAGTCATGTATCAAGTCAAATATCAAGTCAAGTATCCAGTCAAGTATGTATTCGGAGGGGTGACCTCGGAATACTAAGTAAAGGTTATAAGGTAAAATAAACAATAATCCACTACGAGCCCAGAAACAGAATCAAATATCAAATCAAGTCATCAGGGTGTACGGAGGAGAGACCTCGGTACCAAGTACAGGGTGAGGGGATACCTCCAAGGGTTGGAGTCATGAGCTCCCAGGATGTGAAAGACGTGTATCGCACACACCATCAGTCACCAGATATAACAGATAATATACGGATAACAGATCTAGGATGCATCCATACGCCCCAGGTGGCCAAATACCTCCTCAACACACCAAATCAAATCAAGTCAGGGACGGGATATGACATCACTCTCCTACCCTAGAGTCATGCCATCGGTGCATCAATGACATGGACATGAAACCCTCATGCCTAGTTATGGCTCGTAGTCTCAAACTGTAGGTCAATGGTCAAGTATCAAATGTACAAGTATCCAGTTCAAGTTTCATATCAAGTGGTTCAAGTCCAATTTCCATTTCAATTATATCAGAAAGTTCATATCAGATGGTTCAATATCAGAAGGTCAATATCAGAAAGGTCAAAATTAGAAGGTTCAATATCAGAAGGTTCATAATCAAAGTTTCATAGCAACAGTTCAATTAAAAGGTTTCTATTTAAAGGTCCATTTAAAGCAATCTTTCAAAAATGGTTTTCATAAAAATGGTCTTTCAAAACGGTTTTCATAAAGATGGTCTTAAAATAGTTTCCTTAAAAACTTTTAGTAACTTTTATTTAAAATTAGTATCGCATCTTTTTAAAATAGCTTTTCTCACACCTTTTCATATATAATTCAGAAAGATTTTCACATCTAGTTACCAAAATCAAATAATCCTTCAAAGTATCAAGTGATTTAAATATTCATGTTGCAGGGTGACAAACCACTACTAGAAAAAGGGCTATCCTTGACCCGCTTTTTATGACCCACGCTACAAGATGACGTGCAAAGAGCAAAGTCATAAAATATGGGTCATAATGAGTTAAAAGATGACTCGTTTTCAGAAGCGTCATAACATATGGGTCATAATCAGTTAAAAGTCATATATATCTGTGTTTTCTCATTTGTATCAAACCAACACAAAAAGAAAAGAGAAGAGATAAATCTTCCCTCTCCTCTCATCCTCACCAATCGACACCAACACCACAACCACCACCACCGGTCACTCATCACCGCCTCACCACTGATCAGCCCTGCTGTCACCACCACGAGCCGCCACTTCCTTAACCATCTTGTTGAAGATACAAGGCGATCTAAGGTGTTAGAGGTGTATTCTCGGATATTTGATTCGAGTTAATCACCACCGTCGCTAGCATCTCATCTCCTTCGATTGGTATTAACACAACTCGTATCTTCGCTTTTATATTCATCTTTTTCTTTTAATCGGGCATATAAACAAATTTTATTATGGGTTTTATAATTTTAACGCAATACAAAAGCGATTTAAATAAAAGTATCATCAAAGAAATCGTGTTTGGTGTTGTTTGATTCTCAGATCGGGTTAAACCTGATTGGGGTTTAGGGTCAAGACCCGTATTGGTCTCGGTTAAGGTTTTATTTCATTATCTTTTTTTAATTGCTTCGAAGCTTATTTTGGGTGTTTGTTTTCGTTTGGTTTTGGGTTTTCGATCCGCCACAGAAACACCCATAGGGGTGGTGACCACAGCCAATAAGGGAGTGTTTATTTTTGTATGGGTTAGCCATAAAACAACCTATGGTAGGTTGGTTTGGCTCGACACACGACAGCCCTGAAGGTTTGTCGTTGATGTTTGCTTGTCTTCGGTCCAAGAGAAAACCCCAAAGGGGTGCGTTTATCTTGGCTTGGCACAACGAGAGACCCACAAGGGTTGCGTTGGTTTGAATTTTATTTGGGTCGAGATCCTTTGAGTCACAGATTTGGTGTTTGTTGGTTCGATATAGCGAGTATACCCATGTAGGGTGTGCTCGTTTGTGTGTAACTCAAGTCGACACAACCACAAGAGTGGTTGTGATGGTGTTGCTCGTGTTTCAAGAAATTTGCTTATTTCAATGTTTGTTCTTTTCTTTTCTTGTAGAGAAACTTTGGTGCCGCAATTGGAAAAGGCAGGCAGGCTGCTAAAACGTAAGTAAATTCAGGTTTTTTGTTCTAATTTGTTCTGTTGAGATGTCATTTTGTATGTTCTAAGAAGATATAACTCAAAGTGAACTAAGTTGTCGTCGTTAGTATGTTTATATTACCAATGTGATGACGATAAGTTATCTTAAAGATTAATTAAAAAAATGATATGTGAGTGTATGACATAAGGTAAATATGTAGTAAGATTGCTTTCAGAAATAAACGTGTAATCTAGGTTGAACTAACAAACGTAGAATGACTTGTTAATGTCCTAATGTTGTTGGCAGCATATAGAATTTGTTTTGGTTAATGGAATCTATGTGCGGTCATAGATATAAACACTTCTTTTTGGTTAATGGAATCTATGTGCGGTCGTAGAATGACTTGTTAATGTCCTAATGTTGTTGGTAGCATTAGTTGGTATCAACTCCCAGTGGTCTATATGTCTAGAACTAAGTAGGAACTTTTGTATAAGTCTATATTGAATAACTACTCGTTGTATAAGTCTTTTGTAAGCTTTTGGTTTGATAAAGTAGGTGGATGTCCCTGTAATGGCTTTTGGTGGTATAAAGGTCCTTTAAAACTGTACTAATGTGATCATATGTGTATTGTCTACAGGCTGTGTGTTATTCCCTTATGAGTATCACTGATACATCCCATGGCAAAGACATAACTGGGTACATAGCAAACTATCCTTCTCATTGAATTTCAGTTTTGTAATCGTCTTTTTTTCTTTATTTGTATCATCTACGTGTTTTGTCATTGTAAACAAAATTTTCTTGTATGATTTTATGCCTCTCTTTTATGCAGGTTAAATGTAGCTGAGATAGTATGCAACTTGATCAAGAATCTTTCTCCCAATGTTAGTGGAGCGTTAATGATGTCAATGGGGGTCAACATTCTTGCTATGATGTTAAATTGGTATGCTGTTCAGATCTTTATTATTATTAGTTTTCTATTTTTTCGCATTTTCTCGGACAACATAGCTTACATAAATGGTTGATAACGTGTAGTTGGGCGGCCAAACACTTTTAGGCATGCTTTTTCATAAGTATTATGGTAGTTACTTGTTCATTATAATATGTTTGAATAGCATCTTTCAATGGTATCTTTTCTTGCTTGCAGCTCCCCATCTCATGTCACCCCAACTTTTCTGAAGACCAATATATTTGATGTTGCTTTAAGGATGAATCGCTTCAACAGTGACTCTGATGGATTCTCAAGGTGTGTTCATTTGAAGCTTTCAGACGTGTTTCAGATTTTATACCGAATAATTTAAAACCCACTAGTGGTTTCTTTTAGTTCAATTTGGTTTATATCTCATTATATCGCCAAGCATTTTATGTCTGACTTCATCTAAATCTGCTGAGTTGGGGCACTTGACTTTTAATTCACTGAGATTGCAAGACCTGTTTCAGCTTTTCTAGTAAATAGTTTGTAGGATACCTGACATACTCCAGAAGATATTTAGCTAAAATGCTATACATTGTCTTTTTGATTCCTTAGTGGTTCCTGGTTGCTTTCTGGAAGGCTGGCTAAATTACTACTTATCGACTGTGAGCATAATGACAGTTCCTGCCCGCTTGTTGTATCAGGCATGCTACATCATCCTCATTGGAAGCAAAAGAGGCAGCTAAATTTTGGAGGAAGCAAAAGAGGCAGCTAAATTAGCATTGGAAGAAATGGACGCTGGTGGTTGCTGAAATTCCACTGCGGATTTCGATGATATTCGAGAAGAATGGGCAATTTATGTGTCTGAATTTCATTTTTAGGTAGAAATCGTACATTGTAGTAACTTTAACTAATTATCGGTATATATTTTGACATGAATTGTTATGTAATGAATTGGTAACGCATGGTTTTGATATATATGAAATGCGTTAATTTTGTACAATTATCAGGTTTATTGTCAGTAATTATGTATATAATCAGGTTTTAAAAAACAGAAAAAAAAAATGATTTTAAGGTAATGACACGCAAAAAGGAGAGTCATAAAACGTGGATCATAAGTGCGCGTCATAGAAGGATGACGCCCAAATGCTGGTCATGAAAATTTATGACTGGTCCATCCTTGACGCGCTTTTGCGCGTCATCTGAGCCCCAAATCAAGTTTCACAAATCAAGGGAAGCATAGCAAATGCATAGATTAAATAAGAAAGCCCCAAATAAAAGGCTCAGATTATAATCCAACCAATATAGACAGATGTAAGTGAAACATGAAGAACGAATCAAGTATAAGGGAACATAGCAATGGCTTAGGGAATCCTTTGATGAATCAAGATCAAAAGTCATGAGAAGGACACCCTTACTGAGAAAGGGTAGAATATCTGTACCTTAACAAAGTATGCAAATCGAAGCAAGTAATGAACGAAAACAGGAGATCACTCCCTGTTAGCAATCATTTTATGTCAATATAAAGTGATGGTCATTTGCTAACAATTTAATGTGTCAAGTTTAATATTTAGTTTAGATTAGTGGGCTATATGTATTAGCTTTGTTAGTTATTACTTGTATATGTGTAATACAAGTATAGTCCATTAGATAGTCCAAGTCAAAGCCCAATCACAAGCCATGTGTTGGCTGTGATTCGTATAAACACACACACACACACATCTCTTTTACAAAGTGTGCCTCATTATTAACAAAAGAAAAAGAGTGTGTGTGTGTGAAAGAAAAAGAAACCCTCTCTAGTCTTTGTATTATTTTCACTTTGAATATAATCATTAGACTAGCAAATATCCACATATCTCTTGTTCTTGATTTATATGCTTATGAGTGTCATCAAGTTTGTGTTACTTAGTATGATCTAGAAGTGGGTCAATCTCTACAAGTGGTATACATGAGCCAAGCAACAAGGTAGAAGGTTTGTGTTCTAGTGTGTTCGGTTTGTATGCAAAGAAACCAACTGTTGTGATTTTTGGATTCTCAAATATTGCACTTTGGTTGGTGTTCTAAGTGTTCTTGATTGAAATATTTTTGAAAACAAAATCCTTTGATGTTTTTGGAATACTTTGGTCACTGTAATTGATTATTAAGTGTTTTAGTTGATGTGATTGGTACAACTTGCTCAAGTTGGTGAAAAGTTGTAAGAAATAATATCTACTAGGATAAGATCAAGTGGGCAAGTGACTCTTAAGTCAAAGAAGTTGGGATAAGTGCAAAAATTCGTCAATCCAAGTGTCCAGCGCGATTTATCGCATTTGGAAAAAAAAAACTGCGAATTATCGCAATTGAGGCTTTCTATCGCTATTGAGATTTGTCGGATCTTATCGCAATTCAGTTATCGCACTTCTTGTATTAGAATTGCGATAGGTATCGCTATTGGCTTATCGCTGTTCAACCTTATCGCAATTGGAGCTGAATTATTTTATCGCAATTGCAAATGCGATAACTATCGCAATTGGCCTAAGATCAGACTTATCGCAGTTGACCATTCCCAGTTCTGTCCGAGATATTTAGCCAACTGCGATATCGGACAAAGAAGAGTCTCAGATATCGGACAACAAAGGATTTTGGGCAGTTTTCAGAATTTACATTTTCAGTCCCTGTACTTTCCAGCAGCCTTTGGGAACTTCCAGAATTGGCAGTTTTGGCCCTCGTACTTATGTGAAACTTCAAAAGGTCATAACTTTTGAACCGTAACTCTGTTTTCAGCGAAACACCTGTCAAAACGACCGTGAGACAGAGGAGAAGGACACGTTGAATAAATATATTCATTCAACCCAAGTTTCGAGGCCTGAAAACGCTCCAAAATGAAGTTATTGAGGTTTTAAGTTTCCAGACCAAAATTCCACCGTAACAACTTGCTTAACATCAACAACAAACCAAAGCCTCACGTCAACAACCAAGTTTAACCTTCAACAACAACTACAACTACTTCTATTTTGTTGAAACGATCCTCAATCCACTTTATCATACCATATCTTAAAGATGACTACACAACAAGACATTCATGCCGCAGGTTCAGAAAACCGTCCTCCAATGTTAGAAAAGGGTGGTTACCTTCCATGGACGAGTCGTATGCTTCGTTATATGAAATCAAAACCTAATGGACAAGGTAGACTCTTGGCTAACTCCGTTGAGAAAGGTCCATTCAAGCCTCGTAGGACGGAACTTACAGCTGAAGATCGAACTTCAGAACCTCCCGTTGAAGCAACTTACAAAATCCAAGAAGAAAAGGATTATACGGCAGATGATTGGAAGCAAATTGAAGCTGATAACTTGGCAATGCATCTAATCCAACTTGGGTTACCTCAAGATATATTCTGTGCTGTAGACAGTTGTGAAACTGCTCATGCAATGTGGGAACGAGTCAAAAGACTTTGTTATGGTACAGACATTGGTAAACAAGAATTGGAAAACAAGCTTCTGACTGAATGGGAGAAGTTCACATCTACACCAGCTGAACAGATTGAATCTTACTACACACGGTTTTGTACTCTAATGAATGAGTTGATCAGAAACAATTTGGCACCTAAACCAATTGTTCAAAATATCAAGTTCATCAACAACCTTCCTGAAGAATGGGGACGATATGTTACTATTGTCAACCAGACACAAAACCTTCACAAGATGAACTATGATCAGCTTTATGACTTCCTAAAACAAAACCAAGCAGAGGCAAATGAAGTCAGACAAGAGAAACAAGCAAAACAACAAGATCCTCTTGCACTCATAGTCCAAACACCTACACCTGCAACAGTTAATGCACAACCTTCATCATCATCTTCATCCCAACAAGTCATGCAACAACAATACAATCCTCAAACATCGTTCTACCCACAACAACAACATGTAATCCCACAACAACAATACCCGCAACACCCAGATCAACATGATCAGGATGAGTCAACTGATGCTTTGACTCAAGCTTTTGCCTACCTATCAAAAGCATTCCAAGGACGTTACTCCGCACCCACCAACAACAATCAACGAATCTCATCGAACACTCGCAACAAGCAGATTGCACAGCCGAGTTTCAACATGGGACAGCAAGGTCAGATGGTTGGGGGATATGGGAATAAGCAGGGATATGCTCCAAGATATCAGATGGGAAATCAGAATGCAGGGCAGTATGTTGGTAATCAGATGGGTCAGTTTGCAGGGAATCAGATGGGTAATGCTGTTGGTAATCAAAGGGTACAGAATGCTGGGAATCAGTTTGGGAATGTTGCTCAGGGAGCTGGGAATAGGAATCAGGGTAATGTGATGAAGTGCTTCAATTGTCAGGGTGTTGGTCATATGGCTAGGAACTGTCCAGACAAGCCGAATAAGAGGGATCCAGCTTACTTGCAGAAAGCATTAATGTTGGCAAACAAGGAAACGGCTGGGCTTCAGTTAAGTGCAGAAGAGAATGACTTCATGGCTATTATGGATGCTTCATAAGATCTTGAAGACATCGATGCAAACTGCATTTTTATGGCTAATCTTCAGGAGGCAAACTACGACACAGACTCAGAAGCACCTCCTGCTTTTGACACTAATGCGGTTTCTGAGGTACAACCATATATTACATGTCACAATAATGAAATGTTTGATATGTCACCTCAAAATGAACAGTATCCTGAGACTCCTAATCTCACTTATGATACATACATGGACGAACCAAGTTGTAGTAATACTAATTTGGTAACTCCAGTTATGCATCCTAATGAAGAATTCGAGTCACAGCATACTGATAATGATGAGGAAACACGTGCTATGTTTGAATCATTATTGCATAATTGTAGTATTGAAATTGAGAAAGTTAAAACGGTCAATCGCGAGGTTAAGGCCGCGAATGAAAATTTGACCGCTGAGCTTGAGAGTTATAAGGTAAATGCAAGAGCTTATGATTTTCATAACGAAAAATAGTCAAAACTTGAGGTTAGCTTAAGAGATTCTGAGTTAAGAGAGAAACATTTGCAAATAAAATTTGACACTCTCGATGTTAATTTGAATTTGCAAATCAAATCTCTTAACAAAGAAATTTCTGAACTAACCAACCAGCTTTCAAAACAAAAATCAACTTATTCCAATCTTGAAAAAGAAAAGAAGGAGTTGAATGAAAGGTTTTCAAAACGTGAAAAAGATCTTCAAAAAGAGATCACTGTCAAAAAGGAAACCATTGCAAAGTTGGAAGATTTAATTGTAAAAACGGGTCATTCTGCACAAACAGTTAACTTGTTAATAAACGATCCAAACCCGATTTTACACACGCTAAAGAAAACGGCTATCGCTTGTGAAAACCCTTCTTATCTCAAGAAAGCTCAGAAAAATCAGAATGTGTTATATAATGGTAGTGTGCTAAATGATAATCATGATCCGATTGAGATTTATGATTCGGATGAAACGATTGAGCGTACTGAAAAGAGACGAGTCAAAATGAGACAAATGAACCCAGAAATTAAACCCATTAACTATAATGAAGTTAACAAACTTGCTGGGGTTCATCTTGTTAAAAAGGAGTCACCTCTGTTTTTTCAAAAACCAGTGGTTTTCACAAGACAAAAATCTGTCTCAATTCATCTGTCTAACATTCAACAAATGGCATCTAAAAACACTTTTGATACAAGTGCAGCTAGACTATATTTGGTGGATCTTAAACAGAGAATTGAAACACTTCAAAGTATTGTGGCTTCCAAAACAAACAGTCAAAAATTTGAATGGTTTTCAGGTGTTCAGGATGAAATTAAAGAGATTTTTGAATCGGAAATTAATCCACACATTTCTGCAATCTATGCGGTTGTTCAAAATGTGGAAAATAATCTTTTGAAAGAATCAGCAGCATTTGTTAAGGACCACAAATCCTTAGTGAATGAAGCCAATGAATACTTGGAACAAATAAAAGTTTTGGAACAACAAAATGACTCTCTCTCTTTCGAAGCTCTATCGACCGATATCATGTCTATTATTTTCCAAACATATTCTGTGGAGGATGATGAAACACTTCGAGCTGAGACTTCTCAAATTGCTGAAAAATATGAAAAGGCACTTTTGAAACTTGAAAAACAAAATTGCACATATTTTAAACAACTTGATACGAAAAAGGAAGAATGCAAGTATGACAAACTGTCGTATGAGCGTTCTTACAAAAACATGCAAGATCAAATAAATCTTTTGAAGTCTCAGCTTGCAAGTCAAAAAGGGCAGGGTGAGGAAACTACGGGTATTGCACCATTAACCCCCTTGCCTAATGAGAAACTAAAAGGGAAAGCTGTTGTCAAGAACACTAATGTGATAGCACCTGGCCTTTATAGGATTAGTCCCACTACTGCGTCTGCCTCTACATCTAAAACATATAGGGCGATAGACAAAAGTATTAAAGATAATCCAAACGAGATTAGGACTGCTAAAACAACATCTCAGGACAACAACATAAATTCTAATGAGTGTGCCTTACCTTCTACAGGATTAGAAAGCAACTCTAGGAGCAAAAGACATACTAGGAGCAATATCAAGAAACCTAGTGTCCCATCTGTTTCTGAGAATGCAAGCAAGAAAGTAGAAGAACACCCTAGGAATTTACCGCTTCCCAAGAAGAAACATGTATCATCTAATTGTAATGATAAGACTCCTGTTTCTAATGCATGTAATGATTCTGATTGTTTAATGCAAAAGATATCTTTGTCTATAAATGCTTGTGATGATAATGTTTCTACTAATGTGAAAAAGAATGATATGCCAGAACAGAAAAAGGGTCATTTTTGTAACTAAGGCTAAGTCTAGATATATTCGAAGACTTATTGCAAAAGCTAGGAAAACCACTAGCAGCCTATTGCCTAAGGATCACTCTAAGTTTTGTGCATGGAAACCAACGGGTAGAATGTTTACACCTAAGAATGGCACATTAGAAATAGTTCCCAATGCATCAACGGAAACCATCTCTAAGTGTACTCCACCTGTTACATCTAACCCCATGGAACCAAATGTTACACGGTTTCCATATACAAATTCTTCTGTTCTTCTCAGGTCATTGAAATCTGTCTTTGGATCGTCGACTCGGGTTGCTCCAAGCACATGACCGGGAATCTGAAGCTGCTGATCAATTTTGTGTGGCAGTTCATGGTGACTGTATGGTTTGGGAATGATCATGTTGCAACTATTCTGGGTTATGGAGATCTTCGGTTTGGAAACTACTTAATCACTCGGGTTTACTATGTCGAAGGGTTGGGACACAATCTGTTGTCGGGCAGTTTTGTGATGCAGATTTAGAGGTTGCTTTTAGGAGAAACACTTGTTTTGTCAGGAATTTGGTGGGGAATGATCTCTTAATTGGGGGTCGTGGCACCAATCTCTATGCAATTGACATAAACCAAATGGCCTCTTCATCTCCTATTTGTCTCATGACCAGGGCAGGCGAAACAAAATCCTGGTTGTGGCATAGACGTTTGTCCCATCTGAACTTTGACACGATCAACAAGCTTGCCAAAGATGACATCGTCTCCGGTCTTCCTAAATTCAAATACACCAAAGAACACCTATGTCCATCATGTGAGCAAGGAAAGAGTAAAAGAGCAACATATAAACCTAAACCCGTACCTAGTTCGGTTGATAGGTTGCATCTGTTGCACATGGACTTATGTGGCCCGATGAGAGTTCAAAGCATAAATGGGAAGAAGTATATTCTTGTAATTGTTGACGACTATTCAAGATATACATGGGTGAAGTTTTTGAGATCAAAAGATGAAGCACCAAGCACCATCATCACCTTTCTGAAGCGGATTCAAGTTCTACTTCAAGCTACAATTAGGAAAGTAAGAACGGATAATGGCACGGAATTTGTCAATCAGGAGTTAAGAACATTCTATGAAGAAACTGGTATTACTCACCAGACATCAGCTGTTCGAAC
Source organism: Artemisia tridentata subsp. tridentata (assembly GCA_021014915.2). Classification (NCBI taxonomy): domain Eukaryota; kingdom Viridiplantae; phylum Streptophyta; class Magnoliopsida; order Asterales; family Asteraceae; genus Artemisia; species Artemisia tridentata. The sequence continues at coordinate 291,358,516 of CP139501.1, forward strand.
TCCACAGCAGAATGGGGTAGTTGAAAGAAGGAATCGAACCCTTGTAGAAGCTGCTCGCACTATGCTAATTTATTCCAGTGCTCCGTTATTTTTATGGGCTGATACTGTTTCTACTGCTTGTTTTACTCAAAACCGATCCCTAATCCATCCAAGATTCAATAAAACCCCATACGAACTTGTCAACAACCGAAAACCGGATATTTCTTATCTTCATGTATTTGGCGCTTTATGCTATCCAACAAATGACAGGGAAGATCTGGGAAAGTTGAAGGCTAAGGGTGATATTGGAATCTTTATTGGATATTCTGAAAACTCGAGGGCATTCAGGGTGTATAACAGGAGAACGAAAAAGATCATGGAGTCGATGAATGTGAAGTTTGACGAAATTTCACAAATGGCTTCTGAGAGACTCGCTCTAGAACCCGCGCTTAAACCGATGACTTTCGGACATATCAGTTCGGGACTCGCACCTCAAGGAGCTCAATCAATTCATGATGAACAACCCACAACTCAAGAACTGGATAATTTCTTCGAGTTCATGTACGATGAATACTATGGTGGCGCTTCAAAATATGCATCTAACCAACATTCCGCTGCACCCACTCAACATCAACCACCACCTCCTCCACCAAATCCAGATGCATCCACAACATTCAAAGCTGTCGCACCACCTCCCTCACCATCAACATCATCTACATTTACTCCTAAAACTCCATTCATTGAAATTGTTATACCAAGAATTGATGAGCAAGAACCAAATAATGTTGTGTTAGACGAAGAAGTCTTTGAAAACCCGTTTGGAACGGAATCTGGTGAATCATCTTCCAGATTACATGAATCGACTAACACACAGTCTTTCAGTCCAAGGTACCCTTCAACACTACAGTGGACAAAAGACCATCCGATTGAACAGGTTATTGGTGAACCCTCAAGACCAATACAGACGAGAAAACAACTTCATACCGATTGCGACATGTGCATCTATGTCTGCTCAGTCAGTCTCATAGAACCTAAGAACATTCGGGAAGCAATGGCAGATAATGCCTGGATTGAAGCGATGCAGGAAGAACTTCTTCAATTTCAAATCCATGACACCTGGGATTTAGTTCCAAGACCAATTGACAAACTAGTCATTGATCTTAAGTGGTTATGGAAAAATAAAAAGGATGAAGAAATGACTGTGATTCGCAACAAGGCTCGTCTGGTGGCAAAGGGATTCAGACAAGAAGAAGGAATAGATTTTGAAGAGTCATTCGCACCGGTTGCAAGGCTTGAAGCAGTCAGGATTTTCTTAGCTTATGCCGCTCACAAGAACATCACGGTTTATCAGATGGACATCAAGACGGCGTTCTTGAATGGAACTCTGAAAGAAGAAGTGTATGTGAGTCAACCAGACGGTTTCGTTGACAAAGATCATCCGGAATACGTCTGCAAGCTAAAGAAGGCAATCTATGGTTTGAAACAAGCCCCACGGGCGTGGTATGACGAGTTATCATCTTTCTTATTGTTAAATAATTTCACCAAAGGAACAATTGATCCAACCTTGTTTACAAGAAAATACAAAAATGATATTTTGATTGTTCAGATTTACGTGGACGACATAATATTTGGGTCCACTAATCCGACACATTCAAAACATTTTGCAAATCTCATGAAAAGCAAATTTGAAATGTCCATGATGGGTGAATTAAAATTCTTTTTAGGCTTACAAATTCATCAATCCCCACGTGGAATTTTCCTTAATCAAGCTAAATACACAATTGAGATTTTTGAAAAAACATGGTATGGACAATTGTGACTCTGTTGGTACTCCAATGGTCACTTCACCAAAAATTGGCGCTGACCTATATGTGAAACCAATGGATCCGAAAAAATATCGGAGCATGATTGGTTCTCTCATGTACCTAACTGCAAGCCGACCAGATATTCATTTTGCTGTTTGCTTACTTGCACGGTTTCAGGCAAGGCCTACCGAACTTCACCTCCAAGAGGTTAAACGGATCTTTCAATACCTTCGAAGAACCATTAACATGGGTCTTTGGTATCCGAAGGATTCGGAGTTTACACTAATTGCCTTTTCAGATGCAGATCATGCTGGATGCCAAGTAACAGCAAAAAGTACATCAGGCGGAGCACAATTTCTGGGAGAAAAGCTAGTAGGCTGGTCGTCAAGAAAACAAGACTGCACTGCTTTATCAACAGCAGAGGCCGAGTATGTGTCTTTATCTGCGTGTTGTGCTCAAGTCCTATGGATGAGAACACAACTCACGGATTATGGTTTCTATTTCAACCGCATACCTTTGTATTGCGATTCAAAAAGTGCCATAGCCATCTCGTGCAACCCAGTGCAACACTCGAAGACCAAGCATATTAGAGTCCGCTACCACTTCATAAAAGAGCACGTTGAAGAGGGTACTGTTGAATTGTTTTTCGTTAAGACAGAATACCAGCTCGCCGATCTATTTACTAAGGCCGTCCCAAAAGAGCGGTTTGAAAACTTAGTTCGTCGAATTGGCATGCGAAGCCTAACTCCCGAAGAGTTAGAAAGTCTTCTCGAATCTTATTGATTTACTTCATAAAGCTTCGCATGTAAATATATATGTGTAAATATGTTTGTAAATAGTTATGTATATATTTTTGGTAAATATATATATATATATATATATATATATATATATATATATATATATATATATATATATATATATATATATATATATATATATACGTTTTCAAAAACAAAAATATAAAAATAGAAAACTTCAAAAAGACATAAAAAATATAAAACATCAAAAACCAAAAATATTCTTCTCACGACATGTCTCTTGTCTAATCAATATTCTGTACGTATCTAGATATGTCATTCAACAATGATACGGACATGTACAGATGCTTGAGCGAGAGTTATTTTTTATGTTTTTCTAAAACATGTCGTTTCTCAACTTTTTCTTCATTACGGCTTTCGTGCATTTCAGTATGAAACCCGCGCTACATTGAATGACTTCTTATTATTTTCGATCAGAACTCGCAATGTTAATGGCGAAAAGCTAAAACCAGTGAGCACTTAATCAAAATTGTTTCAAAAAGATGTTTCAAAGTCTTTTTATAAATTTTGTGCTCACAAAAACTCCCTCAAAGACCACTAAATGCTTTTAAACTCAAAAGTTTAACCATTTGCTCTGATTAAGGGGGAGTTGACAAAGAAAAATGTTCCACGTTTCATGCTCAAATCCATCTTGTTCTCCAAAACGTCTTGCTTTTCATCAGTTGATATCAAAAATATCAATGCATGCTATTTTTGAGGGGGAGAAGATGAGATTAAAATGTGATCAAAAAGTTTTTGTGGTTTGAATCTCAAGACTCAGGGATAACCCTCGAATTGACGAAACTAAATGTCTGTTCTTGAAAAGACATGTCCTGGACGGGTAATAATTTCAAGCTGGTTTACCAGTGATGCAAGCGTGTCTCGCAAAGGACTTGTCTGAGTAGAATGTACCAATTCGAGAGATGATCTTTGAATATGACCAGGACGGGTAATAACTTCAAACTAGTCTAACTAGTGATGTAAGCGTGTCCCGCGAAGGTTATGTTCATTGAAATTCGATCAATTCAAATGTGCAAACTCTACCCAACATGTGCAATTTATTACAAAAATGCATGAGCACATGTGAAGGGGGAGTGTTTCATAAATGCAAAACTCTCGATGTGTTAACAAAATGTGTTTTCTCATAAACACGTTGGGAGATTTTCACAAGGTTTAATGGCATGTGACAAATAATCTAGGATAATCATGGAGCAATAAGGTGATTATGGTTAGGTAATGTCTAATGATCCGCCAGAACCGGAGGGATCTACCCAAGGACAATTCCAATAGCTTAGCATTAGAAGTCCTTAGGTAAGATTGAAAAAAGGAGTATAATGAGAAAGGAGAAAGAAGAGGTTGAAGAATGAAAAAGAAAAGTTTTTGTAAGGGTGAAAATAAATAGCCCTCCATGAAACTTAGGACAGAAACCGGGTCAATACATCTGCTATCGGTATTCACTAAGGTGATACTGGTATTGAAGACAAGACGTCATGGACCCAGTGACGCATTTGCACCACCCCTCCTTGCCACTCAGATATCTCTTAAAAGATATTTGTTTCATTTCTCACGGAGAACACTACATAATCTATCGACCTCTCACTCCGAGATGTGTTGATTTTGAAAAGGTGGCACTCTGCTCCATGCCTCCGACGACTAAAACCAAAATGCACATTATTGAGTCTAGAGACATGAGATTCATCAAAGATCTCTTAGGAACACTTCCTATGAAATACACTTGTGTTCATCATAAGGATACAAGTTGTATGAGTCTTAATGAGATCTAAGGATCTTGCCTCGTGACATGATGGCCGAAGGACGAATTATTGCTAACTGTTTTATACAGGTACCGACGAAAGTCTATCAACCATCATCATCTGCTATGACGACGCATATGGACAGAAGAAGCAGATCAAGGCAAGTCAGACCAAAAGACGATTCCTTGAAGATCGCAGCACATGAAGGAACACTGAATGAAGGATATTATACAGTGACACTCGAAGTTCAAGATGTCAAAATCTAAAGACCAATCACGGGAGCATCATTGAAATGACCATCCCTTAGGGGGAGATTGTTAGCAATCATTTTATGTCAATATAAAGTGATGGTCATTTGCTAACAATTTAATGTGTCAAGTATAATATTTAGTTAAGATTAGTGGGCTATATGTATTAGCTTTGTTAGTTATAACTTGTATATGTGTAATACAAGTATAGTCCAGTAGATAGTCCAAGTCAAAGCCCAATCACAAGCCATGTGTTGGCTGTGATTCGTATAAACACACACACATACATCTCTTTTACAAAGTGTGCCTCATTATTAACAAAAGAAAAAGAGTGTGTGTGTGTGAAAGAAAAAGAAACCCTCTCTAGTCTTTGTATTATTTTCACAACTTGAATATAATCATTCGACTAGAAATAACTACATACGATCCATACATATTCTCTTATTGTTCTATACATGTTAGTGAGTGTCATCATGTGTTAGTTTGTATGATAAAGAAGAGATTTGTGGTGCTACACTCCCCCTTCACCCGATCTACAAATAATCATAAATTCTCTTATAAGTTTCATATGATCGTAAGGTTTCATTTTAGTTCTCTTTCTATTTTAGGTAACTTTCCATATTTAGCAACTTTTTATTTTTAGCAGGTTTCTATTTTTATCAGGTTTCCCGATTTAGTAAGTTTTCAGAATTAGTAGGTTTCCACATTTAGAATATCATAAGTTTAAGTATTCAAATGTGACAATGATATTAGTTCAAGGTTCATAATGTTGATTATATAAGTTTAGGGTTTATTATGCAATTTATAACAAGTTTGGGGTTAATAGTGTTATTATGATAGGGTTAGGGTGTAAAATGTAAACATTATCAAGTTACATGTTTTCATCAGTTAAGTCCCTTAGTTTTAGAAAGATGACAATTTAGACCCTTTAGTTTAGAAATAAACACATTATACCTTTTAAAACCCTTTTACACTTTTTACAAATTTTACACATGAACTGGACCTGTTTAGTCGAATTTTTCATCCATATAAGAACCCAGAATAAAAATTCCCAAAAATTCACACACGTACCCATATGTCTTAAGAGCTTACCCTAATTTTTCCAGAATTTATTATTAAGCATAACTATAGTCCAAAAATCCTTTTAGTCAAGTCGTCCAGATTACTGATCAGTTTTATCATACGAAAAGTTTGCAGTTCAAAGACCCATAAAAATAACTTATAAAAATCCAAAAAAATCACAACAACTAACTTATATTCCAAATATTATTCTGCAGAAATTTTAGGTCATAACTCGTTATAGATTCCAAAATAAAAATCATAAACTACAGGTGAATTTTCGTAACCCGAAATTCAGTTTTGACACTCGATCTCATAAATTCGAAAAATGTGCCTTCCCGACCTCTAAAAATTATGAGGTTAATTTCTACAGAAATCTATTTCATTGAACTTAATTTTAGACTCTGAAAACACCCAAATACACGCTCACATCATTTAGATACAGCCAATTAAAAACCGAACAAATTTTTTAGGACAGTAGCAGTTTTATTATATCATGTGATCACTCATTCAAAAGCTCTCCCAATAACACCAATCCTTCATATATGACCCAAAAACACATTAGGTTGATTCATACATATCCATAACATGATCATAACAATTAGAATTTCCGATTCATATACGTATTCGTTTCATATTTAGGGCTGTGATTTCGTTATTTTATGTGGTATGATTGTTATTTCATGTGATTATAATTCGACAAACATATCAAAAGGACAACAATAATCAACGAGAATGATACGATTACCCTTGGAGACCAAACGAATAATCACGAACATGACAAGATCGAATCACAACTCCTTCCTTCTTCCTTATTTGGTTCGCACAGCAGAAAACAAAAAAGGGTAAGAACATAAGTCGATTAGGGCTTTGATCAAAGTTTTGAAGGGATCAAATGATGAGTATATAATTACCTTATGACATAGATGACACAAGAACACAACCAAGACCTTCCTTGGCTGCTGCAGATCGAACAAGATGGAGAGATAAGGAGATAGCCGAAACTTTTAGAGTGAGAGGAATATAGGGTTTTGGTGAATGTTCGGTCTTATGGATTTGCATATAATACCGAAACTTTGAGTTAAGTTAACTAGGGAATGGCCACAATTTTAGGAAAAGATATCAATTTGTATTTAAGTGTGATTATCTCTTTCCTTTTTTTTTCTTTTGCCGAAATTTTAAAGGCTTTCTCTCTCTTTTTTTTTTTTTTTTTTTTTTTTTTTTATAAGTTCTTAAATTTAAATTTAGGGGCAATTTAGTCATTTCGGATCATATTAGTTTTGGGGTTTTACATTTATATTGGCTAGTAACTTAGAGCCCAAGTTGGTGTTGGATTAGGAATCCATACCCCCACAACCGATCGGCCTAAAGTATTTAGGGAGGATCCGGAATCTTCTTGCCTACTAATTTACATCCTAGTCCTTTCATTATTTTATTTAATGACCGTTAGTCACTTTCGTTAAATACTAACGTCCGTTATTTCTTTTGTGATAATTAATAATCAAATATAACATTTTATATCTAATTATTAATATTTAGTTCTCATACGTAATGTGTGCAATCCCGGGATCTCGAGTTCGATCCTAACACACAACTACTATTTTATGTCTATAAAACTAACAACTCCCACTTAGACATATTATAATAGTTGTGATCACATCGGTTAGCGTCTTGCAACACGCCGATGCCTCTAGTACAACTCGAGTAGGTCTCCTGGAAAAACCTTTAATGATTCATCATTATTATTATCTTTTTGTTTCTAATACTACAATGAATAAAGATATGGATATTATCTTAGTTCAAAATTCTGTTTCTCGTTGTTTATGATTGAGCAAGATTACTAAATCTTCTGAACATTTTCAGGGGAGATCTTGGGCATGGCCATGCAAACATCTTTTCAACCCTATGAGGGGCCCAGCAGTATTAAACTCCAAAAAATAATTTTGATGAACAAATTCTGTTTTGACTACGAGCATAACTTATGAACTTCGCAACAATTCCGAAAACAATCCTTATGACTACCAGTTACGTATAGCGTTAAATTGTTCCACAGAATGCACTGCATTCACAACAGTTATCAGGTGTCTCAAGTCTGATGATAACTATTCATGATTCACTTATAAATATCCATAAGTAATATCATGTAGTTGGGATAAGTCCTATATTCAATTCATTGAATATCATGTGAATTTAGTATGACAACGCATCAATATACTTTCAAGTATATTCTACCAAAACTCATATTTGTCTTAACATAATAATATTTCCATATCATTAACTGACAACGGACATTTAGAATAACTAAGTTATTCACGAATTTAAAACACGCAAAAAAAATAGGATAACAATATTAAATAATGAATATAAGCATAATAAATACTTTATCTCATTAATAAATAATAAATGTTTATAATCCTTTATCCAAATACTAAACACGCTCATGCATGAAACTACTAGCTAATCTAAGTCCAATTCCATTGACAATTCAGTAAGCTTTTCTTTTGCTAAAGCCTTAGTGAATGGATCAGCTAAGTTATCATCTGTGTGAACTTTCAAGAGATTTATTTCACCTTCGCGGACTTGTTCCCGAACATAGTGATACTTTCGTAGAAAATGTCTGGTGCCCTTCATGACTCCAGGTTCATTGGCAAATATGATTGTAGCAGAATTGTCGCAATACATATTAATAGGCGATTCAATTGAAGGCATAACACCAAGCCCTGAAATGAATTTCCTAATCCAGACTGCCTCCATTGCAGCTTCTGAAGCGGCTATGTACTCGGCCTCTGTAGCAGACATCGCAATTGTACTCTGCTTCTTGTTCCTCCAGTCTACTGCTCCTCCATTGATAACAAAGACAAAACCCGTCTGAGACTTCGCATCATCTTTGTCACATTGCCAGGACGCATCACAGAAACCTGTAACATCAAGTTCTGTAGCTGGATTTCCACCATACACAAGAAACATATCTTTCGTATGCTTAAGATACTTTAGAATATGTTTAACAGCAATCCAATGTTTATCACCTGGATTCTGTTGAAATTGACTGGTGATATTTTGAGTAAACGCCACATCTGGTCTTGTGCATCTCACCGCATACATAACAGAACCTACAACTGAAGCATAAGGAACTTTGCTCATGCGTGCCACCTCTGCAGGTGTTGAAGCACAATGCTCACTACTTAAGCCATGTTTTACTTCCATTGGCAAATATCCTTTCTTGAAATTTTGCATATTGAATCTCTTTAATATTTTGTCAATGTAAACACTTTGACTTAGTCCGATTAACCGCCTTGATCTATCTCTATAGATCTTGATTCCCAGAATATATGCAGCTTTCACTAAATCCTTCATAGAAAAGCACTTTCTAAGATATGCCTTAACCTTTTGCAAACTTGGAATGTCTTTTCCCATGATCAATATGTCATCAACATATAAGATAAGGAAAATTGCATTACTCCCACTAGCTTTGTGATATACACATGGCTCATCAAGATTCTGAGTAAATCCAAACCTTTTGATTTCCTCATCAAATCTTTTATTCCATTGTCGTGATGCTTGCTTCAATCCATAAATAGATCTTTGAAGTTTGCATACACGGTTTGGAAATTTTGGATTCACAAACCCCTTAGGCTGCGCCATATAGATGTCTTCATCTAGGCGACCATTTAAGAAGGTGGTTTTGACATCCATTTGCCAAATCTCATAGTCATAGTATGCTGCTATGGCTATGAGAATCCTAATAGCCCTAATGTCAGCTACAGGAGAAAGGGTCTCCTCATAGTCAACACCAAATGTTTGAGTAAAGCCTTTAGCTACCAAATGGGCCTTATAGGTGTGTACCTTGCCATCCATGTCAGTTTTCTTCTTGAAGAGCCACTTACTCCCAACTACCTTGGCATTAGGAGGAAGGTCTACTTCAATCCAGACATTGTTATCTTTCATGGATTGCATTTCCCCATTCATAGCAACTACCCATTTGTCCTTTTCAGGACTCTCAATGGTAGCCCTATAATTAGTAGGTTCATTAAGATCCCCTAATATAGTTTTCTCAACTTCTACGTTAAGACATAGACGTTCAAGCGCTTTCACATGTCTTGAAGACTTGCGAATGGGAACAATTTCAACTTCAGGTGGAGGACCCAGACTATCAGGTTCCACAGGGAGTGAGCTAGTGTTTTCAGAAGGTAATGTATCCCTACAACCGATCGGCCTAAAGTATTAGGAATCCATACCCCTAAACCGATCGGCCTAAAGTATTTAGGAAGGATCCGGAATCTTCTTGGCTACTAATTTACATCCAAGTCCTTTCCATATTTTATTTAACGACCGTTAGTCACTTCCGTTAAATACTAACGTCCGTTATTTCTTTTGTGATAATTAATAATCAAATATAACATTTTATATCTAATTATTAATATTTAGTTCTCATACGTAATATGTGCAATCCCGTGATCTCGAGTTCGATCCTATCACACAACTATTATTTTATGTCTATAAAACTAACATTTTTTTAATTCCATATCAGTTAATTGCGTTAAATAGCACCCTGCTTACTAATTTTATTTTATTAATAACAACAACCAACTATCAATTTGCAGGTTTTTCTAATATGATGGTTGAAATAAATACTATAGACCCACACATGATTAAGGAAAGAATCGCATCTGCACTCAAGGATTTAAGATTTCGTGGCAAGGGAGTGCTTATTCAGTTTTGGTCACCAGTCGCTGTTCAGAACCGGTGGTTGCTAACAACTTGGGACCAACCATTTGGTGTTGGTGTGGCTGATGAAGAGCTTTACTCATTTAGGTTGAAGTCTGAACTACATGCAATTGTTGTGGACGTAGAGGATACAGAAGAACTACGTCCACCAGGTCGTGTTTATAGCCGAAAATTGCCAGACTAGAGTTTGGATGTAGACTGTGGGGGAAATGAATATGGATATATTGATTTGCCTATATTTGAATCTAGCGGCGATTCTTGTGTAGGTATACTTGAAATCATAACATCATCAAACTATGTTGATTATGCTTTTGAGGTTCAAGAAGTCTCAAAAGCACTCAACGTAAATGCATTGTTACTTTGTTAAAAAAAGAAAAAAGAAAAAAAAAATGCATTGTTACTAGCATATGTCCTTTTGTATTTGTTGCATGCATGCACACACCATGAGTTTATTCACATGTTAATTTTTTTAAATTCGCAAAAACAGAATCTGAAGTCTCCTAACGTGTTTAAGGATCTAGGTTTTCTGTGAGTTGTGTTCCATGTAGTCGATCTCCTTGATACGAACCAAACTGGTGATTTAATTAATACTGAAAAATAAAGAACAAAAATAGGTTTTTCGAGTCCTTAGACCGGTTCTATTCCCTCCTCCCTAAAACTAATGACTCCTAACCCTATTTAAACTTGTATATTCTTGATAAACAAGAAAACATTAATAGATAATTACTTATAATAAGGAAACTAATTAAATAAATAAAACTAAATAAATACTAAACTTCCACCAGCTTTCATAATTAACTCTTAGACCCCTCAACTAGTCTGGATGTTGATCATCGGTTCGTATCTTTACTCCCCTCCCAAAACACACCTTGTCCTCAAGGTGTGGATTTGAAATTTCATCTTAATCGATCTTGGAATCAGGTTCCCATGGTTTGAAGTTAAGATGTGGTTCAACTTCCACATCAATCTCTTCGACCAACATTACTTGCAAAGTGCGACTCGCGCACCGATGACCAGGAGTGTATTTCTCATCACACCGGAAACATAGTCCTTTAGCCTTCCTGTCTAGTATTTCTGACTCGGTCATCCTTCGAAAGTTATCACCCTTAACACTGGTTTGTCCAACTATCGCAACCACACCCTTAGATTACATAACACCATCGTATAGCCCGTTGTCTTCAATTGATGCAGCCAACTCCATAGCATGGTTCAAACCTTTGGGATTCATGACTCGAACTACTTCCCTAAGTGCAGGTTTAAGCCCTTTTGTAAAGTTGGCTTCCATGATAGTTTCTGGAACCCCAACCAGTTGGCAAGCCAATTTTTCAAACAAACCAACGTACGCTCGAGCCGATTCCTCTTGAGTTATTACCAAGAACTGCTCATACAAATTTCCTTCCTGTAATTGTTGGAACCGTATCAACAAATGCCTTTTAAAGCCATCCCACGTATGGAATGGAGTTCGTCCCTCACTCCATCTATACCAAGATAGTGCCTCGCCCTCCATACATTAAGCTACTGCTCGTAGTTGTTCTTGTTGCGGAATTCCTTGAATTTCAAAATACCATCCAACTCTATATATCCATCCACATGTATCTTCAGCTTCAAATAACGGCATCTTCAACTTTCTCATTCGATGCTCAAATCCGTGATACGGGAATCTGTCTCCACCTTGATTCGTTCCAGCCCTCCGATGCTTTATTTCTCCTGTATGATGTGTTCCCATCATGTGTTGCATCTCTGTATCCATCGCTTGCGGGCCTACCCCAAATTCCCATCCGAAACCTGTAGGTCACATTCTTTTAACAAATGGTGCACCAGAAGTACGCGACTTAAATTGCTCACCATTCAAGTAACTCGTTTTCCTTTAATCGAGTTTGCTCGATCCGTCCACATCCCGATAGTCTGGCCGCAAGTTTTTTCCAATAGTAGTTCTTGATTCAACATTAGTGTAGAATCGTTTAGAACTTGAGGTTGTTTAGACCTCATCTAGGGTTAATTAATAACAAAGGCGGAATATTCAAAAAAAAAATCAATTATTATTATTATTAACAACAAGGTTTTTCTTCATTATCATTCACTACAAGCTTCAATTCTACTTGATCAATTGTAGAACGTGTTACACAACTTGTAACAAGGAATCAAAGATCCTTGAAACTAAAACAAACACTAAACCTTAATCTAGGCGTTTTTCACAAACCATACACCTAGGACACACACTTTGTATTTAGTCGACTACATTGTAATTGTGCACTCATAAAACCTAGACCCTATATCTCTTTATATAATAGAGATATCAAGGGTTTACAAAGACTCATAATTGTATTAGGAAACAAATATTCCTAACTTTTATTCTTTATCTTTTAAGTCCATTTAGTTTCATCTTGCTTCATTCTTCTTTTATTGTTTTGTATTTATCAACTCAATATAAATACCAACAATCTTCCCCTAGTTGAAAATTACAAAACATTCTTCTAGATCTTGCATGAATGAACAATCTTCCCGTTAACCTCAACTCGTGAACTTACATAACATGCTGTACCACCAAGGATCTTCAAGTTGCAAAACTTCGATGTACTTCTTCTCTTTTTTGTCATTATCCACTAGGAGACACTATATAGATGCAACTTTGATTTCGACAACCACTAATCATTATCACACTTCCAATCCAGCCTTCCAAAGTCTTGAATTACCCTCCATGAAGAACACCAAAAAGCTTACTATAAAAGAACTCAAGATAGTAGAAACTTAAACCAGCAGTAGTAATAACGATATAGCAGTTGTAAAAACCTTTCCCTCAAATGGTGCATGTAAATGATTAAACACTCTGTAATATGCTTCCCCTGAAATCCATGTGTTAACCATTTGAAGTAACCATAAGAACTTTTTGAATAACTAACCACCATAGTGACAAACACATTGCAGTACCAGCCATGAAGAACAGAGCGTGCTAGAAAACTCAAAATATGACTAATAGTAGTATTCGAAACCAAGCAGCAGTAACGATGAAGAATAGTTATATGGTCGAGCAGTAGAAATAATGTAGAAAGTAGAAATCTCCCCCTTAACATGAACATGATATCTACTTTACCAATCTTATCACACAAACCTGATCTGTATCTATCAAGCATCTTTTCATCCAATTTCAGATTCGTATCACCAATATCACTAACTTCTGTGTGTGTTTAACATCTTCAAACCCATTCGAAAATCAAAACCATATACTACTATCTTTATAATATTTGAACAGCCATTTAACAAATAATATCCAGCCCATCAAGCGCAAATCCAAACAATTAAACACTATCCCAAATTACCTAAACTCACGCTCATAATAACTTGTAGCATTAACGTGTAGGAGCAGCCGTATTATCTCAAAACTCACCGCAATAGAGACTTGGAACATGGCAGAACTAATGAGCATAGCAGAAGCATTAACTTGATTCAACTGCCCTAAACCAGCAACATAAACTTCAAATACGTAGCAGCATTAAGTAGTCACAGCAGCATTATTCTTTATAAGTAGCAGCACAAAGTAACGAGCAGCATTAACATACTAACCAAGGAGCTTTAATTGAACAACGAGCAATACTAACGATATGAAGCAGTATTAATGTGTAAAGAGTAGCACTAAGTTATCAAGAGCAGCAATAGACTTACTTCTATCCAACCAACCGTGACAAGTAACCTCAGTCTTGTATACTATTAACCCTACTGTACAAATAGCTTTACTCTCGTAACATTAACTTCATTCCATCTTCTTTATTCCTCTTAAAACCTTCGACTGAATAGAAAGATATTTATCACAGCCTTTTGATCACATCAGATTCACCAAAACCCTAGCTTCATGATCGTTTTTAAACTCTGGAATGATGCAACCCACATTCAATTGTACCCCTAGTTCTGCCGACAATACCTGGATCCAACTATCCACACCATCATTCACGTTTAAGTCTTGTGTCATGAATCGAGCCTCACCAACAGATACAAGATATATGATGCAATCAATAAATTCACAAAGCAAATCTTCAATATAAAATTGATGTATCAACGTTGATGGTGAATTAAATATTGAAGTTGCACAAACCGACTAAGATAATGAATTATACATAGCATCATAAACTTCCTAATCGTCTTGACATAGCAGAATTAAATCAGTAACTTGACATCAAAGAAACCCTAGTTTAGCGATTAACTTCAAACCCTCAAATTCGATTATATCTTATCAAAGTTGCTTTTCTTTCATAAATTATATACACCGAACAACATATAACCAACTTCCATAATGAATTAATTCAATAGAAAACGAAATCAAAGAAGTTGATATCCAGAACACCCTAAAAATTCGACTTACATCAACCTTTCCTACAGCAGACTTTAAAAATTTATATCTTGCAAACGAAAGCTCATATTGAAGATTCCTCCAGTGAGAATGTACCATGATGTATGAAGAACCTTCAGTAAAAATTTCATTAAGATCCAACGGTTAACGAATGTGATATCGCTTTTTAATACAGCACTGCAGAAAGTTACAAAAATAAAAACCAAAGTCGATTTTGTTCTTCATTCTTGGACTAAAAAGCTTGTAAAATCCCTAGATCACGAGCTCCCAAGCTCTGATACCACCTTTAGAATCGTTTAGAACTCGAGGTTGTTTAGACCTCATATAAGATTAATTAATAACAAAGGCGGAATATTCAAAACAAAGAATCAATTGTTATTAACAACAAGGTTTTTCTTCATTATCATTCACTACAAGCTTCAATTCTACTTGATCAATTGTAGAACGTGTTACACAACTTTTAACAAGGAATCAAAGATCCTTGAAGCTAAAACAAACACTAAACCCTACTCTAGGTGTTTTTCACAAACCATACACCTAGGACACAAACTTTGTATTTAGTCGACTACATTGTAATTGTGCACTCATAAAACCTAGACCCTGTATCTCTTTATATAATAGAGATATCTAGGGTTTACAAAGACTCATAATTGTATTAGGAAACAAATCTTCCTAACTTTTATTCTTTATCTTTTAAGTCCTTGTAGTTTCATCTTGATTCATTCTTCTTTTGTTGCAAAGTTCATGAGTTATGCTTGTAGTCAAGATATAATTTGTTCCTCCAAATTTATTTTAGAGTTTAATACTGCTGGACCCCTCGTAGAGTTGACAAGATATTTGCGTGAGCACGCCCAAGATCTCCCTTGAATATGTTCAGAAGATTTGGTAATCTTGCTCAATCACAAACAACGAGAAAAAGAATTTTGAATTAAGATAATATCCATATCTTATTCAATGTAGTATTAGTAACAAAAGGATAATAATAATGATGAATCATTAAAGATTTTTTCAGGAGACCTACTCGAGTTGTACTAGAGACATCGGCGTGTTGCAAGACACTAACCGATGTGATCACAACTATTATGATATGTCTAAGTGGGAGCTCTTAGTTTTATTTACATAAAATAGTAGTTGTGTGTTAGGATCGAACTCGAGATCACGGGATTACACACATTACGTATGAGAACTAAAGATTAATAATTAAATGTAAAGTGTTATATTTGATTATTAATTATCACAAAATAAATAACGAACGTTAGTATTTAACGAAAGTGACTAATGGTCGTTAAATAAAATAAGGAAAGGGACTAGAATGTAATTAGTAGCCAAAAAGGTTCCGGATCCACCTCCATTAAGGGGGGCCGATCGGTTTAGGGGTTGGATTAGGGTTTCCTAATCAAGTCCAACTTGGGCTCTAAGTTTTCATTCCCTATATAAGCAAACCTAATGTTCTAGTTTTTGGTACCTCTTGTGCACTAGCTAAACCTAAAGTTTTCTTCCTCTTTTCTTGTCATAGATCGATCGGTTTTATACCCCTAAGGGTCGACCAAATTTTGTTAAAGCAAAAATTGTTTTGGTTTTGATTTTGTGATTATTAACTTGCATTATTTTAGTTTGGTTTAATGCGTGTGTACAAGAACGCGGTTCTTACATACTATTGTAAGAATCTTGGATTGAATTGCAAAATCGGTAAGGGGCAATTCTTATAATCCTTTAAACCCTAATTAGGGTTCTTCATTCATATTGCTCTAGTTTGATTCTTGTTCTTGCTAGAATCATGTAATAGTCGATCTTCACTAAGAATGAACACCGAGCACTTTAACATACAAACACAAACTAGAACAAGATGATGCTTCACATACACATATTAAGAACAGGAAGAGAGATGTGGATCATAGGTATATTTTGGTCAAATGTTTATTAGCTTCAATGTGAAAGAGATAAACAAAAGACAAGTTACACACACACACACACACACACTCTTTTCTTACAAAATGAGGCACACCTAACTGTGAGTGTGTGTGTGCGTTAATATGTGAAAGACAACCACATTCATGGGCTTTGAATGGGCTTTAACAATGGACCATGTAGTGGGCTTAGTAAATGTATTACACTTATACACTTGGACTATGGAAAACTAATACTACTAGCCCACTTCATTAACTACATATTACATGACACACTTAAGTTCTAAAAACTAATGACCATCACTTTTGCAATTAAGAAATTAATTGCTAACAATCTCCCCCAAAGGGATGGTCATTCAAATGATGGTCCCTTGATTGTTCTTTTGTCTTTAATGACTTGAACTTTGTGTGTCAATGCAAAATAGTTTTCCTTCAATGTTCCTTCATGCACTGTGATCTTCTATGAGTCGTCTCTTGGTCGTTCTTGCCTTGATCTACTCCTTCATTCCAGATGCTTCTTCATTAGTAGATGATGATGGTGGATGGACTTTCGTCGGTACCTGCATAAAACAGTTAGCAATAAATCGTCCTTCGGCCATCATGTCGTGAGGCAAGATCCATAGATCTCATTATGACTCATACATCTTGTATCCTATTGATGAACACAAGAGTATTTCATTAGAAGTGTTCCTAAGAGATCTTTTGATGAATCTCATGTCTCTAGACTCAATAATGTGCGTTTTGGTTTTAGTCATCGGAGGCATGGAGTAGAGTGCCACCTTTTCAATATCAACACATCTCGAAGTGAGAGGTCGATAGATTATGAAGTGTTCTCCGTGAGAAATGAAACAAATATCTTTTAAGAGATATCTGAGTGGATAGGAGGGGTGGTGCATTGCGTCACTGGGTCCATGATGTCTTGTCTTCAATACCAGTATCACCTTGGTGAGTACCGATAGCAGATGTATTAACCCGGTTTCTGACCTAAGTTTTCATGAAGGGCTATTTCTTTTCACCCTTACAAAAACTTTTCTTTTTCATTCTTCAACCCCTTCTTTCTCCTTTCTCATTATACTCCTTTTTTTCAATCATACCTAAGGACTTCTAATGCTAAGCTATTGGAAATGTCCTTGGGTAGATCCCTCCGGTTCTGGCGGATCATTGGACATAACCTAACCATAATCACCTTATTACTCCATGATTATCCTAGATTATTTGTCACATGCCATTAAACCTTGTGAAAATCTCTCAACGTGTTTCTGAGAAAACAAATTTTGTTCACAGTGAGAGTTTTACATTTTTGAAACACTCCCCCTTCACATGTACTCATGCATTTTTGAAAAAAATTGCACATGTTGGGTAGAGTTCGCACATTTGAAATGATCGACTTTCAATGAACACGACCTTCGTGAGACACGCTTACATCACTAGTTAGACTAGTTTGAAATTATTACCCGTCTCGGTCATATTCAATGATCATCTCTCGAATTGGTACATTCTACTCAGACAAGTCCTTTGCGAGACACGCTTGCATCACTGGTAAACCAGCTTGAAATTATTACCCGTCCAGGACATGTCTTTTTGAGAACGGACAGTTAGTTTCGCCAATTCGAGGGTTCATGCTGAGTCTTTTTGGGGAACTCGTTTTGAGATTCAAACGACAAAAAATTCTTTTAGATCACATTTTAATCACGTCCTCTCCCCCATATATTTAAACACTTAATCTCCCCCTCAAAAATAGCATGAAGTGGTATTTTTGAAAACAGTTGATTAAAATGAAACTTTTTGTGGAGAGACGAACTGATTTTAGCATGAAAAAATGGAACATTTTTCTTTTTATACTCCTCCTTAATCAGAGCGTTTTATTTAAACAATTGAGTTTAAAAGCAGTTAAGGGTGTTAGAGGGAGTTATCTTGAGCACAAAATGCATTTTAAAGACTTTGAAAAAATCTCTTTGAAATCATTTTGATTAAGTGCTCAAGGTATTTGCTTTTCGCCATTAACATTGTGAGTCCTGATCGGAGAGAATCAGAAGTCATTCAATGTAGCGCGGGTTTCGTACTGAAATGCACGAAAGCCGTAATGAAGAATAATTTGAGAAACGACATGTTTTAGAAAAACATAAAAAATAACTCCCGCTCAAGCATCTGTAAATACCCGTATCATTGTTGAATGACATTTCTAAGTACGTACAGAATATTGATTAGACGAGAGACATGTCGTGAGAAGAATATTTTTGGTTTTTGATGTTTTATATTTTTTTATGGGTTTTTGAATTTTTCTGTATTTACAGTATAGATTTTAACATGTATATATTTACAAAAATATTTACATGCGAAGCTTTTTGATATAAATCAAGAAGATTCAAGAAGACTTTCTAACTCTTCGGGAGTTAGGCTTCGCATTCCAATTCGACGAACTAAGTTTTCAAACCGCTCTTTTGGGAGGGCCTTAGTAAATAGATCGGCGAGTTGATATTCCGTCTTCACGAAAAACAATTCAATAGTACCCTCTTCAACGTGCTCTTTTATGAAGTGGTAGCGGACTCTAATATGTTTGGTCTTCGAGTGTTGCACTGGGTTGCACGAGATGGCTATGGCACTTTTTGAATCGCAATACAAAGGTATGCGGTTGAAAGAGAAACCATAATCCGTGAGTTGTGTTCTCATCCAAAGGACTTGAGCACAACACGCAGATAGAGACACATACTCGGCCTCTGCTGTTGATAAAGTAGTGCAATCTTGTTTTCTTGACGACTAGCCTACTAGCTTTTCTCCCAGAAATTGCGCTCCGCCTGACGTACTTTTCGCTGTAACTTGGCATCCAGCATGATCGGCATCTGAAAAGGTAATTAGTGTAAACTCCGAATCCTTCGGATACCAAAGACCCATGTTAATGGTTCTTCGAAGGTATCGAAAGATCCGTTTAACCTCTTGGAGGTGAAGTTCGGTAGGCCTTGCCTGAAACCGTGCAAGTAAGCAAACAGCAAAATGAATATCTGGTCGGCTTGCAGTTAGGTACATGAGAGAACCAATCATGCTCCGATATTTCTTCGGATCCATGGGTTTTCCATATAGGTCAGCGCCAATTTTTGGTGAAGTGACCATAGGAGTACCAACAGAGTCACAATTGTCCATACCATATTTTTTCAAAATCTCAATTGTGTATTTAGCTTGATTAAGAAAAATACCACGTGGGGATTAATGAATTTGTAAACCCAAAAAGAATTTTAATTCACCCATCATGGACCTTTCGAATTTGCTTTTCATGAGATTTTCAAAGTGTTGTGAATGTTGCGGATTAGTGGACCCAAATATTATGTCGTCCAGATAAATCTGAACAATCAAAATGTCATTTTTGTATTTTCTTGTGAACAAGGTTGGATCAATTGTTCCTTTGGTGAAATTATTTGACAACAAGAAAGATGATAACTCGTCATACCACGCCCGTGGGGCTTGTTTTAAACCATAGATTTCCTTCTTTAGCCTGTAGACGTATTCCGGATGATCTATGTCAACGAAACCGTCTGGTTGACTCACATACACTTCTTCTTTCAGAGTTCCATTCAAGAAAGCGGTCTTGATGTCCATCTGATAAACCGTGATGTTCTTGTGAGCGGCATAAGCTAAGAAAATCCTGACAGCTTCAAGCCTTGCAACTGGTGCGAATGACTCTTCAAAATCTATATCTTCTTCTTGTCTGTATCCCTTTGCCACCAGACGAGCTTTGTTGCGAATCACAGTCATTTCTTCATCCTTTTTGTTTTTCCATAACCACTTAAGATCAATGACTAGTTTGTCAATTGGTCTTGGAACTAAATCCCAGGTGTCATGGATTTGAAATTGAAGAAGTTCTTCCTGCATCGCTTCAATCCAGGCATTATCTGCCATTGCTTCCCGAATGTTCTTAGGTTCTATGAGACTGACTGAGCAGACATAGATGCACATGTCGCAATCGGTATGAAGTTGTTTTCTCGTCTGAATTGGTCTTGAGGGTTCACCAATAACATGTTCTATTGGGTGGTCTTTTGTCCACTGTAATGTTGAAGGGTACCTTGGACTGAACGAATGCGTGTTAGACGGTTCATGTAATCTGGAAGATGATTCACCAGATTCCGTTCCAAACGGGTTTTCAAAGACTTCATCGTCTAACACAGCATTATTTTGTTCTTGCTCATCAATTCTTGGTAGAACAATTTCAATGAATGGAGTTGCTGGAGTAAATGTAGATGATGTTGATGTCGAGGGAGTTGGTGCGTCAGCTTCGAATGTTGTGGATGCATCTGGATTTGGTGGTGTTGGTGGTGGTTGTTGATGTTGAGTGGTTGCAGCGGAATGTTGGTCAGATGCATTTTTCGAGGCGCCACCATAGTATTCATCGTACATAAACTCGAAGAAATTATCCAGTTCTTGAGTTGTGGGTTGTTCGTCATGAATCGATTAAGCTCCTTGAGGTGCGAGTCCCGAACTGATATGTCCGGAAGTCATCGGGTTAAGCGCGGGTTCTAGAGCGAGTCTCTCAGAAGCCATTTGTGAAATTTCATTAAACTTCACATTCATCGTCTCCATGATCTTTTTCGTCCTCCTGTTATACACCCTGAATGCCCTCGAGTTTTCAGAATAACCAATGAAGATTCCAATATCACCCTTAGCCTTCAACTTTCCCAGATCTTCCCTGTCATTTGTTGGATAGCATAAAGCGCCAAATACATGAAGATAAGAAATATCCGGTTTTCTGTTGTTGACAAGTTCGTATGGGATTTTATTGAATCTTGGATGGATTAGGGATCGGTTTTGAGTAAAACAAGCAGTAGAAACAGCATCAGCCCATAGGAATAACGGAGCATTGGAATAAATTAGCATAGTGCGAGCAGCTTCTACAAGGGTTCGATTCCTTCTTTCAACTACCCCATTCTGCTGTGGAGTTCGAACAGCTGATGTCTGGTGAGTAATACCAGTTTCTTCAAAGAATGTTCTTAACTCCTGATTGACAAATTCCGTGCCATTATCCGTTCGAACTATCCTAACTGGAGCTTGAAGTAGAACTTGAATCCGCTTCAGAAAGGTGATGATGGTGCTTGGTGCTTCATCTTTTGATCTCAAAAACTTTACCCATGTATATCTTGAATAGTCGTCAACAATTACAAGAATATACTTCTTCCCATTTATGCTTTGAACTCTCATCGGGCCACATAAGTCCATATGCAACAAATGCAACCTATCAACCGAACTAGGTACGGGTTTAGGTTTATATGTTGCTCTTTTGCTCTTTCCTTGCTCACATGATGGACATAGGTGTTCTTTGGTGTATTTGAATTTAGGAAGACCGGAGACGATGTTGTCTTTGGCAAGCTTGTTGATCGTGTCAAAGTTAAGATGGGACATGCGTCTATGCCATAACCAGGATTTTGTTTCACCAGCCCTGGTCATGAGACAAATTGGAGATGAAGAGGCCATTTGGTTTATGTCAATTGCATAGAGATTGGTGCCACGATTTCCAATTAAGAGATCATTTCCAACCAAATTTCTAACAAAGCAAGTGTTTCTCCTAAAAGCAACCTCTAAATCAGCATCACAAAACTGCCCAACAGAGAACAGATTGTGTCCCAACCCTTCGACATAGTAAACCCGAGTGATCAAATAATTCCCAAAACGAAGATCACCATAACCCAGAATAGCTGCAACATGATCATTCCCAAACCTTACAATCCCCATGAATTGCCATACAAAGTTGATCAGCAGCTTCAGATTCCCGGTCATGTGCTTGGAGCATCCCGAGTCTACGATCCAAAGACAAATCTCAATGACCTGCCAAAAACAAAAAATACTTGCATTTGGAAACCGTATTACATTTGGTTCCATGGGTTAGGGGTAACACATGAACCGCATACACAAAGATGGTTTAATTTTGTTCTAAGGGAACAACTTTTTGTTTGCCAATCTTACGTGTAAACTTTCTACCCGTTGGTTTCCATACACAAAGCTTAAGATAGTCCCTAGGCAATAGAGTACTAGATATGGTCCTAAATACATCAATGAGACTGTTAAGGTATCTAGTCTTAGCACTAGTTCATGTAGGAACATCTTTCTGTTCAGGCTTATCATTCACATTATCAGAAACAATATCATCACAAGCATTTTCAGACAAAGATTTCTCTTGCATTAAACAAACAGATTCATTACATGCATTCAAAACACTGGTCTGTTCATTACATCCAGATGATATTTGTTCCTTATTCGAAAGCTTTAAATTCCTAGGGTGTTCTTCTACTTCCTTGCATTCACTTTCAGAGACAGGCGATACTCTAGATTTCTTGATAGTGCTCCTAGGCTTTCGCTTGCTCCTAGTGGTGCTTTCTAATCCTGTAGAAGGTAAGGCACACTCATTAGAATTTTTGTTGTTGTCCTGAGATGTTGTGGTGGCATTCCTAGACTCTTTCGGAGTATCTTGCTTACTTTTGTCTATCGCCCTATATGTTTTAGATGTAGAGGCAGACGCAGTAGTAGGACAAATCCTATAAAGGCCAGGCGCTATTACATTAGTGTTCTTGACAACTGCTTACTCTTTTTGTTTTTCATTAGGCAAGGGGGTTAAAGGTGCAATACCCGTAGTTTCCTCACCCTGCCCTTTTTGACTTTCAAGCTGAGACTTCAAAAGATCAATTTGTTCTTTCAACTGTTTGTAAGAAAGCTCATACGACAGTTTTTCATACTTGCATTCTTCCTTTTTCGTATCAAGTTGTTTAAAATATGTAACATTTTGCTTTTCAATTTTGGCAAGTGCCTTTTCATATTTTACAACAATTTTGGAAGTCTCAACTCGAAGTCGTTCATCATCCTCAACAGAATATGTTTGGTAAATAATGGACATAATATCGGTCGATAGAGCTTCAAAAGAGAGAGAGTCATTTTGCTTTTCCAAAACTTTTATGTGTTCCAAGTATTCATTAGCTTCCTTCACTAAGGATTTGTGGTCCTTAACAAATTCTGCAGACTCTTTTAAAAGATTATTTTCCACATTTTGAACAACCGCATAGATTGCAGCAACATGTGGATTAATTTCCTTTTCAAAAATCTTTTTCAGTTCATCCTGAACACCCGGAAACCATTCAAACTTGTTATTGTTAATTTTGGAAGCCACAATACGTTGAAGTTTCTCAATTCTCTGTTTAAGATCAACCAAATATAGTCTAGCTGCACTTGTATCATAAGTGTTTTTAGATGCCATTTGTTCGATGTTAGGCAGATGTTTTGAAACAGCTTTTTGTCTTGTGAAAACCACTGGTTTTTGAAAAAACAAAGGTGACTCCTTTTTAACAAGATGAACCCCAGCAAGTTTGTTAACTTCATTATAGTTAATGGGTTTTATTTCTCTGTTCAATTGTCGCATTTTCTTTCGACTCTCTTCTGCTAGCTCAATCGTTTCGCTAGAATCATTACCCGAAGGAGGGTCATGGATAGCATTTATTAAATTACCATTAAAAAGCACATTCTGTTCTTTCTGAGCTTTCTTGAGAATATAAGGGTTTTCATAACCGATAGCCACCTTTTTTAATGTATGTAAAATCGGGTTTGGATCGTTTATTAACAAGTTAATTGTTTGTGCAGAATGACCCATTTTTACAAGCAAATCATCCAACTTTGCAATGGTTTCCTTTTTGTCATTGATCTCTTTAAGAAGATCCTTTTCACGTTTTGAAAACCTTTCATTCAACTCCTTTTCTTTTTCAAGATTGGAATAAGTTGATTTTTGTTTTGAAAGCTGGTTGGTTAGTTCCGAAATTTCCTTGTTTAGAGATTTAATTTGGTTATTCAAATTAACATTTAGAGTGTCAAATTTGATTTGAAAACGTTTCTCTCTTAACTCAGAATCTTTTAAGCTAACCTTAATGTCCGACTGTTTTTTGTTATGAAAATCATAAGCTCTTGCATTCACCTTATACCTCTCAAGCTCAGTGGACAATTTTTCATTCGCGGCCTTAACATCGCGATTGACCTTTTTGACCTTTTCTATTTCTACACTACAATTTTGCAATAATTATTCAAACATTGCACGTGTTTCCTCATCATTGTTAGTATGCTGTGACTCGAATTCTTCATTAGGATTCATATCTGGAGTTACCAAATCAGTATTACTACAACTTGGTTCATCCATGTATGTATCATAAATGAGATGAGGAGTCTCAGGATGCTGTTCATTTTGAGGTGACATATCAAAAATTTCATTATTGTGACATGTAGCATATGGTTGTACCTCAGAAACCGCATTAGTGTCAAAAGCAGGAGGTGCTTCTGAGTCTGTGTCGTACTTTGCCTCCTGGAGATTTGCCATAAAAATGCAGTTTGCATCGATGTCCTCTTGATCTTCAGAATTGTCTATAATGGCCATGAAGTCATTCTCTTCTGCACTCAACTGAAGTCCAGCCGTTTCCTTGTTTGCCAACATTAATGCTTTCTGCAAATACGCTGGATCCCTTTTATTCGGCTTGTCTGGACAGTTCCTAGCCATATGACCAATACCCTGACAGTTAAAGCACTTCATCACATTTCCCTGATTTCTATTCCCAGCTCCCTGAGCAACATTCCCAAACTGATTCCCAGCATTCTGTACCCTTTGATTACCAACAGTTGTACCCATCTGATTCCCTGCATACTGACCCATCTGATTACCAACATACTGCCCTGCATTCTGATTACCCATCTGAAATCTTGGAGCATATCCCTGTTGATTCCCATATCCCCCAACCATCTGTCCTTGCTGTCCCATGTTGAAACTCGGCTGTGCAATCTGCTTGTTGCGAGTGTTCGATGAGATTCGTTGATTGTTGTTGGTGGGTGTGGAGTAACGTCCTTGGAATGCTTTTGATAGGTAAGCAAAAGCTTGAGTCAAAGTAGCAGTTGACTCATCCTGATCGTCTTGATCTGGGTGTTGTGGGTATTGTTGTTGTGGGATTACATGTTGTTGTTGTGGGTAGAATGGTGATTGTGGAATATACTGTTGTTGCATGAATTGCTGAGTGGATGATGATTATGATGGTTGTGCACTGACTGTTGCGGGTGTAGGTGATTGGACTATGAGTGCAAGAGGATCTTGTTGCTTTGCAAGTTTTTCTTTCCTGACTTCATTTGCCTCTGCTTGGTTTTGTTTGAGAAAGTCATAGAGTTGATCGTAGTTCACATCATGAAGATTCTTAGTTTGGTTGACAATAGTGACATATCGTCCCCATTCCTCTGGAAGGTTGTTGATGAACTTGATGTTTTGAACAATTTGCTTAGGTGCCAAATTGTTTCTGATCAACTCATTCATTAGAGTACAAAACCGTGTGTAGTAAGATTCAATCTGTTCAGCTGGTGTTGCTGTGAACTTCTCCCATTCAGTCAGAAGCTTGTTTTCCATTTCTTGAATGCCAATTTCTGTACCATGACAAAGACGTCTAACTCGATCCCACATTTCTTTGGCAGTTTCACAGCTATCTACAGCACAAAATATTTCTTGTGGTAGACCGAGTTGGATTAGATGCATTGCTAGGTGATCAGCTTCAATTTGCTTCCAATCTGCTTCAGTGTAATCCGATTCCTCTTTGATTCTGTACGTTGGATCGACGGGAGGTTCTGCATTAGGGTTTCCAGCTGTTTCTTCAATCTCACCAGGCTGGAATGGACCTTTTTTGACGGAGTTAACCAAGAGTATACCTTGTCCATTAGGTTTGGATCTCATATATCGAAGCATACGACTCGTCCATGGAAGGTAACCACCTTTTTCCAACATTGGAGGTCGGTTTTCTGAACCTGCGGCATGTATGTCTTGTTGCGTAGTCATCTTTAAAATATCGTGTATGATAAAGTGGATTTAGGATCTTTGCAACAAAGTAGGAATTGTTGTTGACGGTTGAACTTGGTTGATGTTGTTGTGAAGCCTTGGTTTGTTGTTGATGATCGATGAAGTTGTAGGATTGGTTGAACAAAACAAATTTAAATAAAGTTACAAAATTTGATTAGAGTATAATTAAGACAAAGTCAAAAGTTTACAATTTCGACAAAAGTTATGTAAATTACAATTTAGATAAACTCGACAATTTCTATAGAAATTTCAATTTGACCAAAATTTATACAAATTATGGCAAAATATCAATTTAGATAGAAATATATCTAATTTATATAAATCGGTAATTTATATAAAATCTAACACTCTTATACAAGAGGTTAGATAACCGTTTGTCGAAGTATTTTACACTCTTATACAAGAGTAAAAATACCGAGTTCACTTTCGAGTTGACGAAATTACGTTCGAATCAAATCCTTAAAAGTTATCTAACTTTGAAGTCCTTTAATCACAATTGCGAGGGCCAAAAGTGTCAAATCCGAAAGATCTCTTAATTCTGCTGAAAGTACAAGGACTGAAGTTGCCAATTCCGAAAATTGCACCAATTGCGAGTCTTAAGTGTGAATTGCGAGACCAAATGCGATAGCACACTTGAATTGCGAGAGCAATTGTGATAAGAAGCTCCAATTGCGAGATCAGCACCTCAATTGCGATAGAAGTTGAATTGCGAGACACTTGCTGAATTGCGAGACAGCCCAATTGCGATAGACCTGCGCCAATTGCGAAGGTGAATTGCGATAGAGCAATTGCGAGACAGACACTGAATTGCGATGAAAGTGCCAATTGCAAGACGAATTGCGATGAAACAGCAGCAATTGCGAGAAATATGCAATTCCGAGAGAAATGAAGCAATTCCGAGAGAAATGCAATTCCTAGACACCTTTGACTTTCTGAAAAGCGAAAATCTGCTACTTTTCACCAACTTTTGCCCTTTTTCTCACTTCCCCATGCTTCTCTGCCACTTTTCTACCAACTATACCAACTTCAATAATTCACCTTTTGTACTAAAATAATCAAAACAATTCTTATACAAGAATTTTTTGATTCATACGATCAAAAAGATGAAGAACAAGCAAAATCCAAGATTCCACAAATGTACACAAGTGAATAATCACAGTAGCTTGAATACCCACTTCGAATAAACACCAAATAAACACAACTTACTTGATCTTGATTTGCGTATGACGTTCAAGAAAAACAAAGATTGTAGCGTTTTTAGATAGAAAACGTTACAAGGGTTGTTTTCGGAACCGAACACAAACAAGAATCCTACCTTGAAACCTTGCTCTATGTATACCACTTGTAATAGTCGATCTTCACTAAGAATGAACACCGAGCACTTTAACATACAAACACAAACTAGAACAAGATGATGCTTCACATACACATATTAAGAACAGGAAGAGAGATGTGGATCATAGGTATATTTTGGTCAAATGTTTATTAGCTTCAATGTGAAAGAGATAAACAAAAGACAAGTTACACACACACACTCTTTTCTTAAAAAATGAGGCACACCTAATTGTGAGTGTGTGTGTGTGCGTTAATATGTGAAAGACAGCCACATTCATGGGCTTTGAATGGGCTTTAACAATGGACCATGTAGTGGGCTTAGTAAATGTATTACACTTATACACTTGGACTATGAAAAACTAATACTACTAGACCACTTCATTAACTACATATTACATGACACACTTAAGTTCTAAAAACTAATGACCATCACTTTTGCAATTAAGAAATTAATTGCTAACAAATCATCAAAGTACGTTCACTTTATATTCGGTTAATTATTTATATGTTATATGTACCATTTGCTTCCGATATATGTGTTCTTTGATGTTTTGGTTTATATTTATGATTGTCATGGTAGTATAATTCAAACAGCTTATATGTTGCAATTGTTTATGGTCTGTATAATGAGATTTTAAATTTGATATGGTTTCGGTTTATTATATCTATGGTCGAATCCCTTTTTAGACTTTTCATATAAAGCAAATTGATTAAGTATTTATTTTAGCTAATAACACTTGATCATGTTTAATAGAATTATAGAAACGTATATATTGCCTTAAACCAATTAGCTACACTTTTGCAACTGCAATTAAATTACAAATGCAGATTAGCAGCTAATTTCTTAATTATCACATAGATATATGGCACGCGTAAAACAATGAGAATACAAACCTCTACAAATACATAGAAGTTAAATAGTTGATTACAAATGTTTGTATGCATGATCACAACGACCTTATTGAAAAAAAATATACAATATTGACTTGTATACAGAATTGAACTTAAATCGACATATATACATAATATACCTCATATGTAATCTTAAATTGAAACTAAATTAACAAGATAGTCTTGTTGATACAGTTGTACGTGGACTAGGTCGATAACACATATCGGCTAAACTACTTTTAATCCCGAACCTTGAGCATGCCACTGATCCTCCTTTAATTGAACAACTCCACCATTTAAACCTTCTCAACAGGAACACCATTGAGTTTCTTCCAAACATGGCCTATATACTATTTATTATTATTTATTTATTTTTTGAACATATATTGGTCCGCAACCTCCCTAACAATCTTATCTCAGTTTAATTAACTATCGACAAGTATACTTAATTATTAACTTTGAAGATCATCAATGCTGCAAATTATAAACTGCATGGAAGGGTAGGTCATAGGTGTTGCAAACTCCTATACTTATTTAAGCCTATGTTGCATAAATTTGAACTGTACGTACGGAGTAAAAGTTACGAGTATGAGATTTTTACGCTTAATATTTAACCTTTGACCTTATTGGTGTTTTCTTTTTAACAGCTCAGATCTTACGGGCTAAAACATGCATTTAGCACAATTATATCAAAGCATAAATCAAGCGGCCCTATAGTTGGTAAAAGTTGGGATAATTGTTTTGCATTAGTGGTTTTTAATTGTGTTGTTAGATTTCATTTTGTTTTCGACCTCATAAAGTTTTTCTTTTGCTTTTCGGGGAAAACTTTGTGTCTCAGTTTAAGTACCAACGAAAGACAATTTCTACAATTTTCATCCAATTTCTGTGATTTTAAAATTTGCTAAATAGTCTATATCTAAATAGACCATATTCAGCGTGGTTACCATTTTAAACAATATGATATGTAAGTAAATTTAAGAAATGGAGGGTGTAAGTTAAAAGTCACGTATTATTGATTAGAACGAAGATTTTAAATGATACACTTAATTATTTTCAGAGTATTGATTTAAAATTACTTAAATTTGGACATGATGAACTTATATTTTTCATAATTTAAAAACCATTTGATTAAAAATATTAAAATTTGGGTTTCAAATGATGATCATATTTGCAATTAAGAAAAAATTGGTGTTTAAGAGAAATACTCTATTAAATGAAAATACGTCAAAAACTCATTTCATTTACTTTCTTTTCTTCATTTTCATTGAAAAAGTGGGGTCGATCTCTTTGTTTCCAATTAAAAAAAAGACAGGAACACTTTTTCTTCTTATTTATTTAACTTTCTCTTAAACAAGCAAAGCAGAGCATGTATACGTATCTATTGGAAAAACTAAAATCATAATTCTGTTGATATTTTTGTATAAAACCTTAGCTTATAGCTCGTTTCCACCAAATATAATAAAATATTTCATGTTTTGGTTTTCCAGATTAATGAAAAGGTTTTTCTAGACTATGACGACAACCAATCAATAAAAACTAAAACAAAACTAAACATTACCGCCAGGGCCTATGTCGAACAAACATTAATTAGTGTGTCCCTGTTGGTAAGGGTTAAACGGTGTTGTTGCTGAATATTTGACGAAGGTGGCCGGGTTGATATGATCGAGGACCGTTTCTCCACAACAGGACCAATCGACATGTGATTGAGGAAGCTAGAGAAGTGAGGAAGATGGCCAGGTTGATGTGATTATGAGAGAGAATTGAAGCCGGAAACAGAAGGAGAGGAATGGAGGTTTGATAAAATCCAGAGAGAGAGAGAGATGGCAAATATATAATTATCAATTTTACCCGTCTGATAGCTCCAAGCAAATGCATTTCTGAGAAATGTCGTGCATACTTCATAGGAATTTCTTAATGGTACACGAACTTTCTTGGGAATTTCTTGCAAGTAAAACTTCTTAGAAAATTATATGCAACAAACAAAGAGATCAAGGCTTTAACATATGAAGCAGAAGAAACAAAAATAAACAAGAGACAGACCAACATTAGAAGTTTAGAAGAAACAAAAATCCCAAACAACCTGACAAGAAACTTAGGAACTGGAATCCAAAACCTGAAAACTCGGTTACGCACATGTTTCATATTAGATTTGAACTCACAAACGATGGTTGGTACGTGCCGCATGCGTGGGTTGTTATCCCTAGTTATTCAGTTTTTGTGTTGGTTTGATTATGGTTCAGTTAATGTTGTTATAGTGTCTTTTGCTGTATTCTTATTTACAATTTGATCTGTTAGTTTATTGAATAAATTTGAAGAAGATGAAAGCTGTTGAAATGTATGAAAAGGACGTGACAATCATTTGAAGATCTAATGTGTAAGCTAAAAGCGCGTTTTTATGAAATAAAACAATTCTTTTGGTGTAGTTCAAAGTACGTAAAAAAAACGGTTTACTAATGAACCCAAATTCATATTTGGGAGTAAGGGTGTATGGACGAATTTTCCGGTCATTGGAGAAGGTTTTTCTTGCTTTTTATTGCATTGTAATCAAGTGAACATTAGGTGATCATAACACTTGTTAATTATCAATGATGAGTTGGTCTAGTGGTTGGGATTTCCCTTGGTGACCTTTAGGTCTCAAGTCCAAATCCCACTTAAGCTAACTTTGAGATATTAGGAAGTCCCTCTATGAGGGCTTGGCTTGGGTATACCCAGGTTAAAGTCTGAGGGGCCAGGGTTTACCCCTATTAATCGTCGTGCCTTCGGGCGGATTAGTAGGGGGTTTTCCCCCAATCGGATATTTAAAATAGGCATTTCTACTTCGAGACAGCTCTCTAGCGCGGGCCCGGTTAAGACAACGTATGCTAGACCTCCCGCTGTCAAATCGCAACACGAAGTTTCAAGCGAAATTCACCTTTCAAAAAAAAAACACTTGTTAATTTATACAATCTTCAGTTTGATTTATCATGTCTTCTATTATCAATTTTACTTTGTTCATTTGAGGATATCATCCCTTTAACACCCGAGATTTAGTTTATGTAAATTGGGAATTGTGTTTAATGCATGAGTAGATTAGGCTAAGTTAGCTTATTTAGCCCTTGCCCTAATTTGCCCATAGGAGGTGTTCCTCAATTATCCACGTCAGTGACACCTCAACTTACGAAGTAGTTTCGTGTACCGTTAGAAATTGAGTTGTTATCAGTTTTTCCAAACCCTAGGTAGGTTGTCCCTAAGTAGTTGACTCTATCCTCCTGTTATAAATTGAGTTGTTATCAGTTTTTCCAAACCCTAGGTAGGTTGTCCCTAAGTAGTTGCCTTTATCCTCCTTTTTGTTATCTTATGTTATTTTAATGCTTTCATTTCATTTATGCTTTCATTTCGTTTCGTAATCCAATCTAAAACCCTGAGACCTTTAATTGCTTTCGTAAAATATACACAATTAGCCCCACCTAGTAGAGCATTAGTCCGCCTTCACCATCTCAATAGTTGTTCCCCTAGAGAATGAACTTCGTCAGGGTATTTGCCTACACTTTGCTACATCGATTAGGTACACTTCCTAGAGGTTGAAAACTTGACCTCACACCATCGTCCCATTTAACTTTCGCTTTCCTCGTTTCATCTCGCCATGACACCACAAGAAACCTTCTCATTAAACCCCCAACGCGTGAATGACCTGAACAGAACTTACTTGTCCGGCATGAAACAAAGATAAGTCATTAGCAAAACATAAGTTAATAATTTCTTGCCTTTCACACTTTGGATGAAATGGGAACCCATTAATTTGCTGCAAATTGCGGATGAACATTAAAGTTAGAACTTTCATTACAAGCATAAATAAAGACATAGTGTCACCTTGCCTTAGTCCCCACTTTCCTTTAAAATAACCATGCAAATTTCCATTAACATTAATGGAAAAGGATATTGATCAAACACACTTCATTATCCGGTTTATCATTACAATATGATAAAACCAAAAAGACTCAGAACAATGGAAGAAATCTTATGATGAAGACCCGTACGTTGATAATGATTGTGTTGATCTTGGTTTGGTTGATGCTCAAATGCAATTTGCTGATGCTTTTTACTTAGTTTTGGGCTGAGGTATGGGATTCACCCACATTCGTTGTACTTAATTGTTTTTTGGAATAATAGATTTACCGTGGAAACCCTTTACAAAAAAAGAGAAAAAAAAAAAAAAAAAAAAAAAAGACTCAGAACACAACACAAGAATTTCTGATCCACCGTATCATAAGCCTTTTAAATATCTACCTCAAAAGCCACCAGGGTATACCTCTCGACAAATGATAATTCTTCATTAGTTTTTGAGTTTAATTATAGAACATTATCGGATATACTTCTTCCTGGAACGAAAGCAGATTGGCTTTCACTCACAATATCATTCAGACTACCCTTAATTTATTTGGAGATGATCTTGCTAATGTATTTATAAATAACATTACACCAAGATATATGACGATAATCACTAACCTTACTCGGAGTTTGAACTTTTTATACCTACTCTATGAGCTATCATCGAATTAGAGCTTGTTTATCCAATATAACTCTCTTGTATACCTACTGTATCAGCCATCGTGCCAGCCCAACATTGTAAAATGTTCATACCGTTTGTAAATGGCTATGCACCTTACGTCATTAATCAAAACGTGTCAATTTTTTATTAACATTGTATTTCAAAAAACTTGTTATAACCTACTACTCCTTTATGCTATAAGTGCTCTGATTTAATGCTTTCAATGTGCGAACTTTGGAAAATATGAAGTTGAGAAAGAATCATCCATGCTTCAAAGGCAGTAGTAGAAGACATAGCCAATCAGATGTTTT
Source organism: Artemisia tridentata subsp. tridentata (assembly GCA_021014915.2). Classification (NCBI taxonomy): domain Eukaryota; kingdom Viridiplantae; phylum Streptophyta; class Magnoliopsida; order Asterales; family Asteraceae; genus Artemisia; species Artemisia tridentata. The sequence goes on from CP139501.1 coordinate 291,392,041, forward strand.
GGATACTATGAAATCTAGATATCCTTGTATTTATCAACCTATCAATCATCCTTCAGCTGGAACACTACCAGAAGAAGAAAAATATATTAATGGAGATCGAAGATATATGACATCTCTTTATGTTTTCGGAACTCGAGATATATATGGACCAGAGTCACCTCTTCCTCCAAGTATGTCATTTCATTTTCTTCATCATATGTATGAACGTGATTTGTAATTAATGGGGTTTCTTAAAGTCAATATGATGGTTGCTTTATGAAAAGTGGCTCTAGACAATCTATAGTTCATTTATATGGTGCTTTTTGTTATGGGAAAGGTCATTGGCAAAAACAAATAAATATACAAGACTTTAACTTAAACCTCACAAATCTATCCAACCATACTACCTAGTACTCCCTCCGTCTCATATTAAGTGTCCATAATGGAATCTTGGGATGTCCCAAATTAAGTGTCCAGGGAATATTTTCAACCAATGAGAAGAGACTTTAGTGGGTAATAGTGATATTTGATTGATGGAGAGTGTAATTGGCCCCACTTTCCTAAAACTTTGTGAATTTGAAAAGTGGACACTTAATATGGGATGGAGTGAGTATTTTCTATATGACTAAATGATTGATTACATCCAAACACAATATATATGATCCTATTTCTGGTGAAGTGTATGATATATTCCAACCAACAGGGCTATAGCCTAGCGGTATCAAGGCGGCTCATTAACGTTGTGAGTTCAATTTAAAATATGCCAACACGCGCCCTCCTCTATAGTTAGGTAGGGTGCGAGTGCAATTGCCCCATTAACCAAGTAGGGTGTACGTGAGTTTGCTCTTATAAGAAAAAAGATATACTTTCCATTGTATGTATTGAAGTTGAATCAAGTCATGTTACAATCGTTTTGGAACCAATTGGTGATAGCATAGGCTATACTAAAGTTGGATTGGTTTTGCATTTAACAATAAATCCGAAAAAACAAAAGTGTTACTCTAGCAACATTCTCTAATTGAGCCACATGTTCGTTGAATTAGGTTCAAACCCGAAGAAAACCATCCATGTCACAATTGGTTTAAACGATGACTTGTATACCAATTTATTGCATCTTTCTTAGCCAATTAGAACCCGCATTATCCCTCATGGTGTTCCATGTTTAAATGAACCCAACAAGTCACATGCACACAATAGGCTTATGGTTTGTGAGTCATTTTTTTTTTTGTCCTATCAGTATTACACAAATCTAAATTGATAAAATGATGAAAATTTCAAACCAAACCGAAGCAATGTGAAGGGTGTCTCAATGTGTATTTTCGAGGTCATTATAGTGACTTTGAAAACTATATTAAAATCAGTTGATTTGATATAAGGTTCGATAGGTGTTTGTGTACATTTTGCAAAAACCACAAGGACAGTTTTTGCAATTTACTCTTTCTGAACAAATCAATTGTCTTGCAGCAACTAGTTATTTCTACAAACCTTAATATGATTTGTGTCATCGTATTTAGTTTTGTTGCACATTTGGTCAACCCTGAAGTTTCCAAGTAGGTTAGGCCCCCGCCCCACCACCAAGTCATCGTCACTTCTTTCAGTCTCATTCCTCCACCGTTTTATATCCGGATTTTTTTTATTCCATATCAGTTAATTGCGTTAAATAGCACCCTGCTTACTAATTTTATTTTATTAATAACAACAACCAACTTTCGATTTGCAGGTTTTTCTAATATGATGGTTGAACTAAATACTATAGACCCACACATGATTAAGGAAAGAATCACATCTGCACTCAAGTATTTAAGATTTCGTGGCAAGGGAGTGCTAGTTCAGTTTTGGTCACCAGTCGCTGTCCGGAACCGGTGGTTGCTAACAACTTGGGACCAACCTTTTGGTGTTGGTGTGGCTGATGAAGAACTTTACTCATTTAGGTTGAAGTCTGAACTACATGCAATTGTTGTGGACGTAGAGGATACAGAAGAACTACGTCCACCAGGTCGTGTTTATAGCCGAAAATTGCCAGAATGGAGTTTGGATGTAGACTGTGGGGGAAATGAATATGGATATATTGATTTGCCTATATTTGAATCTAGCGGCGATTCTTGTGTAGGTATACTTGAAATCATAACATCATCGAACTATGTTGATTATGCTTTTGAGGTTCAAGAAGTCTCAAAAGGACTCAAGGTAAATGCATTGTTACTTTGTTAAAAAAAAAAAAGCATTATTACTAGCATATGTCCTTTTGTATTTGTTGCATGCATGCACACACCATGGGTTTATTCACATGTTATTTTTATTTTATTATTATTATTTTTTTCTTTCTTTTAATTCGCAGAAACAGAATCTGAAGTCTCCTAACGTGTTTGAGGATCCTAGGTTTTCTGTGAGTTGTGTTCCATGTAGCCCATCTCCTTGATACGAACCAAACTGATGATTTTATTAATACCGGAAAATAAAGAACAAAGATAGGTTTTCCGAGTCCTTAGACCGGTAGACCAGTTCTATTCCCTCCTACCTAAAACTGATGACTCCTAACCCTATTTAAACTTGTGTATATAAGGAAACTAAATAAAAAATAAATAAAACTAAAACTAAAACAAAATAAATACTAAACTTCCAGCAGCTTTCATAATTAACTCTTAGACCCTTCAACTAGTCTGGATGTTGATCATCGGTTCATATCATTACTCCCCTCCCAAAACACACCTTCTCCTCAAGGTGTGGATTTGAAATTTCATCTTAATCGATCTTGGAACCGGGTTCTCATGGTTTGAAGTTAAGATGTGGTTCAGCTTCCACATCACTCTCTTCGACCAACATTACTTGCAAAGTGCGACTCGCGCACCGATGACCAGGAGTGTATTTCTCATCACACCGGAAACGTAGTCCTTTAGCCTTCCTGTCTAGTATTTCTGACTCGGTCATCCTTCGAAAGTTATCACCCTTAACACTGGTTTGTCCAACTATCGCAGCCACACCCTTAGATTGCATAACACCCTCGTATAACTCGTTGTCTTCAATTGATATAGCCAACTCCATAGCATGGTTCAAACCTTTGGGATTCATGACTCGAACTCCTGCCCTAAGTGCAGGTTTAAGCCCTTTTGTAAAGTTGGCTTCCATGACAGTTTCTGGAACCCCAACCAGTTGGCAAGCCAAATTTTCAAACAAAGCAACGTACGCTCGAGCCGATTCCTCTTGAGTTATTGCCAAGAACTGCTCATACAAATTTCCTTCCTGTGATTATTGGAAACGTATCGACAAACGCCTTTTAAAGCCATCCCACGAATGGAATGGAGTTCATCCCTCACTCCATCTATACCAAGATAGTGCCTCGCCCTCCATACATTAAGCTGTTGCTCGTAGTTGTTCTTGTTGCGGAATTCCTTGAATTTCAAAATACCGTTCAACTCTATTTATCCATCCATATGTATCTTCACCTTCAAACAATGGCATCTTCAACTTTCTCATTCGATGCTCAAATCCGTGATACGCGAATCTGTCTCCACCTTGATTCGTTCCAGCCCCCCGATGCTTTATTTCACCTGTATGATGTGTTCCCATCATGTGTTGCATCTCCGTATCCATCGCTTGCGGGTCCACCCCAAATTCCCATCTTGAACCTGTAGGTTGCATTCCTTTAACAAATGGTGCACCAGAAGTACGCGGCTTAAATTGCTCACCATTCAAGTCACTCGTTTTCCTTTGATCGAGTTTGCTCGATCCGTCCACATCCCAATAGTCTGGCCGCAAGTTTTTTCCAATAGTAGTGCTTAATTCATCATTAGTGTAGAATCGTTTAGAACTCGAGGTTGTTTAGACCTCATCTAGGACTAATTAATAAGAAAGGCGGAATATTCAAAACAAAGAATCAATTGTTATTAACAACAAGGTTTTTCTTCATTATCATTCACTACAAGCTTCAATTCTACTTGATCAATTGTAGAACGTGTTACACAACTTGTAACAAGGAATCAAAGATCCTTGAAGCTACAACAAACACTAAACCCTACTCACCAAGAATCTTCAAGTTGTAAAACTTCTATGTACTTCTTCCTCATTTTGTCATTATCCACTAGGAGACGCTATGTAGATGCAACTTTGATTTCGACAACCACTAATCATTATCACACTTCCAATCCAGCCTTCCAAAGTCTCGAATTACCCTCCATGAAGAACACCAAAAAGCTTACTATAAATGAACTCAAGACAGTAGAAACTTAAACCAGCAGTAGTAATAACGATATATCAGTTGTAAAAACCTTCCCCTCAAATGGTGCATGTAAATGATTAAACACTCTGTAATATGTTCCCCTGAAATCCATGTGTTAACCTTTTGAAGTAACCTTAAGAACTTTTCGAATAACTAGCCACCATAGTAATAAACACCATGGAGTACCAGCCATGAAGAACATAGCGTGCTAGAAAACTCAAAATATGACTAACAGTAGTATTCGAAACCAAGCAGCAATAACAATGAAGAATAGTTCTATGGTCGAGCAGTAGAAATCATGTAGAAAGTAGAAATCTTCCCCTTAACATGAACATGATATCTACTTTACCAATCTTATCATACAAACCTGAACTGTATCTATCAAGCATCTTTTCATCCAATTTCAGATTTGTATCACCAATATCACTAACTTCTGTGTGTGTTTAACATCTTCAAACCCATTAGAAAATCAAAACCATATACTACTATCTTCATAATATTTGAACAGCCATTTAACAAATAATATCCTGCCCATCAAGCGTAAATCCAAAAATTAAACACTAGCCCAAGTTACCTAAACTCGCGCTCTTAATAACTTGTAGCATTAAAATGTAGGAGCAGCAGTATTATCTCAAAACTCACCGCAATAGAGACTTGAAACATGGGCAGCACTAATGAACATAACAGCAGCATTAACTTGATTCAACTGCCCTAAACCAATAGCATAAACTTCAAATACGTAGCAGCATTAAGTAGTCACAGCAGCATTATTCTTTATAAGTAGCAGCACAAAGTAACGAGCAGCATTAACATACTAACCAAGCAGCTTTAACTGAACAACGAGCAGTACTAACGATATGAAGAAATATTAACGTGTAAAGAGAAACACTAAGTTATCAAGAGCAGCAGTAGACTTACTTATATCCAACCAACCGTGACAAGTAACCTCAGTCTTGTATACTATTAACCCTACTGTACAAATAGCTTTACTCTCGTAACATTAACTTCATTCCATCTTCTATATTCCTCTTAAAACCTTCGACTAAACAAAAAGATATTTATCACAGCCTTTTGATCACATCAGGTTCACCAAAACCCTAGCTTCATGATCGTTTTTAAACTCTGGAATGATGCAACCCTAATTCAATTGTACCCCTAGTTCTGTCGACAATACCTGTGTAACACCCCAACCCGACAAGGGTAGAAGTATCACATTATGGCGACAAATCAAAGCATACATAAACACACAGCGGAAGTCTTAATAAATACATAAGAGAAAGTCAAGTCAACACGACTTGAATAATACATAAGTTCAAAGAAAGGAAATAATCCAAAGGTACGAATACAAGTGAAATCCATGTCTAAACAAAGTCATAAGATAAAGGTGGTCATCTAAGGTCAAAGCTCCATCTAACTCTCATCCCATCCAAAGCATAATCCAAAAGCTCCTAGCTTAGATACCTGCCGCGGGAAAAGAAACGCGGCTGAGCTTAAAAAGCCCAGTGAACAGATATATATAATAAACGGAAACGAAACAAATGAAGCATAATGAAAGAGATATAAATAAGGTACAAGAGTAAAGGTTAGGACAGTCATCCACCACGAGCCCAAACAAATCAAATATCCAAATCCTGTAGAAATCCAGAGGGGATGCCTCTATAGTAACCAGATAATATGAGGGGTGTCCTCATGTATCAAAGTGGAGTGATCAGCTCCCGAATATGTGAAAGACGTGGATTGCACCCATCATCAGTCACCAAATACAAATATATCAAATCACATACAAATCAAATCTAGGATGCATCCATACGCCCCCCAAACAAATCATATTGGCCATAACAAATCATAGTGAGCTCATATCAAATCAAAATGGGGACGGTGTACAACATCACTCGAGTACACTAGAGTCATGCCACTGGTGCATCAATGACATGGCCATGTTACCTTCATGGCTAGGAAACAAATTTGGCTCGTAGTATCAAACTGGGGTCAAAGGTCAAAGGTTCAAATATCAAAGGTTCATATTAAAGCAAAGGTTCATATAGTCATAGTCCAAATCTCAAGGTTCATATCAAAGGTTCATATGTCAAAGGTTCAAATGCCAAAGGTTCAAATGTCAAAGGTTCATAGCAAAGTCAAGGTCAAATCAAATCAGTGTTCAAGAGACTGAAGGCACCTTATTAAAAGGGCAGAATATCTGTACCTTATTCCAAAAGCAAACACAACCAGAATGAATAAGATGAAAAGATCAGGTCCTCTCCTTCTTCACACCTAGAGGGGTAGAAAAGAATTACAAACCTTTCCATTTTAAGTAACTTTCCATTTTTATCAAGTTTCCATATTTAGTAAGTTTCTATTTTTAGAAAGTTCCCATAATTAGAAAGTTTCCATAATTAGTAAGATTTCCATATTCTCAATTAGGTTAAGTTGTTATCAAATCATATTATGGCTTTAGGGTGTATTTTAACAAGTCACAAAAGTTTAGGGTTAATCATGACAACTTTACATACATTAGGGTTTTAAGTGTAATTATATCAAAGTTGAGGTTCAAACATGAAAATATCTCAAGTGATCTGTTTTGAATCCATATTTATCAAGTTAACAAATTCAGCCCTTCAAGTTTCCCAATTTTACACTTTACACCCTTAAGTTATATAATTCACATTTTAAACCTCATAATATCCATAATTACATATTAAACCCTTAGTTTATCAAAATTACACAATGGTCACTTATTTTATCATATCATACGAATCTACCCTTAATTATTCATAATTTACAAATCAAGTCCCTCAAGTTATCAAAGTTACTTATTTAGCCCTTAATTTGCATTTTCAATTTTTAATTATCAATAATTACATATTAAGCCATTAAATTACCAAAATTACCCATAACCCCCTGAATATATTTTATTACTCCATTCGACCCCAACTTTCCAGAATTTACATGTTTAGTCCCTCTATTTTAATTATTTACAATTCGAACCCTAATTAAGTAATAAATACATTTTAATCCTTTAAAACATAAAACTTACACATGACACCCCCAACTTATATTTTATTCAAATAATATGCAGTCCAAATTAAGTTCTAAAAATAACCCTTGAGTTTTAAAAGTTACAAAACACCCCCTTATAATTTAATTAGAATCGTATAACATTTTATATAATCAAAACCTTAACCCTAAAAATACCAATCATTCACCAATCATATCATCATCATTAATCATCATTTAATCACTCAAAAACAGCCCTAAAAGTCCAACCCTAAATCGATTTATATTTTATTTCTTTTTCTTCTACATTTTCCTTAAATCCGGTAAACACAATAAATCAAAAATAATTATATTAGGCCTTAACAAATCGAAGTAGCATTTTTCTCAGGTTAATATAATTATGTAGAGTCCAAATAAAATAGATATGAAGCCTCAAAAATTCGGATTGAATTATTTATGTTTTATACACGTTTTTGAGATTTAATTCACAAATAATTCATAGGTTGTGCATGGATCGAATTAAGCATTTTATCTGAGTTATATGAGACCAAAGGATCATAGGAAAAATACCAAACCAAAGATTGAACGTGTGGATATGGCTGGGCGAATTTAGTTACACGCGTATGAGACAAATCGAACACTAATTCTCCTCGACTCCAAGAGCTACTCCACGACCTTTTCAATATTTTTCACAGAGTATATGTGATATAAGGATCACAAGAAAAATGATAAACGAATTTTAAAAGGCTCACACGAATTGATTTGAGAATTACCTTGAAAACTATGGCGCGACAAAGAATTTTTCACTCGGATCGAATCCAGCCACAAACAACTTCAAAACTATTTTTCTAGCCTTCTAATGGTGACCAAGAACACAGGAAAAATGATCTAAGCCTTGGGAAAAATCGGATGCGAGAGTGACAAATTTCTTTGTGTTTTAGGGTTTGTTTAATGGATCGGTTTTGGTTTTAGAGAAAAAAAATGAGATGAGGATGAATTAAATGGAGGATTGCCGAGTCATAGGGGAGGGTTTTGACCCTGATTTTCGGTGATATTGATTAGGCCCATGATGTGATTGATTATTTCCAAAATTGTTCCATTTTAAATCTTTTAATTAAACATAATGTTAATTATAATTAATTCGGTCCATATAGGGGTATTTTAGTCATTTTGTAGTTTGTATAAATGTTAAATAAAGTTGTTAAAATTATTTGGAATCATAACTTATGCATTGCCAGAAGTTTGGGATTTATTTGATACTTTATAAGCTTTTAATTAATTTTTAAACTTGCAGGGGCATTTTGGTCATTTCACATGATTTATATTTTTAGGGTTTTACAACCTGGATCCAATTATCCGCACCATCATTCACGTTTAAGTCTTGTGTCATGAATCCAGCCTCAATAATAGATACAAGATATAGGATGTAATCAATAAATTCACAAAGCAAATCTTCAATATAAAATTGATGTATCAACGTTGATGGTGAATTAAATATTGAAGTTGCACAAACCGAATAAGATAATGAATTATACACAGCATCATAAACTTCCTAATCGTCTTGACATAGCAGAATGAAATCAGTAACTTGACATCAAAGAAACCCTAGTTTAGTGATTAACTTCAAACCCTCAAAGTCGATTATGTCTTATCAAAGCTGCTTTTCTTTCATGAATTGTATACACTGAACAACATATAACCAACTTCCATAATTAATTAATTCAATAGAAAATGAAATCAAAGAAGTTGATATACAGAAAACCCTAAAAATTCGACTTACATCAACCTTTTCTGCAGCAGAATTTAAAAATTTATATCTTGCAAATGTAAGCTCAGATTGAAGATCCCTCCAGTGAGAATGTACCTTGATGTATGGAAAACCTTCAGTAAAAATTTTGTTAAGATCCAATGGTTAACGAATGAGATATCGCCTTTTTACTACAACACTGCAAAAAGTTACGAAAATAAAAACGAAAGTCGATTTTGTTCTTCATTTTTCGACTAAAAACCTTGTAAAATCCCTAGATCACGAGCTCCCAAACTCTGATACCACCTGTATAATCGTTTAGAACTCGAGGTTGTTTAGACCTCATCTAGTATTAATTAATAACAAAGGCGGAATATTCAAAACAAAGAATCAATTGTTATTAACAATAAGGTTTTTCTTCATTATCATTCACTACAAGCTTCAATTCTACTTGATCAATTGCAGAACGTGTTACACAACTTGTAACAAGGAATCAAATATCCTTGAAGCTAAAACAAACACTAAACCCTACTCTAGGCATTTTTCACAAACCATACACCTAGGACACAAACTTTGTATTTAGTCGACTACATTGTAATTGTGCACTCATAAAACCTAGACCCTGTATCTCTTTATATAATAGAGATATCTAGGGTTTACAAAGACCTATAATTGTATTAGGAAACAAATATTCCTAACTTTTATTCTTTATTTTTTAAGTCCTTGTCGTTTCATCTTGCTTCAATATTCTTTTATTGTTTTGTATTTATCAACTCAATATAAATCCCAACAATTAGAATTATGCAATTCCAACCCAATATCATCATAACCCCGTCATGCTGGTGGTACATACGAGTTCGGCTTTGTAGCTAGCTTCGTGGGATCAGGAACTTCAAAAGTTGATGTTTGCTTCGTGGGATCAGGAAATTCAAACGTTGATGTTAAAGTTGATGTTTACGTTGGAGCCCTACCTAAGATCAACTGTTTCAATTCCTCGAATTTCTGATCAACTTCTGATTTTAGAAGTCCAATTCCCCCATTTAACTTTCCAATACCTTCGTCAAATTTCTTCTCCAAAGCATCCATTCTTTCTTTTGCTTCTGCCTTATACTCAATGAATTCAGCATCCAGTTCTGTAACTTTTTTGTTAGTCATGACTTTTGATGAATAGTGATTCGCGATGAACAGTAACTTCTGGGGAAAAAAATTTTGGTCCAGAATCTATAGCTCTGATACCAATTTTGATACGAACCAAACTGATGATTTTATTAATACTGGAAAATAAAGAACAAAGATAGGTTTTCCGAGTCCTTAGACCGGTTCTATTCCCTCCTCCCTAAAACTGATGACTCCTAACCTTATTTAAACTTGTGTATTCTTGATAAGCAAAAATACATTAATAGATAATTACTTATTATAAGGAAACTAAATAAATAAATAAAACTAAATAAATAATAAACTTCCAACAGCTTTCATAATTAACTCTTAGACCCCTCAACTAGTCTGGATGTTGATCATCGGTTTGTATCACTCCTTCTCTTACTTTTTGGGTGTGTGTATTATAGGTGGCACTTTCATCTCATTTACTTATGAATTTTAACTCAAATGGGTTAAATAAAAAAAACTTGGCTAAAAGTGGAATGGGGTCAAACGGGCTGAAAGTAAATGAGGTATATATTTTAATGCATACAACCTCCTGGATAGTCTTCCTTGAACATTTAGATATCACTAATAATATTTTTTTTCTTTATGAACATACTTAGCGCACTATTTGATTTGATTTTATTTTTTAAATGGACAGAAAATAATCAACCCACCTTCCGTTTTCAACCTAAACCTGTTTTGACCCATTACCATATCCGCCCATCTTGCCACCTATAGTATGTATGTGTTTGCCCATGCATTAGCATGGTGATTTTTCTTAAAGTTGAGACAGATCGCAGATGAAAGAAGGCAACATGAACTAGATGGAATCTTAAAGGTTTTGACAGTTGTTTATGACAGTCAGGATCTACCTCTAGCTCAGACGTGGTCTGAGTCTGGATATACTAGTTCTGTGGCTAATTCTGGAAAAATAGAGCAAAGTTGTAGTAGCTTCAATCGGAGCTGTATAGTGAAAGTCTGCATGTCAACATATGGTCTACCATTCTATGTTCGAGACTTAAGCAAGTGGGATTTCCATGAAGCATGCAGCGAACGACACCTGGATAAATCCCAAGGAGTTTTTGGGAGATCATTCTCGTCTCGTGGAACATGGTTTTGTAGTGATGTAACAAAACTTGATGAAGACGTTTCCCCTTTGGTTCCCTTAGCCCGCATGAGTGGGCTAACTAGTTGTTTCACTATCTATATGAAGAGTCTTGAATTAGATGTTGAATACGTTATAGAGTTCTTTTTTCCAACATAGCGCAGACGAATCAAACCTACAAAAGTTAATGATTACAATGAAGCAGCACATAAAGAATGCTTCTTATATGAAATTAGATACCATGTCTACTCCCCAGGTCATCGGAGGACCTCCTTTTTTGAATTGGGACCTTGAATTTCCACCTTTTCCTATAACCTTATTGACTGAAAAGGAGAGGTCCCAGATGATTAAGAGGATAATATGGAGAAAGAGATCAAAAATTCTGATACTAATCCCAGGACGTTACGGAAAAAGAGAAAAAGGAAGAGATCTGAGAGCTCTATTACTTTGGACGAAATCAAGAAACATTTTGGAAAGACAACGGACGAAGTTGCGGCCATTCTTAATGGTGAGTTTGAAGGTTATAGATTTTTTTTGTATTTGTGCTTTATTTTTAATATTCTTATCCTTTTTTTGTATATATGCAGTTAGCAGATCTACATTGAAGCACATATGTAGGAATCGTGGTATACCAAGGTGGCCATATAGGATTGGAACTGATAAGACTGATTCCCTTATGAAGTCGGATCAAACAGATATAATCTTCCATACGTCTAATGGAGCACTAACACAAGTTTCTAGAGTTTCTAGTGAACCATTAGGTATAACTCGTGATCCTGAAAAGGGTAAGCATGTTATAAGTCCCACTCGTACAAATCTGCCTGATGAGAGTATAGTTGCAAACAGAGTGGAAAATGTGATGATTAAGGTAACTGATAGATTCTAAGAAAATAGCAGGCAAAATATACTGAAATTGAAAGGGATAAGGCCCGATTCGAGAAGGGCTCAGTCTCCGATTACAGAACTAAGTCTGGAATTTAAGAAAATACAGAATAATAAACAAAATGAAAATGACAGCCTGCTAATCTAATTTTCAAAACACAGTTAATTAACTGGTCCTAAAAATATGCTTGAAAACTGCTTATCCACTCCTTCTGTTTTCCCTCCTGATTTCCCTCCACCTCTTTTCCCTCTATCAACTTGTAACTGGGCTTGATTTGACCCAACTTGACCCGACCCAGTGTGAACCCGATTTGTATCAGTACATCTGGCCCCAAGAGATGACTTGTCCTTAAGTCGGGTTAGAGGAAACTGAGCTGCTGGTCTAGCGTTGTCCAACTCAATTATTTCAGAAGTGAGGTGGCTAAATGTTGCAGAGAGTTGGAGATTTGGTGGAAGTCCCTGTAACTTGTACTCCTTACCATCTAGAGTGAACTTCATGAACATCTCCTTCCAATTTGCTTGAACCGTGTTAAGTGTTGCTAACCATTGAATACCGAGTACCACATCGGCTCCGCCCAAGGCAAATTGATAGAAGTTTTGTTTTATCTGCAAGTCAGAAACAAGCAACACAAAATCGTTACAAATCCTGTTGCATCGGAGGACATCACCATTCCCAATATGGACGCCAAAAGGAGAGATAAAGTGGGTGGTGAATTTCAGCTCACTGACTAACTTATCCGAAATGAAATTGTGTGTGGACCCGCTATCAATCAGAATTAGGACTTCAGCCTTGTCTAAAATGCCACGAAGTTTCATGGTTGTTAGAGAAGACTGACCGAATAGCGCATGGAGGCTGATTTTAGCCAATTCACTAGTCTGTTCGAGTTCATCTTCCGCTGCTCCTTCCCCCTCATCAGCAATCTCAAGAGATTTGAAAGTCCCCGTTTTACAACGATGTACGGGGCCATATTTATCCCCTCATCGGAAGCATTCCCCGCGTATGTACCTGCCCAGTTTTTCAACATCAGAAAGATGGCCTTCAGTTGGTTTCTGGGCTGTAGCAGTCGACGGCAATAAGCTGAAAGTTTATGTTGGTTTCGAGGGTACCGATTCTATTTTAGCTGAGGAAGGAAGACTTTACCCAAATTTCGTGTGAACAACCTTAGATTCGAACTCGATAGCGATACTCATAGCCTTGTAGACAGTTCTCGGTTTGTGGATTCTGACATCGGCTTTGAGGTCATCTTTGAGACCGTTAAGGAATACCCCCAATAGGCAGTGTTCGGGCCAATTAGTAACCCGTGAGGACCGTTTGGCGAACTCTTGCCGGTACTCTTGTATTGTACTTGTTTGTTTGATGCTACACAAATGTTCATCGGGGTTTTGGAATTCGGCAGGACCGAAGTTCTTCTGGAGAGCACGAACCAAGTCTTCCCAATACTCAATATTTTGATCGGTAGAGAGCCATGAGTAGAGATCCAAGGCATCACCCTCTAGATGCATTGTTGCAACATCCACCCGTTCCTCCTCCGGCACGTTGTAATACCGAAAATATTTTTTTGCCTTGAGAATCCAACCGCGAGGGTCTCCATCACTGAAAGTGGGGAAATCAATTTTATTATAAGGTCGATAGCGGCGCTGATTACCACCAGATGAACCTTCGTCTTCAAATCGGTTGAAACCGTCACTTGATTTGTCCATCTGTTTGGTTTGCTGCGTTTTGATCACAGCTATTTCTCGCTGTAGTAATTCCATAGATGATGCTATGGCTGCCAATTGAGCAGCCACTGGGTCTGGGTTGTTGGGGTTGGAATTGTTTGAATCTGAATTACTCCTGGTTTGAGGGGCCATTTGTGTTTCCCGGCAATGGAACCAATGATAGATTCTAATAAAATAGCAGGCAAAATATACTGAAATTGAAAGGGATAAGGCCCGATTCGAGAAGGGCTCAGTCTCCGATTACAGAACTAAGTCTGGAATTTAAGAAAATACAGAATAATAAACAAAATGAAAATGACAGCCTACTAATCTAATTTGCAAAACACAGTTAATTAACTGGTCCTAAAAATATGCTTGAAAACTGTTTATCCACTCCTTCTGTTTTCCCTCCTGATTTCCCTCCACCTCTTTTCCCTCTATCCACTTGTAACTGGGCTTGATTTGACCCAACTTGACCCGACCCAGTGTGAACCCGGTTTGTATCAGTAACATACGAAAATAATACCATAAGGTTTCCATTCTGCATTTTAGATGGATTAGTAAAGTTGAAGGAGCTGATTGCAACAAGGTTGCAGCTTAAGCGTGAAAGTTTTAGGCTAAAATATAGAGATGCAGATGGTGATATGATATTAATTCTTTGTGACAATGACATATCTGATGCCTTATTGAGCACTTCCGAGCCACCAGACTCCAAAGCTGTGATTAAATTATTTGTTCAGTTGGTTGGCCTTCAGAGGTCGGATGCCTAATTAGTCCTTCTTTTGGAAGTGATACTTGGACAGTAACTCTAAGCTGTGGCACAATCTTCTATAAGGTAGCATGAACAACAGCTACCAAAAATGACAGCACCCAGACTCAACTGTGAAAGGCGAACTGAAATCAAATGAGAGCTTAGAAGCAGATTATATCTTCAAAGCTGGAATTCAAGGCACAAGCTGCGAAGCAATATTGTAGACTCAACAAGAGCAGCTTTTGTGAAAATAGTTGAATAGACGATAATTAAGGTATGAGCTCATTTTCACACACATTACTTAATTATTTGAGTATATATAATTGTTCAAACTAAGAGACTTCAGTGTTTCCCTTTCATTGGTTTCATTTCACACTGTAAATCAGTATTACCAATCAACTTAAGGATGATGATAGAGTACATGTGTTTCTCCGGGTCACTGATCAGCACGCTGGGACGTTATTTACTTGTGTATATCTTGAGCTAGTATGCACGTTAAGCTTCTAATCATTAGAGAACTCAGTGATAGAATATTTTTTGTCCAGCTTTCAGTTGTGTATTTTTTTGTATTAGTAAATACTTCAGCCTTTAACCTTTTAATATTCAGCTGTGATAATACAGAATATCCAATCTTTCTGTAATTCACTCTTTTCTCTCTGTACAATGTACGAATATGCAGATGATCTTTTGGTGCTCAGTCATGGTAGTGCAAGTTCTGTGAGGGTGATTAAGGAGGCTTTAAATGAGTTCAGTAAGACTTCAGGTCTTATTCCTAATATGAGCAAAAGTACCATCTTTTTTGGGAACTTAAACAATGTAGAGAAGCAAAAACTTGATATTTTACCATTCAGAATTAGTATGCTCCCAATGAAGTACCTAGGTGTGCCTCGTATTACTAAGAGATTGCGGATGAATGATTGTAAAGGGTTGGTGGAGAAAGTGAAAGCAAAAGTAAATGACCGGAAGAACAAATACTTATCCTTTGCTGGAAGATTGCAATTGATAGCTTCTATGTTAGCTTCAATGCAAGTGTACTGGGCATTAGTATTTCTTATTCCAAAATCTACTGGTGGAGAGATTGACAAGGTTCTAAAAGCATTCTTATGGTGTCAAGGTGAATGTATTAATGGCAGAGCAAAAGTTGCTTGGAAGACTGTTTGTACTCCTAAAAAAGAAGGGGGCTTGGGGCTTAAACCATTAAGCTGTTGGAATGAAGTGCTCTTAATGAAACAAATTTGGAACATAGTTGCTAGAAAGGAATCCCTATGGGTTAAATTGGTGAATGTAGTGAAACTGAAGGATAAAAGTATTTGGGAAATGGAGGGTGATAAAACAGATAGTTGGATATGGAATGTTCAGATAGATTTGAAGGATAAAATGACCACATGTCATACATAAGCTTGGGGATGGTAAATCTACTTCGTATGATAGGTGGGGTGATAATGAGCCTTTGTGCAATATTATTCCTAAAATCTACAGGAAAAGTAACAATGGTATTTTATTTAAGTTTAGTGTTAAAACTGCTTGGGAGGATATGAGAACTAGAGGGCAAAATGTGAAATGGAACAATCTGGTTTGGTACTCTCAGGGCATTCCTAAACACTCATTTATTTTATGGCTTGCAACTAAAGAGAGACTTCAAACTCAAGATAGAATGCTGCTATATATGGAGCTCAAATGTGAATATGGTATGTCCTTTTTTTCAAAGTGTAATGACTCACATAGTCACCTCTTCTTTAACTGTGATTATTCAGAAGAAGTATGGATGGTTATGAAAGGTAAGGTGAAAGTGGTAAATGCTGATAATGAGTGGAGAAATATTGTGGAGAAACTGACTGAGATGCCCTGTACAAACAATATCATAAGTGTTGTTAGGAAAATAGTCTTGTCTACATGTGTATACTTCATTTGGAGAGAAAAGAATGCAAGACCTTTTACGACTGAAAAGAAGAATTCTAATGTTATGATCAAGGATATTGAACACAATGTGAAGTTACAATTGATGAACATTAAAGTAAAGAATTTTGTCCAAGTTAGAGCAGTGGCAGAGCAATAGGGGATACAAATGAATATTCAAAATTGAAAAGGGTGATGTCTATAAGGAATATATAGGGGGAGGTGTTTGTGTTAGAGTTAATGGAAAAATATTAAATGTGTATGTCTAGATTCGAACACGGGACTGAGGGATTGCACACTTTACGTATGATGATCAAGTAAATAATTAATATGTATAATTATTTATATATATATATTAATTATTTGGACACGAAATGATACATAACGAACGTTATGTAATTAACGGTGTTGACTAACGACCGTTAAGTTAATAGTTAAAGGACTATTAATGACAAAGGAGACTTGGAAGGATCTAGAAACCCTTTAACAAGGGTAGGCCGGTTGGGGATGTGGGTTTACAACCCATTGTCGACCCAACTAGTATCTTGTGCTCCAAGATTAGGTTTTCCCTATAAATAAAAATCAAGGGTTATTTGTTATGTTACCTTGTACATTTACTATAACCTTAAAATTTGTGTTTCTTCTCTCCTTTATTAAAACCGGTCGACTTTTACTTCTAAGGGTCGATCTATAAAAGTTTTTGTGTAGCAAAATTATTTGGTTTTAATTGTGTCTAATCACTAGCATCATTGCTTGATCGGTTATAGTACGTGTGTACAAGAGTTCGGTAACAACTTAATTAGTTGTTAATCTTGGATTGTGGAACAAAACGGTAAGGGGTTCCACGCTAATCCTAATTGTTGATCTTGTGATTAGAAGAGAAGACCGATACTTGTTCTTGCTAGGATCTCGAGGTAACTCTAATTTACTTTTCAGTAATTCATTATATGTGTTAAATAAGATCCTACTTCCGCTATGCGTACTTGATGTGTTTATTTATTTAGATGTTGATCATGCTATTTAAATTCTAACAGTGGCATCAAGAGCTTGTTTAACATGTTAATGTAATTATCTAAACGCATAATAAAAATCAATTCTTGATTTATATACACATGTTAGTCGATTTTTATTTTTAGGGTTTGTTTTTGTAGAAAACATTCTAATAAAAATCGAATAGAATTTAGGGTTAGGGTTTCGACCCTAGTTTAACTAATTAATTAGTTTGTAACCCTAAATTAAGAACATGTTGTGCTATGTGTTTATTTGAGTAATTAGGGTTACGTTCCTGATTGATCCATAATTCTTCATGCAAGGAATTATGGATTAGGGTTTGTTTATTTGCTACATGTTTTTAAGATAAATCTAAAATTAGGAAAGACCCTAATTAAATATATTAATTAATCAGTTATGTGCTATGTGGTATTTAATTATTAAAACTTACGCGGCCAAATTATTTGGCGTCTGTGGTCCATTGGGCACAATGAGCTCGAAAACCAATGGGAGTTTGAGTAATTATATACATTAAAATTCACATAGAGATTATTAATAGGGTTTATCAAAAGGTTTGCATGTGGCTATATGATATTGTTATGATCATATATGTGTTATTAAGTGTTTGTTTATTTTTTTTAATTACTTGATCTTTGTGTATTAATTATGATGGATTGTAAACATCAAAGAGGGTAATTTTTTGAATAAAAATAAATGAACCTAATAACTATGAAACCTTTGTGGTAAATTATTTATTGCCAAGTCTTATGTTTCGATAGTGGTTCGCTTTGCACGATAATTTGCTCCCAGGCGAGACTAGCAATTTAATAATTTACTACATAAATTTTTTAAGCTTTAAATCTTAAAGTTTTTAATTGATTGATGTGATTGTACAAAAGTGGTCGAAGCGGCGGACCTAATATTGACAAACTATAAAGTGGGTATAAGGAGGCTTGACATTAAATTGTCATCCAAAAGGGGCGCGTTTTTAATTAGCCTTTGGGCGGACGTTTGCCTCTCCGCTTGCCTGTGCGTCAATATTAGACTTACCAAGTACACCATGAAAAAGTACGAAGCATCTTAAGGCAATGTTGTAAGTTTCTCAACACCATCAATTAAAATTTTGTTGATTTTAAGCTGCGAATGAGTAAATGGTTTTTGTAGAAAACATATGATACAAGATGAATGCATGACATCTTGTACATATTTTTTTATTCACATCAAAAATAAAATACCCTTAAAATTTAAGTTATATGCCATCCAATTAATACGGAAACACCTGAGATTACATTCTATCATTGCCAGCAGCCTCAGCTGATGTAATGATTCAAAGAATGGTAATCAAAGGGTAAATTGAGCACTTTCATTACTAGAAGCCTCAGCTGATGTGATGAAACGGCGTCAATTTACATGTTTCTAAATTGGTTAACTTAATTGAGCACTTTCATCACTAGTAGCCTCAGCTGATGTGATGAAACGGCGTCAAGGCATAAAGATTTGGGGATGAAACATGCTTACATTTGCAACTGATGTTGGCAAAATATGTAAGTCCCATGATTCTAGGAATTGCAATGGGATATTGGCAATTGGGATCGACCCGTACCTTATTGAGTACTTTCATTGCTAGCAGCCTCAGCTGATGTAATGAAATGACGTCAATTTGGATCCTAGTTTTCAGTGAAAATTAAATGGTTAAATTTTAATTTACCGTGGGTGTTTAATTTTCTTGAAAAGTTTAGTATCGAAAATACTAAAATTGAATTTTGAAAATTCTTTTAATGTATTAAATGCAACAATAAAACCGTAAACGTGGAACATTCCTTTAGTGGAAAGTTGATCTGCACCCGTAGGGGTCTTTGGATAGAGTCAACTTAACTAAAAGAATAAACCCAGTCTACTTTCCGTGTGAAGAGTAAGACTTAATCCTATTCCTTTTCATGAATGAGAAAGGTATAATAGGAAAATTAGAATTGTCTAAATTCTAAGAAATAACTCATGGCAAATTTTTAAAGAATTGCACGTTTAGGAGTTACTAGAATTAGAAGCTAGACTAATTACCGCGAAATTGGTAAAAGGCAAACTAGAATGTTTAACCTAGTTGTTGTGCTTTAACCATTTAAAGGTGCTACATACCATAGTGGTGATGGTAGACCTAATTGAGGAAGAAATTGCATGCCCAATTCTCTCAAGTTAATTGTATTGATGGATATTCCATCATTGACAAAGTAGAACACATTCTTTGAGTACCTTAGTAATGTTATGTAAGGGATTCCTCAAAGGTGTAGGAAAGTAAACAGCACAATATTTGCTTTTACTGGTTATGAAACACTTATAATGTTGTCAAATCCAGTGGGAGCATTGTGTTGTAATTACTGAATAATGAGTTCATGTAGTGATCTTTAATTCAGTGGGAGTTACAAGTCTTGACATCTTGGTAGTGATGAAGCGAAAAGTGTACCGCTTTTAAGGGGTCATTTAAGCCCTAAATCGTATTTATTTGATCAAATATTGCCCTAAATCGTTCCTTTTGTCATTTTAGGTACTTTTGAGAAGAAATCTGGAAAAGGAGGCATTTTGGACGTTTTTGGAGCATAAAAGTGAAGAAAACGACAAAGTCTCAAAATCATGCTGGAAGTTACCTTTGACGGCGTCAGGATCCTCTCCAGACGGCGTCATGGCTTGGCAAAAGTGGTGGATGTGAAATTTACTCATGATAAGCCAGTGAAAATTGCATGGGAATTCTGACGGCGTCACCCTTTAATTTGATCAAGGTCGTCACGTTATAATTTAAAGAGGGACGGCGTCACGTTCATAGTCTGAGGGCATCAAGCCTTGATAGGCCAGAACGGATTTTGGAGAGCTAAAGAGGGACGGCGTCAAGAAGGTCATCCGGGAACCCTAAAAGCGGCGAGGTGACGGCGTCACACTCCATAACGTGACGCCGTCAGATCTAAAAATCTATATATAGTTTTGCAATTCTTTGTCATTAGTGTGGAACTTATTGGGGAACTTTGTGTGTGAAAACCCTAGGACGAATTTGGCAGCTCTTTCAAGGCTTTTTGCCTTGAGATCTTCCATGTTACATTGAAGATAAGTTATCAATTAATCATTCAATATGTCTATGTGTTGTTTGATTCTATCTTGTTCTTGTCTTTTGTTTAACATGTTAGGCTAGATTTATCTTGTGTTTGCTTAGATCTAATGAAACCTAGCTATTGATTATTGGTTATTAGTGTGTTATTAGTTGTATTGGATGATTGTTCATCTATGTTAGGCTTAAGAAAACTGGCTAACTTCCTAATCGGTAACTTGCTTGAACGTCTTAAGAAACATGAACCAATGCGTACTAAAGGTTTTTATGGTTGTATTTAATGCACAAGCGAATTCTAGTGATCCCATGTTAGGAGCTTCCTAGCCGGCTCGACATAGGAGTGAAGTAGGAGCTTGTAGAGTTGGGGAAGTACGTACGCCACCCCACGACTGGTATTAAGGAATACACCCGTCATCCACGCGACTAATACACACTAATCAACCGGTAAAAGATAGTTAGGGAGTAAGGAAATCTAAGTAAACACATTTCCCTCCACATAAGTTTTCACCAACATTTTCATTTTTGTTATTTTATTTTATTTGCATTCGTAGTAATTTGGGTTAGTTGACTAGCAACTAATTCCGCCCACTCTTTCAAACCCGAGATTTTACTTGCTTTCATGAAAATATAAAAACACAAAAAGAATCTTCTCTCACCCTTAGACCTATTAGAGTAGTTTTTCATACCTAACGAACACTATTCCCTGTGGAGAACGATCAATCCCCCGTACTTACCACTACACTATACTACATCGGTCAGGTACACTGCCTGGTGGGGTTGTAAGCCTCTTGAGATCCCTCGAGAGGTAAAACCTGTTGTAAGGTTGCAAAACCACGCATCAAGTTTTTGGCGCCGCTGCCGGGGAATAGTTATTGTTTAGGTTGAATTTTTATTTTTTATAGGTCTACTCACTAGATTCCTTTCTAGTGAGATTTTTATTTTATTTTTCTAGGTTTTCTTTAGTCTATCTATTTTCTTTGTGCTTTTGTTCGTAACAGATTTTCATTGACTATTCAGTTTGCCATTATGGAAAACGCGAATCCACCCCTTACACCTGGCGAAGTGGCTTTGTTGCGTAGCCAACTTGAGAATGAGATTAGTGAGCTCAGGGAGCTCAGTAGAATGATTGATATAGAGCTTGATTATGCCTTGAACAACTTAGGGACCGCCATATACTCAGATAATTACTTAGAACGTAATAATCTTACGGTTGATAAGTTGATTGAGAAAATTGATGAAGTAAAGGTAGATCCTAGGTTGGATGATTGTTTCAATGAATACCCCACTAAGGAGGAGATTGCTTACTATAACAACCTAGTTGATAACCCTCGACCACCTTTTGTTAGAATTGACCCAAAGATTAAGAGAGGTGATCCCGGGAATGTGAAGATACCATGTATGATTGGGTACCAATACGTTGAGCATGCTTACATTGACTGTGAATCCCCAATCAACGTGATGTCCTCAGGCCTTTATAGCCAGATCATAAACACACCACTTGAGCCTAGGATGGACCCCAAGTGTCCAGGCGGAGTTTGCAACTTCGTTGGAAGGATTAAGGATATGCATATCCTTGTTGGGAATTTTACCTTTGTCACCAACTTCATGATCTTAGAAGATTTGGCAAGTGTTGTTGACTGCCGCCTATCTCGCGTGGTGTTAGGTAAGCCATTTATTGAAGCATCCAATTTAAGGTATGATCGTTTGAAAGGCACGGTTCAGTTTTCTAATCACATAGATAGGATCACATATAGGATGCCTTATCGGGTAAATGAATTTCGTTTTGTGCCTCGATTTGACAAGGACAACATTGGTGCGATTGAGGACATCAATGAAGAGGATAAAGAAAAAGGCATGGACTATGTTTGGAATAAGAGAAGCCTTTATTATAAAGATTGCTTAAACCTTGGACCTAAATACAAAATTGATATGGAGTTTGTTAGGATGATTAGAGGGGCAATTGAGAAGCAAAACGGAAAAACGTAGAACCCGTGACTTTGAGTCTAGCTACAAGACTCGTTAATAAAGAAAAGCGCTTCTTGGGAGGCAACCCAAACTTTATTTGCTTTGTGTGTTTATTTAATTGTTTGTTTGATTTTATTTGTTTCCGTATGTGTGTTTAATTTTTATTCTTATTGATTCATGTTCAAAAGTAATTTGTGAAAATGCTTTATCTTGTTTTTAACTTCGTCTTAACTACATATAAAGGTATTTTGCAAAAGTTAAGTGTAAGGGAAATCTAAATCGGTTTATTAGAACACGAATAAACATGAATCATAATAATAATAAATTAACATACATATTAGTATTTGTTTGAGTCAAATGCTTGTATCGAGTCATAATGATGTTTTGCAGGATTTCCAGGAAGTAAGGTATAGGTTTTTCCAAAAATTTTCCGGAAACGTAACATGAGAATTCTGTCAGATCATATCTGACGGCGTCAGGATCTACAACCTGACGGCGTCAGATTTAATTTTCTGAAAATTTTGAAAGTTTTGTTTTCATAAAAAGTTTTTATTAAATCTCTAACTTATAATCTCCAGGAATCTGCAAAATTATCATCCCACAAGCATTATATCCTTATATATAGATTTTATCCCGCCGATGTTATGCAGGTTTTCGTGTTTGTTTTCTCAGGTTTAACAGGTTATTTTGGACAAGGAAATGTTTTTGGATCAAGCTTATGGCGATGCATTAGTCATGGAGCTTCAACATTCTCTTTGGAAGAAGATCTAACCGTGTTACTTCATTATCCACCGAGCGAATCAGGGGAGTATTTGATTTCATTCTTTTACTTTATGCTTTTACATTTGTTATTTGAACATTGGGGACAATGTTCATCTTAAGTGTAAGGGGGGGGGGGTAAAAGTACGATTTTAGAGAATACAATTGCGCTTGATTTTTGTTTGTTTAATAGTAGATGTGTAATAAAACTGAGATAAATACATGTTAGGGCAATTTTAGTGCCAAATTTAAAATTTTTTACAACATATAGGAGTGAAACTTTGATCTTAATGAGCGTCTCACGGATAGGAGTTATATGACTAGCACAAAAACCGTACCACTAAAAAATTTTCCACCCCCAAATATGTGAGGTTCGCCCCTAGAATTGGTAGGAAAAGCATTTTGCTATGATGTGTGTACCGGTAGCACTTAGATTCTAGAACTTGTGTTAGGACCATTCCGAGGCCACAAGTGAGACTACATTCGTGTAGTTAGATTTACTACATGATAAGAGGCATTAGGATTAACCCATTGTTTTACACCTGTGTTTTTGTTATAATTACATTGGCTACATTGGTCAAGTAATTCTCCCACACCCTTTGCGTTGTACTCATTTTTAGTACACGATACCCCTAGTACACCCCTCAGAGCCTATCTTTTCGTTTCGACCTTTAAGCACTTTACTTAAAGGAAGAATTTGTTTACACCCCACTTAAATGTACACCCAAATCGCCTTAGCCTACCTTGTATGCACTCATTTTTAGTGCATTATTGTGACAACATTTGTTTAAACCCAAGTTAATTATCTAGTTGATTACATGGTTGCTAAGTCGAGTCATATCCTTGTACATATTGTTTTGGGACGACTGGGACTCATGGGTCAAGTACTAGTGTAATGAAGTAATGGGGAAGAACATCATTTATTACCCCCATATGTGCTAAATATTTTAAAAGTACTCCAAGTTTTTCAATTATCTTAATTCGAGTCATTAGAATAGTAATTTGTAAAGTTATGTAAAAGTTCAAGTGTAAGGGGATGCAACGCCCCTATGATGTATTATTTTGGATGGTAGGGCAAAAGTGTATGCAAAAAAAAAAAAAAAAAAAAAAAAAAAAAAAAAAAAAAAAAAAAAATCGAAAAAATCAAGAAAAATACAAAAAAATGAGAAAAAGAAAAGTAGAAAAAACATACGGACTACCATCCCGTTTCATTTTATGTTTGTTTTATGTTTTTGTTATTTTCTTTCATTAGCTTAAGATTGAGTCGAGTCTTGGCTTAGCAACATTGTATAGTACATGTAATTGATCAAGATCTTTAACTCACCACCAGTAAAATATCCTTTATCCAACAAAACCGTGTTTTCCTTTTCCCTACACCTAACGTTATAACCCATTTAAAAGCCTTCTTTGATAGTTTATCTTAGGTGCTTACGCCTAGTGGAGGAGGTTTTCGATCCTTTCCCAAGCCTATGGTAATCTATTTGCTATAACAGGTAGTGAGAGATATTATCCGTTTTCATTTATAAGATTTATTTTGATGACACTTGAGAGATGTGAGTATCTAAACACTACTTGTGAGGTGCTAGTTTGTAATCTCCGTGCTTATTATGATTAAAGAGGAACGAATATTTGTTGTAATTACTTTTATGTTAGCATTAAATGACCCCTAACTTGTATTTTGATTAGAATAAAAGCGCATTTGCTTGAGGACAAGCAAATCTCAAGTGTAAGGGTATTTGATGAAGCGAAAAGTGTACCGCTTTTAAGGGGTCATTTAAGCCCTAAATCGTATTTATTTGATCAAATATTGCCCTAAATCGTTCCTTTTGTCATTTTAGGTACTTTTGAGAAGAAATCTGGAAAAGGAGGCATTTTGGACGTTTTTGGAGCATAAAAGTGAAGAAAACGACAAAGTCTCAAAATCATGCTGGAAGTTACCTTTGACGGCGTCAGGATCCTCTCCAGACGGCGTCATGGCTTGGCAAAAGTGGTGGATGTGAAATTTACTCATGATAAGCCAGTGAAAATTGCATGGGAATTCTGACGGCGTCACCCTTTAATTTGATCAAGGTCGTCACGTTATAATTTAAAGAGGGACGGCGTCACGTTCATAGTCTGAGGGCGTCAAGCCTTGATAGGCCAGAACGGATTTTGGAGAGCTAAAGAGGGACGGCGTCAAGAAGGTCATCCGGGAACCCTAAAAGCGGCGAGGTGACGGCGTCACACTCCATAACGTGACGCCGTCAGATCTAAAAATCTATATATAGTTTTGCAATTCTTTGTCATTAGTGTGGAACTTATTGGGGAACTTTGTGTGTGAAAACCCTAGGACGAATTTGGCAGCTCTTTCAAGGCTTTTTGCCTTGAGATCTTCCATGTTACATTGAAGATAAGTTATCAATTAATCATTCAATATGTCTATGTGTTGTTTGATTCTATCTTGTTCTTGTCTTTTGTTTAACATGTTAGGCTAGATTTATCTTGTGTTTGCTTAGATCTAATGAAACCTAGCTATTGATTATTGGTTATTAGTGTGTTATTAGTTGTATTGGATGATTGTTCATCTATGTTAGGCTTAAGAAAACTGGCTAACTTCCTAATCGGTAACTTGCTTGAACGTCTTAAGAAACATGAACCAATGCGTACTAAAGGTTTTTATGGTTGTATTTAATGCACAAGCGAATTCTAGTGATCCCATGTTAGGAGCTTCCTAGCCGGCTCGACATAGGAGTGAAGTAGGAGCTTGTAGAGTTGGGGAAGTACGTACGCCACCCCACGACTGGTATTAAGGAATACACCCGTCATCCACGCGACTAATACACACTAATCAACCGGTAAAAGATAGTTAGGGAGTAAGGAAATCTAAGTAAACACATTTCCCTCCACATAAGTTTTCACCAACATTTTCATTTTTGTTATTTTATTTTATTTGCATTCGTAGTAATTTGGGTTAGTTGACTAGCAACTAATTCCGCCCACTCTTTCAAACCCGAGATTTTACTTGCTTTCATGAAAATATAAAAACACAAAAAGAATCTTCTCTCACCCTTAGACCTATTAGAGTAGTTTTTCATACCTAACGAACACTATTCCCTGTGGAGAACGATCAATCCCCCGTACTTACCACTACACTATACTACATCGGTCAGGTACACTGCCTGGTGGGGTTGTAAGCCTCTTGAGATCCCTCGAGAGGTAAAACCTGTTGTAAGGTTGCAAAACCACGCATCAGGTAGTAACCCGGATTATCTCTAGAATCTCTTGAGATAAATACTTTCCAATTATAGACACTTGTGGTATTAAGGATAGTCGTGTACGTTTCCTTACTAGACGAGGTAATCCTATATCTACTTATATCATTGACACAAATCATATTAATCACATAAGCAAACTATTGACGTGTTATTTATCTGATACATGATGTTGTTCCATGCACAAGTGGAAGAAATCTTTATTGTGTGCAAGCAACAACATAAAGGGATATGATTTAAAGGGTTCTCTTGACTGCAAGGTCAGAGATTGATGTTCTAATGTGGTTTATTCACATCTAATTGATAGAACACTTGGAGTTAATATCTACTTTCATTACTAGATATTAATGACAAGGTAAATTACATACTTTCATTACTAGCAGCCTCAGCTGATGCAATGAAACTAAGTAAATTTGCATGTTTCTAAAATTAGATAATTATTAGAACAAGTGTCAATATGATAATAAGACTACTTCAAATATGAATATTTATGTATTGTTGTAATGACAAAAAAAAAATGAAGTAATCTAATACTACTTCAAATTTGGATGTTTATGTATTCTTGGAATGACATAAATATATGAAGTAATAAATTAACTTGAAATATTATTGAAACCAAATTGTGGTGTTCATGATTACTTTAGTTATACATGTTTATATTGTAAGATATAAATATGAAGTCTTTTATTGCTATAAGACTTATAATAAAGTAAGACGTTATCTTGTTATGTTTTTAATTAAGACATATGCAAGAAGTCATTGAGTTGATCAATGGCTTATAACGTAGATTGGGATTATAACAAGGTTATGTCTTCTTGATAAGACATAGACATGAAGTGACTTGGTAAATAAGTACTTATGTTATAAAGCATGCAATTGGCTTGGAAAATCTATTGTACCATTAAATTGATTTAGTTGGTAAATAGGTAAGCCAAAAACAAAATATATTTATCTCACATATTGTAAGATTGACTTACAATATTAATCCTAATGAAATACATAAGTGTATGGTATGTTCAGTTAGGAAAATCAAACTCTTGTAATATTGTTTGATTAAGATAATTATATCTTCTCTTCTTCCTAAAGATATCAAGGTTAGAAAATTGAGTAAGGATTGGATATACTCAATTAGACTCCAACCTAGAAGATTAATAAGACACCATTTATTATGGAATGTGATAAATCACATTAAGTCTTAAAATTGAAGTTCAGAATTTGTTAAACTACTTATGAGTAGGTTATTAACAAATTAATGTTAGGAACTGTCAATATGTATTTGTAAAAGTCCCAAAAGAGAACAATTTTGTGTTGCTCTTTCTGCTAAGCATTTATAGGTAATCTATAAATTGCAAAAGGCAAGTGAGAGTTTTATCTTGATGAGATAAAATTACAAGATACATGATCTTCTAAAAATACACTAGCAATCATAATGAGGATTAAACATGTTAATGTTAAATCTCAAGATGATGGAATTCTCATTTCATAGATCCGCAAGGATATCTCAAATATGTGTAGAATATGTTGAGGATTATGACTTACAGGATCATTGTAAACCTGTTGATAAATTGCAAATATTAAATTTGGCAAATTACTCATACTATGAATATTTAGATGCAGTCCAAGAAGATAACTAGTTTGAAAACGTAGTTGATCTTAAACTCTATAGTTACACTATAGAATAAAGATGAATTTCTACAAAGGAAATTAAAATCCTAGAGATTTAAATTCTTGTGCAGAAATCATAAGGGATAAAATTTTGTATACATATTTAATGTGTGAACAGATTATCAATCACACTTAAGCAATTAAATGTGATTGAAATTCTTTCTAAGCACATTAAATGTGTAAAGATTATGATTGTCATTATTAGTTTCATTTATATGAAATTAATAATGGAATATCAAAACTCTTTCATGGTAAATTACTTGAGTGAGGACGATAAGTAATTGAAAGGAGTATTTGAATTCAAATAATCTTTAGAAGTATACAAAGTGCAAATCATTTGTGAATGGATTAATGCATGCATCTAGGAGATATACTTATGTTTAGTTATTAAATCTAAGTTTTGATTTATAATTAAAATAAGATATTTCTTAATATTCCTGAAAGCTAGTGGGAGTAATGTATTTATTTTCTTGTTTCACATATGTTGTATAACATATGAGAAGTAACATTCCATTAACATTTAATGTTAAGTCTTAGGTTGGAATGAAACTTCATAATGGAAATTCAGAAAATAAACATACAACCTTGGATTATATGTTTATTGTTATAAACATAAGTGGTAAAATAACTGATTCTAATAAACATGATAATCTATTAGGAAGGCTAGATAGATACATATATTTGGAAAGATATGACATGAATAAAATCTAAGTTTGATACAAGGATTTTTCATGTACATATCATGTTATTTGTTGTATCATGCTTGGATGCAAGATGATTGACAACATTAGTATCTAACTGAAATTATTAGATAGCTAAGTGTAATGGATATGGTTGGATTAGAATTAAACATCCTCAGCCTGGAGTTGCTCCATAATTCTAAATATGAACCATATGGCAAGTTATTGCTTAAATGATATAGTTGACAAATCTTGATAGATTTGAAGATATCAAACATTACACGATGAATATTAAAAGTTTACGGAATGTTAAAGAGCATATTGTTGTTTGGATACAATGATGCTAATAAGATTGAAATGACACTCAATGCTAGTCATGGTGGGAGTTTATCCTAGTTAATGGCCATGTGTACTAGTTATGCTCAATATGAGCATAGTTGCATTATACATAAAGAATTAGAATACTTTAACTACAAAGGTTTGGTAGTTTAATTGTCCTAAATTCGTGGATGAGGATGTCACGCATTTTATGAAGTATGTGGCAATATCTAGATAGATGAATGCACACATACAAGAATTTCAGTAAATGAATTCTTAAAATAAGTATTCTCAAAATTTCCGATAGATCAAAATTAGTTGATTTATGCTTTGTCAACAAGTATGTAGAACATGACTTGAGGCATAATTCATTAATGGGAAATATCATGCATTGATCTATATTTAGTATTTGGATAAGGGATGTTAAGCAATTATTATTTACAATGAATTAAAGTAGGTGGTACGTTTGTTTTCATTAATAATAAATCGTATCCTATATTTGCATGTTTAAATCCATGAATAACTTATGTTATTCTAAATAGTCCGTTGTCGATCAATAATATAGGAGTATTATTGAATTAAGGCAAATCTGAGTGTTGGTAGAATATACTTAAAGTATATTGATGCGTGGGCATGCCAAATTCAGATGATATTCAATATTGGATAAATTGAATATAGGACTTATCCCGACTATATTATTGTACTTTATGGATCGTTGTCATCAAGTAAATCATGAATATTTATCCTCAGACTTGAAATACCAGATAACCGTTCATGCATGTAGTCCATTTCTGTGATTCAATTTAACACTATACGTAACTGGTAGCTATACGGATTGTTTTCGGAAGTGTTGCAAAGTGTATGAGTTATGCTCGTAGTCAAAATGGGATTTGTTCCTTCAAATTTATTTGAAGTTTAATACTACTGGGCCCCTCGTGGGATTAACAAGATGTTTGCGTGGCCACGCCCAAGATCTCCCCTAAATAAATTCAGAAGATTTGGTAATCTTGATTAATCGGAAAACGAGAAACATAATTATTAATAAAGAATAACTCAGATCCATATATTTATTAATGTAGTATTAGAAACAAAAGGATAAGTATGATGATCTAATCATCTAGTGGTTTTTCCAGGAGACCACACACCCGAGTTGTACTAAGGGCATTGGCGTGTTGCTAGACGCTAACCAATGTCATTACACTTTTAATAGATTTCCAAGTGGGAGCTGTTAGAGTTAATGGAAAAATATTAAATGTATGTCTAGATTCGAACACGGGACCGAGGGATTGCACACTTTACGTATGATGATCAAGTAAATAATTAATATGTATAATTATTTATATATATTAATTATTTGGACACGAAATGATACATAACGAACGTTATGTAATTAACGGTGTTGACTAACGACCGTTAAGTTAATAGTTAAAGGACTATTAATGAAAAAGGAGACTTGGAAGGATCTAGAAACCCTTTAACAAGGGTAGGCCGGTTGGAGATGTGGGTTTACAACCCATTGTCGACCCAACTAGTATCTTGTGCTCCAAGATTAGGTTTTCCCTATAAATACAAATCAAGGGTTATTTGTTATGTTACCTTGTACATTTTCTATAACCCTAAAATTTGTGTTTCTTCTCTCCTTTATTAAAACCGGTCGACTTTTACTTCTAAGGGTCGATCTATAAAAGTTTTTGTGTAGCAAAAATTATTTGGTTTTAATTGTGTCTAATCACTAGCATCATTGCTTGATCGATTATAGTACGTGTGTACAAGAGTTCGGTAACAACTTAATTAGTTGTTAATCTTGGATTGTGGAACAAAACGGTAAGGGGTTCCACGCTAATCCTATTTGTTGATCTTGTGATTAGAAGAGAAGACCGATCCTTGTTCTTGCTAGGATCTCGAGGTAACTCTAATTTACTTTTCAGTAATTCATTATATGTGTTAAATAAGATCCTGCTTCCGCTATGCGTACTTGATGTGTTTATTTATTTAGATGTTGATCATGCTATTTAAATTCCAACAATTTGCAGTATGGAATGTAATGAAGAATTTGAAAAAGTCTAGGTGACTTTTGACTGTTTGAGAAAAGCATGAAAGTAGGAATAGTGAGTCATGCAAGATGGGACTACTTGGTCCTAGCTATGCTTCTCCAAAACATTGTAATAAGCCTATATAGATATTTGGTCTTGCTGAATTAAGGAATATAGGGTGTTTGGTTTAACGTGGTATATGCAGATGGCTAATATCTTGGTGGTGAATTCTATTATTGGGTAAGTCTCATATGTCTCTGTGTACTTCGATGAGGTAGCAGAGTATATTGAGGCTTGTCTCAGTGTGTATTATTTGAACCTCCATAAGGTAGTTTACTGCATAAGGAGAAAATGATCATAAAGTATATGGCTGGTTTTTGCTGAATATGGCTAGTTGGTTAACAAGATCTGTTACTAATGCAGTTTTGTTGACTAAATAAATATGATCCATGTACTGATATGAGTATATGGAATTTTCAAAAGTTCCAATGAAAACTTGTATAGCAGAGTTGAGGTTCAAGATAATCTGCAACATAAGCAATTCTTCCTGTTTACTTTAAATTTTCAGCTTTTTGGAAGTTTGAGGTTTGTTAGCTCATTTTAGTAGATGGCCTTATAATTTGGAAACTTGCATCCTACTTACTTTGGATATCCATTTCAGTCGTTCAGTAGGCCTATGCTAGCTAACTCAACTATAAGTATTGTTTGGTTATGACTCAGTAGTAGGTTAATAGTTGTCCATAAGGTAGGTTTCCTATTGAGTAGGGTAAATGAGCTTGTTGGGCAGTGCATGATGCTAGGAATAGAAAGTTGTGTAAGATGAAACATGCTGGTCCTAGCAATACACTGCCATTAGAGGTTAGGATGGTTTCACATTTAAGCAATCTATCTGCTTGATGATGCCTGTCTGTTGGATTTTAATTAGCATGATCATCATCTAATCAAATAAACACATCAAGAGTAGAAGCGGAAGCAAGATCGTTTTAACACGTATAAAGAATTACATAAAAGTAAATAGGGAACATACCGTTTGCACTTCTCTTATCTTCTAATCACAAGATCAATAAAGATGGATTAACGTGGAATCCCTTACCGTTTTATTGCACAATCCAAGAATTGCTATAGTGAGTAATTACCAAGTTCTTGTACACACGTACTATAACCAATCAAGCAATGATGCTAGTGATTAGACACAAATAATTTTTGCTACACAAAACTTTATGGATCGACCTACACAAATAGATCCAATCGGTTTGTTGTTAAAGAGAAGAACACACAAAGCTTTAGGGTTATAGTAATGCACAAGATCAATAAACAAATAACCCTAGCATGTGTATTTATAGTGTTGAGATTTCTTGGTCACCAAGCCAAGCGATTTAGGGTTAATTAAACCCTTGGCCGATCAGTGCTATCCTTGTCCTCCAAGGATTCTAGATCCTTCCAATCCCAATTTCACTTATAGTCCTTTAACTATTCTCTAACAGTCGTTAGTCAACACCGTTAGTTTACATAACGTCCGTTATGTCTCATTTCGTGTCCAAATAATTAATACATATAATAAATACATATATTAATTATTTACTTGATCATCATACGTAAAGTGTGCAATCCCTCGGTCCCGTGTTCGAATCTAGACATACACGTTAATATTTTTCCACATTAACTCTAACAGCTCCCACTTGGAAATCTATTAAAAGTGTAATGACATTGGTTAGCGTCTAGCAACACGCCAATGCCCCTAGAACAACTCGGGTGTGTGGTCTCCTGGACAAAACTACTTGATGATTTTAAATCATCATACTTATCCTTTTGTTTCTATTACTACATTAATAAAGATATGGATCAAAGGCATTCTTTATTAATATTCTGTTTCTCGTTATATATGATTCAATAAGATTACCATATCTTCTGAACTAGTCAGGGAAGATCATGGGTGTGGCCACACAAACATCTTGTTAATCCCACGAGGGGCCCAGCAGTATTAAACTTCAAATAAATTTGAAGGAACAAATCCCATTTTGACTACGAGCATAACTCATACACTTTGTAACACTTCCGAAAACAATCCTTATAGCTACCAGTTAAGTATAGCGTTAAATTGAATTATAGAAATGCACTACATGCATGAACGATTATCTGGTATCTCAAGTCTGAGGATAAATATATATACATGATTTACTTAATGACAAGATCCATAAAGTAAACTCATGAGGTCGGGATAGTCCTATATTCCAATCCTGAATATCATGTGATATTGGTATCTCAACCTTACAGTACATTCTACCAATCCTCACATTTGTCTTTATTTAATGATATTCCCATATCATTAATCGACAACGGACAATTTAGAATATATGACTATATTCATAGATATAAACATGCAAATATAGGATACATTATTAAGATAATGATAAATAAACATAACACCGTATTTTATTCCATTAAATAATAACTGTTTTACAACATCCCATTATCAAATACTAATCACAGACTTGCATGAAACTCTCAGCTAAACGAAGTCCCATTCCCTCTGAAAGTTCTTTAAGCTTTCCACCAGGTAGAGCTTTCGTTAATGGATCTGCTAAGTTGTCGTCTGTGTAAACTTTGAGTAATTCGATCTCTCTTATCTCCACTTGTTCTCTAACATAGTGGTACTTGATCAGGAAATGTCTGGTGCCCTTCATAATTCCAGGCTCATTGGCAAATGTTATTGCAGCTGAGTTGTCAGAATACATTTTTATAGGTTTTTCGATTGAGGGCATAACTCCAAGCCTCTTAACAAATTTCCTAATCCAGACTGCTTCCATTGCGGCTTCTGAGGCAACAATATACTCGCTTTCTATAGTAGACATCGCCAGCGTACTCTGCTTCTTGCTCTTCCAATCCACCGCACCTCCATTGATGACAAAGACATAGCCCGTCTACGACTTCGTATCGACTTTATCACACTTCCATGATGCATCGCAGTAACCTGTAACACACAGTTCTGCTTCTGGATTTCCCCCATACACAATAAACATATCTCTCATAGATCTTAAATACTTAAGAATATGTTTCACAGCAGTCCAGTGGTGTTCACCTGGATTCTGCTGATAACGACTGGTAATGTTTTGAGCAAATGCCACATCGGGCCTTGTACATCGCACCGCATACATAATCGATCCCACAGCCGAAGCATAAGGGATTCTCTTCATGCGTACCACCTCTGCAGGTGTTGAAGCACAAGCTTTGCTACTCAAGCCATGGTCCACTTGCATTGGCAAGAATCCTTTCTTAGAATTTTGCATATTGAATCTCTTCAATATCTTGTCAATGTAAGCAATTTAGCTTAAACCAATCAACCGCCTAGATCTGTCTTGATAGATCTTGATTCCTAGAATGTATGCTGCTTCCCCTAGATCTTTCATGGAAAAACATTTCCCAAGATAGGCTTTCACCTCATGTAAACATGGAATGTTTTTACCCATGATCAATATGTCATCAACATAAAGAACTAGGAAAATAACATCACTCCCACTAGCTTTGTGGTATACACATGGCTCATCGAAATTCTGAGTAAATCCAAACTTCTTGATTTCCTCATCAAACTTCTTATTCCATTGACGTGATGCCTGCTTCAATCCATAAATGGATCTTTGAAGCTTGCATACACGGTTAGGGAATTTTGGATTCACAAACCCCTCAGGCTGCGCCATATAGATGTCTTCATCTAGGCGACCATTCAAGAAGGCGGTTTTGACATCCATCTGCTAAATCTCATAGTCATAGTGTGCAGCTATGGCTATAAGAATCCTAATAGCTCTAATGTCAGCTACAGGAGAAAAGGTCTCCTCATAGTCAACACCATATATTTGGGTAAAGCCTTTCGCCACCAAACGAGCTTTATAGGTGTGTACATTGCCATCCATGTCCGTTTTCTTTTTGAAGAGCCACTTACTCCCAACAACCTTAGCATTGGGAGTAAGGTCTACTTCAATCCAGACTTCTTTGTCTCTCATGGATTGCATTTCCCCATTCATAGCAACCTATCATTTTTCCTTTTCAGGACTATTAATGGCAGCCCTATAACTACCGGGTTCATCAAGATCCCCTAGTATAGTTTCCTCACACTCTACGTTTAAACATAGACGTTCAGGAGCTTTAACAGATCTTGAAGATCTGCGAATGGGAACCACTTCAACTTCAGGTGGAGGACCTAAACTTTCAGGTTCCACAGGAAGTGTGCTAGTGTTCTCAGAAGGTGACGTATCTTCATGATCAATTTCAAGATCATATACCCTCCCACTGAATTCTTGAGATATTAGATTATCCTCAAGGAATTTACCATACCTAGCCACAATGACTTTGTTCTCAGGTGGGAAGTAAAAGTAATAACCCTTTATTTCCTTAGGGTATCCTATGAAGATACACTTAACAGATCTTTGTTGGAGTTTATCAGGTGAGTCACGTTTAACAAACGCCTCACAACCCCAGACCTTTAAGTAAGACAAGTTGGGAGCCTTTCCAGTCCATAATTCATATGGAGTCTTATCAACTTTCTTTGTCGGAACCATATTCAATATGCAAACAGCACTTTCAAGAGCATAGTCCCAAAAGGACAAGGGAAGAGTTGTTAGATTAAACATAGATCGTACCATATCCAACAATGTACGATTTCTCCTTTCAGATACACCATTTTGCTGTGGAGTATAAGGAGATGTGAGTTGTTGGACAATACCACACTTAGCTAGATAATCTTTAAACTCTTGGCTTAAATACTCACCACCATGATCGGATCGAAGAGCCTTAATCTTCTTACCGAGTTGTAATTCTACTTCACTTTTAAACACCTTGAATGTCTCAAAGACTTCATGTTTGTGTTTAAGTAAATAAACACAACCATAACGACTATAGTCATCCGTAAAGGTTAGGAAGTAGGAAGCACCGCGTTTTGACACATGTCTAAGTGGACCACACACATCAGTGTGTATCAATCCAAGTAGATCCGAAGCCTTTTCCATATTGCTATGAAAAGGTTTCTTCGTCATCTTTCCAGATATGCAAGATTCGCATTTATCAACTGAATCATCATTGATATTTTGCAAAAGCCCATCGTGTTGCAGCTTTTCAATGCGTTTCTTGCCTATATGAGCAAGACGACATTGCCAAAGATAAGACGAATCCAAGTTAGACTTGATTCTCTTATTGCCAATGCTATACACAGAATTATTTCCGTTGGATACACGACTTTCCATATCAATTTCAAACACACCATTTAATGGAATTGCATTAAAGTAAAAAACAGAATTTAAAGAAACCGAAATTCCATTATTATTAAAAGTGTGATCAAAACCATTATCCAACAATAAAGAAACTGAAACAACACCTCTAACTATAGACGGTGCATAATGACAATTGTTCAATACTAAAATTAAACCCGAAGGTAAAACTAAGTCAAATGTCTCTATGGCTTCAACTGCTGCACGTATGCCATTTCCCACGTACAAGTAGCATTCCCCATAGTTCAGCTTCTTAGCTCCTCTAAGTCCCTGCGATGTATTACAGATGTGAGTACCACATCCTGTATCATATATCTAGGCATTTTGCTTACGAGGAAAAGAAAATAATTCAACCATAAAAATACCTGAAGTGCTCGCGCCATTTGCAGCCTTGGCATTTTTATTCTTGCGACACTCCTCAAGCAACAATGGACAGTCCCTCTTCCAATGTCCAGGGGTGTGGCAGTGGTGACAAGTAGCCGTATCCTTCTTGGAATAATCCTTCTTTGCAGGAGGATTCTGCTTCTTAGGCTTCTGCTGATGGATCACAACCTGTTTTCCTTTGTCAGCTTTACCTTTTCCCTTCTTGTTCACATTATGCGGTTTACTGGGCTTAGCGATCCTACCACCTCTAATTGCCATCACAGCAGGTGTAGGTGCCTTCTTAGAGATTCCTTTCTCATAGTCAATAAGCATTGCATGCAAATCACTAAATGTCTTCCCCGTGCAATGCATATTAAAGTTGCTCACAAACTCACCATACAACTCCTCATTGAGGGATCGATTGATGAGGCCAACTTTTACATCTTCCACGTACCCGCATCCGAGTGTGTCCAATTGGTCAAGATATCCTTTCATCTCCAACACATGGGCACTCACGGGTTGTGTTGCATCCTGCTAACACTTGGCCAGAGAATCCAATAGATCATACAACTGTGCCATAGGTGGTTTTTCAAACATTCGTTTGAGCTCATTTATCATGTCCATCGGGCCATAATTCTCAAACTGCTTTTGCAGCTGAGTATCCATCCCCGATAGCATGAGACAAGCCACATCATTGTGCCTGTCATAAGCATTTTTGAACTCTTCAAGTTCAACATTTGTTGCAGTAGCAGCAGGTGGAGCAACAGGAAGAGGCTCACTAAGATAATCATAACGTTTGGCCATTCTAAGAACAATCCTTAGATTACGGTACCAATCGTTAAAATTTTTAGTCCCAGTCAACTTCTCTCTTTCAATCATCATTTTGAAAGCAGAGCTCATGTTAGTCATGTTTGTGTTGTCAGGGTTGGCCATTTCTACAGAAAAAATTTCAAAAGTTAGTACTTTCGATAATTAAAGTTTTCAAGAAAATTAAACACCCATGGTAAATAAACATTTGACCATTTAATTTTCACTGAAAAATTAGGATCCAAATTGACGTCATTTCATTACATCAGCTGAGGCTGCTAGCAATGAAAGTACTCAATAAGGTAGAGCTACACTCAATTGCCAATGTCCAATTGCAATTCCTAGAATCATGGGACTTACATATTATGCCAACAACAGTTGCAAATGTAAGCATGTTTCATCCCCAAATCTTTATGCCTTGACGCCATTCCATCACATCAGCTGAGGCTGCTAGTGATGAAAGTGCTCAATTAAGTTAACCAATTTAGAAACATGTAAACTTGACGCCGTTTCATCACGTCAGCTGAGGCTGCTAGCAATGAAAGTGCTCAATTTACCGTTTGATTCCCATTCTTTGAATCATTACATTCAGTTGAGGCTGCTAGCAACGATAAAATGTAATCTCAGGTGTTTCCGTATTAATTGGGTGGCATATAACTTAAATTTTAAGGGTATTTTATTTTGATGTGAATCAAAAATATGTACAAGATGTCATGCATTCATCTTGTATCATATGTTTTCTACAAAAACCATTTACCAATTCGCAGCTTAAAATCAACAAAATTTTAATTGATGGCGTTGAGAAACTTACAACATTGCCTTAAGATGCTTCGTACTTTTTCATGGTGTACTTGGTAAGTCTAATATTGACGCACAGGCGAGTGGAGGGGCAAACGTCCGCCGAAGCAAATTAAAAATGCGCCCCTATCGGATGACAATTTAAGTCAACCCTCCTTATACCCACTTCATTGTTTGTCAATATTAGGTCCGCCGCTTCGACCACTTTTGTACAGTCACATCAATCAATTAAAAACTTTAAGATTTATAGCTTAAAACATTTATGTAGTAAATTATTATATTTCTAGTCTCGCCTGGGAGCAAATTACCGTGCGAAGGGAACCACTATCGACACATAAGACTTGGCAATAAATTAATTTACCACAAAGGTTTCATAGTTATTAGGTTCATTTATTTTTATTTAAAAAATTACCCTCTTAATTGAAAACAATGCATCATAATTGAACAAATAAGATCAAGTAATTTAAAATAAATAAACACTCAATAACACGTATATGATCATTAACAATATCATATAGCCACATGCAAATCTTTTGATAAACCCTATTAATTATCTCAATGTGAATTTTAATGTATTTAATTAATAAAACTCCCATTGGTTTTCGAGCTCATTGTGCCCAATGGTCCACATACGCCAAATAACTTGGCCGCGTAAGTTTTAATTAACTAAATACCACATTGCACATAACCAATTAATTAATATATTTAATTAGGGTCTTCCCTAATTTTAGATTTATCATTAAAAACATGTAGCAAATAAACAAATCTAATCCATAATTCTTTGCATGAAGAATTATAGATCAAACAAGATCGTAACCCTAATTACACAAATAAACACATAGCACATCATGTTCTTAATTTAGGGTTACAACTAATTAATTAGTTAAATAAGGGTCGAAATCCTAACCCTAAATTCTATTTGATTTTTATTGGAATGTTTTCTACAAAAACAAACCCTAATAAATAAAAATCGACAACATGTGTATAATTAAATCAAGATTTGATTTTTATTATGCGTTTAAGTAATTCATTAACATGTTAAAATGGCTCATGATGCCACTGTTGGATTTTAATTAGCATGATCATCATCTAATCAAATAAACACATCAAGAGTAGAAGCGGAAGCAAGATCGTTTTAACACGTATAAAGAATTACATAATAGTAAATAGGGAACATACCGTTTACACTTCTCTTCTCTTCTAATCACAAGATCAATAAAGATGGATTAACGTGGAATCCCTTACCGTTTTATTCCACAATCCAAGAATTACTATAGTGAGTAATTACCAAGTTCTTGTACACACGTACTATAACCAATCAAACAATGATGCTAGTGATTAGAAACAAATAATTTTTGCTACACAAAACTTTATGGATCGACCTACACAAATAGATCCGATCGGTTTGTAGTTAAAGAGAAGAACACACAAAGCTTTAGGGTTATAGTAATGCACAAGATCAATAAACAAATAACCCTAGCATGTGTATTTATAGTGTTGAGATTTCTTGGTCACCAAGCCAAGCGATTTAGGGTTAATTAAACCCTTGGCCGATCGGTGCTATCCTTGTTCTCCAAGGATTCTAGATCCTTCCAATCCCAATTTCACTTATAGTCCTTTAACTATTCCCTAATGGTCGTTAGTCAACACCGTTATTTACATAACGTCCGTTATGTCTCATTTCGTGTCCAAATAATTAATACATATAATAAATACATATATTAATTATTTACTTGATCATCATACGTAAAGTGTGCAATCCCTCGGTCCCGTGTTCGAATCTAGACATACACGTTAATATTTTTCCACATTAACTCTAACACTGTCTTCTCCAATTTTTATGTTGTGCCAGTCAGGTGTAGCTGCTAGTACCTAGTAGATTAATGGAGATATGCAGGAAATGTAGTCAATGCAGAAGTGTTGCTTCTTTGGTGAGGTCAGGGTTGCTATAACTTTCATGATGATGCCTTTCCTTTTAGATCCTCACAGTATTTCAAAAAATACTTTGTTTGGACTGTGATGAGCTAGATTGTAAAGGAAATGTAGTCATGGAGTTATGGTGTTTGTGAATAGGGCGAATAGACTGTTTGGGATGTTGTATAACAGTTAGAATCTGATTGTAGTTTAGCATTGTACTTTGATTGTTTACAATCTTGTATCTGCTCATGGAAGTTCATGGAAGTTTGGGCATGTCCATTTCTTCCTTATTTGTGTATAGTTTGGGTATTAATATATTGTTCATCCTTTTTCACCCAAAAAAAAAAAAATACGAATATGCAAAAGCATACATGGCATAACTTAATTTCAGCCTTGCTAATTTGGCTCCATGTTCACTAGAAACTTCTTGCTTAGTTTTGTGTCAACGCCCTATGACCTGCATATGCATTATTAGACATTGAATCCCCGTCCGATACCTTGTATTACTCATCCATTATTTATAGATGCGTGGTTTTGCGACCTTACAACAGGTTTTACCTCTCGAGGGATCTCAAGAGGCTTACAACCCCACCAGGCAGTGTACCTGACCGATGTAGTATAGTGTAGTGGTAAGTACGGGGGATTGATC
Organism: Artemisia tridentata subsp. tridentata; assembly: GCA_021014915.2. Taxonomy (NCBI): domain Eukaryota; kingdom Viridiplantae; phylum Streptophyta; class Magnoliopsida; order Asterales; family Asteraceae; genus Artemisia; species Artemisia tridentata. Next base: position 291,432,996 of record CP139501.1, read on the forward strand.
GTTCTCCACAGGGAATAGTGTTCGTTAGGTATGAAAAATTACTTTAATAGGTCTAAGGGTGAGAGAAGATTCTTTTTATGTTTTTTATATTTTTATGAAAGCAAGTAAAATCTCGGGTTTGAAAGAGTGGGCGGAATTAGTTGCTAGTCAACTAACCCAAATTACTACGAATGCAAATAAAATAAAATAACAAAAATGAAAATGTTGGTGAAAACTTATGTGGAGGGAAATGTGTTTACTTAGATTTCCTTACTCCCTAACTATCTTTTACCGGTTGATTAGTGTGTATTAGTCGCGTGGATGATGGGTGTATTCCTTAATACCATTCGTGGGGTGGCGTACGTACTTCCCCAACTCTACAAGCTCCTACTTCACTCCTATGTCGAGCCGGCTAGGAAGCTCCTAACATGGGATCACTAGAATTCGCTTGTGCATTAAATACAACCATAAAAACCTTTAGTACGCATTGGTTCATGTTTCTTAAGACGTTCAAGCAAGTTACCGAATAGGAAGTTAGCCAGTTTTCTTAAGCCTAACATAGATGAACAATCATCCAATACAACTAACAACACACTAATAACCAATAATCAATAGCTAGGTTTCATTAGATCTAAGCAAAAACAAGATAAATCTAGCCTAACATGTTAAACAAAAGACAAGAATAAGATAGAATCAAACAACACATAAACATATTGAATGATTAATTGATAACTTATCTTCAATGTAACATGGAAGATCTCAAGGCAAAAAGCCTTGAAAGAGCTGCCAAATTCTTCCTAGGGTTTTCACACACAAAGTTCCCCAATAAGTTCCACACTAATGACAAAGAATTGCAAAACTATATATAGATTTTTGGATCTGACGGCGTCACGTTATGGAGTGTGACGCCGTCACCTCGCCGCTTTTAGGGTTCCCGGATGACCTTCTTGACGCCGTCCCTCTTTAGCTCTCAAAAATCCGTTCTGGCTTATCAAGGCTTGACGCCCTCAGACTATGAACGTGACGCCGTCCCTCTTTGAATTATAACGTGACGACCTTGATCAGATTAAAGCGTGACGCCGTCAGAATTTCCATGCAATTTCTCTGGCTTATCATGAGTAAATTTCACATCCACCACTTTTGCCAAGCCATGACGCCGTCCAGGGTAAATCCTGACGCCGTCAAAGGTAACTTCCAGCAAGATTTTGAGACTTTGTCGTTTTCTTCACTTTTATGCTCTAAAAACGTCCAAAATGCTTCCTTTTCCAGATTTCTTCTCAAAAGTACCTAAAATGACAAAAGGAACGATTTAGGGCAATATTTGATCAAATAAATACGATTTAGGGCTTAAATGACCCCTTAAAAGCGGTACACTTTTCGCTTCATCAAATACCCTTACACTTGAGATTTGCTTGTCCTCAAGCAAATGCGCTTTTATTCTAATCAAAATACAAGTTAGGGGGTCATTTAATGCTAACATAAAAGTAATTACAACAAATATTCGTTCCACTTTAATCATAATAAGCACGGAGATTATAAACTAGCACCTCACAAGTAGTGTTTAGATACTCACATCTCTCAAGTGTCATCAAAATAAATCTCATAAATGAAAACGGATAATATCTCTCACTACCTGTCATAGCAAATAGATTACCTTAGGCTTGGGAAAGGATCAAAAACCTCCTCCACTCGGCGTAAGCACCTAAGATAAACTATCAAAGAGGGCTTTTAAATGGGTTATAATGTTAGGTGTAGGGAAAAGGAAAACACGGTTTTGTTGGATAAAGGATATTTTACTGGTGGCGAGTTAAAGATCTTGATCAATTACATGTACTATACAATGTTGCTAAGCCAAGACTCGACTCAATCTTAAGCTAATGAAAGAAAATAACAAAAACATAAAATAAACATAAAATAAAACGGGATGGTAGTCCGTATGTTTTTTCTACTTTTCTTTTTCTCATTTTTTTTTGTATTTTTCTTGATTTTTTCGATTTTTTTTTTTTTTTTTTTTTTTTTTGCATACACTTTTGCCCTACCATCCAAAATAATACATCATAGGGGCATTGCATTCCCCTTACACTTGAACTTTTACATAACTTTACAAATAACTATTCTAATGACTCGAATTAAGATAATTGAAAAACTTGGAGTACTTTTAAAATATTTAGCACATATGGGGGTAATAAATGATGATCTTCCCCATTACTCCATTACACTAGTACTTTACCCATGAGTCCCAATCGTCCCAAAACAATGTGTACAAGGATATGACTCGATTTAGCAACCATGTAATCAATTAGATAATTAACTTGGGTTTAAACAAATGTTGTAACAATAATGCACTAAAAATGAGTGCATACAAGGTAGGCTAAGGCGATTTGGGTGTACATTTTAGTGGGGTGTAACAAATTCTTCCTTTAAGTAAAATGCTTAAAGGTCGAAACGAAAAGATAGGCTCTGAGGGGTGTACTAGGGGTATCGTGTACTAAAAATGAGTACAACGCAAAGGGTGTGGGAGAATTACTTGACCAATGTAGCCAATGTAATTATAACAAAAACACAGGTGTAAAACAATGGGTGAATCCTAATGCCTCTTATCATGTAGTAAATCTAACTACACGAATGTAGTCTCACTTGTGGCCTCGGAATGGTCCTAACGCAAGTTCTAGAATCTAAGTGCTACCGGTACACACATCATAGCATAAATGCTTTTCCTACCAATTCTAGGGGCGAACCTCACATATTTGGGGGTGGAAAATTTTTTAGTGGTACGGTTTTTGTGCTAGCCATATAACTCCTATCCGTGAGACGCTCATTAAGATCAAAGTTTCACTCCTATATGTTGTAAAAAATTTTAAATTTGGCACTAAAATTACCCTAACAGGTATTTATCTCAGTTTTATTACACATCTACCATCAAACAAACAAAAATCAAGCGCACTTGTATTTCTCAAAAAAATCGTATTTTTACCCCCCCCCCCCCCCCTTACACTTAAGATGAACATTGTCCCCAATGTTCAAATAACAAGATGTAAAAGTATAAAGTAAAAGAATGAAATCAAATACTCCCCTGATTCGTCCGGTGGATAATGAAGTAACACGGTTAGATCTTCTTCCAAAGAGAATGTTGAGGCTCCATGACTAATGCATCGCCATAAGCTTGATCCAAAAACATTTCCTTGTCCAAAATAACCTGTTAAACCTGAGAAAACAAAACACGAAAACCTGCATAACATCGGCGGGATAAATCTATATATAAGGTTATAATGCTTGTGGAATGATAATTTTGCAGATTCCTGGAGATTATAAGTTATAGATTTAATAAAAACTTTTTATGAAAACAAAACTTTCAAAAATTTTCAGAAAATTAAACCTGACGCCGTCAGGTTGTAACTCCTGACGCCGTAAGAAATGATCTGACAGAATTCTCATGTTACGTTTCCGGAAAAATTTTGGAAAAACCTATACCTTACTTCCTGGAATTCCTGCAAAACTTCATTATGACTCGATACAAGCATTTGACTCAAACAAATACTAATATGTATGTTAATTTATTATTATTATGATTCATGTTCATTTGTGTTCTAATAAACCGATTTAGATTTCCCTTACACTTAACTTTTGCAAAATACCTTTATATGTAGTTAAGACGAAGTTAAAAACAAAATAAAGCATTTTCACAAATTAGTTTTGAACATGAACCAATAAGAATAAAAATTAAACACACATACGGAAGCAAATAAAAACAAACAAACAAACAAGTAAATAAACACACAAAGCAAATAAAACAAATAACGCTTGGGTTGCCTCCCAAGAAGCGCTTGTTTTTGTTCGAGTCATGAGCCTGACTCTACCCTTATTTAATGGATAAAGGAGAGGTTTTCCCTACACTTAGGATTAAGTGCGGGTGATAGTAGCGATACACACCAGCTCGGTAGGAGTATGCCACGTGAGGAAAGAGTGGTGGATGAATTATATGCTCAAAGGGGTGTGCTCCTTTCATCATAACCTTGCCTAGTTCACTTTGGTCAATGGGTGATTTTGAGTTTCCTCCTAAAAAGGGATCATTTTCTAACAACTTCGAGAGACTCCTAATTGGGAATCCATCTTGACCCAATAGACCCGGTTTAAACCCATAATGTTTCTTGTAATCAATAATGAATGGGTGATGTAGACATGTAAGGTCATTTTTCACTCCTATATTGTCTTCCTCACTACAAGGCTTAATGTCCACTACCTTAAACTTAAGACTACCCGGACTATATGTTTTGATGGGTGGATCGGGACCTAATTCAATTCCTAAATTTTCATCCAAGGATGGAAGATTAGGTAACGGTTTTGGTTGAGGCTCCGGTTCATCAAAACTAGGAACTTCCATAGAACTAAAAGAAAGGTTGTGATCACTAAAAGCATTCAAACCTATTTCTTCTAGTTGTGTTTGGTCCAAGGGCTCTACCTCTATTGGGGTTCCTATAGTCTCCTCAACTTCTTCCGGGTAAGTCACGGGCGGTGTGTGTGCCTCAAATGATGGTAGGACTTGTGGGGTACTTGGTGGGCTTATGTTACTTATATCCTCATCATGTGTTTTAGTAGAATCTAACCCTAACATTTTCCCTAGTATCTCAAGTGCTTCTCTAGGCATCTCAACTTCTATATCCGAATCATAAGGATCATCCTCAATATTCTGACTGCTATATTCAAATTGCCCAAAAGATTCATCATGTGTTTCTTGAGATTCATCGTCATCGATCATAAAACCTAGGTCTTTTTGATCAATGTGATCATGCTCGGCTAAATCCTCCATCACATCAAGGTCACCTATGTGTTCATCCTGTATTATGGTAGTGCCTAACCATGACATGCACTTAGGTACCTCAACTCGACCCACCTCATTCCTAAACAAACCTTCCGATTGATTTATCCAAATACCAAATAGGTCTAAGCTTGCATTTTTTGGGTCACATGTTCCACTTCTTTTTTGGGCGAGAATCTCAAAGATTTCCCATGCCTCTTCATCACCATAATCCCACATTTTCCCATCTTCCATATTTTCAATCTCCTGCTGGGTTTGGCGGTCGATACGAGTGTAAAAGATTTGAAGTGGAAACAATAAGTCAAGACCATGATGAAAGACCTTTTTTAATAAGTATTTGAAACGAGTCCATGTATCGGAAAAAGATTCACCATTATGTCGACGGAACATAAAGATGTCATTTTGGAGTGGAAGGGGTAGATTATGTAGTGGATTCACGTTCTCCATAATGGTGAACAGAAGAGTCAATGGAAATTTCTTTTACGAACAAAGACACAAAGAAAAAGATAGTCTAAAGAAAATCCTAGAAAAAGAAAATAAAAATCTCACTAGAAAGGAATCTAGTGAGTAGACCTAATAAAATAAAAATTCAACCTAAACAATAACTATTCCCCGGCAGCGGCGCCAAAAACTTGATGCGTGGTTTTGCGACCTTACAACAGGTTTTACCTCTCGAGGGATCTCAAGAGGCTTACAACCCCACCAGGCAGTGTACCTGACCGATGTAGTATAGTGTAGTGGTAAGTACGGGGGATTGATCGTTCTCCACAGGGAATAGTGTTCGTTAGGTATGAAAAATTACTTTAATAGGTCTAAGGGTGAGAGAAGATTCTTTTTATGTTTTTTATATTTTTATGAAAGCAAGTAAAATCTCGGGTTTGAAAGAGTGGGCGGAATTAGTTGCTAGTCAACTAACCCAAATTACTACGAATGCAAATAAAATAAAATAACAAAATGAAAATGTTGGTGAAAACTTATGTGGAGGGAAATGTGTTTACTTAGATTTCCTTACTCCCTAACTATCTTTTACCGGTTGATTAGTGTGTATTAGTCGCGTGGATGACGGGTGTATTCCTTAATACCATTCGTGGGGTGGCGTACGTACTTCCCCAACTCTACAAGCTCCTACTTTACTCCTATGTCGAGCCGGCTAGGAAGCTCCTAACATGGGATCACTAGAATTCGCTTGTGCATTAAATACAACCATAAAAACCTTTAGTACGCATTGGTTCATGTTTCTTAAGACGTTCAAGCAAGTTACCGAATAGGAAGTTAGCCAGTTTTCTTAAGCCTAACATAGATGAACAATCATCCAATACAACTAACAACACACTAATAACCAATAATCAATAGCTAGGTTTCATTAGATCTAAGCAAACACAAGATAAATCTAGCCTAACATGTTAAACAAAAGACAAGAATAAGATAGAATCAAACAACACATAGACATATTGAATGATTAATTGATAACTTATCTTCAATGTAACATGGAAGATCTCAAGGCAAAAAGCCTTGAAAGAGCTGCCAAATTCGTCCTAGGGTTTTCACACACAAAGTTCCCCAATAAGTTCCACACTAATGACAAAGAATTGCAAAACTATATATAGATTTTTGGATCTGACGGCGTCACGTTATGGAGTGTGACGCCGTCACCTCGCCGCTTTTAGGGTTCCCGGATGACCTTCTTGACGCCGTCCCTCTTTAGCTCTCAAAAATCCGTTCTGGCTTATCAAGGCTTGACGCCCTCAGACTATGAACGTGACGCCGTCCCTCTTTGAATTATAACGTGACGACCTTGATCAGATTAAAGCGTGACGCCGTCAGAATTTCCATGCAATTTCTCTGGCTTATCATGAGTAAATTTCACATCCACCACTTTTGCCAAGCCATGACGCCGTCCAGGGTAAATCCTGACGCCGTCAAAGGTAACTTCCAGCAAGATTTTGAGACTTTGTCGTTTTCTTCACTTTTATGCTCCAAAAACGTCCAAAATGCTTCCTTTTTCAGATTTCTTCTCAAAAGTACCTAAAATGACAAAAGAAACGATTTAGGGCAATATTTGATCAAATAAATACGATTTAGGGCTTAAATGACCCCTTAAAAGCGGTACATTTTTTGCTCATCCATTATTTATAGTTACGGCAAGATCATATAACCCTAAATCCTCATGGACCCGAAGCCCACAGACGAGCTTGGGCCAACTAATCTAACCTCTAATACTCCCAGCGGCGAAATCGCAAAAGCTCAAGACGGGAGGATAATACTCTAAATATATTGCCAAAGCATATTTTGTTGATAAAACGTCTTGTAGCAATTGGAAGCAAAGACAAATCTTCGAATCTTCACAATGCATTGAACACGTTGGCATGTTGAGAAACTTGAGTTGCTATTTATGTTGATGAAAGTAATTGCAAAACGTTGGTTTAGGCTAAATAGCTTTGATACACGTTTTTTAAAAAATTGAAATTAACTTGATGCTTCACGATAGATTTGGGTAGTTGATGTGCATAAGAGATAAAAAAAACAATAAAATAAAGAAAGATGAGAGATGAGAGAAGGTAGCCATGGATTAGTTTGTAGAGGCGTTGGCTCCAAGCCGACTAGGCCAAAGGATCGTAAAACTCTAAATCCTGATGGACCCGAAGCTCATAGACGGGCTTGGGCCAACTAATCCATCCTCTAATAAGCATAAAGACCAAGTGAAAACACGTCACATGTATTTGTAAATAGATAACGATTCAAACTATGGAGCAGTGTTGCAAAAAAAGGTCTACAAGGCCGATTAATCGCCGATTAGGTGCTACAAGGCCACCGACCTTGCCGATTTATGTAACTGGGTCAAACAAATAGGTCAACCGTGGTCAACGGCTATCAACGGTGGTCAATGGTGGTTAAACTTGCCGGAAACCTATAAATCTTGCCGGAGGTACCCAAAACTCACTGTAAACTTATTTTGATCACTGATAGTAACTGGTTAAGTCTATTACAAGTTGTTTTTTTAGAAAATACCTTGCCGATAATACCTAAAACTCACCGGAAATACACAAAACTTGTCCGAAATAACTAAAATTTGTCAGTAATGCCAATCTGATTAATCATCGATTAATCCCGCCTAGACCGATTACAAGCTACAAGGTGGTCGACCGCCCGACTACCGATTCGCGATTTTTGCAACCTTGCTATGGAGTAATACAAATAACGTCTTGTGATTAGAGCATTAGGTATGATAACGCCCCGACCGACGTTATGTTGATGTGGAGGCCGCGTTGGCGGCGTTACCATACCAGAGGAGAAGAGAAATCAACGGCGTTGGGTTGGGTGTTAACCCACCAACGGCCGTTGAAGCAAATTTTTTTCTTTTTTTTTCGATTTAAATAGGTGTGTGTGTGTGTATTTTGTGTGAACTGTGTGTATTTTATTTTATTACTATTTTTTTGTGTGTGTGTGAGCGCTTTTTTTTAATTTTTATTTATTTCTTTTTTTTTTTAATCAAATGTTATGTGGGCTGAAAAAATACTGTCAATGTCTATAAGTTTAGTAAGTTTAATAAGTTTAGTTACTTTTTTATTTTTTTATTTTTATTTTTATACTCCCTCCGTCTCAAAATTATAGTCCCCGTTTGACTTTTTCGGTCTTTCTTTTATAACTTTGACTTTAAGTTTTTTTATTTGTGTTATATAATACTTGATGCAAAATATATAAGTGCATTGGGTTTTAAATGAATTTTTCCTTGGTATAATTTTCATCAACTATTGTTTAACACAAACAAAAATATTTAAGGTCAAAGTTGAAAAAGAAAAAGCGAAAAAGTCAAACGGAGACTATAATTTTGGGACGGATGGAGTAATTTTAAGTTTGTAACTTTTTTGTAAATGTAATTTGTATTTTTATTTAATGAAGAGTAAATTGCATAAATCGTCCTTAAAGTTTGGCGAACCATGTTTCGTCCCAAACATTTTGAAACTGCAAAGACCGTCCCTGTGGCAAACATTTGCGGCATGTATCGTCCTTGGGGGGAGAAAATTCGCCAAACTTTAGGGATGAAACACGCAAATTCGTCAAACTTTAGGGACGATATATGCCCCAAAGGTTTGTCACAGGGACGGTCTTTGTAGGTTAGAAAGGTTTGGGATGAAACATGCAAATTCGCCAAACTTTAGGGACGATTTATGCAATTTACTCTGTAATTAATGAAAAATTAGTTTGTGTAAAAAATTGAAAAATAAAATAAATTGGCGGGTTCCAAAAAGGTGGTGCTGTTATAGATATTATTAGGGCCCGTTTGGTTGCCTGGATTTCATGTGGGGCCATAGACTCAGAGCTTCTCCAACGGGTGGTTTTTGTTGGTTCAAACCACCCCAAAAACCACCCCAACCATTGGAGGCCTCGTTTGAACCAAGTGAGGTTTGGAAAATCAAACCAGCAAAAACCACCCAATTGGCCCCACCATCACATTTATATATTTTGTGTAATTGATGTTTAATTGTTGTGTTTGTTCAGATAATTCAAAAGAACTGGAAACATGAAGGCTTAGAATCTTCATCAAGATCAAACCCTAGATCAATCCCCAATTTCTGATACAGGTATAATTTTATGTTTCCGGTTTCGGATATTAGTTTCGGTAAATCTTGAATGTAATTAGAATACAGGTTTATTAAATGAAATTAATTGAGAAGGATTAAATGTATAATGTTTTTGGTTTCATATTTTAGTGATGAAATGGTAGGAATCGGTAGTTGGCTTTTGGATTGATGGTAGTATAACTAAAAGCAGAGAACCACCATTGATACAATTCCCATTGATACAATTGATACAAAGCAGAGAACCACCATTGATACAATTCCCAGTACATAACTATGTTAGAACCATCATTAACACTGCCTCCTTTAAAGTGAATTGCAAGTCTAAATTGCAAGTCTAAATAGTACCATGAAGATGTGAGTTGTTACAACTAGTAGCATTACCTTTATTACAAGAAGTCGTAGAAAAAAGAAGAAAAAAAAAGAAAACGTTACAAGAAGTCCTATTCATCCAAATCAACGTCATCCAACCCGTGTTTCGCCATTATTTTGTCACATACTTTCTTGTGAATCGCTAGTCTCTTCGCGTCCATATGCGAGCGATCCGCAAAAAGTATGTTCATATCTTGATTATATATAAACTCATCCATTTTTTGCTGATGTTGTTTTAACATTGTTGCTTTCAAACGAAACATCTCCTCGAGAGATTCGTCGGTCTCATTTGATTTTTCTTTTCTCTTTGCAGCCTTTGCCAACGCCTTAGCTTTCTTGGTACCAACAGGACGAGTCGGTTCCTGGTAATGTTCATGGTCGTCTTCTAGGTTGACTCCATACTCTTCAACAGTTATTGGATTGCTATCAGAATTGAGGTCGAAAGGTGTTGTGTGGCCATCTGAAGCTGATGTACTGTACTCCCCGGAAATAGACGTCTTTGTCCTCTTTGTATGTAATGGTGCGGGCATATTCCATTTTGGTTGGCACCTAACCACCTCCCATACATGCTCATAAGGAAATTTAGCTTTCTCAGATTGAAAATAATTTGTCTTGGCTGCATTACGGATTTGATCATCAGACCAACCACTATGATATTGGACTTTGAGGTTGTTATACAACTCTGCAAAACGGTGCACTGGCTTCGCCATCTGATGCCAGTGTGATTTTATAACATTTTGTTCCCTTGGAACCAACGCTTCTTTAAGCCAGTATGCATGGATGCGTGCCCAAAAATCATCAACCTTCTGATTATTACCCGTGATCGAATCCACAGAAATGTGAACATGAGCACGAGCTAGTAGTACCTCATCATGAGCGTCCCAACGAACAACTTTAATAGCTTTGGAAGATGCCACTTTCTTCCCTTTCTTCTTTTTATCAAGTGTGGGGGTTGGGTTGTCATCCAAACGAGATGATTGAGTTGAACCAAATATTTGGTGTTGAAAAGGAGATGTTGGTTCATCGCCAGATTGATGGATACCAGATGGTGGAGTAGATGTGAATGTGGATTGAGTCGAACCAGATTGATGGGTACCAGATGATGGAGTTGGATAAGCATGGGGATATGCGGGTTGTGAAAAACCTGGAAAAAAATATGGAGTTGGATAAGCATGGGGATATGCAGGTTGTTGATATGGAGGTTGTTGAAATGCAGGGTTTGAAACTTGATTGAATTGTTGAAAACCAACGTTTGTGGCTTGATTTAGGAGATGATTCATGGTATTATTTTGGTTTTCATCGAATGAAGTGTTTAACAAATGCTGAAATGGGATTTCATCATCCATTTTTAGTGTGAAGAAATGAGTGAATGAAAGGCTAGCTTTCACTTTGCTCACTAGAAACCAACGTTTGCAGAGAATCTTATCAAAAATACTTGCTCTCACTAGAAACCAACGTTTGCAGAGAATCTTATCAAAAATACTTGCTCTCACTAGAAACCAACGTTTGCAGAGAATCTTATAGAGAGCACTTTATAGAGACCACTTTGCAGAGAATCTTGCCCATCTGTATTCTATTTACATCACAACCTTTTATCTTCAATTTCCACCATATATACATCCATTTATCTTCAATTTACATCACAACCTTTTATCCTCAATCTTGCCCATTTGTATTCAAAATGAGTTTGAGTGATGAAGAAATGTCAGAGGTTCCCATAAATTCTGATGCTCACTTCATGAGCTTGTGGAATAATCAACTCGAGTTATTGATGGATGATGAATATGAAAATATGTATGAAGAAATCAAGAGGAGGCGTGCTGAAGAATCAGAGTCAAGTTCTAGACGACCTAACAAAGGGAAACGCAAAGAAATAAACAGAGGTCGTGCAGAAGGAAACACACGTATGTGGAATGATTACTTTTCTCCCCAACCGGTTTACCCTGAAAGCTACTTTAGAAGAAGGTTTCGGATGAGCAAAAATCTGTTTATCAGAATTGTAGATGCCATGTCAAATCATTCTCCATACTTTACACAAAGATATGATGCAGCACACCGACCGGGTTTATCCCCTCTTCAAAAATGCACATGTGCCATACGCATGTTGGCATATGGCTTAGCTGGTGATCAATGCGATGAATATGTACGCATTGGTGAAAGTACTGCCATGGAATGTCTTCAAAAGTTTTGTAGGTATGTCATTGAAATCTATTCTGATGTTTATCTAAGGAGGCCAAATGAACAAGATATCCAACGACTAGTAGATAAACATTCTACAAAGCATTGTTTGCCTGGAATGTTAGGAAGCATTGATTGCATGCATTGGTACTGGAAAAATTGTCCAGTTGCATGGAAAGGTCAATACACAAGAGGTGACCATAGCGGTCCTACAATCATGCTCGAGGCAGTTGCGTCTTACGACTTGTGGATTTGGCATGCCTATTTTGGTGTTGCTGGATCAAACAATGACGTGAACGTTATAAATCAATCTCCAGTATTCAACGAAGTCTTAGACGGTACGGCTCCGCCATGCAATTATACGGTGAATGGAAATGAATACACTACAGGATACTATCTAGCAGATGGAATATATCCTGAATGGTCTACACTTGTAGAAAGTTTCACATATCCACAAACCCAGAAGATGCTTGATTTCAAGGCATGCCATGAGTCTGCAAGAAAAGATGTGGAGAGAGCATTCGGTGTTCTCCAAGCTCGATGGCACATCATAAAAGGTCCTGTAAGAATTTGGAGCATGAAATTTATAAAAGATATAATGTATGCATGCATTATACTACACAATATGATTGTGGAGGATGAAGGAGCCGCCATAACAGATTGGTCGAATGATGAAGATGAACCACCTGAACCGCCATTTCATGGACCGACATCTGATTTCCAAGCGTACATGGAACGCTTCAGGGATTTACGTAACACTGAAGCTCATCATGCACTTCGAAATGATTTAATGGAACATTTGTGGACGGTTAAGAATAATAATAATTCATAGGTTTTATTGTTAGAGTAATTGTCATTTTAAATTATGTAATTTGTTTTGTTTATCTATTTGTTATATTTTAGTTAATCTATTTTTTACTAAATTTTTATTATATTGCTATTTATTTAAATAAAAATTATAAAAATTAAATATTTTATAGTATTGTGAAATTCTTATTTAAAATAAATGTAAAAGTAAGTGATGATGTGAAAATGTAAAGATGGTTTGAGAAGGTGTATTGTTGGAGTAAAAAATGTGGTTTTTAAGAAAGCTGATGTGGCAGTGATGTTGCTGGTTTGAACCAGAAACTGTTGGAGAAGCTCTCATGGTAAAATTTATGTGTTTGATTTGTTTTTGTGGGCCCCAATATTAGGAGTGAGCCCCATATATTTTCTTTGTGATAAACCTGACGCTTTTGCCTACTTTGTGATATCTTTTTATTTAAGGTGGGTCCAACTTTAATATCAACCACTCATCCATTATTTTATTTTACATTTTACCATAATAACACTTTTAAATTTATAAATTATATTTATTTATAATATATATAATATATTATTTTATTATATTTTTCTCTTTCCTCATTTAATTTAAACTCCAAATCCAAATCTTTAACTTTATATTCAAATCCTAATCCTAATCATAAACCCACCTACAAACCAAACGGGCCCTTAGTGAAGTGTTGTTTTGACCGAAGTCAAGGACTTGACAAGTGGTCGGGGCACTTTTTGGTGTTAACCATATTATATTCGCTTAACGTGGGTAAAGTAAATAATACAAAATCATTATTTTAAAATAAAATACACAGAAAACAGAAATAATACAGTACATTCCACTCTCTTTTATATCGATTTACTAGCGTTTATATGTTAATCGTTAGCCATCTGGACAATTAATTTTACTGTGTTCTTACTAACTGAATAACCAGAAAATGGTATAAGGGTTCTTAAGTCGGTATCACAAGCAATAAGTATCAGATCATCGTCTTCATCCCTGTATTTTAGATGAAGTCTGGAATTTCTTAACTTAAATCTTCGAGCAACTTGGTTTTTCAGTTCCAACAGTCCTGATGAAAGAGGAACTTGAAATTTTATCATATCATTTTCATATGTTGCCTTCACTGTCAACATCCTTATATCGGCTGAGACTTTGGCCATGTTTTTCTTTGGGGATACAGGAAACATATCAAAACGTACTTGTGGAGGATTGGTATTTGCAGTCTCTATGGAGGCATCTGGTTCATTGAATATCTGTGATAAATGAAGTGGCTCAAGAATTTTCTCTTTAGGTGGAATAATTGATGGTTTTGAGATTATTGAGGAACCATGGGCTTCGATTGACGTCTTTAATTTAGAGTCAAAAGCATTATGCTTGCCACAAATCCACCACTTAGCTGAAAACCCATGACGATTACTTGAACAACTCCACCGCTTTATCCTTACCAGCAGCAGCACGGCAGCATATATGCTCAAATGAGCATGTTTCTTGTGGCGATGTGGCAATGGCCAACTGATTATATTTAGCTTACGGCAAACACGCTTCAATGTAGACCGACTAACTATAAATAGCAAAAATCAAATGAGTGTAAATAACAAATTAAAAATCAAAATGAGAATTAAATATGCATATGGCCAATAAAAAGCGTAAGGTAAGCAACTCAAGTATACGCTGTTTAATGCGTATATCCACACACTAATAGAGCTGCAAACATGCTAAATTATTTTCTGAATCTTTATACTCCAAAAATAGGAGAACCTTTCCAGAATTCCATGCTAAAGCGTGGCCTAATATCTTAAATCTCTACACATTTTAGATGTCAAGAATTTTGGTAGTTCTCATAGTTTCTAATCTCCAGACTATACCTTCCCATATGTGGTGGCTTTGGGATGGGGTTCATATCTAGACATCATGCCCCTTGTCTGCGGTTTACATAAATAAGTAACTAACCTTCCACCTCGATGGTTGTGGGACTGATAAGGTAGGGACCCCGAAAGGGTTGTCTATGTTGGTTGTTGTTGGCCCAGAACAGGGTGAAGATAATCAATGACCTAACTACGTACCAATGAATGGTTACCGGATATCACTTGGAATCGTGTTATCACTTTCCAAAGTAAACTATTCGACCCTATTGCCTGGGTATCACGAATATCTACTTGGGATAAGACCAAGTGTTTGTTATTGAATTAGGCACAAATCAATAACCCTTTTGCTTTCAAGTGTTTATGTTCTCTGTATGTATCCTTCATGCTTGATTGATTTCCTATATATAGGAAAGTACTCACAGCTAGTCAAATGGAATTATGAGGATTAATCGGCCCATTAATCGCCTCATAATTATCCCCATTATAGCTAATAGTGGTTACATGACCAATTAAACGTGGTCATAATGGCATCTTTAACTGCCACTTGAATAGGTCAAAGCAGTTACATGCTTATACAAGTACTAACTCAGCAGTACTAACCTCAGTGACCTGATGGGTAGTCAGGGACCTGATGAGTAACTCAGTGGCCTGATGGGTAGTCAGGGTCCTGATAAGTTACTCCTAACCACTATAAGAGTCAGGGTAGTCAGGGACCTGATGGGTGTACACTCCGTACCTCCTGACCCATTACCAGGTGTGAACTGATCCCTCAAGTGCACTAAATTTTCCAACAATCCTCCCTAAATTTAGTTCACTTCCTTTGCATAAAAATAAAACATTGAACAAAACAAGTGCATAAACGAAAATATCTTGAGGATTGAATTTCCATCTTAGTACATTACACGTTCAAATATTCGAGAATTAGGGTGTTCTAAGAATTGAACCCTTCAACCCATTTGAATACCTGAAGATAAAATACACACAAGTTTTCAAACACTTAAACGCTCCTGACACTTTACAAGCCATGTGTCCATATCCAATTCATAAATGTTGTAAGAGCCAAAATTCCAAAGCTCCCTGAAGCGGCAAAACTTCAACATTCACATAGGTGGTTCCTCTTTATTCATGCTCCTGCCAAGCACTTTTTCAAAGAAATTAACCATTAAGAAGTAAGTACTTCATCCTCCTTTCCAGCAGGTTCCGAGCACAACCTTGGGATGATTGTAAAACATGTGCTCCAGTCCACTGAGTGTTCAGCTTTCCACATTGAACTCAGCTCCCAAGTTTCCTCAGGAGGGAGTTGGGTGTCTTAGCATTCAGTGACTAAGTTGGACTTTAAACCCATCCCTTTAACAGACTTTATAACCAAGTCTCTAGCCAATCCCTTCGTCAAGTGATCAGCTAAGTTTTGTTGAGATCTAACAAACTCTATAGATACCACCCCATTCATGATAAGCTCACGAATCATGCTATGCCTGACACCTAAGTGTCTAGACTTCCCATTGTACATCTGGCTATAAGCCTTTGCCAATGTAGCTGCACTATCACAACGGATAGAAATAGATGCTATAGGTTTAGGTCATAATGGAATCTCAAGAAGCAAGTTTTTCAACCATTTAGCCTCTTTACCAGCAGCTGCTAAAGCCACAAATTCAGATGCCATTGTTGAACTGGTGATGCAAGTTTGCTTCTTGGATGCCTAAGAAATTGCACCTCCACCAAGTAGGAATACCCAGCCACTGGTAGACGAATTGTCTTCAGTGTTACTGATCCAACTTGCATTAGTGTACCCTTCTAATACTGAAGGATAACCAGTATATGAGAGACTATAACCTATAGTTTTCTTCAAATACTTCAATACCCTTTGAATTGCTTGCCAGTGCTGAGCACTAGGATTACTAGTATACCTGCTCAGTTTTCCCACTGCAAATGCAATATCAGGCCTGGTACTAGTCATGGCATACATCTGGCAGTCAATCACCCTAGAATACTCAAGTTGAGATAAAGCCTTGCCAGTATTAGGCATCAGCTTCTCAGTTGTATCCATAGGTGTACTCACTGGAGTACAATCAGAGTGGTTGAATTTCCTCGGTACCTTCTCAATATAATGAGACTGAGTGATAGAAATTCCCTTACTCTCATGTTTGATCCTTATACCAAGGATAACATCAGCTTCCCCCATATCCTTCATGGATAACCTTGATGACAAAAATTCCTTTGTCATGACAACCTGATTTTGGTCAGTGCCAAAGATCAGCATGTCATCAACATATAGACAAATGATGACTCCTTTACCAGATTCATCAAATTTGCTATACACACATTTGTCAGAATGGTTAAGTAGATAACCACTAGACAAAACCACTTCATCAAATTTTTGATGCCATTGCTTAGGTGCCTGCTTCAGTCTATATAGGGACTTAATCAGTTTACACACCTTGTTTTCATTGCCAGGCATGATGAAGCCCTGAGGTTGGTTCATATAAACCTCCTCATCCAATTCACCATTCAAGAAAGCTGTCTTCACATCCATCTAATGAATAATCAGATTGTGAATTGATGCCAAAGCAATCAGCAATCTTATGGTACTGATACGAGCCACAGGGGCATAAGTATCAAAGTAGTATATCCCTGACTTTTGTTTAAAGCCCTGAACGACTAGTCTAGCCTTGAACTTTTCAATAGTTCCATCTACCTTCATTTTCCTTTTGAAAATCCATTTGCAACCCAAAGGTTTGCAACCAGGTGGTAGATCAGCCAACACCCAAGTGTTGTTGCCCATGATGGAGTCCATCTCATCATTTATTGCTTCTTTCCAGAAAGCAACATCCTGGGACTTCATTGCTTCATGAAATGTTTTGGGGTCATCCTCAAACATTAAAGCAATAGGAGTGTTGGTCAGAGACCTCATCCCTTGTTCCCTAAACTCAGGTCCAAATGACTTTGAAGTCCTAATCCTTTTGCTCTTTCTGAGCTCAGGTTCAGGTTGTTGAACCACAACCTCATCAGGGACCTCTGATACACCAATGTCATCAGTTCCATTAGGAATCCTCTGACTTGGTCTAGGGACTGATGAGAATCTATTCTCATCAAAGATTGCATCCCTTGATTCAATTATTGAGTTAATTGAAACATATTCATTAGGTTCAATAACATAGAACCTATATGCCTTGGAATGCTCAGCATATCCAACAAAAATGCATTCAATGCCTCTTTCACCCAAAGTTTTCAGCTTTGGATCAGGGATTCTTACTACTGCCCTACAACCCCAGACCCTGAGATAGTTCATGTTGGGTTTCTTTTTAGTCCAGAGTTTATAAGGGGTAACCTTGTTCCTTTTGTTGGGAACCCTATTTAATAAATAGCAAGCTGTTAACATAGCTTCACCCCAGAACCCTTGACTCAGCCCTGAATAGGACAACATGGAATTAACCATCTGCTTCAGTACCCTGTTTTTCCTTTCAGAGATACCATTTTGCTGAGGAGTATAGGGAGCAGTCGTTTCATGGATTATACCAACAGACTGAAAATACTGAGTATCCATGTACTCAACTCCCCTATCAGTCCTTAATCTTTTGATCAGGGACCCAAGTTGTAATTCAACATCAGTTTTAAATACTTTGAATTTATCTAATGCTTCATCCTTAGTATGTAACAAAAAGACATAACAAAACCTAGAAGCATCATCAATAAATGTCACAAAGTACTTCTTATTTCCTAAAGAGGAAGTGGCATGCAAATCACACAAGTTACTATGTATTAGCTCCAAGAGCTCAGTCTCACGTTTTACACCCTGAAAAGGTTTCTTAGTTATTTTGGTCAACATGCAAGTCTTACACTTTTTAGTGTCCATGTCAAATGCTGGGATTAACCCATCCTTAGACATATCTTGCATCCTTTTATAGTGTACATGGCCAAGTCTAGCATGCCAGAGGGTAGAGTCGTTCATTTTAGAGGTTGACATAAAGGCTGAATTAACAATATATCAGTGACAATATTAAGCCTGAACATTTGATTACACAAATAGCTAAAACCAATAAACACACCATGTTTAGACAAAATAAACTTATCAGATTCAATAACATGATTATTTAAAACACTACTTGAAACCAAGTTCTTCCTTATATCAGGAACATGAATAACATTAAACAAAGTTACAATATTTCCAGAACTAAAACTAAGATCTACACAACCACGACCATGCACCAGGGCTGTTGACTCATTTCCCATGTGAAGAATAGAACCATCATTCAGTGACTCGTAAGTCTTGAACCAGCGTCTATCTTTGCACACATGAACAGTTGCTCCAGAGTCAACCCACCACGCAACATCATCATTCTGCACATAGTTAGATTCAGATACATATGTAACATAATAAACCTGAAAAGATTTATTAAATATATTCTGACCTTTCAGTGAGTTGGTAGAACCACCACTCACTGATCCACTAGTGCCTCAACTATTGGCTTTACCACCAACCTTAACAACTTTGCAAACCCTTTTAATGTGACTAGTTTTGCCACATTTCCAACAAGTATGTGTTGCCTTCTTGTTAGGGTCAGCCCTTGTGTTATCATGATGTTTACGTTTGCCCTTGTTGTCATTGTACCTGGTGGAGTTGTTATGTTCCACCATATTGACAACAGATGCACCGGTAGCATTGCTACTCTTTGGCTAGTCACTGTCCTGCGCCCTGAGGGATTCCTCAATACGCAGATGACTGCCCAACTGAACAAGAGTCGGTTATTCCTTCTTATGTTTCAAGGTATGCTTGAAATCTTTCCAAGAAGGAGGTAGTTTGTCAATGATACAAGAGACAGAAATAGCCTCATCCATGTTCATTTTATGTTGTGTAAACCTTTCAAGTATACCAAGAAGTTCATTGTATTGTTCCATAACTGTTTTGTAATTTGTGAAATTACTTACAAGAAACTTCTTACTTAATGTATCCTCAGCCATATATTTAGCATCCAAGGAATCCCATAGTTCTTTGGAAGATTCAACATTCTAATAGATATCAAAGAAAGAATCAGATATACCATTGAGGATTAAACCTCTGCAAATGTAATCATCATTCCCCCATTTGCTCTTCTTCCTCATCTGTTCCACAGTAGCATCATCACCATCATCAGGAATAGGAGTTGTCAGAACATACACCACACTCATGCTAGAAAGCAAGAAGTGCATTTTCTTCTGCCATCTCCTGAAGTCCACCCCTTCAAACTTATCAAGCTTGGCAAAGTTTGAAGCCATGTGTTTCATAGCAGCAACAGCCATTGATTATCACAAAATAGTTTACTTTGATTGTTGGTTGTTGTTGGCCCAGAACAGGGTGAAGATAATCAATGACTTAACTACGTACCAATGAATGGTTACCGGATATCACTTGGAATCGTGTTATCACTTTCCAAAGTAAACTATTCGACCCTATTGCCTGGGTATCACGAATATCTACTTGGGATAAGACCAAGTGTTTGTTATTGAATTAGGCACAAATCAATAACCCTTGCGCTTTCAAGTGTTTATGTTCTCTGTATGTATCCTTCATGCTTGATTGATTTCCTATATATAGGAAAGTACTCACAGCTAGTGAAATGGAATTATGAGGATTAATCGGCCCATTAATCGCCTCATAATTATCCCCATTATAGCCAATAGTGGTTACATGACCAATTAAACGTGGTCATAATGGCATCTTTAACTGCCACTTGAATAGGTCAAAGCAGTTACATGCTTATACCAGTACTAACTCAGCAGTATTAACTTAGGACCAGCAGTACTAACCTCAGTGACCTGATGGGTAGTCAGGGACCTGATGAGTAACTCAGTGGCCTGATGGGTAGTCAGGGTCCTGATAAGTTACTCCTAACCACTATAAGAGTCAGGGTAGTCAGGAACTGATGGGTGTACATTCCGTACCTCCTGACCCATTACCAGGTGTGAACTGATCCCTCAAGTGTACTAAACTTTCCAACAGTCTACCCTTTTTTCACAAACTTCAGATATTTTAATATACAGTACTTAAAAAACAACAGATATTCCTTTTTTAAGTGTTTGGACTTTGGACTATGGGTTGAAGATTTCACATATATGTTGTAGTAAAATATAAATGGCTTACCACCAAGCCTCTTAGAAGCTTCCCCAATCGGCTTTCCAAAATTTTGCTGGATGGCCTCACGCGTAACAGAATCCTGTTTAAGCTTTCTCCTTTGTTTAGTAACTACATCAAATTTATTTCTTGTGACACCATTTACATACAATTCCTCATGAGTGTTAGTACCATCGTTCCAGCTCTTCAGGTCATTGTTGCTAAAAGTACTTTGATCTTTAGCATTTATGCAATGAGTTTCAGCATTAGTTTTCCCAACTATCGCTGAATCTTTTGAATTTAGCTGCATTTGAAGTGACAGCTGACTAACATCCACGTCAGTGGTTGATACATCTCCAAGTACAAAACAAGACAGCTTAAGGTGCAACTTCACCTTTTGCACCAAGTTTTGTAAGTCTGCAACTTCTTTCATGTCAACAGGTAGAAAAAATTCCAGCACGTAACTGTCATGTTCAACGCCATGCAAGTAGATGGCAAAGCAACTAGCTAATCCGTTCATACGTGCTTTGTGAACCAAAGAATACTCATCATCATCTAATTTGGTTACATCTGCACAGAAACATGATCCATGAGATGACAATGCCCTCCCAACAACACCATGGGATTTTAGCAAATGATGCTCTTTGCAGGCTTCCCGAAAAAGCCAAAAACTCAAGTCATGAACGTAAAAAGGTAAGGCAGTAGTTGACATGCATACTTTCCCTATACAATTAGAGTTAAAGCTACTACATGTCATTTCTATGTTTCTTCCAGTAGCCACAAAGCTACTCTTCGAGGTTATTGTCCACGTCTGTGCAAGTGGTAACTTGTAAGCCACGCAAACGTCTTTCAAAGTCTTGAAGATCTCATGTTGCTCACGTTGTGTATTATTGCAGTCAACCTATGTAAAAGCATTATGTTTAAATTAATGCCTGATAAGAAAAGAAAATAAATGCTGTAATTTTATATTCACCATGCATCCTCAACTTACATATGACGTTGGGAAAAAATGAAATGCTTGTGGTGATGTCAAGTTTGCTGCCTGCAAGATAACAACAATATAGCAGTTGATAAGAAATTTCTTAAGCTAAACCCTAACCAATAAAAAATAAAGAAACAGAATAGAAAATGACTTGTAAGTTATATGAGAAGAATACTAGTAGAATGATGCATGCACATGCACATGCACATGCAATGAGTTAGCGGCATGAGAGAAGATATCAAAGTGAGGGATTAGGTTGAAACCTTAAGAGCTCGGTGAATTTGTTGAACCTCATAAGCACAATCAAAATATTTTGAAGATGTGATGGACTCAAGTACACCAACACATGACATGGTAAAAGAATCAAACACCGGCAAAACCAGATATCCATGAAGATTCGAACGAATGGCACAATCTTGTAGTGGATGGTTTCTCGAATAGCCTTTTGTTACATCAGAAGTCCACTCTGGCAATCCTCGCTTGAATACACGTACAGCTGGGATGAGGTCATGTTCTTGACACTTGGCATCCACAGGGAACCAAGTACGCTCAGATTCCTTCCTGTAACTACAAAGTCCTTCCTCAGATATACCAAGGCCAAAAGGTTGCTTTACCGTTTTCAGGAACTTATACTTCCCAATACTGTAAAGTGACCAAAACTGAATGAGACAGCACATGTCACGGAGCTTCAAGAGCTTAAGTGCTATTTTTATCTTATCATTACCTTCTTCATGACATCCGGCATTGTTTTTAGCTCTCATCTTCAAACCTGTGGTTTAGAATACCAATTAATTTAGGGTAAAATTGGGACTCGCCGGCCTACCGGTCCCACATGCATGTACATCATGTGAAAGTTATCTTTTCAAAGAACACTAGATTACAAGCATGCTTTTCAAAGAACAAAGAACAAGGTATATATCCAAAAATTCAAGATAACATTGCGAAAAATGAATACTGTATAAATAAAGCAATCTTGGTTCCAACAAATGGAGAGGTAGATTTGATAATTGAACACATGTTGTCGGAAATTGAAGGGGAGGTAAAGCTCTGTGGTATTTGAAATAATTGCATTCATATATTTTTCACATGTTACTCTAATAGTTGTTATTGTATTTCTTTTTTCCTTATTTATATATATTTTTTTATTTCTTACCTATTTTAACATATTAAACTAACTCAAATATTTTGGATTTATATTAAAGAATTTCATACTATTATTTAATCAGAACCCTTATAGACTAAAAATAATCATATAATTTTGGTTTATTATACTATTTCATACTAATCTGTTGATAGTTAATGGTTTTACTTGTATATTAATTCTTTCGATTTACATAAAGGTGCAAGGCAAACGAGAAACAAGCTGCGCCGCTAGCCATTTTTGAATTTCAAAGCCAATTTTTTTAAAAACTACGTTTGCAAATCTAGGTGTCATAACATTGCTATGCATAACTCGTTGGACTATGTTGAGGAGCTCCACAGCCTCAGGTGCAAGGAAACCAAAAGTATCAAATGCGAAAGGAATAAAAACATGTTGATTTTCAATGCACGCTTTCTCGTGTTTTGCCAGTTTGTGAGAGACGGCTTTCAAAGCAGCTTGTCCTTGAACATTACTATTGAGAAATACATTTTCCACGACCATGAACATTATTTTCATGTTTCTTACTGTATCATGCAAGGTTGTCAGGATCGGGATCCTACCTAGGATCGTTTTCGGCTTTGCAAGATCGAGATCATAGGATCGAATCGGGATCGTAAGACACTATTAAAATGTATATATTTTTGTATAGGGGTTGTAGTTTTATATTTCTATATAATATTTCATATGATAAATGAATCTAAATGGATGATAAAAGAAAAAGTTATATGTTCAAGTACCGTAGTACTAGAATATTATATATATTGCAATGCTCACTTGCATAAAGTTACTACATACGTGCACCTACTTCTTGTTCAGTGTTTTTTATTATAGGTTTTTCGTGATAACATTTAGATTAATGCAAAAATATAGTGTTTTATTGGTACGTGATTATGTGACGTTTTTTATTACAGTATATATATTAATGCAAAAAGATAAATGGATTATATCTGAAAATGAAACGACATAATTTATAATTAAAGGCAACACAATATTTTTTTCTTGATAATTAAATAAATTAAATTAGGATATTCTGATAATATTACTGAAAATTTTTAACATAAAATTCATGCTTTTATATGAAACATAAAATAAATTATGAACAAAATTGGGTCAAGTATCTAGATGGTTTACTTCAAAAAAAAGCTTATGATATATTACAAAGCATGAAATCGTTTTTCATAATAAAACCAAAAAAACACATCTAAACTATTTCTAAATAGTCAATAAAAGCATAATTATTTGACACTCATTAATCTTGCAAAAAGACAATCAATTAACAAAATCATAATAATAGCTTTCATGAAGAATTCTTAGTCATTGGGCTTTAAGACATTGACTTATGCATAATAAGTTAATATAGAAAAAAAATAAAAAAAAAAAAAAAAAAAAAAAGCTATCCTACGATCTTACGATCCAATCCTACGGTCTTACGTGCGATCCTACGATCCTGATACGATCCTACTTGAATTACGATCTTGTTAAGATCCTGATCGTTTTTTGTGTGTAGGATCGTACGATCCTACGATCAGGATCGCGATTTTGACAACTATGGTATCATGTATTTGGATTGTTTCAATCTTAGTAAATTACTTTGTTAACATTGTATGTGGAACACTATTTCACTGGCTAAGTTTCTTGCATAGTTAACACGTTTTATGGTGTTTTTTTTTTTTTTTTTTTTTTTTTAAGTTTTTTGACAAATACACATTAAATTGAATGTTTTGTCTAAAATACCTCTAAATTTTTAATCGACTGTATTATAAAATTTGTTTTTTATATTTAATAGAGTTTATTTTTCGCAAATGCTATCGTTTATATTTAAATTGTAGAAACTAATAGTTTAACACATTGAGACATTTTTACAAAAGTAAATAGTTTTATTTGAGTCAGATTTAGATTTCTCATCCACTTATTCAAATTAAGATGAATCATATTCAGACTTTTCAACCATGTATTCTGATTCAAATGTGCGAATCAGATTCAAATTCAAAGTCTCTTCTTAAACAAAAATCAACTAAATCATATGAATTTACATGTATAATTTATGCCTTAAGATGATTATCATCAAGTGCCCTTTGAACAGTTATGAGTTTATGACTTATGATTATGAGTGTGTTCGGTAAAAGTAGCAGTGAGTTGTGAGCTGTGAACAATGAGCAGTGAGCTGTGAGCAGTAGCCACAGCTCACCGCTCACAGCTTCTTAAAAAAACATTAGAAAAATTGGAAAAATGAGCTTTCTTAAAAAATAGCAAAGCCCACCGCTCCCTTGCCAAACGAACAATAAAAATCAAAAAGCTCATTGATCACCGCTCATCGCCCCAAAAAGCTCCGCACCAAGCATAGCCTATGTAACGCATTACTCCAATACATTTCTAACCATAATCCCTAAACTAAAATATCTCTAATTCATACGATGAAAATTTTATGGAAAGGTTGATTAAGGTGGGCTTGCTATATATTTCAAACAATCAAACTTAATTCTGTTTGTTATTATATCTCAAAATCGACATATCAAGTTCGACTTGATTAACTACTTGCAGAAAACATAAGAAAGAAAACACCAACCGGTAATTGTGGTACTAGTGTCCGACGACATATGTGGTTCCTCTGGCAGCTGATCCACCATAATGTTGAGATCTTTGGAGTAAACCGTGAGACGGTTCATGTAATGTTCATCTGAAATTGATGACATCGTAACTGTGGACTCATTCATAGTTGGTTCCGGAATTAGCTGGTCTGAACTGACGGCATCTTTGTGTATAAGTGACTCCATCAAAAGTTTTATTTTATGGAACAGGAGAGAGTGTTTTTCTCCTTTAATAAGAGATGGTGTTTGATAAGGTTCTGGCAATATTTACTTGAACCCGTGATATCTATTTATGGTGAACCCTCGAGTTGTCCACTTTGGACCTGTCAATTCTTTATTATAAACATGGCCTGTCTGTTCAATTATTTCATAGAAATTACTATTGCTTTGTAAATTTAGGTTAAATTTCTTTGTCACTTTTATAATACTAGAGTAGCTAGCAAGTGTTCCATCATTTCACATTTTATTGGTACTGACTTTCGGATTAAGATTTGATATTTTATTAATTTGAAGTTTCACACTACTTGTGACTTCTCATGAAATTATTATTCAAGTTTTTGTAGGTGAGCAACTTCGCTTAAAAAAATACTAGTTAATAGTAATGATTTGATCTTTGTTTTTCAGCGAAGCCTACTGTTAATCTAGCTTGAATATCTTAACAAAGATAAAGAGTAAATTGCAAAAATCGTCCTTGTGGTTTGGTCAAATTGCATGTTTTGTTCTTATGGTTCATTAAGTGCAAAGATCGTCTTTATTTTGTACTGTTACGTGCACTTTTGGTCCTCTATCATTGCAAAAATCGTCCTTGTGGTTTGCCAAACTTCACTGTTGAAGGACCAAAAGTGCACGTAACAGTGCAAAATATGAACGATCTTTGCACTTATTGAACCACAAAGACGAAACATGCAATTTGGCCAAACCACAAGGACGATTTTTGCAATTTACTCCAAAGATAAACTACAATAAGCATAGTTAGATATTAGTCAGGATGTAAACATACATAAATAACTACTGTAAAAACACGACGACATTGCATCTCAATTATCTTTTTAAAACTATATATATACATCTATTGAAACTTCACCAATGGTCCTTGTTTGCTCAAAATAAATTAACTTGAACCATTTATGAATTTTAGTTTCGATGAAAAGACGATAATTGAAGTAAGCAAAACATTTTAGTAATTTATATTGGGAAAATTGTCTAAAAATACATCGAACTTTTCACTTTTTTCTTTTGTATACTATGAACTTTTTTTTTTTTTCATATTGTAGCAACGCACTTTCTTAATCTTCCTATTGTAACAACTAACGAGGTTTCCGTTAGATTTATTTACATAAATCGTCCTTGTGGTTGCGACGAAATTGCAACGACAGTCCTTAACGGCCGTTAAGTTATTTGCATAAATCTTCCTTGTTGGTCAATGGTCGACGGGTGCCACGTGTCACCACCTGTAACACCCCCAACTCGGATTATGGCAGCGGGACTGAGTTTGGGGTATTACTCGAGGGGTAGTGAGTCAAAATCATAGAATAACGACCTCATAACGGGACGTTTTAAATAAAATATCACATTCAAATACAAAGTTCAACCTTTAGAGTTCAAAAGACTCGTAACACATTTAGCAGCGGAAAAATGAAATAGTTTGCAGCGGAAAAATAAAGTAGTTTGCAGCGGAAATTAAGATAGAAGTAGTAAAGCATAACCCACAGATAGCCATCCGGAACCTCCAGCCCTTTTCATCGTGCACACTTCATAAATCAAATACCTGATATAACATGCTAAAAAGTCAACACAAAGGTTGAGTGCAATTCATAGGTTTAGTAAAATAATAGTTTGAGCACAAGAATTTTAATCTGGAAGCTTTACATATTCAATCAGGATATCTTTTGTTTGTTTCGCTAAGCTCATGACACACAATGCGTTAACCGAGGTACCAGTAACTCTGGCATAAGTCGACAATAACCGCGGAATTTCATAATCATAACATTTGCCCTCCAGTAGGTATCTTGCCAAATACCTAGGTATTCGATATACAGTACACCCGTGTTGCCTAACTGGTCAACAGGGATGGGACGGTCAATCCTATAGGCCTATAAACTATAATCGCGCTCACCCGCAGGTGATTAATGGTTCATGATCGAGGGTCTTGCTTTTGGCAAGGAAGGTACTTAGCATATATAGCGTCAATCAGGAATAGCATACAATAAACCATTGTGCTCAGAAAAATAGTAAGTAGCATGTATCTCCCCCATGGGTTTAAAAATAATTAAAAGTGCACAAGTGGGGCTATGAATCACACCTTAGTCACAGAGAATACGAGATAAACAATCAGATGATACGGCACAGCAAATGAACCTCAGCACAACCTAACCAATTAAATGACATAACTCAGATATAATACTCGAAATCATTTAATAAATAATACTCGTATAAAAGGTTTTTGTTTCAATGGCGTTTGAAAGAAAATACGTTTAAGTCTCGTGTGGAAGACAAGATAAGATAAAAGATGACAAGTCGGTGAAAATGAACGAACGCTCAAGAAGACGAGGGAAAGAGAAAAGAAGGAATACGAAAGAAATAAATAATTTAGAAGAGAATAAATAACCAAACAAACGACATCAATAGATAGTTTCGGCTTTTCCCCGTTTTTCCCAAAATAGAAGCTATAATCGTTAAAACATAAAAGTTTTGAAAAGGTTTTGGAATATTTAATAAATCATAACTAGTTTAAGTTTATAAAACATTTTATGAAATTTGGGCATGAAGTGCCCGTTTATAAAACATTTCCAAGTCATACGACTTATTTGATTATTCCAATTATTAACAAGTTTTACAAGTTTAAATATATAATTGGACATATCATTCGCGTGAATATTAGTTGTTTAGTTTTATCGACCATTTTGTATTGTTCGGGTCCAGGTAGGTTAAGCTCTTATGAGTCTAACGTACCCTTCCGTCTCATGTACCAAAGGGTCCATAGTGTCCAAATAACCAATACCGTAAATCCAATACGTCCAATCCTTGTCTATAACATTACAATATTACAAATAATATGTAAATCGAATCAATTATTATATATCCCATGTGTGTTGCAATATTATCCCACAAACTTATAAATATCCGAAACTCCCATATCGATCACAAACGAATAATAATAACTAACGACCAATTAAATATAACACGACGCAACATTATAAATAATAAATGACGACAATATAACATATACGACTCAACAATTTTAAATAATAAATAACGACACCGACAAGTAAATAACCTTGGCCGTGACTCGCCACGAGTCACGGCTCGACTCAATCCGAGCCGTTGAGACTCTCGGCTACAAGTTATTCCAACACAAACACAACCATATCCACTTTATCTAAATCAACAATACATCACCAAAACCCTAACTCTAGCTCTAATTTTATACTAACTCTTTCTCATAATAAAATTTTCATTCGACCAAATAATCAAATCCGCAACAGAATTTTTATATCTCAGACACTAACTCCTTTAATATTAATAATTACTAACACTAATTCTATGTTTAAAAGTTCAAATCGACACCATCATAACTGAAACTGCCAACATATTATTCCAACGCAAATCCCAAAACAAACATCACCACACTAATTCTAACCTTCCTAGTCTCAACTCGGCTTGCCGTGACTCGCCGTGAGTCACGGCTCGACTATATGTCGACTGCCGAGAGCTGCCACAACCAAACGGACGACGACAAACATCAACTCCACAAATTATAACCGCATCACAATAAATCACGCAAGAACAATAAAAACATCAAACCCTCACCGAGTCAACCGAGTTGACTCGGTGAGTTGACCGAGTCAGCCGTCGAGAAGAAGAGAGGTCCACACGAGTTAACAATAAGTTTTTAAAACCATTTTTATTAATAAACATTTATTAAAATCGGATTAAATAAATAAATAAATAAATATGGAATTAGGGTTTTGTAAAAAGTTATTGAAAATAAAGATAGAGGGCGCGTGAACGCGTTTTACCGAAAGAGAAGGCGGCTATGAAGGTTGTAGTGGTGGCGGTGGTGTTGGCAGGGGCGGTAGTGGCGCGTTACGGTTGTTGTAGTGGGAGCCGAGGGCTCAAAATCTCCAGAAATGGTGTAGGTAGGCCGATCTAATGATTCGGCAAAGAAAAGGCTTCGCTGGAAAATATTCCGGCGGCCGGAAAATATGAAGGTGGCCGGACGTTTGTGGTCGCCGGCAAGGCTAGTGAGAGGGGAGAAGAGAGAGAGAGGTGAGAGAGTGAGAGAGTGAAAATGAATTAATTTATTAATTTACGGTTTTATATACTAAATGAAGAGGGGGGTGAAATGAAAATATAAAAGTGAGGGTGTGAAATAAAACAAAGGGGCGGAGGGGCTATAACTGCCAACTTGGCTAAACTTTTGATAAAAACACCGCGGGACCCATTTGACGTATCAAACGGACTCGAAAATTTAC
Organism: Artemisia tridentata subsp. tridentata; assembly: GCA_021014915.2. Classification (NCBI taxonomy): domain Eukaryota; kingdom Viridiplantae; phylum Streptophyta; class Magnoliopsida; order Asterales; family Asteraceae; genus Artemisia; species Artemisia tridentata. Next base: position 291,462,877 of record CP139501.1, read on the forward strand.
GAAACTTGCGCCATTATTCACGAAATAATTTTTCCAATAAAAACGAGTATAAATTTTCAATACTTTCAAAAATCAATATTTTTTTGACAAATACGATTCGTTTCGTGCTTTCTAGGTTGTGCTGGTTCACTAATAGGGACAATATTCTCGTTTCTCGCAATATTTCTCGTTTCTCAAGCCCAAATAAGTTCAATAAAAAGTTTAAGTTCTCAGGTAATGCAAAGTTTTAAAATAATTGGCTAGAAAGGTTTTGGAAAATTACCGGGTGTTACAGCACATACATCATATTGGGAAATCCGTCCCGGATTTCAGTTTAACTTATCGGTTCCGGTTTCGAAGAGGTGAGGGTATTTGCGTTTGAACTGGTCCTCGCGTTCCCAGGTGAATTCGGGTCCTCTCTTGGAATTCCAACGAACTTTCACAAGAGCGATTTGGTTCCTCTTCAGTCGTTTGATCTCACGCTCCATGATTTCTACAGGCTCTTCAATAAAGTTCAGTTGCTCATCAACTTGAATCTCATCGAGTGGGATCACGGCTGTCTCATCGGACAAGCATTTCTTCAAATTAGACACGTGGAATACAGGATGTACCCTACTGAGCTCTGGTGGTAATTCTAGCTTATAAGCTACAGGACCAGCTCGGTTCAGAATCTTGAACGGTCCAATGTACCTTGGGTTTAGCTTTCCGCGTTTACCAAATCGTATCACACCTTTCCACGGTGAGACGTTTAGCATCACTCTGTCTCCAACCTGGAACTCTAATGGTTTGCGTCTTACGTCCGCGTAACTTTTCTGTCGATCTCGCGCGATCTTCAATCGGTCTTTAATCTGCACAATCTTTTCTGTGGTCTCACGAACAAGATCTGGTCCAATGAGCTGAGCTTCTCCTACCTCAGCCCAACAAATGGGTGATCGACATTTCCGGCCATACAATGCTTCAAACGGTGCAGCCTTAATACTTGCATGATAGCTGTTGTTGTATGAAAATTCAACCAAAGGTAAATGGGTATCCCACCCATTTCCAAAATCAATCACGCAGGCTCGGAGCATATCCTCCAATGTCTGAATCGTTCTTTCACTCTGGCCATCTGTCTGCGGGTGGTATGCAGTGCTCATGTCGAGTTTTGTACCAAATGAATCTTGAAGTGACCACCAAAAGTTTAAAGTAAACCTGCCGTCTCTGTCGGAGATGATAGATATGGGAGCTCCATGTCTCGATACTATCTCCTTCACATAGAGCCTTGTTAACTTATCCATGCCGTATTTTTCCTTGATCGGTATGAAATGTGCTGATTTCGTCAATCGATCGACTATGACCCATATAGCATCAAAACCAGTTGCAGTCCTTGGGAGTTTAGTGATGAAATCCATTGTGATCCGTTCCCACTTCCATTCGGGAATCTCGGGCTGTTGTAGAAGACCAGACGGTTTCTGATGTTCGGCCTTAACTTTTGCGCACGTCAAACACCTTCGAACATAGTCAGCAACTTCAGCTTTCATATTCGGCCACCAGTACAGTTCCTTGAGGTCATGATACATTTTGTCGGATCCTGGGTGAATAGAATACTCTGACTTATGAGACTCCTGCATACTCAAGTCTCACAGTCCTCCATAAAGTGGCACCCAACTTCTTCCTTTAAAACACAATGTTCCATCTGAACGCTTCTCAAACTTCTTCTGTATCATGCCATAAAGACTCTCACTCTTGAGATCTTCTTGTTTCACTGCGTCTTCTTGAGCACGGAGAATTTGAGCGGGAAGATTCAAATTGATGGTCATAACTAGAGCTCGAAATCGTAGAGGTTTCAACCGTTCCTTTCAGCTCAAGGCATCAGCTACAACGTTTGCCTTTCCTAGGTGATATCTGATTTCACAGTCGTAATCACTTAAAGTTTCTAACCATCGCCGTTGTCTCATATTCAGCTCCTTCTGATCTAAGATATGCTGAAGACTCTTGTGATCGGTGTACACGACACACTTCGTTCCGTATAGGTAGTGTCTTCATATCTTGAGTGCAAAAACCACTGCACCCAACTCTAAATCATGCGTAGTATACTTCCCCTCGTGGGTCTTAAGTTGTCGGGAAGCATATGCCATGACTTTCCCTCTCTGCATCAAAACTGCTCCTAAACCATGATATGATGCATCACAGTATACCACAAAATCTTCTACTCCGTCTTGCAATGCCAAAATTGGTGCACTACACAGTTTTCGCTTCAGGATTTGGAATGCTTCTTCTTCATCGTTTTCCCACTCATATTTCTTATTCTTCTGAGTCAGTGCAGTTAATGCTTTACACACTCGGTTCATGAGGTCCATGAATACTGCTGGTGCGTTTGTCAAACTAAATGGCATTACTTTGAATTTATAGTGGCCATAGCGAGTCCTGAACGCCGTCTTGGGAATATCCTCTTCCGGGACCCTAAGTTGTTGGTAACCTGAGTTCAGATCAATCTTCGAGTAGTAATCTGATCCTTGCAGCTGGTGGAACAAATCATCAATCCTCGGTAACGGGTAGCGGTTCTTCACCGTCAGCTTGTTCAGTTCGCGATAGTCAATACACATTCTAAACGAACCATCTTTCTTCTTTACGAACAACACCGGTGCTCCCCACGGTGATGAACTAGGTCGGATGAATCCTTTATCCAACACTCCTGTAACTGTTTGGACAGTTCTCGTAATTTGGTAGGAGTAATTCGATACGGTGCACGGGTCACGGGTGCAGCTCCTGGAACTAAGTCAATCAGTAACACCACTTGTCGAACTGGGGGAAGTCCAGGTAGATCTTCAGGAAATACCTCAGGGAAATCACGCACAATCGGGACGTCCTCGAGTCGCTTCTCTCCAGACTCTTTCTTGGACACTTGTGCTAAAAACGCATGACAGCCTTTCTCGATGTACTTCAGAGTCTTAATGCAGGAAAATACTCAAACGGGTTCCACTACGGTCTCCGCGGACAACCAAAGTCTCGTCATTAAGAGAAATATGAACAACTCGTTCACCGCAAACAATACTGGCTAGATGTTTGGACAACCAATCCATTCCCACAACTACGTCAAAACTTCCGAGTTCTATGGGCATAAGATCGATGCTAAACGGATGATCTAGGAGGCTTAAGGTACAGTCTCGGATTACGGTGCAAGTATTAACTAGGTTTCCATTAGCTAGTTCGATACTATAGTTAGTGTCTAGCGTGGTAGGGGTGAAATTTAGTAATGGTGAAATCTTAGATGATACAAAGCTCATATCGGCACTAGGATCAAATAAGACGTTAACATGAAGGTTGTTAGGTAGAAACGTACTGGTAACTACATTCGGGTCCTGATGTTGTTCTCCATTGCCCATCCCATATGCTCTGCCACGAGCGCCTTCAGTTCTTCATCCAGCGTTCTTTGGGCATCTATTCTTGTAGTGTCCACGCTCTCCACATCCAAAACAGGTTACAACTGGTTGTGCATTACTCCCAGTAGCCACAGCTTTTCCCTTACAGTTCTTGGCAACATGCCCAACTTTGTTGCATTTCTTACATCTCACAGTGCATGGTCCAGAGTGATGTTGTTTGCACTTGGCGCAGTATGGTTGATTCCCAGCATATCCTCTAACTTGTGTCGTTGCAGCCACGTATGTCCTGACAGTCTCTTGTCGACGGTTCTGCTGGTGGCAATGTTGCAAAAATCGGCTGAATCGGCCGATTAATCGCCGATTAGTGGTTAATCGGCCCAGTACCTTGTAGAATAGTGAAAATCGGCCAAAAAATCGGTCAGGCAAAAAAATCGGCCAAAAATTGGCCGAATCGGCCGATTCGGCCAAAAATCGGCTGAATCGGCCAAAAATCGGCCGAATCGGCCAAATCGGTCAGGTTTAAAAAAATGAAAATTTAGGCATTCTACTTAATTTGGGGATCGTTTATTTCACTTACAATGCACAATGAGCCTCATAATCATAATTGGAGCCTTTTATTGAGGTTTGGAAACATAGTAGGCTTGTAATCTGTTAAGATATTTAGTTTGGTCTCTAGAAATACCCAAAACATGCAAAAAATGCCAATCCGATTAATCACCGATTAATCCCGCCTTGGCCGATTACTCGCTGCAGGGTGGTCGACCGCCCGACTACCGATTCACGATTTTTGCAACATTGGCTGGTGGTGATGATTGTTGTCACGGTACCGGTTGTTGTTGTTGTAGTTGTTTCTCCTGTAGTCATCCCACTTTCTCTTATGATCAAAGTTGTTACCCTTCTGAGCTGTTCCATTCTTGATGGCCTGATCCATTAGTCGTTCAGCTACACGGATTGCATCATCCAAGGTCTGCGAGTTGTATGACGTTACAAGCCCTTCAATACTAGCTGGTAGACCACCAATAAACTTTTCAAGCAGCTTCTCATTATCCGGCACCATATGGGCACAAAAGTAAACAATACAATGATACATCATACTATAGTGTCCATTCAACATCATAATAGTACATCACCAAAATACATCGTAGATTCGATACTTGTCATCAGTCTTGCAAGATATGCGAAACGACTACAAGTTTCTTATCAAATCTACTAACCGAAACTAGTCAGTTCAGTACGTACAAGGTAAACTACTACTACAATAATTAACTACCATAATAAAGATGATCACTAATCCCTACTGACGGTCTCCTATATTCTCATCATTATCATCCATCTTCTCATCATCCGGGTGAGGTACATTAATAGGGTGTGGGTCCATTTCTGGACTAGGTGGTGCAAGGGGTGATCGACGGGTGCAACTGATAATTGACCGGTGGGAATTGATGTAGCCGTAATACTCTCCATGGAGCATCGGGACAAGTATAAAAATTTCTAGCCAAATGTTTATAAAATAGTTTCATATAAAAATGAAATAGTAGTGAAAATCCAAACATATAGTAATAAAGTAATTACGAGTGAAGCGGCACGGAAGGCTGATGGCTATCGATTCTGAAAAACTTTTTGACTCACACGAAAAATGTTTATAGTCGAGTATGACCTCGTTCTCTATAAACCTTGGCTCTTGATACCATTCTGTAACACCCCCAACTCGGATTATGGCAGCGGGACTGAGTTTGGGGTATTACTCGAGGGGTAGTGAGTCAAAATCATAGAATAACGACCTCATAACGGGACGTTTTAAATAAAATATCACATTCAAATACAAAGTTCAACCTTTAGAGTTCAAAAGACTCGTAACACATTTAGCAGCGGAAAAATGAAATAGTTTGCAGCGGAAAAATAAAGTAGTTTGCAGCGGAAATTAAGATAGAAGTAGTAAAGCATAACCCACAGATAGCCATCCGGAACCTCCAGCCTTTTTCATCGTGCACACTTCATAAATCAAATACCTGAGATAACATGCTAAAAAGTCAACACAAAGGTTGAGTGCAATTCATAGGTTTAGTAAAATAATAGTTTGAGCACAAGAATTTTAATCTGGAAGCTTTACATATTCAATCAGGATATCTTTTGTTTGTTTCGGTAAGCTCATGACACACAATGCGTTAACCGAGGTACCAGTAACTCTGGCATAAGTCGACAATAACCGCGGAATTTCATAATCATAACATTTGCCCTCCAGTAGGTATCTTGCCAAATACCTAGGTATTCGATATACAGTACACCCGTGTTGCCTAACTGGTCAACAGGGATGGGACGGTCAATCCTATAGGCCTATAAACTATAATCGCGCTCACCCGCAGGTGATTAATGGTTCATGATCGAGGGTCTTGCTTTTGGCAAGGAAGGTACTTAGCATATATAGCGTCAATCAGGAATAGCATACAATAAACCATTGTGCTCAGAAAAATAGTAAGTAGCATGTATCTCCCCCATGGGTTTAAAAATAATTAAAAGTGCACAAGTGGGGCTATGAATCACACCTTAGTCACAGAGAATACGATATAAACAATCAGATGGTACGGCACAGCAAATGAACCTCAGCACAACCTAACCAATTAAATGACATAACTCAGATATAATACTCGAAATCATTTAATAAATAATACTCGTATAAAAGGTTTTTGTTTCAATGGCGTTTGAAAGAAAATACGTTTAAGTCTCGTGTGGAAGACAAGATAAGATAAAAGATGACAAGTCGGTGAAAATGAACGAACGCTCAAGAAGACGAGGGAAAGAGAAAAGAAGGAATACGAAAGAAATAAATAATTTAGAAGAGAATAAATAACCAAACAAACGACATCAATAGATAGTTTCGGCTTTTCCCCGTTTTTCCCAAAATAGAAGCTATAATCGTTAAAACATAAAAGTTTTGAAAAGGTTTTGGAATATTTAATAAATCATAACTAGTTTAAGTTTATAAAACATTTTATGAAATTTGGGCATGAAGTGCCCGTTTATAAAACATTTCCAAGTCATACGACTTATTTGATTATTCCAATTATTAACAAGTTTTACAAGTTTAAATATATAATTGGACATATCATTCGCGTGAATATTAGTTGTTTAGTTTTATCGACCATTTTGTATTGTTCGGGTCCAGGTAGGTTAAGCTCTTATGAGTCTAACGTACCCTTCCGTCTCATGTACCAAAGGGTCCATAGTGTCCAAATAACCAATACCGTAAATCCAATACGTCCAATCCTTGTCTATAACATTACAATATTACAAATAATATGTAAATCGAATCAATTATTATATATCCCATGTGTGTTGCAATATTATCCCACAAAGCTTATAAATATCCGAAACTCCCATATCGATCACAAACGAATAATAATAACTAACGACCAATTAAATATAACACGACGCAACATTATAAATAATAAATGACGACAATATAACATATACGACTCAACAAATTTTAAATAATAAATAACGACACCGACAAGTAAATAACCTTGGCCGTGACTCGCCACGAGTCACGGCTCGACTCAATCCGAGCCGTTGAGGCTCTCGGCTACAAGTTATTCCAACACAAACACAACCATATCCACTTTATCTAAATCAACAATACACTCACCAAAACCCTAACTCTAGCTCTAATTTTATACTAACTCTTTCTCATAATAAAATTTTCATTCGACCAAATAATCAAATCCGCAACAGAATTTTTATATCTCAGACACTAACTCCTTTAATATTAATAATTACTAACACTAATTCTATGTTTAAAAGTTCAAATCGACACCATCATAACTGAAACTGCCAACATATTATTCCAACGCAAATCCCAAAACAAACATCACCACACTAATTCTAACCTTCCTAGTCTCAACTCGGCTTGCCGTGACTCGCCGTGAGTCACGGCTCGACTATATGTCGACTGCCGAGAGCTGCCACAACCAAACGGACGACGACAAACATCAACTCAACAAATTATAACCGCATCACAATAAATCACGCAAGAACAATAAAAACATCAAACCCTCACCGAGTCAACCGAGTTGACTCGGTGAGTTGACCGAGTCAGCCGTCGAGATGAAGAGAGGTCCACACGAGTTAACAATAAGTTTTTAAAACCATTTTTATTAATAAACATTTATTAAAATCGGATTAAATAAATAAATAAATAAATATGGAATTAGGGTTTTGTAAAAAGTTATTGAAAATAAAGATAGAGGGCGCGTGAACGCGTTTTACCGAAAGAGAAGGCGGACTATGAAGGTTGTAGTGGTGGCGGTGATGTTGGCAGTGGCGGTAGTGGCGCGTTACGGTTGTTGTAGTGGGAGCCGAGGGCTCAAAATCTCCAGAAATGGTGTAGGTAGGCCGATCTAATGATTCGGCAAAGAAAAGGCTTCGCTGGAAATATTCGCGGCCGAAATATGAAGGTGGCCGGACGTTTGGGTCGCCGGCAAGGGAGAGGGGAGAAGAGAGAGAGAGGTGAGAGAGTGAGAGAGTGAAAATGAATTAATTTATTAATTTACGGTTTTATATACTAGATGAAGAGGGGGGTGAAATGAAAATATAAAAGTGAGGGGTGTGAAATAAAACAAAGGGGCGGAGGGGCTATAACTGCCAACTTGGCTAAACTTTTGATAAAAACACCGCGGGACCCATTTGACGTACCAAACGGACTCGAAAATTTACGAAACTTGCGCCATTGTTCACGAAATAATTTTTCCAATAAAAACGAGTATAAATTTTCAATACTTTCAAAAATCAATATTTTTTTGACAAATACGATTCGTTTCGTGCTTTCTAGGTTGTGCTGGTTCACTAATAGGGACAATATTCTCGTTTCTCGCAATATTTCTCGTTTCTCAAGCCCAAATAAGTTCAATAAAAAGTTTAAGTTCTCAGGTAATGCAAAGTTTTAAAATAATTGGCTAGAAAGGTTTTGGAAAATTACCGGGTGTTACACCACCTGAGTGGTGCCACGTGGCATCGGGTCGGGTCGGATAAGGGTCGGGCCGGGTCATAAACGGGTCGAGTCGGATCAGGGTCTGCCACGTGGCATGTATAAAATACCCAAAGTTAACCTCAGCTGGGATTCGAACCAAGGACCTCTCGTGTGAGAGTGAAGCACACTTCCAGCTGCGCTTGAGTGTGACTTCAATATATATATATATATATATATGCAATATTAATTATATAACACCCATTTGTTCATAAGACCATTTAGCTATAATTTGACCTGTCATTTAAGCGAGTTTTGGACCGGTTCAAAAATAAATAAAAGTACTTCCGGACTCGTTTTTTCGTGCTCTTTCCAATGGTGTACTCGGGGAATTTTTTCGACTTCGTCTGAACCTCGTAAAACTTCAAAACGTCGTTGAAACTCATCCGAAAATCACCGTTTTTGCTTTGTTTTCAAACCCTTGAACATGCAAGACATAATAAGACATTCCAAACATATTTGCAATATAATTTAACATATTTCATGGTTTTTTCAAATTAATTTTTTTAGAAAAAAGTAATTTTTGTAAAAAAATTAATTACGAAAAAAAAGTTTAATTTTTCTAAAAAAAATAATTTCGAAAAAAAAAAAGTAATTTTGGTAAAAAAATTAATTTCGAAAAAAAAAATTTCTAAAAAAATTAATTTCGAAAAAAAAGTAATTTTTGTAAAAAAAATTAATTTCGAAAAAAAAATTAATTTCGAAAAAAAAAATTAATGTTTCTAAAAAAATTAATTTTTCAAAAAAAAATAATTTCGAAAAAAAAAGTAATTTTTGTAAAAAATTAATTTCGAAAAAAAAATAATTTTTCTAAAAAAAAGTAATTTTTGTAAAAAAATTAATTTTGAAAAAAAATTAATTTCGAAAAAAAAAAGTAATTTTTGTAATAAAATTAATTTTTCGAAAAAAATTAATTTCGAAAAAAAATTAATTTTTCTAAAAAAAAATTCTAAAAAAATTAATTTCGAAAAAAAAAATTAATTTCAAAAAAAAAATTAATTTTTCTAACGTTGACACGTGGCACCACTCAGGTGGTGACACGTGGCACCCGTTGACCCTTGACCAACAAGGACGATTTATGCAAATAACTTAACGGCCGTTAAGGACTGTCGTTGCAATTTCGTCGCAACCACAAGGACGATTTATGTAAATAAATCTAACGAAAAACCCATTAGTTGTTACAATAGGAAGATTAAGAAAATGTGTTGTTACAATAGGAAAAAAAAAAAGTTCATAGTATACAAAAAGAAAAAGTGAAAAGTTCGATGTATTTTCAATTTTCCCATTTATATTTAGATCTGAAACTTCCATCTGGATATACTGAAGTTTTTGTTTTCCTTTTGAATCTAAATTCTAATTTTATTTTTTCTGTTTGAACAATCGATATGTTCATAATATCATTGTCAACTTCTAGATATTGACCCTTTCCATATATTCTTGCAGACCAAACGCAATTCACATGTTTTGCCCAAAGAAAAAACGCAATTCACATGTAACCAACCGATTTGGATTTCTCAAATGTAACCATTTTTACTTTTTTATATATAGAGGAGGCTAAGGTGTCATTTGTTTTTTAAAGCTTTTACCTCTTCATCTGCAAACAATATTTGCAAAAAAAGAGGCACATCTAAAGTCTTCATCTGCATGTTAGAACACTCTTTGTTTTTTTGCGCTATTGAAGTACTTTATTATTATTTTATTTTTTTTCAACTATTGTTTTGTGATTCGAGAATATAAACCCTGTTGTCAAATGATACTAAAATGTTGAGTGTGAAACAAACAATCGCTTAAAATACGGAGTGTCAAAGATAACGTTTCGTTCGTTTTATACGTTATCATCCGTTTTATACGTTTTTGTTCATTTTTTTACGTTTTGGTACGTTTTCCAAGCTTTCGACCCCTTTTTTTACGTTTTCCTCTGTTTTTTTACGTTTTCGTCTCTTTTTTTATGTTGTCATCCGTTTTTTTACGTTTTCGTTTGTCTTTTTACGTTTTAGTCTGTTTTTTAACTTTTTCGTTCGTGATTTTTACATTTTCGTCAGTGTTTTTACGTTTCCGTCTGTTTTATTATGTTTTCGTTCATTTTTTACGTTTTCGTCCATTTTCATATGATTTCGTAAGTATTTTTACGTTTTTGTACGTTATTATACATTTCTTACGTAAGAAAACGGACGAAACAGATGAAAACGTAAGAAAACAGTCGAAAACGTGAAAAAACGGATGGAAACGTGTAAAAACTGGTCACAAACCAAAAAAATGGACAAAAACGTAAAAAAAATGGACAAAAACGTCAAAAAGGCGAACAAAAACTTAAAAAAAGGACAAAAACAGCCTAAAAGGTATTAAAAAAAAGACGAAAACGTATAAAAAAAAATGTAAAACAAGGTTGAAAACGTAAAAAATGGACGAAAACGTAAAAGAAGATCAAAAACGTAAAAAGATGTACGAAACGTATAAAAACTGACAAAAACGTTAAAACCGTTTGAAAACGTAAAAAACGGACGAAAACGGACTGAACGTTAAAAGAAACAGACGAAAACGTAAAAAACAGACTAAAACGTAAAAAAAATATGGCGAAAATGTAAAAAAATGTACGAAAGCGTAAAAAAATGGGCGAAAATGGACGAAAACGTAAGAAAACGAACGAAAACGTAAAAAAACAGACAAAAACGTTAAAAAAATGACCAAAATAAAAATTAAAAAAAAATGGTCGAAAACGTAAAGAAATTGACGAAAACGTAAAAAACGGTCGAAAACGTAAAAAAAAATACAAAAACGTAAAAAGAACGAACTAAGACGTTAAAAAACGGACGAAATCGGACTAAAACGTGAAACAACAGACGAAAACGTAAAATACGGACGAAAAATTAAAAAAACGTATTAAAACTGACGAAAACGTACAAAAACGGATATTGAGAAGGAGATGTAGAGTTTGTGAAAGAAGAGGTAAAAAGTGAAAGATAATGTCTGAAATTTAGAAGAGAAAAGAAGTGAAAAAAAGCGAAAAGAAGCACTTATATCTGCAAAAAAATAAACATAAACCTCTGCCCTCCCGTAAACAAAAGAAGTGAAAAAAAAGAAAAAGTATTTATTATGAAAAAACAAACGACACTTAAGAAAGGTTCCCTAATCGATGTTGGACTTCATTCTAAGAGCAGCCGGTACGCAGGCGTGGTAGCCTAGCGCCAAGCCACCAGCCCAAAAAAATCGATGGCTCACCGTACCGTGGGTCGCGCCATGGTGGCTGGCGCCGTAGCCACCAGCCCACGCCGTGGGTCTTTTACCTTTTTTTTTTCTTTTTTTTTTGTTTTTTTTGTAGGTTTGTTTGTGTTTGTGTTTATATGTTGTGTTTGTGTTTGTATTTGTGTTTGATTGGGTTTTTTTTTTTCTCTGTTGCAGCTTTATTGGAGTTGAAGGAAGAAGACGAAGTTGAAATATGAAGTATATTTTGCTTTATTAAACGTTGGGAATTGGGACTTGGGAGTATATTATGGAAATGAAGCAAAGTAGTTGGATATATGTTGGTCAAATGGAAAGCCACGTAAAAGTTTTTTTTTTTTTTTTTTTTTGAATCGTATATTTTCTATAAAAAACTTTAATTAGGAATAAGTGTTTGTGTCAAATGGAAAGGAAGCAAGTGTTTGTGTCAAAAAAACTTTAATTAGGAATCTTTTGTAAATTACTATGCATTTATAATCTGTTTTCACTGATAGTATATCTTTTGTAATTGCTATGCATTTATAATCTGTTTTCACTAACATAGTTGATACGTATCACTTTTGTAATTACTATGCATTTATAAATGATACGTAGTATATAAATGCAAAGTAAAAAGTAGTTGGAAGCATATAAATGATAGTAGTTGGAAGCATAGTATATAAATGATAGTATATAAATGCAAAGCAAAAAGTAGTTGGAAGCATAGTTGCAAGAAACTTTAATTCCAACATTTAACACACAAAAAAATACCCCTTAAAACCTTATAAATGCCTCTTATTAATCCAAACTTCACACACAATTTTTTCATACTTCAAAATGAATCCAAATAACCCATGGATTAACAATATGTTAAACGACCCGTCGAACCAAATGGGGGGATCGTCTTCAAATCCGACCAACAATCCGGGCTCGTCTTCGAATCCATACCCTCAATCGTCTTACTTTCCTACCTTTCCAAATAACCCATACATGAATCCCGAAGAACAAATGTTATTTAATCAATGGAAAATGCAACAATACAATCAATTTACTCAACCACAGCAAACACACCAAACTACCCCTTCCCAACCAAATTCGGATCATGCATCATTCCATTTAGTAGACGAAGACGAGAAGAAGAAGAAGAAGAAGAGGTGGTCCCAACCCCGACGTCGAAGAAAACGAGGGTAAAGACGAAGGCGAAGAAGCCAAAGACAAAGACGAAGGGCAAGAAAACCAACGAAGACAAAGAAGAAGAACCGGTCCCGACCCGTCGAACTTTTTGGAGCCAAGATGAGGAGTATCTTTTGGCGGAGTGTTTCATTCAAATTTCTGAGGATCCAAAAACGGGTTCGGATCAACAAAGGGATACGTTTTGGTACAAAGTGCTCGAGGCATACAACAAGGAAGCCAAAAAGCTCAACTACACTATTCGTACCAAAAACATGTTGACGGGAAAGTGGACTCCGATGAATAAAGATGTCAAGAAGTGGAATTCGGTAGTGGATGAAACGGCGGTTATGAGTGGGGAGAATGATAGAGATTTTATGACCCGTTGTCACGTTTTGTTTAAAAGAACAACGGGTTATGATTTTAGACACATGAGCGCTTGGGAATTTTTGAAAGACAAGCACAAGTGGAAAAATCCCGACTTGACTTTTGCAAGACGTAATCGTATTCGGGTTATGAACGAGGAAGCACAAGTGGAACCGGAGCATTTTGGACAAGACCCGTTGCCTCGGCCAGACGGCTCGTACCGGATTGCTAAGAGTCAACGTTCATCAAACTCGACTGCTAGTTCCGGTTCAAACCCGGCAATGTTTCAAGAAATGCTGCAACAACAATACGAGTTAGACCGCAAGGCAAAGATGGATGTTCTTGAACGAGAGTCACTCGCGAGAGTTACTTTATATGAATCTCAAAAGATTGCCGAGGAGATGCGAGTGCTACAAATGGATACAAGCATGATGGATCCGATCGACGCGGAGGTCGTGAAAGCCCAAAAAGCACGAATCCGGGCAAAATATCCCACCAACTAGCGCTAGAATTTTATTTCTATGTTTATGTACTAGGCTTTTATTTTTATGCATTTTTTTTAATGTAATGTGTGTTTTTTTTTAAATTAATGAAGTTTATTTTAGTTAATATTGTGTATGTTTTATTTTATGTAAAAAAAAAAAAAAAAAAAAAAAAAAAAAAAAAAAAAAAAAAAAAAGTGGACGACGGCACCACATTTTCTGGTGCCGTGGGTACCGCCCAGAATGTGGTGCCGTGGGATTTCTGGTGCCATAGAGATTTTTGCTGATGTGGCTGGAAATTTTGAGCCATGGCTCCAGGATACCCACTGCTCTAATCATCTAAAGGTAACACCGTTAAAAGAAGGTTACAATATGTCATTTATGATGTGATGAGACAAGTTGCATAGTTTGCATACTCACGAAAGTATTATATATATATTAAAACGTTAGAAATCAAATGAATAGTAGAAAACAGTACATCAATAGTAAATTCGCGCCACTTTTGTCAATTTTAGTCCTTGAGGTTATAGATACGTTGCAAAGTTAGTCCAAGTTCGTAACAGTGCAAAACTTCGGGCCACTTTTGACAATTTTAGTCCCTGAGATTACAGATACGTTGCAAAGTTAGTCCAAGTTCATAACAGCGCAAAACTATTTTACATAAATGGTCCCTCAGGTTAGCTGTACATGGCACCGTTAGTCCCCAGTTAGTGAACTTTTGCAAATTCAGTCCTTTTTTTTTTTTTTTTTTTTTTTTTTCAAAAAATAATTTCGAAAAAATAATATTTTGAAAAAAAAAAAAAAAATTTTGAAAAAATATTTTCAAAGTAGCTACAGTACTTTTTTTTTTTTTTTTTTTTTTTAAATTCAAAAAAAAAAAAAAAAAAAAAAAGTACTGTAGCTACTTTGAAAATATTTTTTCAATTTTTTTTTTTTTTTTCAAAATATTATTTTTTCGAAATTATTTTTTGAAAAAAAAAAAAAAAAAAAAAAAAAGGACTGAATTTGCAAAAGTTCACTAACTGGGGACTAACGGTGCCATGTACAGCTAACCTGAGGGACCATTTATGTAAAATAGTTTTGCGCTGTTATGAACTTGGACTAACTTTGCAACGTATCTGTAACCTCAGGGACTAAAATTGTCAAAAGTGGCCCGAAGTTTTGCACTGTTACGAACTTGGACTAACTTTGCAACGTATCTATAACCTCAAGGACTAAAATTGACAAAAGTGGCGCGAATTTACTATTGATGTACTGTTTTCTACTATTCATTTGATTTCTAACGTTTTAATATATATATAATAATAATAAATTAATTTTTAAAAAAAATAATTTTTTTTAGAAAAATTATTTTTTAAGAAAAACAATACTTAGCACCACACTCCTGCAGCAATGCGCGGGTTTCCCAGCTCGATATATTAAAAAGGCAGGAACGAACTACAGTAGCATGAACAGTAACACGCTACTGTAGCAAGTTACTGTAGCTTTTTTTTTTTTGGAAAAATAATGTTTTGAAAAAAAATTATTAAAAAAAAAAAAAAAAAAAAAAAAGTTATTGATAAAATATTTTCACGCTACTGTAGCATTTTTCTTTTCTTTTTTTTTCAGGGAAAATAATTTCGAAAAAATAAAATTTTGAAAAAAAAATATAAAAAAAAAAAAGAATAAAATAACTTACAAAACGTAAAACAAACATCGTACAACAAAAAACAACTATCTAAACAACCCGCTGCAACGCGCGGGCTTCCCTGCTCGTTTCATTCATTGAGGAAATAACTCTGCACCAATGAAAATTTATCACTTATTGAGCATATTCTATAAAGGTCACTCGAACAAGGTTTACAGGGCATTGACCCCTATCATGTTCAATTCATTGTAAACCGAACACATGCCCATCAACTCATTTAAAGATGCCCATTAACTAGATAAACCCACAAACCACAAATTTCCAATCAAGAGGGTGACTAGTCGATGGTAATACGTTTCTGAATTAGATGACTGGCTTCTGTTAGACATGTTTTGGCCAATTGTAAACATGCCACCCTCGCTATAAATTCTAACTATCAAATAGTACTAGTATATTATACATATATATATTCATGTCTTTTTATCAGTTGATTTGGAATTCCACATTCAGAAAGGTCAGAAAAGAATTTTTTTAGTGGTACACGACTAAGTGCATTGTGCAAAATTCTTATTATTATCTTGTTGAATTAGTGGAAAAAATGTTCATTGTGAATCGACTTTTTAGAATTTAGACACATCAATCGATTAGATGAACCCACCGAAGAAAAAACATCAATTATGTGTGGCCATCGCTGGTCACTGCTTTGAAAGTAGGAAAATTATGAACGTCGGATTCTCTTTTGCAAAAATGAAAAATAAATAAATATACGGACTAGTTAATTTTACGCAATACCAAAATAATATGATGAAAAAACTGAATTTTCATAGAAAAAGCATCAAGTATTTCATGTTTCCATGAAAGGTACAATTTATTAATTACTCCGGGTCTTTCTAACATGTGCCCTAGGGCACATGTTAAGTACACAAAAGAACAAAAAAAAGGTACAAAAAGTACAAAAAAGTACTTAGGCCCACATGTACTTTTTGTACTTTTTGTATTTTTTTTTTGTCCTTTTGTGTACTTATCATGTGCCCTTAGAGCACATGTTAGAAAAATCCAATTTATTAATTACTCCGTATATTTCTAGTAACAAACTTTGTTTTAAAATGTTGATAACCAATTCTGAGCATCCGATATAACGATTTTTAGCATTACTCATTACCGATGTACCGAGAAATTATAGTTTTAGGCTTTTTCTACAAAGAACTATTCTAAATCTGAGGGTTTTTCGCAAAAACAATATTATTAATTTTGAAATGCTGAACCAAAGGGTGACAAAAATCGTAGCTTCCAAGAAATTCAAATTTATAACTTTATTTTTAAAGACAAAAAATCCACCAAATACAACTTTGTCTTTTTCAAACCAAGAAATGAGAAAACCCCAAAAATTCTATGACTTTAGATCAAATAAGAATAAATTTTAAAATGAGAAAGAAGAGAAACAATTATAATCACTCATTAGTAATGTACTGATTTAAATTATATGTATCCTTAATCTTTTAAATACACCATAATATATTTTCTAGCTAAAATTATATGCATACATATATTAGATGTATTTCATTAAGTTAGACGAATCATATGTATTTTTCGTCCTCTGCGGGTCAAATTTGTTGTTAGTAATACTTTGCATAGTTTTCACTTCAAGATCACTTTCGAAACTAATTAAAATGCATCTAATAAATAAAGATGCGTTGAATTCAAGTCAGCCCATCTCCAAATGTGAGGTTATAGTTATTTCTTATCTTTCTTATTTTAAGTTTTTTTCAATTCTTGTTTCTTGAGATAATATATTTTCACAGTTGCACCAAAAAAAAAAAATTTCTTCTCAATCCTTGCCCAAAATACGATAACAAAGCTTTTATTAAAATATAGGTGAGGAGTTGTTTAACTTGAACCGGCTATCATTATAGAATGAATATAAGGTGTTTTCATGTCGGCATATCACGCCACAATTGATGGCAGGCCAGCATGATTAATATCAAAAAAGAAATTTTGATAATAACCATATAGGGCTGTTCAAAAAGCTCGCGGCTCGTGGCTTGCTCGAAACTCGCTCGAAAAAAGCTTGAAAAAAGCTCGCTCGAAATCGGCTCGTTTATAAACGAGTCGAGTCGAGCCGGCTCGGTTTGTAAACGAGCTGAGCCCGAGCCAACGTCGGCTTGGCTCGTGGCTCGCTCGTTAGCTCGCTCGTTTGGCTCGTATATATATATATATATATATATATATATATATATATATATATATATATATATATATATATATATATATATATATATATATATATATATATAACTAAACTTTAATTATATATAATATAATATATACAACTAGATGAAAGAGTAATTCAAGTTTTTGGAAATGCTATTTTGTTAACTTCTAGATGAAAGAAACTCAAGTCTGTTATTTTGTTAATTACTTTGATGGCCATATTGCAGAACTGCAGAACTAATTTTTATTAGAATTGAATTAGTATTTGACATTTTGACCTGGATTAAAATCGTATAGCTTATTTTTTGTTTTTTTATGTTAAAGTATATCCCATTCAATGTAAACGAGCGGGCTCGACGAGCCACAAGCTGGCTCGAGTATTTGACGAGCCGAGCCCGAGCTCAACTTTTCGGCTCGTATAAATAAACGAGCTGAGCCGGCTCGGCTCGATTTTTAAACGAGCCGAGCGCAAGCCTACCCTGGCTCGGCTCAGCTCGGCTCGTTTACAGCCCTTTTGATAATAACCATACCGGAGTAGATTTAATTATTGGAAAACACCAACCATTAACTAGTTTTGGTATGAACCATGTCAGATTGCAGGAACGTTATCGAATATTATTTTAAGGCAATGATCATACTCTTGCGACAAATAAAAGAATATTACTTCTAGACATTTTCCTTGCAATGGTTACGAATTTTTCAACCACGATGGATACGAAATTATGTATAGTATCAATTCTATGTTTATGGTTTGGTTAGATTATTTTTCAGTACTAGAATTAAAAAGTGTAGGTTGGCGGGGACACCTCAACCCTGTGTACCTACTAGGTACCCATCACCCCTACCCGGCAAAGGTGTGAAGCCTGTGAAATGCCTAACTATGGTACCAAGTGCATGTTGCGGGTCGAACTTCAGTACTAGAATTATAACTGCAGCTACTTTACCTTTTTCGTTACTAGTTTGTACCCAATAAATCAAGAACAAAAACCCAAAAAGTAAAGCAGAAAGACAGAAGGTCATCGCTTGAATAAACATACTTGACATTTTCATTAAACATACTAGATAATACTCATTCATAGCAACGAGATTTTATAGCGCCAAGATTTTATAGTTACGTGGTTATTCATTTTCATTAACTATGAACTAACAGAATAATAAAATAAAAGTTGTAATATGGTATCTTATATAATAGAGTTTGTGAATGAATTTTAAAAATTATTAGTGTTGGGATTACATAAAAAATAATAATTTTAAAAAATTAAATAAAAAAATAATATAAAAAGATAAAAATCTTAAACTACTTAAAAAAGAGTTGTCATACATTTTTTTTGAAATATTGGGATGGAAATTTTAATGCAATTATTTTATTAAGAAACATTGTTTGAATTTTTATGTGAAAATTTAAGTTAGAAATGATATTTTGAGGATTAAACATTACTCACTTTTAAGTTTTAAAGTTTTTTTCTTAAAAAAGTAAAAAAATAAAATAAAAATTAAATAAAAAGTAAAAAATGCATGCTATATATGTTGTATAGATATACTAAAAGAACAAGGAGAAAAATATGATTATGAAACGTAAGCAACCATGCAAGTTAAGAGATTGAGAACCGGAGTTGAATTACTCCCTCGGTGCTAAAATGATTGTCCCCTGATAAAAAATTATACAGTTTAAGAAAAGAAGTATCATTACTATTTCTATTTTCTTACTTTTAACATAATGACATTTTTATCTTTAATTAATTTATTATTGTTTTTGTTAAAGTTTGTAATAATAATATCAAGTAAGGGTAATATGGTAATCTACTCAACTTTTTTTATCTATTTTTAGTAATGAATAATTAGTTTGAAATATTTTGAAAAAGAAAGGTAAACAATAATATTGGGACTGATAGAGTATAAGGTTGTGGTCCTCCGGGATAACTAGATAAAGAATATGGGCTATCACCTCCCTTTCTTTTGTGGGCCAAAAATAGAAAGTTACGATTGGTCTCAACCCAATAGCCAGAAACAAAGTCACTCGTCTAGTCTGCGGTCTGCCGCCCTCTTACTGTTGCTTTAAGTATCTAAAAACACTTATCAATACCCTTGGAGGGTTAGCTGTGGTAAGAGTTTTCCTGAAAAGAAAATTACTACTCCCTAAAAAATAAAAAGTAAAAACTATTTGGGGGTGTTTGGGATTACGTATTATTAAACTGTACATAACTATGTATGGCTTAGTGGCATGCCGCATGTGGTTAAGCACTTTCTAACAACAGGCGCAAATAAGCCAACAAGAACATAAATTATGCAATCCCAAAAGCACTTTCGAACTTGTATATATACCAATACACACATATAAACTATGCAACCCAAAAGCAGTTTCTAACTTGTACATACGCTAATAATTTAGCACATAAACTATGCAATCCCAAAAGCAAGCAACAAAAAGAAACTTAGACATAATGGGGGCTTACAAGTCACAAACCCACCACGACTGGAGGGGGAGACAGAGAGTTGCCACCTCAAATAACACTAATCACACACGCTAAAAAAAAGAGTAATTTTCTGAGGATTGTCAACCTATAGTAAAAAAGGTTTACAATCACCTTCTTCGTCCAGGTACAATAGAGTGAACTTTGTACCCTCTAAGTTGAACATTTGCACCACTTCGTTTTCCAGTTCTGACAGGTTAAATGGAATAGGAAATATGAAGCTTCTAGTAGTAAATTCTTTAAAATATACCTCCACTGTAAATAATGGTAGTGGGTCAGACTGTTTTAACTTTTTTGAAAGGGCTGCTTTCTTCTCCATCATCAGTAAAGGCACCAACACCTCTTTTCTCCAAACTGGTAACATTGGTGGAAGCGGAAGACGCTGTGTCTGAAACATCTGTCACAACTGACTCTGAATCTGAAAAACGTGCATATAATTGTTAGCCATCTGATTCGAGATTTCGAGAATGTTTGAATAGTATCAGGTTCAATGTTTACCTGAAGACACTGTAGAACCGAGTTTAAATCCAGGATCACCCTCAATTTTCTGTTTCAAAGTTTCTACCACATCTTGAACACATCTACCATCTTCCATACCCGGAGGAAGAAAAAACTCTAAGACATAGTCATCACCCTTTTCAACACTATGCAAATAGATTGCAAAGCAGCTAGCTAACTTAAACATGCGTGCAAGGTAGACCAAAGAGTACTCTTCTGCATTGAGTGTGGTTACATCTCTACAAAAACATAAACTGCGACATAACAATGCCCTCCCAACAGCCCCATGGGATGACTGTTCCAGGTGTCGTTCTGCACATGCTTTCCTGAATTGCCACTTGGGCAAGTCTTTAAGATAAAATGGTAAAGCGGTTGTGGACATGCAGACTTTACCTATGCATTTAGTGTCGAAACTGCAACAACACTTCTTTATAATTTTATCATGTGAAACAAAGCTTGTTGACGGGGAAACCACCCATGTCTGAGCAAGAGGTAAATTGTAGATGTCACACACAGTCTTCAGAATACCCATGATTTTATCCAGCTCATTTTGCCGAGGAACCTGTATATAAAAGAAACTTACGACATAAGAATTCATAAGCAAAGGAAAACTTACAGAATTTTTTGCGAAACTAATAAACCTGACTGATACTTTTTTTTAATTATAGATCAGGGAGTCCCAACTCACATATGCAGTACCGTCAAATGCTTGTGGGAAACTCAGATTCTGTGTCTGCATGATGAACAAATTTTAAAGTAAGCAGAAAAGGAAGGATCTACAAATAGTATCTTCAAGTGTAAGGGAAAATATAGAAACCTTCAAGGCACTGTGAAATTGTTGAACCTCATGAGCATAACTCACATACTTTGAAGACGTCAAGAGTTCAATTACACCAACACAAGACCTTGTAGTTAAATCAAAAACTGGTAAAGCCAAATATCCATGGAGATCGCAACCGATAGCACACTCTTGTTGTGGAAAATGTTTTGGCAAGTAATTAATTAGATCCACAGTCCATTCTGGTAAACCTCGCCTAAAGACTCGAACAGGAGGACTAATGTCTTCTTCTTCCTCCTCATGATCCTTACCCACAACATAAAGGTAGCGCTCAGAGTCCCTCCTATACAAAAGAAGTCTTTCATCACTTCCACCAACACCATATGGTTGATCTTTAGTTGTCAAGATCTGGTCATTTCCAATGACATGCTGTAACCAAAACTGAGCAAGAACATATGGCTTGCGGAAAATTAAAAGCTTTAGTGCAGCCTGTATCTTGTCCTGTATTATCTGATTGTTTTGGTTGACAGCGTCAGCCCTCAGCTCAAGACCTAAAGTTTACAAGAACGGAAAACCTCATTATAAATATGAACAAAAAACTTATAGTGGTGCTACCATTAACCTTTTTACACATGGAACTGAAGGCTTATTTAACAGGAAAACAAATGAGGTTTTAGTTTGCAAACCAGAACGATGCCAAGCTATAAACAGAATCAGGAAAATAGACATACCAGCACCAGTGATTGTGGAATCAGATTGAGAAAGTCCCTTTCGGTTTCCAAAGACACAAAGTTTCGTCAGGTATCTCGACTCGCCGCAAAATGCAAGTGCCGGCGCTTCTATGGACATCTTCTTACTCAGCATATCTTTTGTCCAACCTATACCAGAACAAAAAACATCTTCAGATCCATCTGATTTGAATAGTTCCATGGAATTTTAGCAGATTTTTCAGCTTCTAGACTTATATATATACTGTGCAAGTAGACTGTAAGAGCCTGTTTGACAAAATTGAATAAATAAGTACTGCGTGACCAAGAAGCGTAACGTTTAGAATCTCAGTTTCAAAGTGATGTTGAACGAAATAGGACCGCCTAATATGTACAACCACTTTCAACACCCTTTTTGAACACATGGGTGCAATACGAAAGAGTCTTAAACTGTTAATGTTTTCTTCTTTTCTTTTTCCTTGTTAAATAGAAATCCAATACCCAAGAACTTAAAAAAATGGCAAGAATGCAACAACAATAACAAAAAACAGAGCAACAACAACAACAAAAAACAGAGAATATAACAATTCCTAATATAATTCATTAAACGATCAGAGAATATAACAATTCCTAATATAATTCATTAAACGATCAGGTTCATGAAATAAGGTTAATCCTGTTTCATGAACTTTACATCTCTTAACTTATGGACTTATGGTGTACGTTTAATAATATCTACATCTTGTTTAAAAGTCACTTTTTATCTTCGAGAAATGCTAACAACAACCCTTAGTAAGTTGATTTATCACTTCTAAACTTTCCAAAATTTTAGTAAGTTGATGTGGATCTTTACAAACTGTCTAACTGGGATTTTGATTCGTGTTTAGTAAGTAATAAAATTAGCAAATTTATCAACTTAACAGAACCCAAAACAAACATTTTTGTTACCCTCTTTATCGGGCTTAATTAGGTTCCTGCTTTTTAAATCGCAATCAATATGTTCCGTTATAAGTAAAACATCTCTAAAAAGTATAAACACCAACAAAAGATTCAAGTATACTTTTTCTAGTTCATTAAATGCCACATCCACAATTCCATATAAAAAGATACTCCATATCAATCAATAGATCAACAATCAACCAACTTAACAAATCATTAAAAAAAAAAAAAAAAAACAAAAAAAAAGTTAATAATAAGAAAAACAATATATATAATTCGAGGAACATGGATCAATAACTCGAATCAAAAGCATATCAAATTACTCAAATAAATAAATAAATAAAGGGTTTTGCTAACATGTGCCCACTAGACACGTGTTAACGTGTTCATAAAAGGTATATTCTGGTTCATTTAAGAGAAAATTATGTTCAAATATAGTAATTTATCACTTTATTTAATGTGCATTTAATGCATTTTTTGATAAATTAAAAAAGTTTGTGTTTATTAACTACACACTAACTTGTGCCCAGTGAGCACTTGTTAGCAACACCCATAAATAAAATAAAAAATAAAAATAAAACACACAATGTTTCAAATTAATTACTATATATAACACATAAATAAACCCACAAACAACTTAAGGATCATAGTGTAAAGTCAGTAAATATAGTAGCAGATGATCGTAAAGCAAAGCATATATTAACATAGTTGATAAATGGTTCACTTACACAAAGCGTAATTCAGACAAACCTTAGGTGATAGAGCTGAAAATTGTGGCCTTAGATATAATAATACTCGTATTATTTTGTTTAGGAAGTAAGTTAAGGAAGAGATACCAGGAAACCAGGCAACAACACGTTCTTTGTAATAGCAGCTTTTAGTGTAAATGTTAACGTCATGTATATGCTCATGCTTTTTAAAATGTTAACGTCATGCATGTATATGCTCATGCTTCATCTTTCGAGTTTTACTAAGCAAAGTATGTTCAAACATTTACGACATCAAATATAGGGATGGCAACGGGGAGGGTTTTGGGCGGGGTGGCCATCCCCATCTCCAAACCCGATTACCAAAGTTCTCTTTGAACCTGCCCTGATCCCCATCGGGGATCTAATCGGGGCGCCTGTTGGGGCGTGATGGTCCCCCAAACCCGCCCCGTATTAATCGGGGATCTTATCGGGATGTCCTCTTTAGGTGCAATTCTCGATCAAAGCCTTACCATTTCACATTTATTGTTATTTTTAGAATATTATTAGCAATAACGAACCTATTAATAATCAATTACAAACAAGCTTTATTAAGTTTTCAACGATAGTATTATACATAAATAATGATAAATTATACCGAAAAAAATTAAAACTTAAAAGTATGACACTAAACGAGTTTCTATAATCAATTTTGCATTCTTACAAATATAAAAAACTGAGTAATATTTTTTATTACGTAAATACTAACAAAATACTATATAGATATAGATATATTTGTATATGTGTACATATTAATCGGGCGGGGCGAGGATTCCCCGATCCCTGCCCCAAACCCGATTAAAATCCCCGTTTAAACCCCAAACCCGCCCCGTAACCCGATTAACATGCCCCGCCCCGCCCCAATTAGTTCGGGTTTCGGGTTTTCCCATCGGGTTTGGATTTTTTTGCCATCCCTAATCAAATATTGTACTTCCACTACTTTTTAGATGTTATCATGAACCATTTATGATTTTAAAATTTTAATATAATATATTAGCAATTCCTAAGATCCAAAACCCATATTATTATGTGATAGATACAAATATAAATATTCTCGTTCTTGCATATAGGTACTCATAATAATGAGTAATAACTTAATTGACTCATAAATATTCATTTTGTTAGGTAAAAAGAGACTAGAAACTTCATGTGTTTAATTAGCATTCGGGAACAGAGTGTAAAGTTACTAATGATAATTTAGAAATTTGATTAATCAAATACTTTTTTATCATGACAAATTTAATAGTTTAACTATCCGGTTATTAAAATCTGATTGTTTTATGAAATGGCGAAAAGCGTGATTTGATTTTCCCATGCTAATGCTACATCGTTTCCAATATTAGAAATATTCACTTTGTCTTATGAGTCTTTCCCATGCTAATGCTACATCGTTTCCAATATTAGAAACGCTTTCTTTATCTTAATTTATATCAAAAGTTCAACAATCCACCGGCCAACACATTAATATAACATATGTTTATGCATCATAGTGAATCGTGGATAACTTTGTGACTTGTGACCAAAGCATAAAATCGAAATGACATACATATTATATTATATGAGGAAAGTGAATATGATGTTGTCTCACATCTAAACTTATATGCGAAAATTATCAAAAATTACGTCGTTTTAACAAGAAAAACAATGGTTTGATTTAATTCGCAATTAAAATGCGTTTCACTATGCATATATTAGTTCAACTATTCAAATTTTGAGAAAATAATAACCAAAATGACGTATTTTTTTAGTGATTTTTTATGATCACGCATGTAAGCTTAGATGTGAGACAACCCTATATTCAGTTTTCCCATTCTATCGTATATTGTATTTTCCATCTCGATAACACGTCAAAAATGTTATTACCTTTTTTTCTTAAACTTTTTGGTACTTATATTTTATGACTCACATCGAGAGTGAATCATCCATAACGTACGCCTCAGCATTAATTTAGTGCCACTTACGCATGGCGTGTACTCTTATTGGCAAGAACAACGCTTATTTGAACCTTTTTCCTTTGACCAACTACTGATTCTTAATTACCAAATGTTTTTTTTTTTTTTTTTTTTCCTTACTGATCATCATTGCAATTAAGTAAACCTAGCTACACATAACCCAATCGTATAATTTGTTTATCTTCTTCCACAAAATCGTGCGGTTGCCATCAGCTATCATTAAACAGCTCGCATTCTATTTATTATGTTGTTGGTATTATTGATGCCATAGATATCGATTAGGTATTAATTGTAAATCGTAAGATATGATACTAATTAGCTTCTTTTCTTTTGAAATAAAGCAAAAGGTAATGTGTTTTGCTGATCACCAAAGGGCTTGTGTCTCAATGGTATCTTATTTTGTGTGTGAAGCTCTCTAACCAAATGGTTGCAAGTTCAAGTCCTGCTTAAAACATGTGATAGTTTTTTGCTGACCTAATACTGATTTTGATTTTGATTGATTTGGTTGTGAAGTTAAAATCAAAACACAAGTTTGTAATCTTTAACTCTAGAAACCTCAAGTTTCACAAAAGCACGTATTGAAAAAGATTCTTTTCACGTCAAATTCACTAATTTAGCATTTGCTCAAATGCATACAGCAAAAGTCGACTAAATGTCTTAAATAGTAAATAGCACCTTTTATAAAGTTATAGCATAAAATTTTTCGTCTGTGGTTCAACTACATCACACCACCATCCTTATTTGATTTTAATTACTTTATTGGCATCTAATTTTCAAACTAATTGCATAGATAGTCTCTATTTAAAAAATAAAGATCAACTGTGTAATAATCTATAAGTTTTATTACACATATAGTCAATATCTTTTGTTACACGGACATTCCTTATTTTCTAGAATATTGACTATCAATGAAAATAGTTTGAAAAATATGAATTATTTACGCAATTATAATCTTTTATATAATAAAACAAAACCCCTAGTGGGGACTTTTTCATTTCAAAAAAATCAAATCATACCTTATTTGGTAATATTTTATTTATTTTATTTAAATATGTTTGAATTAAAAACCTTAAATATTTCTTTATTTAGCTAAAATTTATAAAAAATCGTTTTTACAAGTTTTTTCTGAAAAATTGTGTAAAAAAATATGTGTGTCAAAAGTATAATAAATAAAACTTTAAAGAAAGCGGAGTTAATTCACAAGAGCTTAGGGGTTAAAACGAAAATTGGAATAAATAAAACAACCCTTTTGACACAAAACTTCCAAACGACTTCCATCTTTGAAATTGTATCCCTAATTCCTAAATCATGCCAAATCGAATCTTGTTTGAAGGTGAAAAAACAATAATTAAAAGTGTATACCTAACTATGATTCGATTCAGTCCTTCAAGAATAAGGTATGTATATCTTAGATTTAATACTCATTGACCAATTTTGAGGTCTTCTATCACACAATTGAGTATGAACCCTAAGCCAACGTTATTTGTGATCCGGTTGTAACTAAGTGTATTAGTAATAGAAAGTCAAAACTGGTGAACTACTAATATTTTCATCTGAATTGTTATAAATACTTGATTTTATATGCTAAATTTTATTTAAGGTTTAGTGGTTGTTATGACTTTTTGGTGTTTTTAGTGGATCTGTACGATGGCTGGTTTGCGCCTACTAACCTTGAGTTAGATAAAAAGTTAGAGTAGAATGTGCACAGTTACTGCATTGGTTCTCAAGTTATCAATGATGAAATGCTTAATGCAACTAAGGCCATTGTTGGAGCTAAACAGGTACCCTTTTTTTTTTCAAATTTGCTACTTAACTTGATGAATTATAGAGACATATGGCTTATCTTTTTACCAGTTAGTGATCAACCCCATCAGACTAAGAAGTGACCTCAGAAAAGGTCTGTCTCTTTGAAATCAAATATGTTTTTTAAATGAAGGTGGCAGGATGAGTTGGTCATTTACGTTGGGTAACGGGTCAAAATGGTTCCGGGTCAAAACATGCTGGTTAGGTTGACTTGACCAACTGTAAAGAGATTGGCTATTGATATAAAAAAAAGACACTAATCAGTTGAACCTGCCTTCTCACAACTTAAACTTAAGTCACCTGCAGTTATTTTATTCTTCACTAATTAAGAGGCCGTCACTTTTCATATGTTTCACTAAACATTAAAATGTTTTTTTTTTTTTTTTTTTTTTTTTTTTGGTATTTTTTTTTTGTATTCTCCAGGATTTCATAGAACCATTTTGATTATATACGTTTTTTCATGCTTATAGAGATGCCTATAGAATCAATATAAATTGTTAATGGTGGAGATGTTGATGAAAGTCCTGAGAGAAGTAGATGTGTAGCTGGTGCCTTGGTGGTATTGATTTGGTGTTGTTGTGGCATTTATCCACTCTAATAGTAGTGTTGCACGGGCGAATATGATGGATAATGATTTGAAGATATAGTTGTATTGGCCATAATGAGTGGTATTGCTTTGAGTTGCAACTGATGGATGTTGATGACTGGTATGCATTTTTTTCCTTATTGTCTATTTTAGTGCCCGTATATCGTAAAGTACTACATGCTAATCTATGTGGAATATGTGAAAAACATAATTATGAGGTGATAAGTATGTGGATTCTTATTAAGTGGGCATCATCTAAACTACTCTTTAGTTTTAAGGCGAAACAATGTGACAGTGTTACACATAATACCAGATTGATATTTACTTTGTGAAAGTGGTAAAGTGGTTGTGAAAATAGGATTTGTATTCTTTTATTATATAAAAGATGTTATTCCGCATCTACATCTTAGGAGCGGTTTAAAAAACTAGGCAAATAATTAAAATTTATGGTGGACTGGCTGAAAAAAACTATCTCCGATCTATATGACTCAGTCATCAAAAAAAGACAGGTTTTGGTTGCTGAGGCAAAAACTCAAGTTAGCCACCATTCTCAAGGAACAAGTAAGCTCCTTTTTCACCTTATAAAATGGAAAAAAATGAGGTTTAATCTACCTGAAGTCTTATTTTCCTGCAAATATAGAAAGCTTTTCTTGAAAATTGCGATTCTTTAGATTATGATCGTTATATCATTTGCCCTTCTCATATAATTAGTTAGAACTATTCATCTTCCAGTCAAGCAATAGTGCGTCTTTTTGCCATTTCATTGATGTTCGTTTCTCGTTTCATTAGTTGTGAAATAGTTCAATCTGTTCCATCTATCAAAACAACGTTTAGCCTGAAATCACTATCACTAATATTAGCATGCTGTCTTTATAGTACAAGTCAAATTTGAAGGTCATGTTTTTCTTGCCAACTAAACGCAATTCTTATTGTTTTCATGAATCCATTTTTTTCATATTAAATATTCTTTATGTTATGGTCTCTTTGATCGTAATTCTGGTTTTGAGACTATGGTTGGTACGCAAGTTTGGTTCAGGTTTGAGGTTATTATGTAGTCGGTTTGCAATGTTTGTTGTGTAAATTTTTTCCATTTCTTAAGTCTCATGGTAACGCCTGACATATATATTTGTTGTCCCTTATTTTGCTTTAGGATGAGAATGGTAACAAGTGGAAGTATGAGCAGCAGCTTTAGTGTCATGCGCGAAGTATCTCACTTTGGGTAACTGATTGCACAAAATATCTGGTTTGAATTTGTTTATGTTTAAATTTGGTTTTTACATTCAAGCTTCTAGACTTCTGGTCATCTAACTTAAAGTTGCTGCTTTCGGTTTTTGTGTTGCGTTGAAGTTGAAATTGGATACTTACTTGAACAATGTATACAAAACTTCCAAATTTCTACTTTATGGCAAAGTTTTCTAATTGTGTATACACTCCATTCACAAATTACAATTGTTTTGTGCTTCTTATGAAATCTTAGTTTTGTAGTGATACTTCTGAAATATGTTACAGTATTCTGTTTATGAAAATTTGCAAGGACTTAATTTACGCACATGAGATTGCTTTGTAATTATATTTGAGACACGGAATATTTAGAAAATTTAGATTTTTAGATATATGTTTAAGTGAACCAAACAGAGCTACCGTGGTTCTCTGTTTTGACCCGTTAGAGAGCCTACATGTCCATTTATGTTGCTACCTTTGAATTTTTAGGTTTTGCTTATTTTGGACTTTGAAAGAATTCACAGTGAGATTAAGTTATTGTGGTAAGTTACAAATTGAAGTAAAAAAATGCAAGTTGTTCATGATCTTGAAGGGTAACTTACATATTCTTTATACTAAACTAAACTACCTAATCAAACTAATTTCCCCAAGTACCTTTTGGGTAGACACATTTTGACCATTTATATATAAAAAAATAAATCATTGTCTTCCACTAACAGTTTTTTGTATATTAGGCTACAAATTCTGGCAGTAGTTGACATATACAGAGGTATTATTCCCTGTTTTCAACCTTAGATAGATCCTTTTATCATCATTCTGATCCAGTTTTCATAAAATGGTTCTAAAAACAATAATTTTTATAATCTTTTAAATCTCTAATATTTTACAGTATGAAGAATATACTAATACTGTATATTTATTACTACATTAAAAAGAAAATAGAAGGCATTAATAGACTTCCCCTATAAGGTATCTTACTAAGATTATTTCATTATCAATAATTGCTTGCAGGTTATGTTTGGAAATAATATGATCGTGCAACAACTTTGCAAAAAACCATATTAGTCGAAAGTTTGGGTTCTTAAAAACAAACTCACCACAACGTGGGTTTACGAGTATTATAACTACAAATGTGATAAAATCCTAACGAAGCTAACCTTACAACCGGGCTTGAGCCAACTACGTAATGCCGTCTAATGCAAACAACCTTTTAACTATGTGGGTAAAAGGTGTAAGATATGTTGATAAAAGTTTATATGTATAGTGAAGATGAGTAAAAAAATTGACTTTGTATGACCAGACATTTTGATAATAAGTGTTGGTAACAACTAACAAATATGAATATATTAACACCTTTTAATGTCTCACAAAGCTGTTGTCAATAACTCTCGCTTTCTTTATGACAATTATGTATAACAGTTTTTCATTATAGATAGTTAGATATAGACAGGTATGATACATATATAGTTTATCTACATATATATATAGTCGACCTCTCTTCTTCGTATAATACAAAATTAAAAACCATAAATAAAACAAAACATAAATTAAATTATTTGTTTTTTAATAAATAAAAATATATTATTCGAAAATTAGAAAAAATCCCGCGCGTGCGCGGGCATTATAACTAGTTGAATAAGAATGATGATTGTGATTTTGGATAAATAACAAGGACGGCACATGTAATTTTTCTAAAAATAATGTAATAAAGGTAGGTATAATCAATGTTTTAAAAATCGGATTTTTCATCGAACCGGTCGGTCAGCCGGAGGCCGGTCGAACCGGTTGAACCGGCCGGTTCAACCGTTTGGTATTTATTCTATTTTTTATTAAAAAAAATATAAAAAATAAAAACCGGTTGAACCGGAAAACCGGCCAAAACCGGCCGGTTCGAAACAGTAAACGGGACTTCCAAAAAACCGGGGTTTAAAAAACCGGCCGACTAGCCGGACACCGGTCGAACTGGCCGGTCCGGTCCGGTTTTTAAAACATTGGGTATAATACAAAACGTTTGATGTTACACTCTGTTCAACACTGTTCTAGACTTTTTTAAAAAGGGAAATGAAATGAAACTATTGCATTTTATGTCTCTTTCCTCAATGTTTTCTATTTCTTTAGAGTAAATTGCAAAAACTACCACCTAGTTATGTCCAAATTGCAGACATAATTCTTACATTTTCAAAAGTGCATGTGTAGTTCCTGTGGATGACCTTCGGTGCGAATATCGTCCATGCCCCAAAGCGAAATGACAAAGTCTGCAAGGGCATTATAGTCATTCCACTTAGATGCAAAGACGACATCCGCACTAATGGTTTCTCATAGAGACGCCATCTGCATTTTCAGAAAATTTGACTGCGCCTATGATTTGGACATACAACAAGGACTGGTTTTTGCAATTTACTCACTCAATTCTTTATTTTTAAAAACACACCCGCACAAATGGTTTACGGGAGTATTATGCTGTAATAAGAAAATAATCCCCTTTCCCACAAGAGAGAGGCGTGGTGTTTGGTAGGGTACCGTAGGGGGAAATGAAGTCATTTCCGCATCCACAACATAGGAGCATATAGTACGAGCTTTTCCCTATGTCAATCTTATGCTATTTTAATCTTTATCAATGAAGCTATGGATTGTAGGTGTCTTGGTGAATAAAATATACTCCTGGTAAAACGCCAAGTCGTCAAAAACAAACTTTTCAAGACGCATTGGAGTCTGGCAAGGACTGACGGACCTTCAAATCTTATCATATTTTTCTGCATCTATTATCCAGATGGTTTCTGCTTTCATCACAGATCTATGAGCCATTTATTATGTATTTGGGATTTAGATGTCAATAATATCAATCAGTGTCAACGTTAACGTAGTTCTTTTCTTTTATTAGATAGTCAGATGGTAAATGGTGATTCATTTTGCGAATACAATAGATATACTGATTCTGAATGACTTGGTATTGAAGTAAGAATGTTCAAGATCCAATTGAGTTTTCTTAGATACAATATGCCAATATGGTTATGCGTATTGGTATAATTTACAACAAATTATCAACATAAAACGTGTAACACTAAAAAAAACTTATAAACTTGTAAAGTGAAGGTTGCGGACATCGGAACATCTGATAGCTGGAAGGAGTCCGGACATATATTTGCTGATAAAACGAAGGTGCAGTTGGACTACTACTTTCATGACCTATCCATAAAACAAAAATTACAATTATAAAGGTTTAGTAAAACCTCAAGGTAGTGGATGATAACCACCTAAAGGTGGTTAGAGTGCAATATTTTATTCATGGTTTCACATCTTAAACATAGCATAAAAGTGCTATGTTTAGCAATACAACACTTATACTATATAAGCGTTATATAAAAGTGATTCATATAGTCAAAATCTGGAGATAATCATAACCTGACTTGGCCATCCTAAGTCGATGACTAAGTCAACACCATCTATCATCTTCAAATTGAACTAAAAAGGATTAATGCATCAACTTATCAGCAATATTGGACCCCGAAAGTTCCAATATTTGAAGTGATAGTTGATCCTTTCTGTGCTACATTGTTCTTTAGAAAGTTAAGGATTTCAGAAAAAGGAAATACAAAAGTCAGCATAAGGAGCAGTTGTTTTAGACATTTGTTGTTTCATTGCATTTTGATACACTGTTTTCGCTTTATGTAAATTTTAGCCTTATAAGAGTGCACTTGCACCTGAGCATATTTTGTTTATAGAGTCAAAACTATAAAGTGAAGATAATGATTTTGTGGAGATTTGTGTGTGAGGTTGGTATCTCTTCTTTCTTAAAGCAATCCCCACAAATCTCAAGATGGATTTTGGTGAGTTATTGACCAAAGCATACAATCTTTTCTGGTCAGATTCTAATTTGGTTTTGAGTTATGAGACGGAGTTTTTGATACCAAGCCAATGCATGTTTGATAATAGGCCACACAAAAGGATCAATTAGTGATAAAGGAATTTGTGAATACGAAGTTTCTAAAGTGAAACTGAGATTATGAACCAGAAAACAATGTGTTTTCTAAGTTAAGGATCTGTGTAGTTAGATCCATAAAAAAAGTACTATTATATCTATAAACAAGCAAAATCAGATGCATATAACATGGAAAATCGTATCTATACCTGCGAGAAACGGAGTTGGTTGGGTGGTACAATGACTGAGCGACGGGATTCAAATCGAAAACCGGGTTCTTTTGCTGCATACAATTATAATTATAAACAATTAGCTCTTGATTACCCAAAAAGTAAGAATACATGTACTTCCTAAATAATTGAAACTGAAAACAGGGTCTTGAAATCGAAAACAGGGTAGTTAACGTAAACTTTTCAACAATCACGAACTTTCAAATGGAAAGAATGCAACAAAATGACAACATGACTATTCAACTTAACATAATTTTTGATTTAATCCATTCAAAGGTCAGATTCCTGGAACATGAAGATTATCATCCAATATGTTAGAATACTGGAACTGAGTTACTAACCCCAAAGTTCCAGTTTTATGTCAGTAACAACAACAACAACAGACCCAATCCCGCCAGGGCAGGGTATGGGGGAGGTAGAATGTAGACAGATCCTACCCCTACCCCAAGGAAAACCCGGGAGTAGAGAGACTGCTTCCAAAGAGACCTCCGGCAAGTGCATGTGTGCGCGTGAGAAAGCAAAAGCAGGAGTGCAACCGAGAAAACATAACAGGCAACAAGCAGGCAAAACAAGTTTTATGTCAGTAAGTGAAACATTATTCAGGGACCGTTACTAAAGTAATTAAAAAGCTAGTGTTTTATGTCAGTAAGTGAAACATTATTCAGGGCAGAATATCAGGTTTTTATATTCTCTCAAGTTGTGCTGTGTCGGAAGTTGACAAACCTAGTGGAACCAATAACCTCCTTTAACTATTTACCCTCATTATGTTCTAAAAAGATACTAGTACTAAACGTATGTCCAGTTTCGATTTGATGTACTCCTTTTATTTCTTTTCTCAATTTAAGGTATCTAAGTTTTTTGTGTTGCAATGCTAGGAAAGTTTAACCCATAGTGTGTGGTCAGAAGCTCTTCGTTCACAAAAAGTTTATCTATGCCTCAATTGTTTATCTATGCCCTTCCTAATTTACTCAAATAACTGTTAAAATTTATGTTTTCGAATTATACACCACTTATTGAGCTTGAGTTTTAGCCTTTTAAAAGCGTGATTAAACTTGGTGATGTTAACATTATTTGGGATCACCAGGTTAGAAACTTTGTTCGTATATAAGTCTAAAATTATTGCAACCTGGTGTCCAAAAATCTTGTTGCCGGAGTTGGCTGGAAAAACAGATTGCCGGCAAAGTGGGTGACCTGTTGACTCTGTTTTTTTAACCTGGTAACCTCTAAATTGTCTAATATTGCAAGTTTGCAACGCAAAATCACTTTGATACCTTAAATTGAGAAAAAGGAAAATAACAGTCCCTCAAATTGAAATTGAACAGAAATTTAGTACTTTTTTTATGCGATTTGCCCTATTACACGATAGTCAACAAGTTTCTCAACATGAACTATTTGGGGGAAAAGTATAGTTTTAGTAATCGCCATATATGATTTCTAAGTTTGTGACTAATACAAGGCCAACAAAAATCTGGGGAGTTTATATGTGGAATTGGACTACTGTACGACTAGAATCATAGTTGTTAAACCCATACGAGTCACGAGTAACTCATACACGTCCAGTCAGATTGCACCTAAACAGAGGAGACTTGGTTGTCAACTCGTAAATACATTTGACTCGGAATCCGACACGCGAGTTCCCAGCTGACTCGTACCAAGTCAACTCGACTCGTGACTCGGAGTCGACTGGTACGAGTCGAGTCAGATTGCACCTAAAAAGAGGAGACTCGGTTGCCAAATCGTAAATACACATGATTCGGAGTCTGACACGCAAGTTTCTGGCTGACTAGTACCGAGCCGACTCAACTCGTGACTCGGAGTCGAATGGTACGAGTCGAGTCTGATTGCACCTAAAGAGGAGACTCAGTGGTCAACTCGTGAATTCCCGGATGACTCGTACCGAGTCAACTTGACTCATGACTCCGAGTCGACTCACACAAGACTTGTCAGATTGCACCTAAAAAGAGGAGCTCGGTTATCAACTCGTGAATACACTTGATCCAGAGTCCAACATGCGAGTTCCTGGCTGACACGTACCGAGTCAACTCGACTCGTGACTCGGAGTTGACTGGTACGAATAGAATCAGATTGACCTAAAAAGAGGCGACTCAGTTGTCAACTCGTAAATACACTTGACTCAGAGTCTGACACGTGGGTTCCTGGCTGACTCGTATCGAGTCGATTTGACTCGTGACTCGGAGTCGACTCGTACAAGTCTAGTTAGATTGCACCTAAAAAGAGGCGACTCAGCTGTCAACTCATGAATACACTTGATCCAGAGTCCACATGCGAGTTCATGGCTGACTCGTACCGAGTCAACTCGACTCATGACTCGGAGTTGACTGGTACAAGGCGAGTCAGATTGCACCTAAAAAGAGGCGACTTGGTTGTCAACTCATAATAAACTTGACTCAAAAGTCCGACACGCGAATTTCGTACCGACTCGACTCGACTCGACTCGACTCGTGACTCGGAGTTGACTGGTACGAGTAGTCAGATTGCACCTAAAAAGAGGCAACTCGGTTGTCAACTCGTAAATACACATGACTCGGAGTCCGACACGCGAGTTCCTGGCAGACTCGAGTCACATCCACTCGTGACTCGAAGTCAACTGGTACGAGTCGAGACATATTGCACTTAAAAAGAAGTGACACGGTTGTCAACTCGACTCCTGGCTGACTCGTACCGAGTCAACTCGACTCGTGACACGGAGTAGACTCGACTCTTACAACAATCATAAAGATTTCAATCCCAATAAATAAATATAGAAATCGAGTCAAAAGCCTAGTACAGTAACAAATAAACCAATGATACCTAATAACACCTCCGCATGAATTAAACTTCAAAAGTGATATATAGATCTAAACATATGTGATCACAAAATGCAATAACTTGTTAGTATTAACTGATCAAAAAATGGATATAGTTAATTACAACAGCCAAAAGTAATTCCCGGAATTAAAAAAAAAAAAAAATTCCCGGAAAAAAAAAAAACGATAATAACAGTCTAATGTAAGTTTCATAAACTCAAAAGTCAAAATGAAGAATTTAATTATAACCAAGCAAAGATTCATAAATATATTAAGAAATGAAAGAGATAAAACACCGACCGGCGTTGAATAAGATGTTTGAAGAGGTTTTGAGCAACACTTTCGCAGTTTATCTGATGTATGAGAGTGCTTGTTAAAAGCGTGGGGGCCTGCTTTTATAGGACTCAAGTGATCTGTTGTGCTTCGAGCTAAAAAGAAAATCAAAAACAAAAGAAATGCCATTTTTGTGGCCCCCGAAAGGCTCTCGGCATGTGCCAAAAAAACTTGTAAAATGATATCGAAATTGTCTGATTTATTTTTTACTTGGTTTTTTATTCTATACTTTATGGAAAATTAGCAACTCATAAAATGATATTTCAAAACAAAACCGATTTGGAAGTGTAAGATGTAATATCTTTCCATCTCAAAATTCAAAACGGATAATAAGTTTAAGATGTAACAAAATAAGAAAACAAACAATGATATTGATTTGAGACGAATAAAGTAATCACACAAATGTCTCGCATATTATAAGTAATAACACTTTAAGAAATCTTTACTTAGGGGGAATTTCACATTCACTATTAACTGGGATACACCCGTTTATGCATTAGTTACTTGTACATTATTGATTGTTAGCTTGTACATGTTTAACTAAAAAAACTAGCGTGTGAAAATCATTTTTCTTACTTAATAATCTGTGATGAGGTTTGTGTTGAAGTAATTTCTCGCAACCACTTCAGACAAATAAAGAAGGCCTACCGGTTGAACTCAGCTAGGGTTCTTCCGGGAGGCTTGGGTGTTGATCCCGTCGTGAGAGTAAGTATTTGGTATTCCGAAAGGGCTGTCAACTGTAGTGAAAAGTAAAATGCGAGTAAAGACGTTAGTTGAGGGCAGTAAATGAGCTGAGTATTTATAGTACTCGGCCTCGATACCTGGATTGGCGGCGCCGGGTTTTCAGGAGACATGTCCCCGACATAATCCCGTAAATCCTGGGGCGGCGGCGGCGGTGTCTGCAGCTGCCATCTGTCAAAAGGTAAACGCCACATGTCCTACTACTTACAGTGATATGAGGCCGAAAGAGTCGTGTGTCCTCCGGTATGTTCGGACGGTTATATGCCCGTCCGGACGGCCGGTCAAGACAGGCCGTTCGGACACATACGTCAACATGTTCCCCCAGTATTGCATTATCGGTTGAAGACCGATGGTGTAATACTTAAAGAATTCCCTTATACCTTTCGAAAAGCAGTATTCGGACATATACACCTACAAGACTTAAATAATACCTTATGGCCTTTTGGCCTGCGCTTTCTGAAACATATATGTAATACTGGTATTGCATTGTTAGTAAAATACTGACGTAATACTTCGAAGGGTACCTTATGGCCTTTTGGCCTTGGTCATTTGGATCAATGTTGTACTTACCTTTCGGTTCGTCCGATGGCTTAATACTTTAGAGAGTTGACTTCGACATGGCACGGCTTTTGATGTGTGGAAGCTATCATTGTATCAATTCCCGATCCTCTCCTGGTTTACAACATGTATTTCTTGTAGTTCGGATTAATAATTGCCCTTTGTTCGCGTCCGTTTGATCCTATTGTGCCCGAGGGTTCCGATTTGCCAAAGACCGTTGTTATTCCTTTTGGGGATTAATTGTTGCGCTTACCCGATGGGTCAGGGTGCGCCGATGGTATGATGTTTCAAACAAATTGTGGGTTCACGTTTGACCCCTCCCGAAGGATATGCCGTTAGGTTCGAGCATGCATGTATGTCTTGGCGCTTCTTCGAGCGCACCCCCTTTTTATATTATTAATTTTTTTTTATATTTTGGTTATTTAATATAGATCGTAATTAATGAGTGCTGACACGCATGCGCGTGCCCAACACGCGTGCTGAGGTGTTGCCACGTCAGCATCTTGCTAGGTGTGACATTCCGCATTCTACGTTCTCCTTATAAATAGCGTTGCTGGTGTGTGTGTTTTTACTACCGTAATTCCACATTTTCAACTGAGACGCCTTCCGGTATTATTTTTCGAACGATCATTGCAAGTCTGCTCGAGTGATTCTGCCCGTCCGATTTCCATCCTGGTCCTTCGTCTGCAAAGGTACGTTACGGTTCACCCATATATTGTTTTTACAGTTGTTTGGCCATATCCCTCTTTCCCTCGATTAGACCATGTCGGTTCTGCCCGCTTCCCATTGCGAGGATTCCCCAGGGGTCAAGGGTTTTCTCTCAAAGATTGTCAGAGAGGTTGGCCTTTCGGTTGGACGGAGGGGCTGTGCGTAGGGTTACGTGGGCTATAGAATTCTGCTAAACCTATATCCGCGTCTGCCCCCGAAGGGTATGACGATGGATTAATTGCCGAACGATGCCATTGGTTTGTACTTGGAGTATTTTATTGAGGGTGGTTTCGCTGGGCCTTTCTCCCTATTCCTGTTGGTTATTTTAGCTGTGCTTCGGCCGGCATATATGCGCAGAGTTTTAACCGTTCCATGTTTTTGTTTTTTCAGCTATCACAATGTCTCAATACTTAAAGAAGCCCAAGGTCAGAAAGGATGTGCCCGTGGTCCAGAAGGATCGGTCCACTGAAACGCATGTGGCCGCTCCCGCGGCTTCCCAAGCCGTTATCCCGGAGGAGACGGTCGAAACGACGAGGGTCGAAGTGCCTGACCCAAAGGTTTTAGAGGCCAGGAAGAGAAAACAGGACCAGAATGTTGTCCGGCCCACATCTCAGTCCCAACCACAGGGGACATGTCTCCGTCTTCACCCTGATTCGTCAGGTGGTGGTATGTTTCGAGAGGTTAAACGAAGTAAGCCAAATGAGGGGGCCGGAATGGCGGGTCCAAAAGAAAGCGCCAGTGCTTCGGCCGCAAGAAAACAGCCGGAGGGGCCCAATGCTTCGGCCGGAAGAAAACAGCCGGAGATCCTAGGAGGTATTGGCGGGGGCTCCGCGTCGGAGACCACCGGTGCTGGCAAGTTCCCTTTCCTTTTTCTATTAGGAAGTGTTAATCCCTGTCCCTTGCCTTTACTCCGATAGTACTTGATACTTAACTTTATTACCCTCTCTTATGGAAAATGCAGGGGGTTCCTCCGCTGCTGCTCCTGATCGCGGAAAGGACAAAATAACTGATGAAGATGACTCGGCATCTTTGCATGTGCCGATGTGGAAAGTGCGCAAGGATGACCGTTTGGACAGCTGGGAGATCTGTCGGGACTTGATGCTGAACCTACCGACTCCGAAAGAAGAGTCATTTTTGGAAGGTCTGGGGGATGCCGAGGCTGCTCAAAGGGCCTGGAAACTTTTGGGTATGGGGGCCGCTGCGCAGTCGAACTTGTTGCTTCGGTTCGAGGGCCTTCTTCATGATCATAATGAGCTATATCGTGTTCACCAACACTGCGGAAAACCTCGGAAAGAATGGGGGTGAGCTTAAACAGCTGAAGGCTGAGCATTCTACTTGTATGGTGAGAGAGTCGGAGCTGATGGGACAGGTGAAGGAGCTAGAGAAGTTGGTGGAGGACGAAAGGTTGGCCGCGGCGGAACGAATCAGCGCCTTGGAAGCTGATTTGGAAAAAGCTAAGGTTAACCTGGGTGAGGAGGTGAAGGACAATTTGGCCCTTCGGGAGCAAAAGAAGGATCTTATTGCCCGGGTGGGTCGTACTGAAGGGGATAGGTTCAGGGTTGTTAAGGAGGTTATCCCGGAGGTCGTTCGTCGTCTATTGGGCAGCTATGAATACAAGGAGCATTTGGCGGGACCTTTCAGCTTGTCCTCGCAATCCGGCTTTATGGAGGGCGTGATTGTGGGCCGCAAGCCGGAGGAGGTGGCCGCCATTTTGGCCAAGACGGAAGACCTAGATGCGGACGCCGCGAGGAAGCTCGACCCGTTGTATGATGGGTTGTTTACCGCAGAGTATCCGTACATCAAGAAGATCAGTAGCTCCTACCTTAAGTCTCTTGATGAAATCCTGCAAATCTTCCCCGATCCTGAACCAGCTTCTTCTCCCAAGAGTCTATCTTCCGGTGCCGCTGAGGGATCATCTTCCGGGGCTCCCGAAGCCAGGGTTGCTAATGTCGAAGGTTCAACTGTTGGAAGGGATGATTCGGCTCCCTGAACACTTAAACGATTTGGTTCAACTTGGTGTTGTAAGGCCTTCGAGCCAAGAACAATATATTTTTTTTCCGGATGACTGTAATAATTTATGACAAATAATTCGTATGGCTTATTCGTTTGTATATATCTATGACTGTTCCGTATTCCGTATGTGCCATGTTTCATGTTTCGTGCTATTATTTTTGCTTGTTTCTGGAGTAGGATTTTATATTTCGGTTGACATGACGAGGTGTTCTTTCGGGCGTTTGAACGGACCTATCGGATTTTGTGAACTTGCGATTATCAATGGTTACTTCCCTCCTTTTTTTTTATCATTTTATATTATGTATGGTACTGCATGTGGAACGGAATGGGACAACTTGGGTCTTTAAATGTGGAGCTGCTTTGGTTTGCTCATCCGATTTTAGACTTTTTGCGGGTCGTCCCCTTATTTTTTCCTTCATCTACTTTCGACCCCCGACATATGCCGAACAATTGTTGTCGTTCGGCATTTGCCTGGGTTATGAATCGTATCACTTGTCTGTTATTACCTTTGCTACTCGCATAGCTTCGGAAAATACATATTTATATTGGAGCAACATTCTTATGATTACGAACGTGTAGCATTTGTTTGTTATTACCTTTACTATTTGCATAGCTTCGGAAGTACAAGTCTATGCATTTTTGAATGGTCGTATGGTATCTCTTTGAACATTGACCACAAAAATCTCCGGAGGGGGCCAGCCTCTCGGAGGGATCACTTTTCACACTTATGTTCAAAGTTATGACAAATGATTCAGCTTTTCCGCAAGGATCATGGCAACCCCTTCCCTTTTTGGGTATCAACCATCTTTGAACATTGAC
Source organism: Artemisia tridentata subsp. tridentata (assembly GCA_021014915.2). Taxonomy (NCBI): domain Eukaryota; kingdom Viridiplantae; phylum Streptophyta; class Magnoliopsida; order Asterales; family Asteraceae; genus Artemisia; species Artemisia tridentata. The sequence continues at coordinate 291,504,121 of CP139501.1, forward strand.
CACAAAATCTCCGGAGGGCGCGAACCTCACGGAGGGGCCATTTTCTGATTATGTTCAGAAAATAATGAACATTGATCACTAATCTCCGGAGGGCACGAACCTCTCGGAGGGACCACTTTCTACTTATGTTCGAGATATTACAGGTGGTTCAGCCTTTCCGCCAGGATTATGGCAACCCCTTTCCGGGTATCAACCATCTTTGGACATTGACCACACACTCCCCGGAGGGCGTGAACCTCTCGGGGGGGGGGGGGGGCATTTTCTAATTATGTCCAGAAAACAATAAACATTGATCACTAATCTCCGGAGGGCACGAACCTCTCGGAGGGACCACTCTCTAATTATGTTCGAGATATTTCAGGTGGTTCAGCCTTTCCGCCAGGATTATGGCAACCCCTTTCCGGGTATCAACCATCTTTGGACATTGACCACACACTCCCCGGAGGGCGTGAACCTCTCGGGGGGGCCACTTTCTAATTATGTCCAGAATGTCATAAGTATTCTTGAGATGTTCCTCAGAAATACTGCCTCCCTCCAGCGGCGGGGTAACTCCTTCCAATGGTGGGACAATTCACTCCAACGGTGGAACAACTGCATTTAATATTAAAAATAGTCAATATGGGGTCTTTTTGAGAAATCACAAGCATTTCAAGGGGGTATTGTGGGAAAACCGCCCCCCTTCAACGGTGGGGAACTGTATTTCATTAGAATAATTAACATCTAGCCCTTTCGGGCGTTACAAAAGGTACAGTGAACCCTATTTATATGAACACATTTTTTTTTATTATCAGTCGCCCGTCATGCTCGCGGTGCTTCTCTGCCCCTCCTTACTCGACTTGTGTGTTCTCATCCGGTAAGCTTCCAGCCTTTCGAGGGGCTCGTGCTTCTGGTGGATGGTGTTCCCATAGGCTTTGCTTCTCCGACACGCAATATTACCTGTCTTAAATTTCGAAAGTATTTGCGTTCCTTCCGTTAGCTTGCGCATAATCATAGGATAGAATAAAATAACAAAGGTATTCCAGTGGTTATTTCGTATTGACGATTACCTGAGCCGTCACTCGTACCTTGGTGGGTCTGTCGGGGCCTTCTCGATCACAACACTGGTTCGCCCACCTCCCGTCCTTTTTTCCGACGATGGGTTCCTTCCTTTGCTCATGCGGTATGTCCCCTCGCTTTCCCTCCGGCGAATGAGCTCTTTCTCCGATTTCTCTTACCCTTTCAACAGGCTCCTCCCCTGTACCATGATGTCTTCGTACTTTTATCCGAGTGACCAATGTTGCTACGCCGCCCGGTGTGGGGAATTTGACCATCGAATGGACAGTTGAAGGTATGGCCTCCCAGTATGGCATTGTAGGGGGAAGGCGAATCGATTACGGCAAATTCCAAGCTGACTTTTCGGGATAAATCCTGATTCCCGAAACAGACTTCCAGGTCTATCACCCCTCGTGGTCTAATGGGTTTTCCCGTGAATCCCATCAAGATTGTGCTAACCTCCTTCAATCGTGCCCTGACCGCCGGATCCAGACACTCGAATTGGTGCCCGTACATTATTTCCATCGAGGCACCAGGGTCAACGTAGACCTCACGTATTTTCCTCCCCCCAGCTTCCATTTCAATTACTAGCGGTTCGTCTGACATCTTCTCCGGAAAAATGGCCGGAAAGCTTATTGGGACGTTCATCCATTCTTCTATCTCTGTTTCTTCCGTTTTCCGAGAGGCCCTAAAGCCTCGGATCATGTTGATTATTTTCCCTTTATTCCCTTGGTTGTTACCTCCTTAGTTAGTTCTCCTTCCTTTCCTGAGGTCTTTCACCAAATGGTCCAGCTTTCCTGTACTCAAAGCAGTTCTTAACTCCTCCCTGAGTTTCCAGCAGTCGTCAGTAAAATGTCCTTTTTCCCCATGATAGTCGCAATACCTGTCCTCACAATCCTTCTGTGGTTTTCCCTTTGTTGGAGGAGGCTGCGGTAACCTCAGTTGGTGTTCTGTTGCCAATATTTCCTTTGGTGTCTTGGTAAGGGTGTCCAAGTCTATCGGCCTCGTATCGCTTCGGCGGATATCAGTTCGGCGAGGGTCGGTCCTCCCAGCGTTACCGTACCTTGGAGCGATATAAGGTGCATAGTAATCATTCCTTCGTCCTTTAAATCCGACCTTAGGGCTGTTCCGGCGGTAATCTCCAACAGGGGGTTTTGATTGGTAGTCGCCCTTGTTGTGGTACGGGTTAGGCCGAGACTCAATTCTCTCTCCTTTCGGCAATTCTGTTGTCCGGAAGGCCTCCTCGGACCGAACAAAATCATCGATCCTTTCCAACATCTCGTCGACGGTTTTAGGAATCTTATCCGAGAATTTCTTGGCTAACTCTGGGCAGTGGTGGTGATGCGTGGTTTTGCAACCTTACAGCAGGTTTTACCTCTCAAGGGATCTCAAGAGGTTTACAACCCCACCAGGCAGTGTACCTGACCGATGTAGTATAGTGTAGTGGTAAGTACGGGGGATTGATCGTTCTCCACAGGGAATAGTGTTCGTTAGGTATGAAAAACTACTCTAATTAGGTCTAAGGGTTGAGGAAGATTCTTTTTGTATTTTTATGTTTTTTATGAAAGCAAGTAAAATCACGGGTTTGAAGGAGTGGGCGGAATTAGTTGCTAGTCAACTAACCCAAATAACTACAAATGCAAATAAAATAAAATAACTGAAAATAAAATGTTGGTGAAAACTTATGTGTAGAGAAATGTGTTTACTTAGATTTCCTTACTCCCTAACTATCTTTTACCGGTTGATTAGTGTGTATTAGTTGCGTGGATGACGGGTGTATTCCTTAATACCAATCGTGGGGTGGCGTACGTACTTCCCCAACTCTATGAACTCCTACTTCACTCCTATGTCGAGCCGGCTAGGAAGCTCCTAACATGGGATCACTAGAATTCGCTCATGCATTAAATACAACCATAAAAACCTTTAGTACGCATTTGGTTCATGTTTCTTAAGACGTTCAAGCAAGTTACCGAATAGGAAGTTAGCCAGTTTTCTTAAGCCTAACATAGATAAACAATCATCCAATACAACTAATAACACACTAATAACCAATAATCAATAGCTAGGTTTCATTAGATCTAAGCAAACACAAGATGCGTGGGTTTTGCAACCTTACAACAGGTTTTACCTCTCGAGGGATCTCAAGAGGCTTACAACCCCACCAGGCAGTGTACCTGACCGATGTAGTATAGTGTAGTGGTAAGTACGGGGGATTGATCGTTCTCCACAGGGAATAGTGTTCGTTAGGTATGAAAGACTACTCTAATAGGTCTAAGGGTTGAGGAAGATTCTTTTTTTATGTTTTTATATTTTTATGAAAGCAAGTAAAATCTCGGGTTTGAAAGAGTGGGCGGAATTAGTTGCTAATCAACTAACCCAAATAACTACAAATGCAAATAAAATAAATAACTGAAAATAAAATGTGGTGAGAAACTTATGTGTAGAGAAATGTGTTTACTTAGATTTCCTTACTCCCTAACTATCTTTTACCGGTTAATTAGTGTGTATTAGTCGCGTGGATGACGGGTGTATTCCTTAATACCATTCGTGGGGTGGCGTACTTACTTCCCCAACTCTACAAGCTCCTACTTCACTCCTATGTCGAGCCGGCTAGGAAGCTCCTAACATGGGATCACTAGAATTCGCTTGTGCATTAAATACAACCATAAAAACCTTTAGTACGCATTTGGTTCATGTTTCTTAAGACGTTCAAGCAAGTTACCGAATAGGAAGTTAGTCAGTTTTCTTAAGCCTAACATAGATAAACAATCATCCAATACAACTAATAACACACTAATAACCAATAATCAATAGCTAGGTTTCATTAGATCTAAGCAAACACAAGATAAATTTAGCCTAACATGTTAATCAAAAGACAAGAATAAGATAAAATCAAACAACACATAGACATATTGAATGATTAATTGATAACTTATCTTCAATGTAACATGGAAGATCTCAAGGCAAAAAGCCTTGAAAAAGGAGCTAAATTCGTCTTAGGGTTTTCTCCCAAAATTCCACACACTAAGCTCTCCCTTAATGACAAAAAATTAGAAAACTATATATAGATTTTTGGATCTGACGGCGTCACCTTATGGAGTGTGACGCCGTCACCTCGCCGCTTCTAGGGTTCCCGGATGACCTTCTTGACGCCGTCCCTCTTTAGCTCTTCAAAATCCATTCTGGCTTATCAAGGCTTGACGCCGTCGAACCTTAAACGTGACGCCGTCCCCTTTTGATTTAAGCCGTGACGCCCTTGATCAGGTTAAAGCGTGACGCCGTCAGAATTCACATGCTATTTTCACTGGCTTATCATGAGTAAATTTCACGTCCACTTTTTCTTGCCAAGGCATGACGCCGTCTGGGGTTAATTGTGACGCCGTCAAAGGTAACTTTCAGCCGATTTTTGAGACTTTGCCGTTTTCTTCACTTTTATGCTCCAAAAACGTCCAAAATGCCTCCTTTTCCAGATTTCTCCTCAAAAGTAACTAAAATGACAAAAGGAACGATTGAGGGCGATATTTGATCAAATAAATACGATTTAGGGCTTAAATGACCCCTTAAAAGCGGTACACTTTTCGCTTCATCAAATACCCTTACACTTGAGATTTGCTTGTCCTCAAGCAAATGCGCTTTTATTCTAATCAAAATACAAGTTAGGGGTCATTTAATGCAAACATAAAAGTAATTACAACAAATATTCGTTTCACTTCAATCATAATAAGCACGGAGATTACATACTAGCACCTCACAAGTAGTGTTTAGATACTCACATCTCTCAAGTGTCATCAAAATAAATCTCATAAATGAAAACGGATAATATCTCTCACTACCTGTCATAGCAAATAGATTACCATAGGCTTGGGAAAGGATCGAAAACCTCCTCCACTAGGCGTAAGCACCAAAGATAAACTATCAAAGAGGGCTTTTAAATGGGTTATAACGTTAGGTGTAGGGAAAAGGAAAACACGGTTTTGTTGGATAAGGGATATTTTACTGGTGGCGAGTTAAAGATCTTGATCAATTACATGTACTATACAATGTTGCTAAGCCAAGACTCGACTCAATCTTAAGCTAATGAAAGAAAATAACAAAAACATAAAATAAACATAAAATAAAACGGGATGGTAGTCCGTATGTTTTTTTTCTACTTTTCTTTTTCTCATTTTTTTGTATTTTTCTTGATTTTTTCTATAACGTCCCAAAACAATATGTACAAGGATATGACTCGACTTAGCAACCATGTAATCAATTAGATAATTAACTTGGGTTTAAACAAATGTTGTCACAATAATGCACTAAAAATGAGTGCATACAAGGTAGGCTAAGGCGATTTGGGTGTACATTTTAGTGGGGTGTAACAAATTCTTCCTTTAAGTAAAATGCTTAAAGGTCGAAACGAAAAGATAGGCTCTGAGGGGTGTACTAGGGGTATCGTGTACTAAAAATGAGTACAACGCAAAGGGTGTGGGAGAATTACTTGACCAATGTAGCCAAAGTAATTATAACAAAAACACAGGTGTAAAACAATGGGTTAATCCTAATGCCTCTTATCATGTAGTAAATCTAACTACACGAATGTAGTCTCACTTGTGGCCTCGGAATGGTCCTAACGCAAGTTCTAGAATCTAAGTGCTACCGGTACACACATCATAGCATAAATGCTTTTCCTACCAATTCTAGGGGCGAACCTCACATATTTGGGGTGGAAATTTTTTTAGTGGTACGGTTTTTTGTGCTAGTCATATAACTCCTATCCGTGAGACGCTCATTAAGATCAAAGTTTCACTCCTAAATGTTGTAAAAAATTTTAAATTTGGCACTAAAATTGCCCTAACAGGTATTTATCTCAGTTTTATTACACATCTACTATTAAACAAACAAAAATCAAGCGCAATGGCATTCTCTAAAATCGTACTTTTACCCCCCTTACACTTAAGATGAACATTGTCCCCAATGTTCAAATAACAAGATGTAAAAGAAAAAGTAAAAGAATGAAATCAAATACTCCCCTGATTCGCTCGGTGGATAATGAAGTTACACGGTTAAATCTTCCTCCAAGGTAATGTTGAAGCTCCATGACTAATGCATCGCCAAAAGCTTGATTCCATAAACATCTCCTTGTCCAAAATAACCTGTTAAACCTGAGAAAACAAACACGAAAACCTGCATAACATCGGCGGGATAAATCTATATATAAGGATATAATGCTTGTGGAATGATAATTTTGCAGATTCCTGGAGATTATAAGTTGGAGATTTTAATAAAAACTTTTTAAAAACAAAACTTTCAAAAATTTCTGAAAATTAAATCTGACGCCGTCAGGTTATAAACCATGACGCCGTCAGAAATGACCTGACAAAAATTTTCATTTTAAGTTTCCGGAAAATTTCTGGAAAAACCTTTACCTTACTTCCTGGAAATCCTGCAAAACATCATTATGACTCGATACAAGCATTTGACTCAAACAAACACTAATATGTATGTTAATTTAGTATTATTATGATTCATGTTCATTTGTGTTCTAATAAACCGATTTAGATTTCCCTTACACTTATCTTTTGCAAAATACCTTTATATGTAGTTAAGACGAAGTTAAAAACAACATAAAGCATTTTCACAATTTACTTTTGAACATGAATCAATACTAATAAAAATTAAACACACATACGGAAACAAATAAAATCAAACAAACAAATAAATAAGCACACAAAGCAAATAAAACAAATAAAGCTTGGGTTGCCTCCCAAGAAGCGCTTTTCTTTATTAACGAGTCTTGTAGCTAGACTCAAAGTCACGCTACCCTATATAAGTGAGCTCGTCATCGAGGACGTCTTTAGGGTTAAGCTTGGATTGAAGTTTCCTATTGGTCCGCTTAGTACGATATATCTTCTCAAACTTCTCTCCATCCGGGTCATACAATGTCATCTTGATATGCCATGACCCATCTCCATCTTTGGGTGGTTTATCCCAATTCCACTTATGATTATCTTCCTCACAAATCCACTTATTCATTCCTAGGTTAATTGGCAAAAACTCTTAGGAAATCAATCATCTTTCTAAAAACTAGAGAATCTTCAAATGGATCCAATTCGGTGTCCCTAGCCAAGAGTTGTTCTACCGAATGCGTTCGGTTAACAAAGTCCTCTTCTAGGTAAAATGGGCGTTGGGGTCCTATGAAGTCTCTATCAATCCAAGGTCCATATCTAGATGGTCTCCTATTTGATTCTAGCCAATGTGGTGTTGGTTCCTCACTAGTATCATAGGTATGTTTCTTAACATCATAGACTGACCAAGTATCTCCTTCTCCTACCGCTATCTTGGATTCCTTACAATCAATCATAGCACTAGCGGTCGCCAAAAATCCTCTACCTATCAACAATGGGCATGTAGGGTCGCTAACCATATCAAGGACGTGGAAATCGGCTAAAATGGTTAGTTTTCCAATGTGCACTAACACGTCCTTAACTACTCCAACCGGGTAAGCAACACTCCCATCCGCTAAACCTATTATTACCTCGGTTTCTTCAAGTTTTCCAAGTTTTAGAGAGGTGTAGAGAGGTAACGGAAGTAGGTTAAGGCTTGATCCAAGATCGGCTAATGTGTCATAAGCCTCCGTATTACCGATCTTGCAAGGTAGAACAAATAAGCCCGGATCATCTAACTTCTTAGGTAGCATGTTTTGAACAAAGGCGGTCCCTTTTTCGCCTAACTTGAGCTTCTTCTCATCCAACACATCAACAACCGGACTTTCAAGGTGGAGCTCCTTGAATTCTTCGTCAAGGTTTTGAGTGGGAGGTGTTTCAACTATGTTGTTGACCAATTTGGATGTCATAACTTCTTGGTCATTTGGAACGACTTGGGTTTGTTTGAAACACGTGCTCATGGAATTGACCGAATAATATTGTGGACAAGAACTAGGGGACGAAACCGATGAAATAGCATTGACGTTTAGTTTCGGGTTCTTGACCGTGTTGCTAGGGAGTGCTCCCATTTCTCGGTCATTGAGGGCTTTCAACAAGGTGTCAATCTTATCGGTCATCTCGCTTTGTTTTTGTTTGAAATCGGCTTCAAACTTGGCTAAACGAGCTTCTTGAGATGCCATAAATTGAGACATCAATCCTTCAAAGTTATCGGTACTACCATTGCCGGAAGGATTGTTGTTGAAAGTACGGTTCGAGTTGGAACCGCTTGATTGGAAACGATTAGGTGGGTTGGAAGAATTGGTTTGTTGTGTGTTTTGGTTTTGTTTCCACCTAAGGTTTCGGGTGATTTTTCCATGAGGGGTTGTATGTATCACCGTAATGGTTTGGCTCGGGTTTGAAAGTGTACCACTTGTCTCCCGCTCCGTCGGTACGCGAGGATGCGTAGTCAACAAAAGCTTGTTCGGGGAGTTCCATGCAATCACGAGTGTCGTGGGGACCACTACATAATTCACATGAAGAAGTGATTTTGTTCACTTGGCTTGAAGGTTTAGGAGCCTCGTAAGATTTCATGAGAAACTTGACTTGGTCTTCAAGTTCTATGATCCTACGGTCGGAAGTGCTTGAATTGTTCGAAGGCAAAGATATTGCCTTGACCGTTTTATTCAAATCACGGGGATCACTCCAACTTTCGTTGTCATAAAGAGCAAGATCCTCTAGGAGAGCCCATGATTGTTCCGCACTTAGATCACGTAGCTTGCCACCGGCCGATTGGTCAATGGTTTGCCTCGTGGAGAGATTGATATGGTCATAGAAGATTTGGACTTGGAGCCAAAGTTCTATGCCATGGTGGGGGACTTTTTGGAGTAAGTCCTTGAATCGAGTCCATGCCTCGTAGAGAGTTTCGCCTTGACGTTGTTGGAACATCAAGATATCATTCCTTAGCTTGGTAGTTCTTCCCGGTGGGAAAAACTGAGCAAGGAAACGAGTGGTGAGATCATCCCAAGAGGTGATGGATCCTGCGGGTTGACGTTCTAGCCACTGACTAGCTTGGTCCCGCAAAGAGAATTGGAAGAGACGCAATCGGGTCGTCTCTCGAGTGGCAACATCAAGGTCTATAGAATCAACGATTTTGAGAAAGTCCTTGAGATGTTGATTAGGATCTTCAGAACGAAGTCCATGGAATGCGCATCCGCTTTGCACCAACCGGATGGTGTCGGATCGCAAGGGTGTGATATTGGCTCCTTGAGTGAGCTCAATGGTGTTTCGATAGCCATGATGGCTAGGACGGGAGTACTCTCCTAAAGTACGGGCTCTAGGAGGTGGTGGTGGTTGTTGTGGTGGTGGGTTGTGGGGGTTAAGGATATTACCATCTTCCATGATGTCGGATGGTATGGTTACGAACAAAGACACGAAGAAAATAGATAGACTAAAGAAAATCTAGAAAAAGAAAATAAAAATCTCACTAGAAAGGAATCTAGTGAGTAGACCTATAAAGTAAAAAATTCAACCTAAACAATAACTATTCCCCGGCAACGGCGCCAAAAACTTGATGCGTGGGTTTTGCAACCTTACAACAGGTTTTACCTCTCGAGGGATCTCAAGAGGCTTACAACCCCACCAGGCAGTGTACCTGACCGATTAGTATAGTGTAGTGGTAAGTACGGGGGATTGATCGTTCTCCACAGGGAATAGTGTTCGTTAGGTATGAAAGACTACTCTAATAGGTCTAAGGGTTGAGGAAGATTCTTTTTTTATGTTTTTATATTTTTATGAAAGCAAGTAAAATCTCGGGTTTGAAAGAGTGGGCGGAATTAGTTGCTAATCAACTAACCCAAATAACTACAAATGCAAATAAAATAAATAACTGAAAATAAAATGTGGTGAGAAACTTATGTGTAGAGAAATGTGTTTACTTAGATTTCCTTACTCCCTAACTATCTTTTACCGGTTAATTAGTGTGTATTAGTCGCGTGGATGACGGGTGTATTCCTTAATACCATTCGTGGGGTGGCGTACTTACTTCCCCAACTCTACAAGCTCCTACTTCACTCCTATGTCGAGCCGGCTAGGAAGCTCCTAACATGGGATCACTAGAATTCGCTTGTGCATTAAATACAACCATAAAAACCTTTAGTACGCATTTGGTTCATGTTTCTTAAGACGTTCAAGCAAGTTACCGAATAGGAAGTTAGCCAGTTTTCTTAAGCCTAACATAGATAAACAATCATCCAATACAACTAATAACACACTAATAACCAATAATCAATAGCTAGGTTTCATTAGATCTAAGCAAACACAAGATAAATTTAGCCTAACATGTTAATCAAAAGACAAGAATAAGATAAAATCAAACAACACATAGACATATTGAATGATTAATTGATAACTTATCTTCAATGTAACATGGAAGATCTCAAGGCAAAAAGCCTTGAAAAAGGAGCTAAATTCGTCTTAGGGTTTTCTCCCAAAATTCCACACACTAAGCTCTCCCTTAATGACAAAAAATTAGAAAACTATATATAGATTTTTGGATCTGACGGCGTCACCTTATGGAGTGTGACGCCGTCACCTCGCCGCTTCTAGGGTTCCCGGATGACCTTCTTGACGCCGTCCCTCTTTAGCTCTTCAAAATCCATTCTGGCTTATCAAGGCTTGACGCCGTCGAACCTTAAACGTGACGCCGTCCCCTTTTGATTTAAGCCGTGACGCCCTTGATCAGGTTAAAGCGTGACGCCGTCAGAATTCACATGCTATTTTCACTGGCTTATCATGAGTAAATTTCACGTCCACTTTTTCTTGCCAAGGCATGACGCCGTCTGGGGTTAATTGTGACGCCGTCAAAGGTAACTTTCAGCCGATTTTTGAGACTTTGCCGTTTTCTTCACTTTTATGCTCCAAAAACGTCCAAAATGCCTCCTTTTCCAGATTTCTCCTCAAAAGTACCTAAAATGACAAAAGGAACGATTTAGGGCGATATTTGATCAAATAAATACGATTTAGGGCTTAAATGACCCCTTAAAAGCGGTACACTTTTCGCTTCATCAAGATCTAAGCAAACACAAGATAAATCTAGCCTAACATGTTAAACCAAAGACAAGAATAAGATAGAATCAAACAACACATAGACATATTGAATGATTAATTGATAACTTATCTTCAATGTAACATGGAAGATCTCAAGGCAAAAAGCCTTGAAAAAGAAGCTAAAATCGTCTTAGGGTTTTCTCCCAAAAATTCCACACTAAGTTCCACACTAATGACAAAGAATTGCAAAACTATATATAGATTTTTACATCTGACGGCGTCACGTTATGGAGTGTGACGCCGTCACCTCGCCGCTTTTAGGGTTCCCGGATGGCCTTCTTGACGCCGTCCCTCTTTAGCTCTCCAAAATCCGTTCTGGCTTATCAAGGCTTGACGCCGTCAGACCTTGAACGTGACGCCGTCCCTCTTTGAATTAAGCCGTGACGACCTTGATCAGATTAAAGCGTGACGCCGTCAGAATTCCATGCAATTTTCACTGGCTTATCATGAGTAATTTTCACATCCATCATTTTCTTGCCAAGCCATGACGCCGTCCAGGGTAAATCCTGACGCCGTCAAAGGTAACTTTTAGCATGATTTTGAGACTTTGTCGTTTTCTTCACTTTTATGCTCCAAAAACGTCCAAAATGCCTCCTTTTCCAGATTTCTTCTCAAAAGTACCTAAAATGACAAAAGGAACGATTTAGGGCAATATTTGATCAAATAAATACGATTTAAGGCTTAAATGACCCCTTAAAAGCGGTACACTTTTCGCTTCATCAAATACCCTTACACTTGAGATTTGCTTGTCCTCAAGCAAATGCGCTTTTATTCTAATCAAAATACAAGTTAGGGGTCATTTAACGCTAATATAAAAGTAATTACAACAAATATTCGTTCCACTTTAATCATAATAGGCACGGAGATTATAAACTAGCACCTCACAAGTAGTGTTTAGATACTCACATCTCTCAAGTGTCATCAAAATAAATCTCATAAATGAAAACGGATAATATCTCTCACTACCTGTCATAGCAAATAGATTACCATAGGCTTGGGAAAGGATCAAAAACCTCCTCCACTAGGCGTAAGCACCTAAGATAAACTATCAAAGAGGGCTTTTAAATGGGTTATAACGTTAGGTGTAGGGAAAAGGAAAACACGGTTTTGTTGGATAAGGGATATTTTACTGGTGGCGAGTTAAAGATCTTGATTAATTACATGTACTATACAATGTTGCTAAGCCAAGACTAGACTCGATCTTAAGCTAAAAACAAAATAACAAAATAACAAAAACATAAACTAAACATGAAATGAAACGGGGTGGTAGTCCGTATGTTTTTTCTATTTTTCTTTTTCTCATTTTTTTGTATTTTTCTTGATTTTTTCGATTTTTTTTTTTTTTTTTTTTTTTTTTTTTGCATACACTCTTGCCCTACCATCCAAAATAATACATCAAAGGGGCATTGCATTCCCCTTACACTTGAACTTTTACATAACTTTACAAATTACTATTCTAATGACTTGAATTAAGATAATTAAAACTTGGAGTACTTTTTAAAATATTTAGCACATATGGGGGTAATAAATGATGTTCTTCCCCATTACTCCATTACACTAGTACTTTACCCATGAGTCCTAATCGTCCCAAAACAATATGTACAAGGATATGACTCGACTTAGCAACCATGTAATCAATTAGATAATTAACTTGGGTTTAAACAAATGTTGTCACAATAATGCACTAAAAATGAGTGCATACAAGGTAGGCTAAGGCGATTTGGGTGTACATTTAAGTGGGGTTTAAACAAATTCTTCCTTTAAGTAAAATGCTTAAAGGTCGAAACGAAAAGATAGGCTCTGAGGGGTGTACTAGGGGTATCGTGTACTAAAAATGAGTACAACGCAAAGGGTGTGGGAGAATTACTTGACCAATGTAGCCAATGTAATTATAGCAAAAACACAGGTGTAAAACAAGGGGTTAATCCTAATGCCTCTTATCATGTAGTAAATCTAACTACACGAATGTAGTCTCACTTGTGGCCTCGGAATGGTCCTAACGCAAGTTCTAGAATCTAAGTGCTACCGGTACACACATCATAGCATAAATGCTTTTCCTACCAATTCTAGGGGCGAACCTCACATATTTGGGGTGGAAAATTTTTTTAGTGGTACGGTTTTTGTGCTAGTCATATAACTCCTATCCGTGAGACGCTCATTAAGATCAAAGTTTCACTCCTAAATGTTGTAAAAAAATTTAAATTTGGCACTAAAATTACCCTAACAGGTATTTATCTCAGTTTTATTACACATCTACTATCAATCAAACAAAAATCAAGCGTAATAGCATTCTCTAAAATCGTACTTTTACCCTCCCCTTACACTTAAGATGAACATTGTCCCCAATGTTTAAATAATAAGATGTAAAAGCATAAAGTAAAAGAATGAAATCAAATACTCCCCTGATTCGCTCGGTGGATAATGAAATAACACGGTTAAATCTTCTTCCAAGGTAATGTAGAAGCTCCATGACTAATGCATCGCCATAAGCTTGATTCCATAAACATCTCCTTGTCCAAAATAACCTGTTAAACCTGAGAAAACAAACACGAAAACCTGCATAACAACGGCGGGATAAATCTATATATAAGGATATAATGCTTGTGGAATGATAATTTTGCAGATTCCTGGAGATTATAAGTTGGAGATTTAATAAAAACTTTTTATGAAAACAAAACTTTCAAAAATTTCTGAAAATTAAATCTGACGCCGTCAGGTTGTAAAGCCTGACGCCGTCAGAAATGACCTGACAAAAATTCTCATGTTAAGTTTCCGGAAAATTTCTGGAAAAATCTTTACCTTACTTCCTGGAAATCCTACAAAACATCACTATGACTCGATACAAGCATTTGACTCAAACAAATACTAATATGTATGCTAATTTAATATTATTACATCTGACGGCGTCACGTTATGGAGTGTGACGCCGTCACCTCGCCGCTTTTAGGGTTCCCGGATGGCCTTCTTGACGCCGTCCCTCTTTAGCTCTCCAAAATCCGTTCTGGCTTATCAAGGCTTGACGCCGTCAGACCTTGAACGTGACGCCGTCCCTCTTTGAATTAAGCCGTGACGACCTTGATCAGATTAAAGCGTGACGCCGTCAGAATTCCATGCAATTTTCACTGGCTTATCATGAGTAATTTTCACATCCACCATTTTCTTGCCAAGCCATGACGCCGTCCAGGGTAAATCCTGACGCCGTCAAAGGTAACTTTTAGCATGATTTTGAGACTTTGTCGTTTTCTTCACTTTTATGCTCCAAAAACGTCCAAAATGCCTCCTTTTCCAGATTTCTTCTCAAAAGTACCTAAAATGACAAAAGGAACGATTTAGGGCAATATTTGATCAAATAAATACGATTTAGGGCTTAAATGACCCCTTAAAAGCGGTACACTTTTCGCTTCATCAGGTGGCCATTCAGAAATGATCCGATTTGCATAATTTCTGGGGCGTCCGGGAAGTTGTTGGCCTCGCAAATCCATCTTTCCTTGAAGTCCGGAAGGCTTTCGTTCGCCTTCCGGTGAATCTTATTGATCTCTGTTAGGTCCTTGGTGCTTATTCTTAACATACTAAACCTGTTCAGAAACCTCTTCTGAAGCTTGTCCCAACTATCAATGCTTCCCGTCGGGAGCTTATCAAACCATCCCCTGGCTTTCCCGTCCAGGGTTTGTTGGAACATTCGACACCATACGGGCATGGGCCACTCTTCATGATTTCCTGCTCCGGTGAAACGATTGATGTGGTCATCTGGATCGGTGGTCCCTTGGTAAAGTTTCAGGTTCGTCGGTATCTTGTGCTTGGGAGACGAGAACTCTATGATTCTTTTCGTGAACGGGCACTTGATCATTTCCTTGAATGGTTTGCTCAAATCATCATCCGTCTTTTTTCCCTTTCCGTAGGGTGACCCTCCAACATCTTCTTCCTCCGAATTTTCATACCCGTCGTCGAGCCTCAGCATTCCGGGGCTCACCAGGTTGCGATTGCCGGGTTGTTTGAACAGCTCTTTCAAGGCCGAAAGATGACCCGTGATTAGGGTTTGGGCATCTAGAGGATCTTGGTCTCCTCCGGATCCTCTGGCTCCCCCCGCGTTCCGACAGGGGTGAAGAGGGGTGTAGTACCCGTCGTCTCGAACGTTCCAAACGTTGGTGTAGGACCTGTCATCCCGAACCTCAGGTAGATCGAGCGGAAGGTCCCACGGATGGCGCCAATTTGTTGAAGTAATTTCTCGCAACCACTTCAGACAAATAAAGAGGGCCTACCGGTTGAACTCAGCTAGGGTTCTTCCGGGAGGCTTGGGTGTTGATCCCGTCGGCGATTAGAGGTCCTCCGAGTATCTGCACACAACAGCACACGTTAGGCTCGCCCCGGGTGTTATCCCAGGACCCACCTCCGGTGTGAGAGTAAGTATTTGGTATTCTGAAAGGGCTGTCAACTGTAGTGAAAAGTAAAATGCGAGTAAAGACGTTAGTTGAGGGCAGTAAATGAGCTGAGTATTTATAGTACTCGGCCTCGATACCTGGATTGGCGGCGCCGGGTTTTCAGGAGACATATCCCCGACATAATCCCGTAAATCCTGGGGCGGCGGCGGCGGTGTCTGCAGCTGCCATCTGTCAAAAGGTAAACGCCACCTGTCCTACTACTTACAGTGATATGAGGCCGAAAGAGTCGTGTGTCCTCCGGTATGTCCGGACGGTTATATGCCCGTCTGGACGGCCGGTCAAAACAGGCCGTTCGGACACATACGTCAACAGTTTGCTAATTATGGAGTAAGTGATTTGTTTATTACATGCGAATGTTTAACCATGCCTTTTTATTGGAGTATGATGTTTTGACTATTTTAGATGCAGTAAGTTAGTTTGACCAATAAGTAAAAACCGAACAAGTAAAAACTGGACAAAAGGGGCTACTAAAGTTTAGTTTCGGTTTAGCACAAAACTTATTAGTGTTGAAAAAATCGATAACTTGTCTTGTTTCTTGCTTATCACGTGCATGGGAATTTATTTCTTTACATGAAATGAAATGGAAAGAAATGTTGTGTTTTTTCTTTCTTACCACGTACATAGGAATTATTTTTTCTACATAAAATGGAAAGAAATGTGTGATAGGATTCATAAGATCCAATGGAAAAAATTGTAAGCATTGATAGAAATTAAAGAAATGATATGTCATTCGTGTGTGAACCCGTGTAGTAGTAATGAAATGGTGAAAGAAAACGCGTTAACATAGAGGATAGACAATAGTTGAAAAGGTAGTTGAGCTTGTTCGATTATAACAATATAACAATAGACCACCGATCTATTAGAAAGTAAAAAAAAAAAAAAAAAAGTCTAAAAAGTGTTCCTGGGCTGACAAGTGTCCCCCACCTATTTTATTTAAAAAATCTGCATAGGGGCAAAATAGTAAAATTACCCGTTTTTTCCTTTTCCACCTCAAATTTCAAACGCACATATCTCTTAAACGACAAACTTTTAGAAAAAACCGATTTCACCATAATTTTTAAAATTTAATCCTCTTTAATTTGGTATAAATTTTGTTAAAAATTTCGAAACTTTTTTTTTACATACGAAATGGGTGTTAATTTTCTTTATTTTTTGGTCATTTTCGACCTTATTTTGTACCATCATAAATGCCGAATCGTGAAAATTTTAAAACATGAAAGTCGTAGATTTTGGTTCACTCTTTACCCATAAATTTGAATCACTCAAATCCAATATGATATGAGTGAGATATCGCACGTTAAAGATGACGTTTTACTCTTATTTGTTGCACACAACGTGTTTGATGAAATGTTTAGCTTAGATATTTTGTTTTAAAATCGAGTTAAATGCACTAATTTTTGTACAACAATGCACCTTTAGTCATTTTATTAATGTAAGATCCAAAAGTTTTTTTTTTTTTTTTAACTGATGAACCATATTAACTGATGAACCTTATTAACTGATTTTTAGAAAAGATATTTTGTTCATCAGTTACTTTGGTTCATCAATTTCAAGTTCATCAATTTTTTCAGATTCATCAATTTCAGGTTCATCAAATTTGATCAAATGTTTGGGTTCATCAATTTTTTCAGGTTCATCAATTTCAGGTTCATCAAATTTGATCAAATGTTTGGGTTCATCAAATTGATCACAGTTCTTTTCAGGTTCATCAAATTTCAGGTTCATCAATTTGATCAAATGTTTGGGTTCATCAATTCTATTTAACAAAACAAACTGATAGTTTTGTTAAACTGAAAATAACTTGACCAATTAGTGCATTTAAATGTATTTTTATATGAAAAATCTCTTTTAGTCATTTTATCAAACACTTTGTGTGCACTAAATATGACTAAGACGTCATCTTTAACGCGCGATATCTCACTCATATCATATCGGATTTGAGTGATTCAAATTTCTGGGTAAAGAATGGCTAAGAAGCTACAACTTTCGTGTTTTAAGTTTTGCAAAATTCGGCCTTTAAACTAGACAAAATTAGAGCCGAAAATGCAAAAAATTTCAAGAAAATCAACACACTTAAAAAGTTGAAAAAAAAAGTTGTGATTCATGTATCATAATGCATACCAAATTAAAGAGAATTGAATTTAAAAAATTATGGTGAAATCGGTTTTATATAAAAGTTTGTCGTTTGAAAGTTATTTACGTTTGAAGTTTTGGGGTGGAATAAAAAAAGAGGTTAAAAGGACCAAAATACCCCCTAACCGAATTTAATAAGAAAAAAGAGAGGGAATTGGTGGAGGACACTTGTCACATTCTGAGTGACTTTCTAACCTTTTTAATTTTGTTTACTTTCTAAAGGATCGCAACTGTTATAACAATATAAAAATGATAGGTACTAACGTACTACTCGTATCAAATACTTGAGCACTTAAAGAATGCCACCTCCAATAAATATTTGAACAAATGTTTTCTCTTATCAAAACAGTTATTGAAAAACATTTTGCATTAGAAAAATAACTTTGATCATCAATTATTTGAGCATTAAGTTTTTAAAGCAAAGAAGCGATCTTTCATTAAAAAAAAAATAATGATAAAAAATTCAGATAGCTTGAGAATTGTGGATGCTATACTTTGTATTGTCATTATTCAAGTGATAATTAACATCTAATCTTGAATAAAAGGAATTATGATTTCTTTAAAAGAAAGTTTGATATGATTGATATTATTATTATTATTACTATTATTATTATTGTTATTATTATTGTTATTATTATTATTTTATACTAAGATCATAGCTATTAAAATCGTACACGTACATAACAAAATGTAAGTTTATACATAGGGGCGGACCGAGAAGGTTTTCGGGGTGCACGGGAACCTCATGGATTTATTCATGTAATGTAGTAAATTGTTAAAAACATTGATTTTTTTGTTGAAGAATAGTCGCGTCGCATAAATATGAATGTTTACGATTCAAGAGTGTGTCGCTACTGCAATATAATATGTTTAGGCGTCAAGTAAACACTCTTAAACATGTTTGGAGTATAAGTATTATGTGCGTGTATAAGTAGTGGCGGACCCAAGAACTAAGGTCATCAAATGCATTTTATAAGATTAAAGAAGATATGTAACACAGTTTTTTAACCGAATATAAAAGTGTGCGTACCTTTTAGCAATTCTTCAATCAATCAACTTTATGAACCATAATTAGGTTTTATGTGGATTATAAGAATTACCCCTTACCGTTTTGTAATTCAATCCAAGATATTAACAATAGTGTGTTAGTATCACGTTCTTGTACACACGTACGAATACCACGTTAATGTAATGCTAGTTAATAAGAACACAAAACAATTTGTTTATTAAAAACAACCAATCGAATCCCTAAGAGGGGTTTAGTTCGATCGGCACTCAACCAAAAGAAAGGAGAATAAACTTTAGGGTTTGGTATTGTGTGTGCACAAAAGGTACCAAAACAATGACCCTAGGTTTGTATATATAGTGTAGAAAACTTAGAAGACAAGTTGGTGTAGGATTGGGTTTCCCCAATCCCCCACCAATCGGTTATGAGCCCAAAGAGGGGACCCAGAACCTTCTTGACCTTAATTTCTATCTATAGTCCTTTCCTTTTATTAGTTAACAGTCATTAGTCAATTATCGTTAATTACTTAACGTCCGTTAGTCGTTTTGTGTATTTAATAATTAAATATAACCTTTTATATTAAATTATTAATCATTAACTCTTAATACGTAAAGTGTGCAATCCCGTGATCTCGAGTTCGATCCTAACATACATATATTAATTTATGTCCATAACCTAACAGCTACCACTTGAACATATCTTAATAGTGTAATCACATCGGTTAGTGTCTAGCAACACGCCGATTCCTCTTGTACAACTCGAGTAAAGTCTCCTGGAAAAACCTTTTAATGATTCATCATTATTATTATCCTTTTGTCACTAATACCATGTTAAATAAAGATATGGATCTAAGTCATTCTTTATTCAACTATTCTGTTTCTCGTTGTTTGTGACTGATCAAGATTACCAAATCTTCTGAACGTATTCCAGAAAATCTTGGGTGTGGCCACGCAAACATCTTGTCAACACTGCGAGGGGCCCAGCAGTATTAAACTCCAAAACAAATTTGAATGTACAAATTCTATATTGACTACAAGCAAAACACATGAACTTTGTAACACTTCTGAAAATAATCCTTATGACTATCAGTTACGTATAGCGTTAAATTGTTCCACAGAAATGCACTACATTCATGACAGTTATCTGGTATCTCAAGTCTGAGGATAACTATTCATGATTTACTTAATAACAATATCCATAAAGTAAAATCATATAGTTTGGGATAAGTCATATATTCAATTCATTGAATATCATTTGAATTTGGTATGTCAACGCATCAATTTACTTTCAAGTATATCCTACCAAAACTCAGATTTGTCTTAGTTTAATGATATTCCCATATCATTAATTGACAACGGACGATTTAGAATAACTAAATTATTCACGGATTAAACATGCAAATTTAGGACATAATTATTATAAATGAAAACAAACGTACCAAGTACTTAAATTCATTACAAATAATAAATACTTAACATCCTTTATCCAAATACTAAATAGATCAATGCATGATAATTTTAGTTGATGAATTATGCCTCAAGTCATGATAATTATACTTGTTGACAAGTCATAAATCAACCAACTTTGATCTATCATAATTTTGAGAATACTTATTTCAAGAATTCAACTAGTGAAGTTCTTGTATGTGTGCATTCAAATAATTGCCACATAATATTTCATAAAGTGTGTGACAACCTCAACCACCAATTTATGATATTCAAACTTTCAAACATTTTTAAAGTTTAAAGTATTCTAATTCTTTAATGTATAATGCAACTATGCTCTTAGTGAGCACAACTAGTTTACATAGCCAAGGATGAAATCCTACCATGACTAGTATTGAGTATCATCTCAATTAAACCAGCATCATTGTATACAAACAACACTATGCTCATTAAAACTCCGTAAACTTTAATATCTATTGTGTAATGTTTGATGCCTTCCAAACTTTCAAGTTTGTAGGCGATGACAATTTGCACAACAATTGACATATTGTTCATCCATAGAATCTAGGAGCAACTCCAGGCTGAGGATGTAATTCTATATCCAAACATATTCTATTAGAATATTCATTACACTAGTTAAATAATAACTTTCAATTAGATATCAATCATGATCCAACAATAACATGATGTTCATGAAAAATCCTTGAGTCAGACTTAGATTTTGTTCATGTTCTACATATCCATTTAGACTTTCTAAATGATATATCATGTTCTATTAGATTCATTTTACCGCACATGTTTAATAATAATAAACATTTGTTCCAAGGTTGTATGTCTTATTTTCTAAATCTTTCAAGTGAAGTTTCATTCCAAACTAAGACTTAACATTTTACTTATATGGAATGTTACTTCCTATATGTTATACAACATATATGATTTAGAAAATTAAACATAATACTCCCACTAGCTTTCAGGAATACTTAGGAGTTATCTTATTTTAATTATAAATCAAAACATGGATTTAATAATTAAACATAAGCTTTATCTCCTAGATGCATGCATTAATCCATTCATGAATTATTACACTTTGTACACTTCCAAAGATTAGTTGAATTCATAAACTCCTTTCAATTACTTACCGTCCTCGCTCAAGTAATCACTCAAGAAAGAGTTTTGATATTCCGTTGTCATTTTTCAAATTAATGAAAATAAGTATGACAATCATCATCTTTATATATTTAATGTGTCTAGGAAAGAATATTCAATCACGGTTAATTGCTTAAGTGTGATCAATAATCTTGTCATAAGACATGCATTAAATATGTGTACAATATCGTCCATATGATTTTTCATAAAGAATTAAATCACTAGGGTTTTCCTTCTCTTTGAAGAAACTCATATCCATTATCTAGTCTAACTACATAATTCAAGATAAACCAAGTTTCAAAAACATTGATTATCTTCATGGATAGCATCGTAACATTCATAGTATGATTAATTTACCCAATTCAATATTTGGTATTGCATCATAATGATTATCAGGTTTACCATAATCATGTAACTCATAATCCTCAGCATATTAATCAAATATCTGGGATATTCTTGTAGATCTATGAATGAGAATTCCATCATCTTAAGGTCTAACATTTACATGTTTAGCCTCATTATGACGTTTACTAGTGTATTTTAGAAGATTTTGTATTTTGTAATTTTATCTTTACAAGATATAAAAACCTCCCACTTGCCTTTTGTAATTTATACACTATCTATAAATACTCAGCAAATAGAGCAACAATACAATGTTCTCTTTTAGGACATTACAAAGCACAATGACAATGTAACACCCCGTGTCCGCTTAGACCAAAAATTAAAAATTTTTGTGCGGAAACACTTGACTTTTAAGGACATTTTGTCACTCTTTTGACAACTGAAAAAAATCTATACACAATCAGACCTTGAAACTATTTTTAAATGAAAGTAGACTCAATTACCTTCAAAACTACGGGTGGCACGACCTGTGACGACTTATGGATTAAAATATATGAATTTTTGAAATTCGCGAAAATCTGAAAAACTGTTGAACCGCCGGCTGGGATTTCCCAGCCGCCGGTTTGGAGCCCAAAATGGGTCTGAACCGCGGCGGTTCAGACCTTCTGTCCGCCCGAACTCATTTTTCAAGTTTCGTGCTCGAAAACCCAACCTCCCGAACTTGTTATTTCACCAAACTTTCCAGATTTACTTAGTATATCAATGAGCTCATTTTCATACAAAAATATTTACCGTTTGACTTCCCGAAATTATACTTTTACAAATTAGACGGGTTATGCAAAAAACTCCTTTTGACCCATTTTCACTACATAACCCCCATACGACTTCCGTTTTACATCAAACTTGACTGTAACACCCCCTAATTTATGAGATAACAGCGGAAGATTAATTAAGGTGTTACGGTGAGGATCGAAGTCATAATTATAAAAAATAGCTCAAAAGAGACGTTTTGAAAGTTATTTGTCATTCAAATAATACTTTTGTTCAAAAGTGAAATATCATTGTAATAAGATCCCATGACAGGGTATAATAATTTGAAAAGAATGACATATTTAATTTTTACACCATTTAGTTTTTCAAAGTTTAAAATGCCCTCTCTGTGTCTTGTCCTGGTCCGTTAATTACCTGAGATAAACATTCTTAAAGTGTCAACACAAAGTTTGGTGAGTTCATAGAGTTTAATGGAAAACCATTTATTTTAATGAATTTAGTAATATTTGGAAATAATTCAAATATGAGTAAACAGTCAGTTTTCAATAATTTCAGAGGTGAAGTGATATTCAAAATAAAATCTAACATTGATGAAACAAGTAATGAGTGGTGTTGAGTATAACCACAAGTAGATCATATATGTGTTATGTTAAGTTCAAGTACTGGATCATAATCCTAATCATGAGATGGAACCAATGATGTTATGCCTGAGATCTATAATTCAAGGTCTGATGAAATTCTAATACAGTTGTATCTAGATATATGTGATGACACATAATCTCTTATGGATATTGCCCCAAGCCTCATGACACGCAAAACGTTAACAATGAACCGTAAAACGGAGAGTCACATCAAGTCAATGATGGAAAATAATGCGCTCGGGTAATAGGTGACTGTCATTCCTATTTTTCTCAAATATAGTGCATCGCGACTAATTATGACTAACCATAAAGGCATTCCGTCAAGTAATTAATGGGATAGGATGTCAAGCCTTTAACAGGTTTTGAAGCTGTCCACTATATTCGCGTTCACAACAAGTGATTAATGGCTCATGATAAAGGGACTTTCTGGCATTAAGGGTACTTAGGCAATATCAAGGTAATGATGTAACTTAAAGTACTTATGCTCTTTTCTAGCAAGTATTTCCATTGAAGTTTTGAAATGATATATGACAATGATCTGTACATTCACGATGTTACTTGAATGTGTATCTTAGAAACCAATATCATGCTACAACTAGCATATAATTCTCCCAAAGAGTAATCCAAAACATATAAGCAGTAGTTATATTTCCAAGTAAATCCTGATAGTTTTCAATGTACTTATACAATTAAAGGTATGTAATTTAGCATGTATCTCCCCCAAAGAGTATTTATAAAACAAGTATAAAAACGGGGCTATGACTCACCTTGAGCGTATCTGACAAGCTGGAATTATGAAGTCAAGTAAGATTATGGGAACGATTATGGAAACGTCTTCAACACGTGACCTGAATATAAGGGAAGTCTAAGAATCTGACCAAATACGAATGGTGGAATTGATAACGAGAACGAATAATGATTTGATCGTTAGAGTGAGAATGTGATATGCTTAAAATGCCTCAAGTTAAAAAATAATATTACATAAAATATTATCTTGTTTTTATGTCTAATATTCCAAAATATCATTTCCTCGAAATGTATAGTTAAATCGTTCAAAATATTGTCATATATATAATTAACGTAAAGTTATAAATAACTAAATGAAATATACAAAAATGCAAATGACGTGAAGGGAAATCGAAAAATGGAAAAAAAAATAAGAATGTCAAATATAATATGTTGGTCCTTTCCTTTTTCTAGTTCTTACAACTTTTACCCTAACGGCGTTAGCGTTGCATCGTTAGTCCTTTATCGAATATAATTTACATTTAAAGTGCACTACTTGTCCAATATAGTATTCTGAGCTTGAAATATGATAATTTATCTTTTATCCCCTAACGATTCTGTTTTTAGATTTTCAGTTCATGTTTTACTCGGTTGACAGTTTTAGTCCCTCTAGGTGATTTCACGTTATATTTTTAGTCCAATTGTGCAAAAATTATGGGAAAAATATTCTGAAAATTTATATAACTTTATTAAGCTTATTTAATTCTAATTCAACTGCTTATTTCATAGATTGCTTATTTTTAAGCTAAAAGGGCCATTAACGAATCAAAACAAAGTCCCGTTAAGAAATCTAGAGGCGAGGGCATGAAAATACTTTTGGGCTTGGACTTGGGCTATTTTTGTGATTCTAAAAATGTTCCTTATGGGCTTGGTGGGCTGGTCTAACGCTATGGATTATTGGGCTTTAAATAAGCCCAACGGGATAAATATTAATTTTTGAAAATTAATTCTAGTTAAGGATCTTGCGATAGGCAGTTTAAAAAGGAGATTTTTAAATGACGGGTTGGGGTTATCATGGGACTCTTAAAACACGAAACATGTAGATTTGCAGGTGTACTAACGATTTATGCAAAAGTATATGTGTGTTACATTAACGAATTTGAAATAAATGGGTCATGAGTTGGCTTGGTCGCTCATTTTAGAACTGAAAAACATCAAAATATTTCTAAGTGTTGAAATGTCATACGAGTAGCTTATACTCTGAGCGTTTTAAAGGGATTTTAAGAGCTTTTCATAGAAAACTCAAAAAATGAAAATTAAAGTTGGCCATGTTGAGAATCGAACTGAGGAAAAATATATGTGGGTTGCTTTTATAATTTCGAGATTATAGGACCAGTTAATAGGCGAGTTGAGACGTTTTAAAGAGTCAAAAGACTTAGAATAATTCTAAGTGTTTTTAGTTTATATGTTTGAAACATGGTATGAAGTAATCTCGTTAGATGCATGTAACGTAATTATAAATGTGATATGGGTGTGATTTGTGACTCCTAGGCCTTCCGCAAGGGATGCTAGCCACTTTTGGTGTTCTACATGATATTAGTTACGTAAATAAATATGCAAAAATGATATACGTTCGAGTAGTATTAATATATGAAGCATGTTATTATATAACGTATGGAATGAGTTGGAAATGATGTCAAAAGACTTGCAACACCTCTTAGGGTGGGGAGTGAACGAGTACAAATGATTAGAACACAAGGAAGCAAACCCACGATCGCTAGTTCAATATATACGTTTATATTTATTAACCCATATTTTTCGACAAGCCTTCAAATGAATCAAAGATGTTCTCTGATCTCTTCTGGTTACTTTTAAGGGTGAAGGTGAGTTGAAATGAGAGTATAGAAAGAATGATAGAAGGTGGTGAAGGAGTAAAAATGTTATACGTATGTATATATAACGTATAAGTTCATATTGAGTTTTCAAAACATTCACACATGCTTCTTCTATTTATGTCATAGATATGTTGGGTTTGAGGGAATTTTTACTGACTTGTGGACTTTGGGAACCAAGTTGTTGAGGAAGTACAAAAGTTGGGCGTTCCTTGATTCCGTACCAATCAGATCTTAATGCTTGAGACCTGCGCACTAAGAAAACAAAAAGACACCGTTAGGCTTATCGTGGGATTGTCTCCCACGATTATCCTCCGGTGTGAGAGTAAGTAATCGGTTTTAGGGTTTGTAGAAGAGTTAGGGTTTGTAGATCGTACCTTTGTGAAGGCTGAGGTGCCCTCTATATATGGACACGAAATCCTTGTTGGTTTCGTGTTCCCCAATCTTCGGTCTATCCCGCGTAGGGCGGTTTATTGATGTATATCCCATAAATAGAAGATATACTATCAAAACCATAAATAACATTGGGCTTGAGCCATCATGAGCCCAAACCGCTGTCGTGATAGCCCATTCCTGATGGGCTTGAGTCCATTCGTGATGGACTTGAGTATGGGTCGGGTTCGTGACCTGAATACGGACTATACGTCATCATGTCTCCCCGTCTAGTGTACGCAATGCGAAATTGCGGATGCTAGACTAACCATTGGAACTAAAATATTCCCTGATGCGTAGCGGGGAAGTTTCAAGTATTTCCCGCCAAAATTAGCAAGTTAATCTAGTCCAAGTATCTTCTTCGAAAATCGTGAGGGTGGGTGAAAAAGTGCTTTACCTTTTGGGTTCCCAACCATCCGATTGGAGCAAGTGGGGGACACATGTCGTTCATCCACGAATATGTGTACCCTATATAAACTTGAGCCGTCATTTCACTGTGGTTATCACAGTAAAAAATCATCATCTTCCGCCATTGTTAATCCTCCAACCAGCAATCAAAAATCAACAAAAAACTAAGGTAATAGCGCGTGCGCTTATCATGGTTCTTCAATTGTCTGATTTTACTTCCGAATTATCTGAAGATGACCTTCGTCAGTTCACTTCAGATTATTATATCCCACTCGCATTGCATCCGGTAGTTCCGGCCGCAAATGCGTCAATAGCGGATTTCACGCAAGGGAAAGTAGGGGTGTATACGCGTTTTTTCGAATTCGCTAACCAGCGTGCGCCCATATCCCTCTTTTTGTGCGATATTTTAAATCACTATCGCCTTCATATTTCCCAGCTGCACTGTATAGGTGCAGCGAAGATAACCAATTTTGAGGTGAACTGTCGCTTATTAGCGATAGAACCAACAATTCATCTTTTCCGCGCGTTTTACCACACGTCGTGGTCAAACGGGTGGGTTTCCTTCTCTAAGCGCGCAGGGACACTGCAGTGCTATACTGAGAAGTTAGATGCACTGAGGGATTGGAGAGAAAAATTCTTTTGGGTTGATAGTTCGTTTTTCCCATCGATTTTTGAGTTCTATACTCGGGAATTATTACCGAGAGACGAGCGCCCCGACCCCGGTTTGTACAATGTGGCTGATGCAGAGACGATCAACAATAATCGCATACCGATCAAAGCGTATCCCGAAGAGTTTTTGGTGCACATGGGCATTAGCCGTAATTACTTCGGTAGTCCAGAAGAAGTGCCAACATTTCTGGATGAAAATAGTCGGGGTGGGTGCTTGTCTCTTCCTTCCTCTTCATTTAATAGTTGTAAGCGTTCTCCCTTTGTAGCTTATTAACACTTTTTGTGTTTGTTTGTTGTTTGTTGCGCAGAGATGGATCTATTCCGCGTTGTGCATTTGGAGAAGCCGAAACAGGTTATTGTGGGTGTGCGCCCTTTGAGAGATGGTGAGGAGCCCATTCTGCAGGCTACCGCAGGGCGCACAATGGCGATTGCGCAGGGGGAGCCAGAGGGGACAGATGAGACTGTGGAAATCCCCGCAGGTGTTACTATGGCTACTCCTCTGCGTAGCTTTTCCCCTTCTGGGTCGCAGATCCCTGTGGAGTTATTGCATGTGGATTCGTCAGGGAGTGTTATGGATGAGTCTGAGGAGGAAGGCCAGGGTTTGAAGCGCAAGAGGGCGTCTGGTGATGATGGCGCAGGGACATCAAGTAAGCGCCCTGCTATTTTTGTCGAGCGACCAACTGAAGAGGGTGCGTCATCGCATAAAACTCCTCCCCCCAAGTAAGTACTTGTGCCTTTAGATCTTTAGTCCTTAATCCGCTATTAGTACTATAGAATAACGTTGTTATTTGCGTGTAGTGCTGAGGCTGCTGTTGATGAGGATGATGCGCATGTTGAGAATTCGCCTCCTAAGACTGATTTTGGGCCTGAGAGTCTACTGGATGAGGAAAAATCTGCTCGAGATGCGCCAAGAAATAGCCTTTTTGAGGAATTGGTGTTGGCTGCTGCGCACCAGGCTTCATTGGTTGCGCGGCTACAGGCTGAGTATGGTAGTGAGAGCAGCCTGGTCATGCAGAAGGATAAAGAGATTGATCTTTTAAAGGCGCAGTTGGCTGATGCGCAGGCTGAACTGAGGGCATCTGCAATGTATGATCAGAAAGTTGCTAATGAAAAGATGTTGCTCATGGCTGAATTGAATAAAGAGCGCACTGGAGCGAGAGAGTACAAGGCCTCCTGCCTTTGGGCCTTGAGATATATGGAGCTGAACAAGGGGAAGCTCATGTCTGACTTGGATGAGTTCCGCAAGGCTGTGGAGAGTTTGCTGGAGAATCAGGAGAGTAAACTGCGCAAGCTCAGCATTGAGTATGATGAGGAGTTGTATCCTCATTTGGTGTCAACCATAGCTGAGCGCAGGTGGCTTATCAGCCATGGTTTGCGCCTTGCCGCTTTGGGTACTTTGGAGTCGCAGGAGGTGACGGGGGTATTTGGGGAAGTTTTTGAGTGCGCGTTGGCACGTGGCCAAGCGCAGGCTGTAGAAAAGCTTGCCGAGAAGAATTTGTTGACGGTGCCTATTACTCAGGTGCCAGATTATAATGCCAACTCCTATGATGAGCTTGTCGCTGCCATGGAGAAGATGAAGCTTTTCGAGCTTCCTCATATTGCTCGCCTGGAGCGCGACCAGGATTTGCCTATCAGTGTGATTATGGAGGGGCTGACTTTGGCTAGGCACTCATCCGAAGACGCTGAGGAACAGTTTGACTACTTCCTGAAGCCAGACGTATCGCAGCTACAAGTGCCTATTTTTGCCCGTCCCCGTGACATCCTTAACCCTTTTGCGCTTGAGAAAGAAATTCCCTTGAAGGCGTCCTTGGAAGCGCATGAGATGAGACTTGCTAAGAAGAAGGGCCAAAAGGGGAAGGCCATTCTTTGTGGTCTTGGTGCGGCTCACATTCCCAGATCGTGCCAACGGTAGCACCCAAGGATGCTGAGCTGTTGCAGAAGCTTAAAGATGCTGGTAGTGTGGCGCGCCAAGCGAGTAGCTCAGGGCTCAGGCGCACTCGTAGCATGTCTTGGTAGTTTTGGTGTAGTGGTATTTTGTGATATGTCCACTTTTTTGTTGTACATATGCTTGTTGGATGTGTACTTTTGATGAACTTGTTATCCATAATGAAGCGTAGATTTTGAAAAATACAATTGTATGCATATTATATCAAATTTGGCTGTGGTTATAACATTTGTACTTAGTTATTTTGTCTTTGCGTAAAAGATGTCTAAGAATCAAATCGCTTGTATAAACACATTTAAAGAAAGTTACAAAGATTTGTAATCACTTATATCATAATCGTGTATGAAATTTATGACATAGTCGTGTATGACATGATTGTATATAACATAATTGTGTATGAAATTTACAAGTTGTTGTGTATCCATCGTGGGGTGCACAAGTGTATGGATTGCAGCGTGCTACTAATACCATATTAAGAGGTTAATTGTCTTAACTCCTAGTTTGTTAAACGCGCACAGTGTGCATTGATGTGTATCCGTCGTGGGGTACGCATGGAGCTTACTCCAACGTCTTGAGAATAAGGTGTTTAACAAGGATGCGTGATCCGGTGTTGATGGGTTTGCAACCCTCTTACTCAACGAGTCATTTATTAGGTTTACTCATCCTTTTACCATCGTGGGTTTTTAATTAGTGCATGCACGCCATGTAGGCAAAAGATAGTATAACAAACAGTATTGAGACATAAATTATATGTAAGCAATAAAGTAAAGTGTGTCACGGAGTTAGCTAGAAACCGCAACATTTTATTAATACTTGCAAGTTTTTGTAGAAAGATAAAAAAAAAAAAAACATTTGTCTAAATGAAAACAAAAATGTAAATACACGGATGTTTATTGAGCACTTACTAAAGTGCGTAGGTGTCCATGTACTGGGTCGTAACCTTTCCTAAAGATAGCATCTCTTGAGATTGCAGATATTCCATGTGCGTTGTAGCTCACGGCCTTCCATGTCACGCAGCTTGTACGCGCCTTGTCCTAGTGCTTCAATGACCTCATAGGGTCCTTCCCACTTTGGTCCAAGTTTACCTATATCTTCTGCGTGGCTTGCATCATTAGCGCGGTACACAAAGTCGCCTGGTCTGAATGAGGTGCTTCAAACTTTAGCATCGTAGTATCCCTTCATCTTTGACTTGGTTTTCGCCTCACGTATAGCTGCGCGCTCACGCCTTTCTTCCAACAGGTCCAAGTCTATTCGTCGTTCGTCGTCATTGGTCGCGACATTAACTTCCGCGGTGCGGATAGTTGGCATCCCAATTTCAGCTGGTATGACAGCTTCTGTCCCGTAGACAAGGGAAAAAGGAGTGTCCCCATTGCTAACTTTGATTGTCGTGTGGTGCGCCCATAAGACATGCGACAATTCGTCCACCCATCTTCCTTTGTGCTTGTCCAGGCGTACTTTAATTCCTTCGCCTAGACTACGATTTGTGCGCTCCACTAAGCCATTGGTTTGTGGGTGTTTTACTGATGCGAAGTGTTGTGTAATATGTAACTCTGCGCACCAGTCTTTGAACGGGTTATCACGGAATTGTTTTCCGTTGTCCGAAACAATCTCTCCAGGTAATCCAAAGCGGCATACAATATTTTCCCAAACAAAGCATTTTACTTGGTTACCTGTGATTGTCGCTACTGCCTTTGCTTCAATCCATTTAGTGAAGTAGTCTATTGCAACAATAAGGAATTTAAGTCCTCCCGCTGCGACAGGGAAGGGACCCGCAATGTCAATACCCCACTTATAGAATGGCCATGGAGAAGTGATAGGTGTTAGCTCTTGTTGTGGTCTGCGCGGGATGGGTCTATGAACTTGGCAGTCGTTGCATTTCTTTATCACATCGCGCGCATCGCGGTGCATAGTAGGCCAATAGTATCCTGAGCGTAATGCTCGCGCTACGACGGACCGTGGTCCTGAATGCATACTGCATGAACCAGCGTGGATCTCTCAGAGTACGTAATCTGCCTGAAGAGGTCCAACGCACCGAAGCCATGGTTGTAGGAATGAGCGCCGATACAGGATTCCATCTCTAAGTTCGAACCTCTGCGCTGTGCGCCGTATCCGTCGAGCGTCCTTCTGCTCATCGGGCAATTTGCCCTTGCTTATAAATTCGATAATAGGGGTCATCCACGTAGGATTCTCTTCCTCTATTGCTGTGGATATCTCCATCTCCGAGATGGATTTGTTCTTTAGGATCTCCACTAAGACTTGTTTTGACAGGTGCGCGAAGCTAGTAGATGCGATCTTGCTTAGCGCATCTGCTTTCTTATTTTCACCTCTAGGAACTTGCTTAATGGTGAACCTGTCAAAGCCTTGTATTAGCGATTTGGTCTTGTCAAGGTATTGGACCATGTTATCCTCTTTAGCCACATATTCGCCCAACACATGGTTGGCTACCAATCGGGAGTCCACATTTGCTTCTAGGTTGCGTACACCCATTCGACTTGCAATGCGTAATCCAGCGATTAGGGCTTCATATTCTGCCTCGTTGTTCGTGGCTGTGAATTCAAAACGCAGTGCGTAAGTGAATTCCATTCCTTCTGGATTAGTGAGGATAAGGCCAGCGCCTGATCCATCCACGCATGAAGATCCATCCGTGAACAAGACCCATGGTTCTTGTAAGTCTACCTTGCTCGGTGGTGGTGCGTCATCGGTATCTGGTTTTTCGATGATGAAGTCTGCTAATATTTGCCCTTTAACCGTAGTGCGTGGTTTGTAAGAGATGTCATACTCGCCTAGTAGCACACTCCATTTTTGTAATCGCCCCGATGCGTCAGGTTTAGAGATAACTTGTTTGATAGGTTGGTCGGTAATCACTGCTATTGGGTGCGCTTGAAAGTATCTACGCAGTCTTTTGGCAGCAAATACTAATGCCAAGACCAACTTCTCCATTGGGCTGTAATTAATCTCTGTCTTCTTGAGTGCTTTGCTTACAAAATACACCGGTGTTTGTACAGAATTCCTATCCGTCAGTAGCACTGCGCTGACCGCTCCATGAGTCGCAGATAAGTAGACGATTAACTCCTCCCCTGGTCGGGGTGCAACTAGCTTAGGAAGCGCTGCTATGTGTTGCTTAAGCTGTGTAAAAGCTTCTTCCGCTTCCGCAGTCCAACGAAAGTCTCCCTTTTTCGTACACTTCTTGAGTGTTTTAAATAGAGGAAGTGACTTATCCGCTGATTTAGACAGGAATCTGTTTAAACCGGCTAGCTTTCCATTCAGAGATTGAACTTCTTTCAGCGTGCGCGGTGAAGGAAGTTGGATGACAGCCTCTGTTTTTTCTGGACATGGCTTAATGCCATCTGGTTCTATCAAATATCCTAGGAACATGCCTTCTGTAGAACCAAAAGTGCATTTCTTAGGATTCAACTTCATGTTGATCTTTCGTAGTGTCGTGAACGTTTCTTCAATGTCGCGCACCACTTCTTCTTCTGTATGGCTTTTTATGACAAGGTCGTCCACATAGACCTCTAGGTTGCGGCCTACCTGCTTGTCAAACGCATTATCTACCAGTCGCTGGTAGGTGGCGCCCGCATTCTTCAAGCCAAAAGGCATCTTTGTGTAACAGAAGACGCCTTGGCTTGTGCGGAAGGCTGTTTTTTTCCTCGTCTTCCTTAGCCATTTGGATTTGGTGGTACCCTTTGTATGCATCTAAGAAACATTTAAAGGGATATCCGCACAGAGATTCCACCTTCCAGTCTATCTCTGGTAGTGGGTAGCAGTCCTGTGGACATGCTTTGTTAAGATCAGTGAAGTCCACACACATCCGCCAGCTGCCATCGCTCTTTTTAACCATTACTGGATTGGAGAGCCAATCGTGGTAATAGACTTCTCGCATAATGCCTGCGTTCACAAGTTTGTGCACTTCTTCCAGAATGGCTTTTGCGCGCTCTGGAGCCTGGCCGCGCTTTTTTTGCCTTACTGGGGAATATCCTTGTCGGATTTTCAGCTTGTGTTCTGCTATCGAGCGTGGCACACCAGTCATATGCTTCGGTTCCCATGCGAAGATATCCAGATTCCTTTGTAAGAGCGCGCACACGGCCGCTCTGCCTTTGTCAGACAACGATCCTCCAATCGTCACTTCTTGCTCCGGGTATTCAGGGTGAATAGCAACCTTTAGGTTTGGTGCTTTAGCTGCGCTCGACAGGGTTTTTGGCACACTTTTTTCTTTGAGTAAAGTTTAAACGAAACGCCTTTCGCAACTCTTCAAACCCACCGATGCTTCTGCGTGGAAGCTTGCTGAACCAGTTGCGCGCATTCCCTACTAATGTAGAGTTGAACATGTAGCACCACACAGGTTGTGGCCAATTTTCGATAGTGGCTGCTGATTCGAAAATTTTTAGGTGATCATCAGGGTCACCTGTCCCATCATATGTTTTGACATTAGCAGGCATGCGCCTTCTCTTATTTTCCAAAAAATTACTGATGCGCCTAGTGAACGCATCGACTTTTTGGCGGTGCCAGGGACGAGACATGTCTTCGTCTTTTTGATCGCGGTATTTTCCTCTTGATTTCCAGTGTCCCGTTTCTTTGTCCTCGTTGTCCGAGGAATCACTTGAGGATAAGCTTACTCTTTTGCGACGCTTGCGTCGACTATCATCGGAATCTGAGCTTGCTTCTCTGCGGCGCTTGCGCCGACTATCCTCGAAATCAGAGCTTGAAGGGCTTTCACTTGGGGAGCACCGTCGCCCAAGCCTATCCTGAACCCTGCGACTGCCAAGCCTAGCGTGGACATTGGCGCGCCGTTCCCCATCTTCATGCTCCTCCAGATGCTGAAAGTCGGCTGCTTCATCATCCACAACCTTCCTTCCAATCCTGGTAAACACTGGGTGTTTGCGGCTATCCCTCTCGCGTCTTTCCTTTCGGTAGTGCGGTGGGGATGCTTCATACTCAGGGTCGAAGTTGAGCCTGGCGTGCAGACTTTGGCTTGACCTCTTTTTTGCCTCCTCTTGCATGAGCGCAGCCAAGGCTTCATAGTTTTGAGATACGAAATCACTTGGCGCTAGTTCGGGCGTGACTCCTTCTAGTGCGAGGGAGTCTGTTTCCAAAACAAGATCCTTGTTTCGGATTGGCGCATTTGGTGGCTCAGTGAAGTTTACTTCTGGCATGGTGAGAGGAGTGCGCTGTATGTCTACCGCGCTAGTACTTGTTGTAGTAGCATTGGTAGTCATAGTGAGCGGTTCTACTGGAGTAAAGAGCAGATCTGAGTACGACCCTAAGCTTCTAGGCGCACTGGTTGTTCCAGAGGTCTGCTTGGAGGCCGCATCAGTTTGCTGTTTCTTCCTAGTAGATCGTCATGCGTTTTCTTCGTATGCGGAGTCCGCTGATTTTCGTGCTTCGT
Organism: Artemisia tridentata subsp. tridentata; assembly: GCA_021014915.2. Lineage (NCBI taxonomy): Eukaryota > Viridiplantae > Streptophyta > Magnoliopsida > Asterales > Asteraceae > Artemisia > Artemisia tridentata. Next base: position 291,538,544 of record CP139501.1, read on the forward strand.
CATTCCAGTTCTTAGCAAATCTCTTAGTGTAGGGTCCCACGGATGGCGCCACTTGTTGATACAAAAGTTGGGCGTTCCTTGATTCCGTACCAATCAGATCTTAATGCTTGAGACCTGCGCACTAAGAAAACAAAAAGACACCGTTAGGCTTATCGTGGGATTGTCTCCCACGATTATCCTCCGGCGTGAGAGTAAGTAATCGGTTTTAGGGTTTGTAGAAGAGTTAGGGTTTGTAGAAGAGTTAGGGTTTGTAGATCATACCTTTGTGAAGGCTGAGGTGCCCTCTATATATGGACATGAAATCCTTGTTGGTTTCGTGTTCCCCAATCTTCGGTCTATCCCGTGTAGGGCGGTTTATTGATGTATATCCCGTAAATAGAAGATATACTATCAAAACCATAAATAACATTGGGCTTGAGCCATCGTGAGCCCAAACCGCTGTCGTGATAGCCCATTCCTGATGGGCTTGAGTCCATTCATGATGGACTTGAGTATGGGTCGGGTTCGTGACCCGAATACGGACTATACGACTTTGGGAACCAAGTGGAGGAAGTAAAAATGGAATTGGATGTCGACATTCACTTAAATAAGTCGACTAGAGTTTTAACATGTACACAAATCGATTTGTAACATGTAGACTTGATATATTGAATGGGATTTGCTCTTAACAACTCATAAATGATCTAAAATAATTATTAGAATGAGGTTAAATCAAACCTGGGTCAAAACGGTTAAGTTTTGTGATTTATGCATATATCGATTATGTGTAAATGGGACAAACACTTTGGCTTTCAAATTCATATCAAATCTCAACATCTAGTTCTAAAATTTGACATACTTATAGCCTGCAAGGTGGAAAATGAGATGGTATAAAAATACGTATATGTTGTGTTCGAAAATCAAAAGATACGATGGCATTTTGAAGGTGCGTTGGTTGAATGAAAACTGTAAATAAAAAGGGGAATTGGGCTTTGAGAGTGGGCTGAATGAACAGTGGAGCGATAAGGATTTTGGGCTGAGGCTTTTAGTCCGATTGGTAATATATTTTGTGTAATTTGATTTCGTAAATTCACGTATGAGTTCGTCCCGTCATTTGGTAATTTTTTTATGATATTGTCCACGCGTTAAAATAATATAATAAAGAAAATTTTAAATTTTTCCGTAAAAATGGTGATTAAAATTAATGACAGAGATTAATATGTAATTAAATGTTGTTAATTATAGGGATTTTTTCAGTTTGCTACATTGACCAACATCAATAACTTAACATATCAAACATGTTCCAACGACACTTGACCCTTTACAATCCAAAATGGGTAAAAACACCCTTAATCCAAACACCCCCTTAAACATTGACCGCAAACCATTTAACACACTTTGACGCATCGTTGACCACCCAAACTTTATGACGACCTTGACACACACTATACAAACCATAAGAAAGACTCTCGGGGGTACAACCTTGACTCGAGCTCGGTATTCTACCTAGCTCCTAATATATATTATCTTCCAAATTCACTTCCAAATCCTTATGCTATAACCCATGAACCTTCCTTCCGTCGCGCATAAACCTACCAAACATTAACAACTAAAAGAATAAGCTTACGCTTAGTAAGTAACCCGACATAAAACATATCTCATACACATATTTTCACATAAGCATCATAATCACATTAAAGCCTCTAAGCTACGTCATACCACTCGTATCATACACAAATCCAAAACATAATTACATCTATTCATCACCACCATAATCAACAACACACCTTAACTAGCCCAAATCCATCAAGCTAACATACCCTTAGTCAAGATCACTAGCCATCCATCCTTAGCTTACGACCATACTAAATCCAACTCTTATACACTTATTCAACCACAATACATACATGATAAATACACATATAATACATGTTTTAGTGGGAGTTACTTACCTCATATCCAAGCTCATCTATCAATCATGGTTTCACCACCATCATCATCATTCTTACTAGTCATCATCATCATCATTACTTCCTAACCATAACCATCATCAAAACTTATTATCACAACATATCATAATCAAGGGATTATAAAACCCATTTAACTTACCCATCATCTTTTCTATGTCATCACATGATCATCCCAGGATGATCATGTGATCAAAACCCACTTAACCCATAAACCTTCACCTCAATAATCATCATTAACTCATAGATTAGAACACTTACTTGGAGGGGATTATTGCTAGGGAAGACTATAGGCACTTGATCTTCACCTTCTTCTTCTTCTTAAGTCACCATCTCACTTTCCCTCTCTTTTCTTCTCACTAGAACCGAACTTCCCAACCTTATCTCAATAATGGAAGATAAATCTAGAATATCCTGGATATATTTAGTTAGGTGGCAAGTTTGGGCTAATGGTAAGAATGGCCCCTCAAGTCTTTTTCCTCCTATTTTAGCCACAACTAACTTATAACACATAATTAACACTTGGCAACCTAGGTCCCTTTAGTTTATGCATCATATTCTATATTACTACATTAGTCATACTTTGACTATTAATTTGACCATCGGGTTTGACTTCCACATAACTTTGTTGACCAACCAATCACATAAAGTCCTTAGCATATTCCATTTAGGGTGGGGCCTACTCGTAACCGGGATACGGGTCTAACAATTTTGCCCCCTTATTTAGATTTCGTCCCCGAAATCTGGCATTCATTACTAACCTACACTTAGTCACATAACTCATCTCATTCCTAGCACCTTAATTCCTAGTTTATTTAGTGCAACGATCTAAGTGATCTTGCAACTCTATGCATACTATAACATATCACATATCCTTAATCCCCATTACTTCCCATTTACTTCTAGACCATACAACTCTTGCTTAGATTTTACATAATACTGGACATACTTATTACAACTAGTCATCATTCTAATCCGCTCTATTACCGTTACATCACCATCTCACTCGCTTTATCCTCTACTCTCATTCTTAGCCTACTTGATACTTAAGAAACTCGTACTATTTGACTTTACATAGTTACACTCAACCAATACGTTCACATTCTATTATTTTCATTCATCATATTTTGTACGACGCCGCAAGGCACATTATATCATCATTAAAATTTCTCCATCCCATCAAGGTTTCTCCTAAGTCTCAACTAAAGCCATGGTTTAATTATAATCCCCCTATCTTAGTCCTTATAATTTCTAAGTAATTTTAAACTTCCGATTTCTACTTCTTTAACCTTACTCGTACCGTGTCGGTAACACATAAGCCCACTCATTTATACTTCCTCATTTACATGGAGAGGCGTCCCAATCGATGTAAATCAAGAAATAAAAACTCATGGTTATGTACTCCCGACATAACACTACTACTCCTATTTTACAATTTAACTTTTATTATTTCATCATGTTTATACTTCATATTTCCTTTATAGACTTGGATCCATATCATTAACACATTCATTATGGGGATACTTTTATTGCCAAGGATGTAGGCAACCCCATTTACCGATGAAGGCAATACTTTTCATCCCGAAGGAACTTTAATATTCATCCCTAATGATTCCTTAATGTTGATATAAATAATGCCTAAAAACGTTATTAAAATTTTTCGATACCTCTACGTTTTGATAATCACAAAATGTAACACCCCAACCCGACAAGGGTAAAGATATCACAACAATGGTGGTATATCAGAAGTCACAGAACATTCAATAATATAAAAACATCAAAAGTCTTACACTAAATCCAAGATAAGTCAACATGACTTAAATCAAAATGCAAGACAAAATAACTGAAGTACAAAATCCAATATTCAAATGCCTAAACAATAGCATATTCAAAATAAATAGAAGTTCAAATGGTAAAGCTAAGTAACTAAGGTCAAAACACCAAAATAGATTGCTCTCATCCCAAAGCTAAACCCAGCTCCTAGCTTAAGTACCTGCCGCAGGAAAAGAAATGCGGCTGAGCTTCAAAAGCTCAGGGAACAGATATATAGATAAACAAAGCAGTAACAGGTAGCAGTACAAAAACAATTTAGGAATACAAATCATACTGATACAAAATCAAAAGGAAAGAAATAAGAAATGGGACAAGAACAAGGAAAAGAAAGTGAATAATGAATAAGATTAAAGGAAAACAGGAACACCGCAATCCATCACGAGCCCAGATGACCGATAATACCATAGCATACTAATATAATAAAACAAACCTGTGTAGAGTGATCAGCTCTCAGACAAAGTGAAAGACATGTATCGCACACACAATCAGTCACCAGATATAATAACCATAAACATATAACATATACAGATAACATGTCAAATCTAGGATGCACCCATACGCCCCCGCAGACAAAACAATAATCATAATCATAATGGCCATAGCAGATAATAAATAAGGGACGGAACAGGTCATCACTCTCCTGCCCTAGAGTCATGTCAGAGGTGCGTCAATGACATGGACATGAAACCCTCATGCCTAGTGATTGGCTCGTAATATCAAACTGTAGGTCAAAGGTCAAATGTACTATCAAAATAATCAAAAGTCATATCTTAAGGGTACATGGCAAAAGGTTCAAACAAGATCACATCAAAAGTTCACAAACATGAGGGAACATAGTAATGGTATAGGGAATCCTAATAAGGAAATGAAAAGCTGAAAGAAAAGGGAATGAAAACCCTTACTGAAAAAGGGCAGAATATCTGTACCTTATTAGCACAGCAAAAAGACAAGAAAGCAAACACGAAGCAGAAATCAGGGCTTCTCCTTCTTCACACCTAAAGAAGTAGAAGACGGAATTACGAAATATTCAAACTCAGATTATTACTTTTAATTTACCTTTTTATTTTTAGTAACCTTCTATTTTTAGTAACTTTCCAGATTTAGTAAGATGTTAATATCCCAGATTAGGTTAAGTTCTTATTTAAGGGTTATTATGGAGTTTAGGTACATTTTATCAAGTTACAAAAGTTTAGGGTTACTTATGACAAGTATACATAGTTTAGGGTTATAATTGTAAATTCATTAGATTCAAAGGTTTAACATGAAAATACTTTAAGTTACTGATTTAATACACACTTTATTCAGAATGACATCTTAATCTCCTAAGTTTCACAATTTACATTTTATACCCCTTAGTTATATAATTTACAAAATAAACCCTACATTTACATAATTCATGATTTAATCCCAATAATATTCATATTTACCAAACAAGCACCTTATTTTATAAAGTTATAGAACATAACCTCAAAATTATATGAAGTACGAATTAGACCCCTCAGAATTTAGTAATTACACAATTGGTCCCTTAACTTTACAAAACTTACAATTTAAATCATAATTTATTTATAATTACATATCAAGCCCATAAATACTCAAATTTACACATTATACTCTTAATGACATTATTTACTCAGAATAACTTCAAGTTTCCCAAATTTACACTTTTAGTCCCTCTATTTTAATTAATTACAATTCGTACCTTGCAAATACAATTAATTCATTTTCTTACAATATTTACACTTAGGACCCTCAAGTTATATTTTTCCCACATTCTTACTGACTTATATGACATTACAAAATATCCCAGAAGTTTCAAAGTTGGCAAAACAAACCCTTATAGTTTTAAGAACCAATCGTATAGACTTTTTAATTTGTAAAACCAAACCCTACTTCTATCCAATCATTATGCCATCATTATTCCTTCATTACTAGCATTAATTACATCAGATCTAACAACATAAACCCTAACCCTAATCGTTCTAGGGTTTTCTTCCTAATTTTCTTTAATTTTCTTTTAAATCCGATCCAAACATAAATCAAGATCAATTATTCTGAGCTTCTAAAAATCACATGGTTATTTTTCTAGGCTTATATTATCAGTATAGAACATGTAAAAATTATAGTTACACTCCAGAAAAATCGTATGACAATATTTGGAAATTACGTGTGTTTTATCTCTTTTAATTTTCGTACGCATGATTAAGCTTGCATGATTCATGTTTAACATTTTTACTGAGTTATATTCGACATAAAGATCATTAGAAAAATGCTAGATTAATATTAGAACGTAAGAATTAGTCGTGTGGATTTATACCTATCGTATGCAACAAGTCGAACAAACAAAAGCACCACGATCGAACGAAGGCTTCAATACTCCAACTCTTATTTTTTGTAGCTCCCTTACACCTTGATGAACTTCGAAAAATCGATTTTTGTGTGTGTCGATATTAGGGTTTCGGCAATTAGGGTTTTTAGAAAATAATATGGTTTGTGTTATACTTATCAAAACCGACTAGGAGGGGGGATATATCCAGATTTTCGGCCCAAATATTATCACAATATCACACTTTGATTTCTTGTATAATTCCTTAAATTAGTTTGTATTTATCTTAAATAAAATGATTTTACAAAATATAATTAGATTTATTTAATTTATTTTCGGCCCATATATATGTGTATATGTGACTTTATGATTTTTGGACATTCAAAAATAATGTAATGTTGTCCCAGAAATAAATTTACTTGATATGTAGATCGTTTTCAGAAGTTTGGAATTGTTTCGGAATTTTATAAGTTATTTATTTAGGTTTTATTGTTTCAGGGGTAATTTGGTCATTTTACAGGTTATCTGAATTTCAGGTATTACACCTCTACGTTTTGATAATCACAAAATGTAAAATCATTAAACGAAAGATTATGACGTAAACAAGTATTTAGTTGTACATATCTATTTTAATAACTTAATCACTTAAGGTATGAATAAACAAATGCCTAATGCATTATATGATCAAAGGAACATTTTCTTAATCACTAGATTTTTTATAAAATGACACAAGCATTTTATATCTTCTACAAAATCATTTTTGGAAATTAAAGGAAAATGTTTAATCCATAATAAATTTATGAATTCAAATTTTCAACCAAAAATGGCAAAAATATTCCAGAAAAACCTTCCCCACAAAAAGACAAAGCTGGGCAACGGTTATAAGGGGCGGCCCCCTTAATTAAGCAGGCGGCCCCCTTAATAATTAAGGGGACCGGCACCCTAATTAAGGGGACCGGCCACGCTCCTCCAGTCCCCAGCTTTGCCTATAAATACTGGTTCATTCCTGGCATTTTTCCTCACCTTTTGCACTAAAAACTTTCTGATTTAGATCTCATTTCATATCTTCAAAAACCCTTTGATCATATAATTATAAGCTTTTGTTTCAAGTGATCCAAAGCTTCAACCTCTCAAGTGCAAGAGAAGAATTCTTCTATCCTTCAAGACAAGAAGTATTACAACTTGGTGTATCTCTTCCATCCAAGTTGTTGGTGTATCAAAATTGTAAATTATTCATTCATTTGTATAAGTTGTGTATATTTGTTAGATAGGTGTAAGCATAATTGTTTAGGCTAGATTAGTGTGTAAGTAGTGAAGTTGTGAAGAAGTTAAGGTGTGTAAGTAGTGAAGGTGTGAAGAAGTAGAAGAGTATATAAGTAGTGCTAGGTCGTGAAGTAGTTGTGAAGCCGTTGTGAAGTAGTTGTGAAGCCGTTGTGAAAAAGTTGTTAAGCCGTAGTGAAGAAGTTGTGAAGAAGTCGTGAAGAAGTTGTGATTGAAGTTGTGAGATTGGTTCTAGCTACGATTAGAACTCGACATTTAGCTTTGTGTCGTAAAATTGGTGTAAGCGAAAGTTGTGTAAGGTTTTCTCCGCCATAAGGGAGCTTGTTGACATAGTGAAGAAAACTCTCGAGTTAGGTGCTCGAGGAGTGGAGTAGGGCAAGGAAGGTGTCCTTGTAGCCGAACCACTATAAATCCTTTGTCTCGCGGTTCGATCTTTCCATCTCTATCTTTCATTTCAGTTCATTAATTTACTTGCATTGTTAATTTAGATTTACTTATATTTGTTCATATTGTTCAAGAGTTGAGTTCACATAAATTCGAATCTAAGTTTTTAAAAGTAAACAAAGTTTTTATAATAAATTAAAAAGACGTAAAACTATTCAACCCCACCCCCCCTTCTAGTTTTCCACAATTGGTATCAGAGCCAGGTTAAACAAGATTTTTAAAATAAATTGTATTTTAAAACTTGAAACGATCTATGAAATCCGAAAAATATTTAGAAGGGCAATCTATGCAAAGACCACTACTATTTGAAAGTGATGGTTTTCTTTGTTGGAAAAATAGATTCGAAACTTATGTGAAATCAAAAGATCTTGATCTTTGGCATGTTATTACCTATGGTGATTTCCCCCTATTCAAAATAATCCTTTAACTAAAATAGATGAAATTGTACCTTTTGAAAAATAAAATGATAATTTGAAAAAGAAACTAGCAAAAAATAATGAGGCTAAAATGGTAATTTATAATGCGTTACCTCGCAAAGAATATGAAAGAATCTTTATGTGTAAAACCGCAAAAGAAATTTGAAACTCTTTGCTAATCACTCTCCAAGGTAATAGTCAAGTTAAAGATAATAAAATAGATCTTCTTGTTCAACAATATGAATAATTTACGATTCCGGAAGAGGAATCAATAGATAATGCTTTTGCTAGGTCTAACATTATCATCACAAGTTTAAAAGCACTTGATGAGAATTTTTCTAGTAAGAATTTTGTTAGGAAATTTCTTAGGGCTCTTCATCCAAAATGGCGAGCTAAAGTTACGGTGATTGAAGAATCAAAGAATTTGTCAACTCTGCAACTTGACGAATTGATCGGCAACTTGAAGGTCTACGCAGCAATAATAAAGAAAGACTCCGAGATGGTAAAAGGTAAAAGAGAGCAAAACAAGTCAATTGCATTGAAAGCTAGGAAGGAATCTAGTGACGAGGATAGCTCAACCTCCGAAAGCAATGACAAAGAATATGCTATGGCCATAAGAGACTTCAAGAAATTCTTTAAAAGACGAGGAAGATTCGTTGGACAACCACATGATGAAAGAAAGACATTCCAAAGATACAAAGAGGACAAAAGCGAAAGGAAGTTTTATAAATGTGGCAACCCAAATCACCTCATCGGAAAATGTCCAATGATGTCAAGGGATCAAAATCAAAAGGCGTTCGTTGGAGGAGCATGGAGTGATAGCGATGAAGTTGAGAAAGAAATAACAAAGGACGAAAAATGTCTTATAGCAAAGGCATACAATGAGGTACTTTCCGAAACCGAATACTTTAGTGATGAAAATCAATCATTAGATGAAAAAGACCTAGATAAAGAATATAATAGGTTATGCAAATTAGGTCAAAAGGTTATAGCTAAAAATAAGTCACTAAAACATATTAATAATCGATTAAAAAATGAAGTACTCGAATTAAAAATTAAACTAAAACATTTGGAAAAAGGAAAAGAAGTTTTTATAGAATGCAAAACTTGCTTAGAAGTCAAAAATGAAAATGAAAAACTTAAAGATGAAATTTTCAAACTTGACAAGTTTAAAAGTAGTAGTAACTCACTTAAGAAAATAATAAGTGTTCAAAGATCATCTGAAGATAAAACCGGTCTAGGAATCAATTCAATCGATATTTCAAATAGTGAAAATAAAAATGTAAAGTTTGAATGTGAGTCTAGTAAACAAAAACTGTTAGAGTCAAAACCTAAGTATATACTTATAAAAGATAGAAAAATACCCATTGCTAGTGATGAGGAAGTAAAAAGCTTTTATAAACCATCGTTAAAAACCAAAACCGGATTTTCTAAACCAAAATTAAGATCCAAAACTCCACCTCCAAATAGACCAAATAATCCTCATCCTCGGCCTAAAACCCCTCAACCTAGAAGAAATCAAGGTAGACAAAACTTTCCTAATAATAGTCACCCAATGTGGAATTATTCACATCAACCAAGTTTTAATCCTTGGGTAATACTTCCACCATACATGCAAATGCAAACCATGTTTGGTTCAAACAATTTTGGACAAATGAGACAATGGGGACCAAGTGGCTAAATCGTCACTCATTGAATAATTCGGAAACTCATCTATGATTGGCTTCTATAAGTCAATATAACACCTTGAAGTATTTGAAGAAAATCTACTGAAGACTAAAAGGTACGCTTTTTTTTAAGCTCATTGTTATAATATATGCTTAGATTAATGACTAGTTATTTCATGCCTATTTAGCTCATAATGCCTATTTATATATATACACATAATAGCTTATATGAATCTACTTATAACCTAGAATCACTTGTTCTTTTCCCTTTGGCCCTCTTAAGCTATAACGTTTAAAATGGAAATCTTCTATGTCCACTATTAGAAAACTCATGGTGATGAAGTGAAATGAGTTAAGTGGATTAATCATTAACATAGAAGTAAGATTAGATTTCTCGCGTTAGAAAACTATGGATGAAACAAGCTCTCGTAGACTATGGCATCAAGTTAGATAAGTGTGCGACAACAAAGGAGCTATAGATGTTAGGTTATACCCCATTCAACACTCTCGCATCAAACATATAGAATTTCGTCATCACTTCCTTATGACCATAGGATATGTAGAAAAGGGTAGCATGTGACAATAGCCTTAACCAATTCCCTTGAGCATGAGATCTTTAACAACCATTTTTTAAAATCTAGGATTAATGGTATTTGTTGTCAAAAATCTAGTATCTTTAAAAATATACAGAAACTTCACATTTTGGAAAAATGATTTTTTAGATGACTATTTCACTTTTCTATTAACATGTTTTACTATCTCATTTTTCTTCTTAATCTATTTTATTCAAATAACTTTCACATCTACATAAAAACCCACTTTCAAACATTGTTGAATAATGCTAAAAACATTTCTTTAAATCATGCATGGTGATCTCATATTTGTCATCTATATTTATGTACATGACATTTATAAGTGAACTAAGTCAAATCAAGCGGACCATGGTTTGTCTATTAAGATTTTGTTTGTAACAAGTCTAGAAGTCCATGCTATCTTAAGTTCCCATTTATTGCACATAGGCACACATTAGGATCCATCAAATAGTTCATTAATCTTCCCACTTATATATAATTAAGAAAATACTTGGTGTAGTTTATTGTTTCCTAGTCCATATACATTACTTGCTTGATGAGTATGTTTACATGCTAGATGAAATTACTTGTTTGCTTAATCTCTTTAATTAACATGTTTTGCATAAATATCTATTACATGCTTAATTGCCTCAAAGAGTTGGACTTGCTTGAAACTAAACCCAAAAACACAACCCTTTCTACAATTTTCTGCCAAAAACCCATTTCTAGTAACCTGGAGACCTCATGATGGGCGGCCCCCTTAAATCATAAGGCGGCCCCCTTAAATCATAAGGCGGCCCCCTTAAATCATAAGGCGGCCCCCTTAATATTTAAGGGGACCGGCCCCTATTTAAGGGGACCGGCCATCTGATGGTCGGGGTTTACAGAAACTTTTCTGCTTTTTAGCCCATTTCATCCTACACTTCCCAAAATTCACAAACATATCTTATTCCAATCCATCCAACAAATTTTATCCATTCCTTTAGCCCATTTCATCCTACACTTCCCAAAATTCACAAACATATCTTATTCCAATCCATCCAACAAATTTTATCCATTCCTTAATCCCATCAATCCTACACTATAAACACTCCCATTCCTCATAATCTTCCATCATCTCATCATGCCATCTCCCATCAAACCAAAACCAAAATCCTCAAGGTTAGCAAGGATGACCAAAAAACCCGTTTGGAGAAGAAAACCAAACCCCCGAAACAAGTCCATCTCAACAAATGATGTGGCTAAACAACCAACACCTCCACCCACATTTGTTCCCAATTATACTCCCAATCCTCAAGCTCATTCCAACGAATCCTTTCACAAACCTCATCATAATAACCAACCATCCATTTTTGCTCACAAAAATACATCATCATCTCACCCAAATAATTCTTATGAAGAACATGCTTCTTCTATGTTGCATATCCAAACATCTATCCCAAATAACACTTGAAGTTCATTGAAGAACTTAAAGAAGCCCATGAGCTTTGTGCTCTTCTTGCCTTACACCTTGCTCAACGCAAGATTGGATCAACTCCCTTCTAGCCCTCCTTCATCACAAAATAACCTCAACCTCCACCTTCGTTCCAAACTACACATCTCAACCTCAAACTAATCTCAATGAAACCCTTCAAAACCCTCATCATATTGGTCAAACATCCAAGTTTACTTCCAACTACACACTCAAATTTCATCCACTTTCACCAAATGTTCAAATCCACATTCTCACGGAAAAGGAAAGGTTCCGTGAAGATATAAACCAAATCCATGACCTTTGTGATCTCCTTGCTATACACCTCGCACAACACAACAAGGGCCAACCTCGATCCTCCATCCTCACTCTACTCAAATTGCTTACCTCACCCCTACAACTTGAATCAAGTTGATAATCATGTCAACTATTGTCCTTGTCGTATCCTTTTCCAAAAACAAATCATTGCCTTAAATGAACATTTCACTTGGATTAAGTATCTTATCACTAGATCTCATCCAACACCTCCACTCCAAACTCTAACACAACACCTCCACTAGCACAACACTCTAACCGTCAATCAACCTACTCCGCTCCAAACTCTCTACCTCCAAACTCTCCACCTCCAAAAATATACCTCTATTAATCCAACATTCTTACCCTCACTCAACCAATTCCATCCCAAACACTCTACCATCAACCATCTAAGCATACTATATGCTTATGTTTCTTATTTTCCAAGCTTTCGTGTCGCAAGCAAGTCCGAAAGCTCTCTTTGGCAATTTAGGACATTTTTCTTGTTATATGTTTCAAGCATGCTAAATGTCGTTGCAATGATTATGTGTTTCACATAATCACTTTAAATTAATGAATGTCTTGCTATGTGTTCTTAATATTTGCTTGCCATGATTGTTGTTTGCCATGATTGTTGTTTTTATATTCCATATTTTGCTATGTATGCTTGTACTTCTAATATTTTTCTTGTAAGATTTCCATAGCTCGACTCCTTGGTGCCCTCGAACGAGGGGGAGCACACATCAAGGGGGAGCTCTATTCCCGTCAAACTTCATTCTTGAAACTTGTCGGCATAACCTTTTTGATTCTACAAAAAGGGGGAGAAGTAGAGATAAACTCACTAAATACTTGTCTAAAAATTAATTTTTTAGTTTAATGAGTTTAGATTTTGTAATCATCAAAAAGGGGGAGATTGTTGATATAAATAATGCCTAAAAACGTTATTAATATTTTTCGATACATCTACGTTTTGATAATCACAAAATGTAAAATCATTAAACGAAAGATTATGACGTAAACAAGTATTTAGTTGTAAATATCTATTTTAACAACTTAATCACTTAAGGTATGAATAAACAAATGCCTAATGCATTATATGATCAAAGGAATATTTTCTTAATCACTAGATTTTTTATAAAATAACCCAAACATTTTATATCTTTTACAAAATCATTTTTGGAAATTAAAGGAAAATGTTTAATCCATAATAAATTTATGAATTAAGCAGGCCCCCTTAATTAAGCCCCCTTAATTAAGCAGGCGACCCCCTTAATTAATCAGGCGGCCCCCTTAATTAGCTGGGCAACGGATATAAGGGGCGGCCCCCTTAATAATTAAGGGGACCGGCACCCTAATTAAGGGGACCGGCCACGCTCCTCCAGTCCCCAGCTTTGCCTATAAATACTGGTTCATTCCTGGCATTTTTCCTCACCTTTTGCACTAAAAACTTTCTGATTTAGATCTCATTTCATATCTTCAAAAACCCTTTGATCATATAATTATAAGCTTTTGTTTCAAGTGATCCAAAGCTTCAACCTTTCAAGTGCAAGAGAAGAATACTTCTATCCTTCAAGACAAGAAGTATTACAACTTGGTGTATCTCTTCCATCCAAGTTGTTGGTGTATCAAAATTATAAATCATTCATTTATTTGTATAAGTTGTGTATATTTGTTAGATAGGTGTGAGCATAATTGTTTAGGCTAGATTAGTGTGTAAGTAGTGAAGTTGTGAAGAAGTTAAGGTGTGTAAGTAGTGAAGGTGTGAAGAAGTAGAAGAGTATATAAGTAGTGCTAGGTCGTGAAGTAGTTGTGAAGCCGTTGTGAAGTAGTTGTGAAGCCGTTGTGAAAAAGTTGTGAAGCCGTAGTGAAGAAGTTGTGAAGAAGTTGTGATTGAAGTTGTGAGATTGGTTCTAGCTACGATTAGAACTCGAAATTTAGCTTTGTGTCGTAAAATTGGTGTAAGCGAAAGTTGTGTAAGGTTTTCTCCGCCATAAGGGAGCTTGTTGACATAGTGAAGAAAACTCTCGAGTTAGGTGCTCGAGGAGTGGAGTAGGGCAAGGAAGGTGTCCTTGTAGCCGAACCACTATAAATCCTTTGTCTCGCGGTTCGATCTTTCCATCTCTATCTTTCATTTCAGTTCATTACTTTACTTGCATTGTTAATTTAGATTTACTTATATTTGTTCATATTGTTCAAGAGTTGAGTTCACATAAATTAGAATCTAGGTTTTAAAAGTAAACAAAGTTTTTAAAATAAATTAAAAAGTCGTAAAACTATTCAACCCCCCCTCCCTTCTAGTTTTCCACACTTAACATTCATTTACTTGGTCATCCCGAAGGATACCACTTTTAACGTTCACCCCGAAGGATCATTAACATTCACACTTTATCACTTTAGCAATGGATCCAAGTCATAAGCACCTTACATACATTATTATATCCATTTATTTTAGTGAAATACAAGCGCATAGAGCATATGAGCCTGCTTATTGTAATTACACAACTCTATGTGTTTATCATCTCTTACCACAACTTACATTATTTAACCCTCGTTAGTCATTTCTAAATTTTTACATTACATGTTAGTCTACTCAACTCTTTTACATATAGACTTTACATATATCGTCAACTGCAACTCATGAATTCATTATAATAATTACCGCTAATGGCCTTAGCCGTAATATAATGATTTCAGGGCAACACCTTTACCTCATACATACTCATTAGCATTCATTTATCCTTTTTACATATTTTAAACATGTTTTATTATTCCATACCTTCATTATAATGATCACTGCTAATGGAGCTCATTAGCCGTGATATAATTATTTCATGACAATACCTTAGCCTCATACATGTTCATCTTATTATAGCTATTAGTACTTAGGAGATATCGTTCTATTTCATCATTTACTCAATCACTATACTTTTTCTCATTCTATAACTTTACCAAGTTCATCACAGACTTAATATGTACAAATTTATATCATTTCTTCACCACACTATGCTATAACACACGTTCAACATTACCACACGATCATAATTATGCTTCTAATACTTTAACTTTCCACTAACCCATCTCTAATACCTCATTAGCGATCAGCACACTTAATACAATTACTCATAAGACTATACTTTGGTCATCACTATCACACAAGTCACGCACTTTCATTTTTAGTCACATTTCCTATAAACCACCACACAACTTATTACATCCATTCGCCTTCGCTAAACTACCATAGCACACAATCACATAATCATATAACAATCACCGACAATATTCGAGTGTACGGTAATCTATCATTTATGCACGTCTAGTCCGCCATGGACTTACATTATGCACACACCAATACTATAAACATGTACAACTCCTAACACCTTAAGCTCATACAACATATCACGTATTCCACTTCATAACTTAAACAATCAATGACTCGAGTTTAACTCATTAATTCTACAATTAGTAAGTCCACATTCTCAATATTCACATTATCTCCAACCAAAGCCTAATCCCATTATTGCTATAAGCAATGTCACATCATACACCTAAGGCATCTATTTTTCCGCATTACTTAAACTTATGTCAAACGCGTCTACGAGTGGTTTAAGTCTAGGCAATCCTAAAGAAAACCTAATTCACTTAAACCGAAGCTCTGATACCAAGTTGTAACACCCCGTGCCCGCTTAGACCAAAAATTAAAACTTTTTGTGTGGAAACGCTTGACTTTTAAGGATATTCTGTCACCCTTTTGACAACTGACAAAAATCTATACATAATTAGACCTTAAGACTATTTTTAAATGAAAATAGACTCAGGCTGTGTTAGGTAACACAGATTATTGGGAGATTATGGGGTCTACAGCTTTTTTTTAACAAAATAATCTATTGTCCAAAAAGTAGTATCGTTTGGCTGCAAAAATTAAGAAAGATTATAGAAAAAATAATCTCTAAAATTATAAGTTGATCCAACCAACTTTTGAGAAAAGGCTGGAGATTATTTTTTGTATAATTACCTTATTAACCTTCCAAAAAGACATGATGTTTAATTATGTATATTTTTATATTTAAGAAGACGTCACGTTGGGCTGTTTAATTATGTATATCGATATTTTTTTGTCTTTTTATACTTTGAGAAACAATTAAGTTATCGAATACGATTAGTAATTCACTAAATTGAGTAGGTTTGAAATAGAACTTAATAAATTTTAGTCTCTAATTCAAGTTTTACTAATGAATTAGTAATCGAATACGATTACTAGTTCAAGTTTTACTAATGAATGCTCTTTGAGCGGCTATAAACTCATTATCTCAATCACCCGTGTATATTCATCAATGAAGATGACTGTCATGCTTAGTTACTGTGTTTAATGATGTATCAAAACTAATATCCAATTATTACTTGTTATAGGTGGCAAATTACTGCTGTGATCGTGTCCATACTGCTTTAGAAGATGAAATAAAGGTGATGAAGCAAGAATTAGTTAAAGGAATAATAAACGACAGTGTACAAGTCGGATGGGAAAAAGCGTGCAAACTCATATTGATGTTATTATCGCTACATTTGCTTTACATAACTACATCCGTAACAGCTCACAAGAAGACATGATGTTTACGGTGATGGAGGAAAATCCGGATTATATACCACGAGACGAACTTCACAATGTTCATAGTCATGAAACGAACAATGAAAACAATTCTGAAGGAGCATCTAACGAGATGAAGCAGATACGTAACGATATTGCTACTTTAATATGGAATGCACATCATGGATTATAATTTAATATCATTTTAAAGTTGTTTGTATTTTTACATGGACTTTCATGCAATGCTACATATTTATGATTTATATCAATAATTTTATTTACTATTCTTATACATATTAAGTTTGTTATTTGTATGTCCAATTACGTCATTTTACATTTTTAATCTACAATTATAGCTAGTTTGCCAAACAATACTACAAAAAAAGCTACATTTTTAATCTTTTTCAGCACCGGCACCAGCACCAGCATCAGCACTAGCACCAGCACCAACAATTTTTGCCAAACACACCCTCAATTACTTTCAAAAAGATGGGTGGCACGACCTGTGACGACTTACGGATTAAAAGATATGAATTTTTGAAAATCGCGAAAATCTGAAAAATTGTTGAACCGCCGGCTGGAATTTCCCAGTTGTCGGTTTGGAGCCCTGATTGATTATGATTCACACTGGTAGTCAACCTTCAACGGAAAAAGGTCAACGTGCAAATCACAACGCGAATAAATAAATAACCGGATAAGTGAATACCCGGGTCGTAGTCCCAACGAGGTGTGAAATTGAGGATATCGTTTTTGGTTTGGTATTAAAATGCTTGAAATATGGATTTTCACTTTTGGTTATGAGTCTAGGAAAACAAAAATCAAATTAAAAACGCGAATTAAAATCGGGAAACAAGCTTAAACGTAAAAATCTTTAAAAATCAATCCTACGGACGCAAATTTAATTTTTCTAAGTCCTAAATGTAAAAAGAAAATTTTAGAGAAAAGAATTATATTTTTTTGACTTTTATTTTAATTAATATGATTTAAAAACTAAATTATACTAATTAAAAGATTAAAAATAGTTAATGAAAAGAAATAAATCTGAATTTTTTTTCTAATATTACTAAATGGTAAACTAATCCTAGGAAAAATAAAAACAAGCTCACAGCTTATTGCAATAAGCTGTGAAAAATCAAAAAGCTTAAATAAGCTATATAGGCTAAAACTACTATAAAGGAATTAACTAAGCTATCACTAACAGGAAAATCCCAAGGGTGCAATGGTTAAGGTGTTGGCGTGTGAGTGACAAGGCTGGGGTTCGAATCCCAGCAATGGCACTTTTGCTTTTTATTTTATTTTTTTGATTTTCTTTTGGAAACTTGAAAAACATATTAAAACTAAACTTTTTTATAAAACCAACTTTTTTATAAACCAACAATAAGCTCAGAAAAGGGCTTATAAGGCCTGTTCAGAAGGCAAAATGGGAACAAGCTAAAAAAACTGATAAGCTATGAAATAAGCTAAGGCAGTGTTGAAAATAAGCTAAGTATCAAATAATAAGCTGAAGGGAACATGAATAAGCTAAACAGAAGGTAAAATAGGCAAGGAACTAAACTAAATAAGCTTAAAAAAAAACTAATGTCTGCTGATGTAGGCAGTGATCAGGGCAAATAAGCAGTTTTCAAGGCATCAACAAGCTATTCAAATAAAATCCTAAAAATCTAAAAAAAATAGCAATGGATGGATAAGCTACCCAACTAACTCTATGCAAAAATTCAGCCAATTCTAACTTAGCATTAACAAATTAAAAATCACCAAAATAAGCTGAAAATGAGAAAACAACAAAAAATGCAGTCTGCTAAGGCTATTGTAGACTGATCCTAGCTATTTTTTAGAACAAGGCTTTAAGGGATTTAAACACTACTTAATTCTGACCTAATGAACACAACAGATGCCAAAAATAAGGGTCTAATAAGCTAGAGCTTCTAGGAAGCTTATAAGGGCAGTTCAGGTCCTAGTATTGCACTATCTATTCAAAAACTACAAAAAGCATCAAAATAACTTAATGCCTACTGAAAATAACTTAAAATGCCTCAAATAAGCTAAATCATAGTCCACAAAATGGCAGATGAATAGTAGCTAGCTATTTGACCAAAAATAAGCTTAAACCGAACACACCTTAAGAAACTGAATTAACTATTTTAAAACTAGAACAGGCTATATTAACCTAAGAACTGAAGCACTACTGCTAAACTAACTTAATTCTATCCTAATGAACTATTTTCAATATAAAATAAGCTCTGAATAAGCTTAACTAACTATGCTATATTTTTTGGTTTTTTTAAGACTTTTTTTAAGCAATACTGAACAACTAAGGTCTGAACTGAATATAAACTACCAGAACTTAATAAAAAGCAATAGTGAGCAAGTTTAAAACATAAAATAAGCAAATAAGCAGTTGAATAAGTAATAAGCTAAAAGCAATATTTTTGGATTTTTTTTTTTTTTTTTTTTTGAAGAACTGAAATAAAGACTGAATTTATATTGAAATAAAAGTAAATTACAATGCTTGGAAATAAAAATAAGCTAAAAATACAAATACCTTAAAAAATAAGCTAAATAAAACCTAAAAACTATCTACTGTAGCACTATCCTATTTATACTAAAAATAAAATTAGGGTTTCTCTGCACTTGTGCTTCTTGTGTGAGACGAATCCCAGTTGTGTTTCTTTAGCTACTTTCTCAGCCCTCGGATTTTCTTGCTCTCCACAACTTCCAATCTTAGCCGTTTGATGGGATTGTTTGTACTTGGGATTGCCAAGGTGGCAAGGAGGGGGGAGCATGATCATGTGGGTGGTTTTGGACTGGGGTGAGGGTGAAAGTGATGGGTTGGTTAACAGAAGTCTTAAGCGGGAAATGGGAGGTTAGAGGTGAGGGAATAGTGCTTAATCTCTGGTTTGACTATTTTGGGTGTTGTTTGATCCCGGTATGATTAGCTAAGGGTTTGGGCTTGTGGGTAAAATGGGTTTGGTTGGCTGGTAAGTGGTATATGGATCCGGATAGTATAGGTTTAGGATAGAAAATGGTTTTTAACACAAGGACCAATATTGTAATTGTTGAAACTTCAGGGACCATATCTGCCATTTCTTCAAAGTTAATCCAAGGGCCAATTTTGCCAAATGAAAATAATCCAAGGGCCATTTTGGGATTTTCGAGCTTGAATTTATTCCGAATGAATAATGTCTTTCCCGGTTTCGGCTTTTGAACTCTTTTCCAAATCAAGCTCGGTTTTGTCCATATTTGCCCCGTTTTCAATCCTTTTGTACCTGAAACACATAAAACACAATCCAAGGATAGATGTAACAATATTGGGTCTATTTGGGTGTTTTTGTTCATTTTTGTGGGGTTTTTTAGGTATAAAATGATGAGTAAAAGGCCACTCATCAATCCCCCACACTAAACAATTGCTAGTCCCTAGCAATCCGATCATATAAAGTAATGAAAGGATCAAAAGAATATCACGGTTACCAAAAATATCACCCCGTTTTGACTTTATTATAAAATGCAAGTAAATTAAAACGAGATAAAACGTAAATAACATGCTTGATTATCAAAAAATGGCATCATGGAACGGGAATCACACAAAATGGGTGACTCCGGGGAATTGTAATCGTCATCATCTTTTTTATACTCCCCAACTAAGTTTAAAACCCGTGCAAACGTTTTTGTAAAATGCTAACGCTACTTATATTAGTAATCTATGTAAGTCGAGACTTAACTTTTCGCTTCCTCAATTATTCATAAGTTAGGTGTGTGTGCTTGTTTTCAAAATTTTGACCCGAAAAATCAACATTTTTATAAGACTTTGACGAATACTAGTTGAAAGGTTGATTTAAATTTTGCAAGAATCAAGTTTCGCACATTTATTCATAACAAACATAAACATACATTTTTCTTTCATCACTTTTTTTTTTTTTTTTTTTTTTTTTTTTTTTTTTTTTTAATTTCACTTCTAATTGTACCATAAACTACGGAGCTTCACGGGGAAATTCCAAGACCTTATACCTTTGGAATAAAGGATCCAAGGGCCGTTACAACGGAGAGTTCCAAGACTCTAGACATTCCAGAAATGAGGTTCCAAGGGTGTTAGACCAAGACCTCACACCTTCTTGAATAAAGATCCAAGGGCCGGTGTAAGAGGGTAGCCAAGACCTAAACGCCTTTTGGAAATAAGGATCCAAGGACCGATCTCGAACCGTAGCTTAGGACTTATTTATTCATACTCAAAACTTTGATTTTTGCAACTTTCAAGCAACGTCTCACTTTCATTTTGCATTCTTATTATGTTTTTAAGAAAGTATGCTTGTTCCGAAATTTAAATAAAACTTTGAACTAGTACTTGTCAAAATCGAATAAAAACAAAATAATTTTTGTGTTCAATAGTTTGAAAATAAGCACTTATTAATCAGATTAGGAGCTTCTGAGAGGAAAAGCCATAGATTACTTATATAAGCTCTAAAGAGAACCAACTACTCCACGCTTAGCATTTTCATTTGCACAATTCGTAAAAACTTAGCCTAAAAGTTAAGGGTAGCAGCTAGATCAACACTCTAGCAGAGTCGGGATTCCCCTTGTTCTAGCCTAATCAAGTCTAAACTTTCACTAATACCGAAGTATTAATGTATAGCAAATTATTTTTAATTTTGCAAAGCACTTCTTTTTCATGCAATTTTTAATTAAAAGACGATAAAATTTTTAAAATTTTGGTCAAAACGGGGGTGCTAGGGGACTAGTAGGTACAACATGTGAAATTTTTTAAAATTTTGGTCAAATTCGCAAGA
This sequence comes from Artemisia tridentata subsp. tridentata, assembly GCA_021014915.2. Lineage (NCBI taxonomy): Eukaryota > Viridiplantae > Streptophyta > Magnoliopsida > Asterales > Asteraceae > Artemisia > Artemisia tridentata. The sequence continues at coordinate 291,560,157 of CP139501.1, forward strand.
ATTCCCCCCCCCCCCCCCCCACACTTAGAATTGAATATTGCCCTCAATATTCAAAGTACCGGCTATTATGCCGACACTATAGAATGTAAAAAGGTAATACTACTATCTAAATGTGGAAACGAAATCTTTTTCACAAAAAGGATTAATAAGATATCCCTGGATAAACATAAACATAAAGATCGGATATTGGGCGGCTGGATTGAAAACAGGTGCATCAATCATCACGATCTACGGGAATCCTGAAAACAAAGGCAAACATACAACAACAAAGCAACAAGTAGAGGAATTCCCCCACACTTAGTGTTAGAAATAAGAAAGAAGATAGAATGATAAGCATGGGTTGCCACCCACGAAGCGCTTGTTTTTGCTAACCAAGTCATGAGCTTGACTCGACCCCGAATTTAATTGTCCATGGGGAAGCAAGTGGAAGAGAAAATCTCCATCGGACTTTCATTCAAAATGTTTGGATAAACATTGAAGTTCATGAAAGTTCCACTCCGATGAGATGCCCACGGCTCTAAATAGTAGAAACTATAAGCGGAGATGCCGGGGTCAAAAACTTTGTCCTCATTTCCGTAAGGAAATGATAGTAAAGTTTCAATCAGATTTAACTCCATGCAGAATAGGAGTTCACCATGAAGATAGAACAGAGGGGAATCACTTTTCTCCAGAATTAAAAGTTCCTCGAAGGAGGTATGTAACTTTAAATTCTTATTGGGAGTCAATTTCATTATAGAATGAGTTTCATCACCATCGAGTATGCCTGGGTTGAACACTTTGTCTTCACAAAAAAAACAAACAGGATACTCGGTGGAAGACTCAGCTGAGAAAAGGGAATCACCCTCGGGTGATTGAGGAGATAAGTCATTTGAAACAATCGTAGGTTCCTCAATCACGATTTTCATTTTTGGGTTTTTATCTTCAAAAGTTTTATCATCAGAAGATTTTACATATAAAAGCTGCTTCCATTCATTTTTATCAGATCCAAAGTCGAAAAGATCGTCATCACTTTGTGAATCACTAAACTCGGTATAAGTGTAGGAATCAAGTGATGGATCACGATATAAGAGATATTCAATTTCTTTCAGATCTGATTCGAAATCAAAGTCATCATCTTCATCCCCCGGTGGGATTGGATCAATGTGAGCGAGTTCATCGGCGAACTCCTCAAGAAGATGATCACTATTAGACATTTTAATTTTCTTCGGAGGGAGAGAAGGTGACGGCTCATTGTATAGCAATTCTTCAATTAAACGAATATCTCCCTCCGGATCAAAGATGTTGTCATCAATTTCTGGTGAAATTGGCCCATCATTAAAGAAAACCTCGAGCTCTTCCATAGTGAAAACACTTCCCTCAACCGGTGTGAGAGAAGGGGAAGACTCGAAAATGATTGGTTCAGAAGTTGGAGTGGGATTGCCACTTGGAGAACCGTTTGAAAATTCCAGAAATTTTTGAGCATACTCCTCAACTTCTTTGATATCAATTCGGTTTACCAAAAATTTTTCATAGCTAGAGGAGAAGCTTGCAGTTTGGTCAAGATTAAAAGTAACGGCTTCGTCATTAACTCGAAGAGTTATTTCTTCAGCATATACATCAATCAAAGCACGGCCCGTCCTCAAGAAGGATCTCCCTAGGATGAGGGGAACCCGAGGATCGGCATCGAAATCAACCACAACGAAGTCAACTGGGAAATGGAACTTTCCTACTTTGACGATGACATCTTCAGCGATACCTTTTGTTCGAGTAATCGAACGGTCCGCGAGCTCGAGAGTCATTCGTGTAGGAGTAAGTTCTGGTAGAGAAAGCTTTTTCCACACAGAAAGAGGCATGAGATTGATGCTTGCACCAAGATCGGCCAAGGCTAAGCACTCAATCATTCCTGGGAAATCGCAAGGGATGAGAAATTTGCCGGGTCTCCTAATTTTTCTAGAAGTTTCTTGAGGATAACTGCCGAGCAATTCTCATTCAGTGGTGTATTTGCTAGTTCAAACAACTTTTCCTTATTATTCAATAAGTTTTTGAAAGTTGAAGCAAACTTCGGCATATGAAGCAAAGCATCCGCAAAGCTCAAATCGAAATGAAGCTTTTGGAAGAGTTGGAGGAATTTCAACATTTGTTGATTGTTCTTCTCACGGAGCTTTGGATTAGTCGGATAAGGTAACGACTTTTTAAACTTTGGAGCACTTTGGACAACCGAAGGTAGGACGTATTCGGTACTTCCGTTATTAGTAGGAAGTTCCGTGTCCTTGGTTACCTCGGTCTCACGGTCAACTACTTGAGGAGAGGAAGAAGTAGTAGCTTGACCCGTGGGTCCATCATAAGCTAAACCACTTCGGGTGGTTATTGCTTTCAACTCTCCCTTTGGGTTAAGAATTGTATTAGCTGGGAGAGTTCCTGAAGTTGAAGCTTGATTAGCTTGATTAGCTTGCTGAAATTGATTGATGAGAGTATCAAACATGTTCTCAATTTTGGTATGTGATTAATCAATTTTGATGTTTGTAGCTCTCAAATCATTCTTAAGCTCATTACCCTGTTTTGTAAAATCATTTTTCAAAATTGTGATCTGGTTTTGCATAGACCTCATGTTCGCCTCATTTGTCTTAATGTAATTTTCAAGATCATTGGAGGGAACAATGGTGCTGGGTAATTTGGAGCTTGATACCCTTGATTGAAATTGACCCCTTGGGTCGGGTATTGATTAATTGGGGCTTGAAATGGAACATTTTGCCCTCTTCCTTGGTTTTGATTAAACCTAGTTTGATTGTTCGGTTGAGAAAAACCGGGTGGTCCTGCTTGATAGGTAGCACGATAGCTCGGGTCAACTTGAGGACGGTATTGAGTACCTCCTTGGTTTAAAGACCCGGCTACGGCATTGCTTTTAAAAGGCCGGCCATCGGTGGCGGTACAATTGTAATAAGCATGAGGACCACCACAAGTGACACAACTTTCTTCCACCGCTTTGATTGGAGCTGGTGGAGAAGCTTGTGGGGTAGAAGAGAGATTTTTCTGAGTGGAGAGAACCAAACCTTGAACTATATCCGTAAGCTTGTCAATCTTAGCATCCGTGCTAGAAGTATTTATCGAATGTGAACAAGAAGGCGAAGCACTCACTTGGGAAACAACCGGCTTGCTTCGTGAAGTGCGAACCTTAGACTTGTTTTCGATGATGGACAAAGCATCTGTTGGAGTCCGATTCAATAGATAACCACCCGAGGCGGCGTTTAGAGAATCTTGGTCGACTTGGTTCAATCCATTGTAAAACGTATCAATTTGGTGTAACTCAGAAAAACCGTGGTGAGGACATTTACGAAGTAATTCTTTAAAACGGTCCCACGCTTCACTAAATGATTCATCAAATTTTTGAGTGAATTTGGTGATTTCATTTTTAAGACTTGTAGTTCTTGAAGGTGGAAAGAATTCATTCACAAATTTCGACACCAAATCTTCCCATGTTAAGATAGAATGAGGGGGTTGTTTTTCAAGCCAAGTCCGGGCTGCCCCCTCGAGAGAGAAAGGAAAAAGAAGTAATTTGATTGCTTCTTGGGGAACATTCCTACATTTGATGGTAGATGAAATTTTGTTAAACCATCGAATGTGGGAATGAGGGTCATCCCTCTCGAAACCGAAAAATTGATTTGACGTTACTAAGGATAGTAACGCTGGTTTAAGTTCAAAATTATCGGCAACGATCGGGGGAACAACAATGGCATCTCCATAACCCTCGATGGGTGCTTGGAGAAGCTCCAACATGGTGCGATTATCCGCCATTATATCAATGGGAGGATCGGGATTAGTACGAATCTCGGGTTCGACTAATGAGGTAGCACGTCTTTGATTACGTCTTCGCGGAATTGCAACGAGTTCAAGAAAGGGACTTGATGAAGTAGAAGAACGTGTGCGCATGCACCAAGAACATAAGGTTTAAAAAGAAAAGAAAAATAAATACGGAAAGGAAAATCTTTTTGGATTTTTTCAAGGTTTTTCAATTTTATTTTTTTTGGATTTTTGATAAAAAATATTCACAAGATATATACGAAACTTCACGAGGAAGGTTCTTCAAGTCACTAATCATCAAAATTTGATTTGATTAGGTTGTATTCACACTGGTAGTCAACCTTCGACGGAAAAAGGTCAACGTGCAAATCACAACGCGAATCAATAAATAACCGGATAAGTGAATACCCGGGTCGTAGTCCCAACAACGTGTGAAATTGAGGATATCGTTTTTGGTTTGGTATTAAAATGCTTGAAATATGGATTTTCATTTTTGGTTATGAGTCTAGGAAAACAAAAATCAAATTAAAGAAAACGCGAATTAAAATCGGGAAACAAGCTTAAACGTAAAAATCTTTAAAAATTAATCCTACGGACGCAAATTTAATTTTTCTAAGTCCTAAATGTAAAAAGAAAATTTTAGAAAAAAGAATTATATTTTTTTGACTTTTATTTTAATTAATATGATTTAAAAACTAAATTATACTAATTAAAAGATTAAAAATAGTTAATGAAAAGAAATAAATCTGAAATTTTTTTCTAATATTACTAAATGGTAAACTAATCCTAGGAAAAATAAAAACAAGCTCACAGCTTATTGCAATAAGCTGTGAAAAATCAAAAAGCTTAAATAAGCTATATAGGCTAAAACTACTATAAAGGAATTAACTAAGCTATCACTAACAGGAAAATCCCAAGGGTGCAATGGTTAAGGTGTTGGCGTGTGAGTGACAAGGCTGGGGTTCGAATCCCAGCAATGGCACTTTTGCTTTTTATTTTATTTTTTTGATTTTCTTTTGGAAACTTGAAAAACATATTAAAACTAAACTTTTTTATAAAACCAACTTTTTTATAAACCAACAATAAGCTCAGAAAAGGGCTTATAAGGCCTGTTCAGAAGGCAAAATGGGAACAAGCTAAAAAAACTGATAAGCTATGAAATAAGCTAAGGCAGTGTTGAAAATAAGCTAAGTATCAAATAATAAGCTGAAGGGAACATGAACAAGCTAAACAGAAGGAAAAATAGGCAAGGAACTAAACTAAATAAGCTTAAAAAAAACTAATGTCTGCTGATGTAGGCAGTGATCAGGGCAAATAAGCAGTTTTCAAGGCATCAACAAGCTATTCAAATAAAATCCTAAAAATCTAAAAAAAATAGCAATGGATGGATAAGCTACCCAACTAACTCTATGCAAAAATTCAGCCAATTCTAACTTAGCATTACCAAATTAAAAATCACCAAAATAAGCTGAAAATGAGAAAACAACAAAAAATGCAGTCTGCTAAGGCTATTGTAGACTGATCCTAGCTATTTTTTAGAACAAGGCTTTAAGGGATTTAAACACTACTTAATTCTGACCTAATGAACACAACAGATGCCAAAAATAAGGGTCTAATAAGCTAGAGCTTCTAGGAAGCTTATAAGGGCAGTTCAGGTCCTAGTATTGCACTATCTATTCAAAAACTACAAAAAGCATCAAAATAACTTAATGCCTACTGAAAATAACTTAATATGCCTCAAATAAGCTAAATCATAGTCCACAAAATGGCAGATGAACAGTAGCTAGCTATTTGACCAAAAATAAGCTTAAACCGAACACACCTTAAGAAACTGAATTAACTATTTTAAAACTAGAACAGGCTATATAAACCTATGAACTGAAGCACTACTGCTAAACTAACTTAATTCTATCCTAATGAACTATTTTCAATATAAAATAAGCTCTGAATAAGCTTAACTAACTAAGCTATATTTTTTGGTTTTTTTAAGACTTTTTTTTTAAGCAATACTGAACAACTAAGGTCTGAACTGAATATAAACTACCAGAACTTAATAAAAAGCAATAGTGAGCAAGTTTAAAACATAAAATAAGCAAATAAGCAGTTGAATAAGTAATAAGCTAAAAGCAATATTTTTGGATTTTTTTTTGAAGAACTGAAATAAAGACTGAATTTATATTAAAATAAAAGTAAATTACAATGCTTGGAAATAAAAATAAGCTAAAAATACAAATGCCTTAAAAAATAAGCTAAATAAAACCTAAAAACTATCTACTGTAGCACTATCATATTTATACTAAAAATAAAATTAGGGTTTCTCTGCACTTGTGCTTCTTGTGTGAGACGAATCCCAGTTGTGTTTCTTTAGCTACTTTCTCAGCCCTCGGATTTTCTTGCTCTCCACAACTTCCAATCTTAGCCGTTTGACGGGATTGTTTGTACTTGGGATTGCCAAGGTGGCAAGGAGGGGGGGGGGGAGCATGATCATGTGGGTGGTTTTGGACTGGGGTGAGGGTGAAAGTGATGGGTTGGTTAATAGAAGTCTTAAGCGGGAAATGGGAGGTTAGAGGTGAGGGAATAGTGCTTAATCTCTGGTTTGACTATTTTGGGTGTTGTTTGATCCCGGTATGATTAGCTAAGGGTTTGGGCTTGTGGGTGAAATGGGCTTAAGGGTTAAAATGGGTTTGGTTGGCTGGTAAGTGGTATATGGATCCGGATAGTATAGGTTTAGGATAGAAAATGGTTTTTAACACAAGGACCAATATTGTAATTGTTGAAACTTCAGGGACCATATCTGCCATTTCTTCAAAGTTAATCCAAGAGCCAATTTTGCCAAATGAAAATAATCCAAGGGCCATTTTGGGATTTTCGAGCTTGAATTTATTCCGAATGAATAATGTCTTTCCCGGTTTCGGCTTTTGAACTCTTTTCCAAATCAAGCTCGGTTTTGTCCATATTTGCCCCGTTTTTAATCCTTTTGTACCTGAAACACATAAAACACAATCCAAGGATAGATGTAACAATATTGGGTCTATTTTGGTGTTTTTGGTCATTTTTGTGGGGTTTTTTGGGTATAAAATGATGAGTAAAAGGCCACTCATCAAGCCCAAAATGGGTCTGAACCGCCTGTTCAAGTCTGAACCGCGGCGGTTCAGACCTTCTGTCCGCCCGAACTCATTTTTCAAGTTTCGCGTTCGAAAACCCGACCTCCCGAACTCGTTATTTCACCAAACTTTCCAGATTTACTTAGTATATCAATGAGCTCATTTTCATACAAAAACATTTACCGCTTGGCTTCCCGAAATAGTACTTTTACAAATTGGACGGGTTATGCATAAAACTCCTTTTGACCCATTTTCACTACATACCCCCATACGACTTCCGTTTTACATCAAACTTGACCAACATCAATAACTTGACATATCAAACATGTTCCAACGACACTTGACCCGTTTCCAATCCAAAATGGGTAAAAACACCCTTAATCCAAACACCCCCTTAAACATTGACCGCAAACCATTTAACACACTTTGACGCATCGTTGACCACCCAAACTTTATGACGACCTTGACACACACTATACAAACCATAAGAAAGACTCTCGGGGGTACAAACTTGACTCGAGCTCGGTATTCTACCTACCTCCTAACATATATTATCTTTCAAATTCACTTCCAAATCCTTATGCTATAACCCATGAACCTTCCTTCCGTCATGCATAAACCTACAAAACATTAACAACTAAAAGGATAAGCTTACGCTTAGTAAGTAACCCGAACTAAAGCATATCTCATACACATATTTTCACATAAGCATCATAATCACATTAAAGCCTCTAAGCTACGTCATACCACTCATATCATACACAACTCCAAAACATAATTACATCTATTCATCACCACCATAATCAACAACATACCTTAACTAGCCCAAATCCATCAAGCTAACATACCCTTAGTCAAGATCACTAGCCATCCATCCTTAGCTTACGACCATACTAAATCCAACTCTTATACACTTATTCAACCACAATACATACATGATAAATACACATATAATACATGTTTTAGTGGGAGTTACTTACCTCATATCCAAGCTCATCTATCAATCATGGTTTCACCAACATCATCATCATTCTTACTAGTCATCATCATCATCATTACTTCCTAACCATAACCATCATCAAAACTTATTATCACAACATATCATAATCAAGGGATTATAAAACCCATTTAACTTACCCATCATATTTTCTATGTCATCACATGATCATCCCATGATCATGTGATCAAAACCCACTTAACCCATAAACCTTCACCTCAATAATCATCATTAACTCATAGATTAGAACACTTACTTGGAGTGGATTATTGCTAGGGAAGACTATAGGCACTTGATCTTCACCTTCTTCTTCTTTTTAAGTCACCATCTCACTTTCCCTCTCTTTTCTTCTCACTAGAACCGAACTTCCCAACCTTATCTCAATAATGGAAGATAAATCTAGAATATCCTGGATATATTTAGTTAGGTGGCAAGTTTGGGCTAATGGCAAGAATGGCCCCTCAAGTCTTTTTTCTCCTTTTTTAGCCACAACTAACTTATAACACATAATTAACACTTGGCAACCTAGGTCCTTTTAGTTTATGCATCATATTCTATATTACTACATTAGTCATACTTTGACTATTAATTTGACCATCGGGTTTGACTTCCACATAACTTTGTTGACCAACCAATCACATAAAGTCCTTAGCATATTCCATCTAGGGTGGGTCCTACTCATAACCGGGATACGGGTCTAACAGACAATTCCTGACATTAGTTTGTTAATATCCTACTTCAACAGAAGTTTACCAAATTCAGAATTTCATTTTAAGACTTAATGTGATTCATCACATTCCATAATATAATGATGTCTTATTAATCTTCTAGGTTGGAGTCTTATTAAGTATGTCCAATCCATACTCAATATTCTAACCTTGATAACTTTTGGAAGAAAATAAGATACAGTTATCTTGAATCAAACGTTGCAAGAGTTTGATTCTCCTAACTGAACATACCATAAACATTTGGTATTTCATTAGAATTAATATTGTAAGATAATTTTACAATATGTAAGATTAACATATATCTTTCGGCTTATCTATTTACCAACTAAGCCATCTTAATGGTATAATAGAATTTCCAAGCTCATTGCATGCTTTACAACCCAAGTACCTTTTGACCAAGTCATTTCATGTCCATGTCTCATCATGACGACATAAACATCTATAATCCCACTATATGTTATAAGTCATTTTTCAATGACTTCATGTATATGTCTTACTTTATATTATAGTAAGTCTTGTAACAATTAAAAGACTGGTTTGTGACTTTACAATAAAACATAACCATGTTTAACTAAAGTAATCTTGAACACCACCTCTTGGTTTCGATAGTAATTTCAAGTTAATCAATTATTTTATTTATTTATGTCATTCTAATAATATATAAATTATTTTGAAGTAGTCTTTGTTATTATCTTGACGCATGTTCTTAATAGTTATCTAATTTAGAAACTGTAAATTTATTCTAGATACGGTCTCATGTAACATGGAGATATACCTTGTTGTTGCAATCTAGCTAAGCTCTAACATAACATAAATTGTAACACCAAGTGTTTCTTGGATTAGATATATATAATTCATATTAGAATGTTAGTCTCTTACCTTATAGTCAAGAGAATCATTTAAATCATATTCCTATGTGTTGTACCTTACACACAATAAAGATTTCTCCCACTTGTGCATGGAACAACATCATATAGCAGATAAACAACACGACACACGTTCGTTTATGTGATCAATATGATTGTGTCATAGATATTAACATAATTAGTAGATGTAGAACCACCTCATTGTCTAGTAAGGAAACGTATATGACTATCCTTAAAAACACAAATGTCTACAATTTGAAAGTAATTATCTTGAGACAATCTAGAGATACCTACTTCTTAGTTCATTTTTTCCTACTCGGGCCCGCCGTACTTCCTTTGACTACTCCTGATGAGATATAGTGGAAACATTTTGTTATTGTGGAGAGTGGGGAGTGAAAACACCAATGCAGCAGAGAACGACCACATGAATCGGAATCCGCTTAACTTATTAAGACAGACGACCGAGAAAGAAAGGCTCCGCGTTCTCCAAGTGGTTGATCTTAGCTTAGCGTGCTAGCCGCTGCTTCATTTCGTATAGTGATAACGCTTTCTCTTTCTTAGCGCTCCGCCCCCCCTTGTATAGTAAGGGGAACTTTGGTTGCGTGGCTTTCTCTTATACTTATAGGGGTCTACCAAGATGACAAAGCTTGTAGCTCCCACTGAATTACAGATCATTACAATAATTCCGTATTCAGTAATACACACAGTGCTCCCACTGGATTTGACAACATTATAAGTGTTTCATAACCAGTGAAACCAAATAGTGCACTATTTGCTTTCCTACATCTTTAAGACACCCATATGTAACAGTTACTTAGGTATTAAAAGAGTGTATTCTACTATGTAAATAATGGACTATCCATCAATGCCATTAACTTGAAAAATTGGGTATGCAATTTCTTCCTTAATAGGTCTACCATTCCAATAATTGTATATAGTACTTTTAAATTGTCAAAACAAAACAACTAGATAAAATATAGTAGTTTGTCTTTTATCATTTTGCGGTAATTAGTCAAGCTTAAAATTTAATAACTCATAAAATGTCACACATGTTTTCCAGTTAACCAAATGTCATATTTGTTACATGAGAATTCTGTTAGTTTTATGGACATAAATTAGTAGATGTGTATTAGGATCGAACTCGAGATCACGGGATTGCACACTTTACGTATGAGAATTAAAGAGTAATAATTAAATATAAAATGTTGTATTTAATTATTTATTACACAAATATGTAACGACCGTTAGTATTTAACGGATAATGACTAACGACCGTTAACTAATAAAAGGAAAGAATTATAGAGTAAATAATTGGAAAGTCGAGAAGGTTCCGGATCCCTCTTTGGGATGCTTGGCCGATCGGTGGGGGATTGGGCTTGCCCAATCCTACACCAACTTGTCCTCCAAGTTACTTACACTATATAAACAATTCAATGGTCATTTGTTTTACAACTCTTGTACACACAATTATCCCTAAAATTGTTTTCTTGTTTTCTTTTCTTTGGTCGATCAAAGCAAACACCCTCTTAGGGTTTGATCGATTTTTTCATACAAAACAAAGTGTTTGGTTTTGATTTGTGTTCTTTAACTAGCATTACTTTAATTCGTTATAGTACGTGTGTACAAGAACGTGGTACAATCACACTATTGATTGTATCTTGGATTGAATTACAAAATTGTAAGGGGTAATTCTTTAATCTAGTTATAAACCCTAATAAGGGTTCTTGGTGATTCAATTGAAGATTGATTCTTGTTTGGCTAGAATCAAAAGGTACGCATACTATTTATGTTTGGTTAATTAGTTTACATATTATATGATTATATACGCTTTCGCATGTGTTCTTTGATGTTTATTGTCTTTAATTATGATTAGTCCTGTATTAAAATTCCAACAGTGGCATCATGAGCCTTGGATAATATGTAATTAATTACTAAAACACGTAAAAAAAATGAATAATTGTTATGTGTTTATTTATACATGTCGAATTCTAGGGTTTGTAAAATTCGAAACCCTAATTTTAGGGAGGGTCGATTGCCCTAATTTAATTAAAAAATAAATAAAAATCAGAAGCACTATTCACTAGAACACTGTTCATCGGGTACTGTTCATCCGATAATTTTTTTTTATAAGTTTGGTTTTTTAATTGAATTAGAAACCTTAGGATTGCATGATATAATTACGTGTTTATTGTATGCGATTTTGTGACAACGTGAATAATTGTTATGTTTAATCCATGAAAACGTGCATGTTTGGCATGGATTATTGTCGTTTTATTTAATTGTTAAGATGACTTTATAATTAATTGTTAATTATACACATGTTTATTTATTGATAAATCTTGAATTGGGGAAGACCTCAATATAATTAATGAATCAATTACGTGCTACGAGGTATATATTTAATTATAGCTTACGCAATCGATTCGTCGATGCATGTGGATCTGCTTGCTTTTCAAGAGAGAGCCTTAGTTAAATATATACGTTATATACCTAGAATTGATTATTAATAGGTTTTATCGAATAAAGTTTGTATGTGGCTACACGTTTTACACATATTAATTGTTATGTGATGTGTGTTTATTTAGTTGTATTTTTTTTTATTACTTGTTGTTAATACAAATATCGTCCTAAAAACGTTATTTACATTTTACGATCTTTTGCGTAGTTTTGTTAATGACAATTACAAAGTTTATCTTTAAGCAAAACATAAATAAGATTAAGTCTTTTACATTTATAGTGATAAGCCTTTTACAAACACATTTTCACATCACAAGTTTTCTAGAAATGACATATACAAGTTTACATGTTTATTTCTTAAAATGGAAACTTTATTAGTTAAATATTAGGATGACATCATAGCATGCATCATCTACACAATCTTGGTAAGATTTTGTAATATTTTGTTTAGATCTTCAAGCCAAAGAGTTGACATTTGAAGATATAGAAAGATATGGCAAGATTTGGAAAGATTTGGAGATCTCTTAGCTGGCCTGACACGGCGGTACCAGAGTGGTACACGGACGGATCCTTTTTGAGGGATCCGTCGGATCCGTGGACTGTTCATCAGCTTTGCCTATAAATAGCAAGCTGATCATTTGGCCAATTCATCACTTACATAGCTTAAATTAGATATCCTTTTATTTACATATCACTAACCCTTTGCATACTAACATTTCATAGATCTTTCCTTTTGTAGCAAAAAAGATCTCAACACATAAGGAGTAACAGTCTGTTATCCTCCTTCTAACTTAGAGTCTGTGTGTTCTTGTATTAGCCACACATCATTGTTAGCATCATTCATACAGTAGAGTACGGTTAGTGTTTTAGTCCTCAAAACACATAGAGTGATCGGGAGTGGTTGTACCCTTGTAAAGAACTCGACATCTAGCTTAGTGTCGGTAATCATTTAGGCGACGTCAGGTTGGTTCTTCCTTAAACAAGAACCCGGTATTTAGCTTTGTACCGGAAAAAGGTGTAAGCGACGTGTATTAAGGTTTTCTCCGCCAAGAAGGGAGCTTTGTTTCTTAGTGAAGAATAACTCTTGAGTTAGAGGCTCGAGGAGTGGAGTAGGGCAAGGATAAGAGTCCTTGTAGCCGAACCACTATAAACAACCGTGTTATGTGGTTTGATCTTTCCTCTCTTTACTTAGTTACTTACATTACTTGTTTGTGTGATTGATTGCTTACTTAACTTTGAAATCACGATAAGTAACAAAGCGAATCAAATTTTAAACGGTAAAACTATTCAACCCCCCCTTCTAGTTTTCCACAATTGGTACCAGAGCAGTGTTACTCAAGATTTTCAAAATATATTGTATTTTAAAAACTTGAAACGATCATGGATTTTGAAAACTTTAAAGAAGGGCAATCTATGCAAAGACCACCACTATTTGAACCTAATTGTTTCATATATTGGAAAAATCGCTTTGAGACATATGTGAAGTCAAAGGGCATAGATCTGTGGTATATTATTGTAGAGGGTGATCACAAACCCATAAGTAGTGATATTTCAGGTGGTCGGGATATAGGTAACTCTTTTATTCGTCACAGTGATGAACAAAAGAGATTGATTGCCAAAAACAATGAAGCCAAAATGATGCTTTACAATGCCTTACCTAAAAAGGAATATGAAAGAGTTTTTATGTGTAAAACGGCTAAAGATATTTGGAAATCACTAATCATCACTCATCAAGGGAACTCACAAGTCAAAGATAACAAAATTGATCTTCTTGTTCAACAATATGAACAATTTGTTATCTCTGAAGATGAGACCATTGATAGTGCTTTTGCTAGGTTTAATACTATTATCACATCACTTAAAGCACTTGACGAATCTTTTTCTAGTAAGAATTTTGTCAGGAAATTTCTAAGAGCACTCCACCCGAAGTGGAGAGCAAAGGTGACAGCCATTGAAGAATCTAAGGATCTTTCAAGAATGGCACTGGATGAGCTCATTGGAAATCTCAAAGTTCATGAGATGGTAATGGAAAAGGATTTAGAAATAGTCAAAGGAAAAAAGGAGAAGTCCATTGCCTTGAAAGCTAGGGTAGAGTCAAGTAGTGATGCAGAATCTAGTGCTAGTAGTGAAGATGAAGAGTATGCCATGGCAGTAAGAGATTTCAAGAAATTCTTTAGAAGACGAGGAAAGTTCGGTAGACCTCCTCATAAAGAAAAGAAATCCTTCCGGAGAGACCATGATGATAGGAAAGGAAAGATAGATAGAAAGTGTTTTAGATGTGGAGATTCTAGTCACTTTATAGGAGAATGTCCAAAGCCTCCAAAGAACAAGTCTCAAAGAGCCTTTGTTCAGTGGAGCTTGGAGTGATAGTGAAGGATATGACGACGAGCCTAAGAACGACGAAGTTGCTCTAATGGCTCATGACACAGAAGAGGTACATTCTGACTTGTCATACTCTTTTATTAATGATGACACATTAGATATAGAATATAGCAAACTGTGTGAAATCACTCTAAAAATCATAAGCAAAAATAAGTTCTTAAAAACCAAAAAGGAATTTTTAGAAAACGAGATTCATCAGTTAAAAGAGATAGCTATAAGGTTAGAAAAAGGTAGAGGTATTAGAGAAACATGTGTTTTATGTCAAAAACGAAAACTTGAAATAGACACATTAAAATCCACACAGGAAAGTCTTGTCAGACAAAACTCCAAATTCAAAAGGTTTGACAAACACTTAAGTTGCACTGATGACATAATGAAAATGCAAAGAATACCTCATGGTAGTTTCAAACCAGATTTTATGAGAAATGGAAACTTAAGTGACTTTCAAGAACAAACGGAAACTGTTTCAACTATGTCAGGATCCGACGGATCCAAAGTTTTGGATCCGCCATTGGTGCCAAAGGGATCCGCCGGTACAGGTTATGAACAGAAGGTTCCAAAAACTGACGATACTGAATTTGTTAGAGTCACTAAAAAACCTAGCACGAGTGAAACTAATAACAAACAAAAATCATCAGTCTCTATAGGAAAAGGTAAATGTAAGTGTAGAATCAAACCAACTTAGATGAAAGAACCATGCTTAGAAAACCATTTGCGGCAATTCCCTTTGATTATATGTTAGATATAAGTGAACCATGGTAATGTTGTGTCTAACCCGAACGGACCCATGAGATATTGGGAACCAAACGTTTGAGCTTCTCTTGAACTAAGGTATGCTCAAAAGTCAAGTTAGAATCAAATAGATAGTAAGTGCTCAAGATACATGATGAAAAGTAAAAGGCATTTTCTCAACCTACCAAGTGTACGACGGAGATAGTGTCACATTCGGTAGCAAGCTTGATGGTAAAATCGTTGGAAAAGGTACAACATCTCATAACCCTTTCTCTGTTGTCTATATAGCTCTTGTAGATATCTAAGGATTTAACTTACTCAGTGTCAGTTAACTGTGCCATAATAAGTATAACCTCCTTTTAGTGAAAATGGAAGTAACATCCTTAAGGATGGCATAACCATAGGAAAAGGTGTTTTGAATAACGATTACGTTATCAAATTAGATAAAACACCTAAAAGACAAATATTGTCTCACTCCTTTGGACGATAACTCAAATCTATCGCCGCTTAGGTCACGTCATTATGAGGTTTATTCAAACCTTTTCATCTAAAGTAACTCGTTAGAACCCTACGGGACGCTTTTGACCCGTATCTATAAAGCCTTCAAACCTATTCCTAGAAATGCCTTAGGTTGTGTTCCCGGCTTTGCCCATTTTGAAAAACCAAAATCAGGTTTACAAACTCAAAAGAATACTATAATCTACTTAAGATTTTTCTTAGTAGACAATACCCTCTTCACCAAGAAAAAGGGATCACATGTTATCATAGTCCAGATAAATGTGAATGACATTATGTTCGGATCAACCTGTCAAGAGTTATGCACTGATTTCTCAAAAATCATGCATGACAAGTTTGAAATGAGTATAATGGGGGAACTAAACTTTTTCTTAGGTCCCCAAATCAAAAAATTAGATGATGAGACACTCTTCAAACCAACTCAAGTATATCAAGGATATGCTTAAGAAATTTGGTCTTGAAGACTCAAAACACCCATGTTCTCCTAAACCAAAAGGATGAAGAAAGTAAATCCCTAGATAACACTAAATATAGAGAAATGATTGGCGGTTTACTCTATCTAACGGATAGTAGACCAGACATTATGTTTAGTGTTTGTTTATGTGCACGCTTTCAAAAAGATCCCAAAATATCTCATCTTGAAGCCGTTAAATGGATACTTAAGTTAATTGAAGGCACTACACATTTAGGATTATGGTGTCAGATATAGAATCCATAGTGTATGCAAATTTAGATCATCTCAGTAGTCATAGGAAGTACAAGCAGTGTAAGACACTGTTACACTTCATAGTTCACTAAGAAACATACAACCTTCGTCACATCAACAACTGATGCCAAAAATATGTCAGCAAGAAGCACTGTGGATGAAACAAGCTTTCGTCGACTACTACATTCTCATTCTTTGTAGGAGCTATCGACCTTAGCAAAATCCCAGTCCAACAAGCTAGAACCAAACATCACTTCCTTCGTAACAATGTTCAGAAGGGAAACGTCTCAATTGAGAGTTTCCTTAGAGGGAAACATTGCCGATATCTTCAAGAAAGAACCTTTCAATTAGTTTAGGATTAGAATAAACGTTAACTCAAACCTTAGATTAACCAAACTCGGCAAAAACCCAACCTAAGTTCTGATCCTGCGGATCCAAAAGACAGCAACGGCGGAACCCTTGTTTGGGATCCGCCGGATCCGTGGGTTACTGAGACAGTTTTTAATTTATTAGAACAAACTCACTTACTGTACAAAACACACATCTCACTGGAACACAACCCACAACTCACCAAACTAAAAAATTAGGTCATTCTCCACATCAAATTTGTACTTAATTCAACACTGTAAGTATCCTAATTATATCTAATTTCTAATCTGAGTCTAGGATTCCTATTTGTTGCACAAAATCAAAACTTAGGGTTTAGTTATTTTTCTTAGGCATGCCAAAATAGCTTAACAAACCATTTTCTTTATAATTAGGAATTAGATATCATAATGCATCATCATTAAACACTCCACGAGATTTTTTCATAAATCTTCTCACAATTAGGAAAAACAATTTTCAATCATTGTTCATACAAATACAAAAACGTTATGTTTTGAACATCACTTGCATAATGTCTCTTGAATGCTAAAGGGAATACATAATTAATATGTATTTTCGGGTACATTCAATCGTAGCTACATTGAAGTAGTAGCGTTTGGGTTATCTCTTATTTTATCATAAAACTTGCATAAGCATAATTTTCATGCATCAAAAAGGAGTCGAGATTACCGGGTGTTACACACACCTCCACATTGTCCCCATGTAAGCACACACTAGACATATTGTTAGGATTCGACACACGGTTAAGGTGGTTAAACCTTTTGTACTTTGTGTATATGATATATTGAGTTTATATGATTAAGAATGCGGAATCTACTTAATCACACTTAGAAGGTTATTTGTGTTATGGAAATGGAACGGTTGTGTTTGTTATATGACAATGAACAATGAAAGATTAACACCAAACGATTCAATATTATTAAGATAATAATACGAGTGATCTTGAGTTATCACTAGGGTTACAACCTTGAATCTTATGTTTCTATATCTTGTGATATTGTTTTTGTTCTATGTTCTTGAGAGATATATTTTGCACTATAAGTTTTTAACACACACTTATATCTCTAGTCTAAGATCTTTCTTTTATAACATAAGAAAGATCTTTACAATAATGTTAAGTCTTGTCAAACAACTTGCTAGCTTATCTTATGTGTGTCAGTAACTAAGATACAACATGTATCTATGTTTACAACTTGTTCTGTGAGTATAAGATAAAGACTGAGCACATGGGGTAAGATATTATCTACCGTGTATTATTGACTTTTAGTCAACCAGACTTAATATCTTCATCAAGCAGACTTAACTCTGATAGTCACCAGAATTAACACTTGACTTAACCACCAGACTTAACTTCAATGACCAGACTTAACCAGCAGATAACCAGTAGACTTAACTTTGGAACTTACCAGACTTAACTCTACTGCTACCAGATTTAATCACTTGAGAGATTTTCCCGATACTTAAACTTCAAAATATTTAATTCCCAACAATCCTCCCCTAAACATGTGAATCCATTTCAACATTTTTCTGAATTAAATTATGGGTTGTGAAGATTTTTCAAACACTTCATCGTCAGACCCTTGGACTGAACTTTCTTCTATTCTGAAAGATTAAAATTTATCTCAGTAACTCATCTGCTTTCTGATCTTTGACTTCAACAATATCAATACACATATCTTTAGGCTTCAAACATTGACCTAAAAGATGGTGCAATTTCCTTGGATGAAGGAATTATAAGAGGCAATGGTGCTGTGTATCTTGGATGCTTGTTTCAACAAGTAAAATCATCTATCAGCATGCCTTTGCAAGTGCTGAACAAACGTAGTCAACTGAAATTGAAACTGAAAGCTTTCTTCGTTTGACCTAGATAGAACTTTCACCTTTGGAATGCTTCATCCCTTCTGAATATATATAATACTCCAGAATCAGCTCTATTCTAGTCATTTTCAACTTCCTCATCATCTTGTATGCTCTTGACTTTTCCTTCCTTTCACTGGTTAATCTTCCAAATTTATTTCCTCCCCTGAGATGTTTCCTCCCTTGAGATGCAAATAACATTTCCTCCCCTGTTTGGAAGATCTCTCACAATGTATCTCTCCCCATCATCTGAGCTATCAAGTAGAACTTGTTATCAGACAATGTTGTACATGTAGCCATCAATTCCTTAAGAGTTTAATTTGCTGCCCTCATCACTTCTAGGTGTGTTAACTCCTATGAGAGGTGATTCATGGGGCAATAACTCATAATCCATCATTTGATGGTTTTCTGAGTCATTTTTTATTTCAAAACAACCTTTAAGAAATTTTTTGACTTTTAGCAGTATGCATATGATTTTATTAAGAAAAATCATACTGCTTTCAACCATTTTGAAGGGATTAAGTGTATAACAGACACTTAATCAAGATTTCGGTTTAAAGCAACCTCTAGTTGTGTGAGAACCAATGTTTTCAGTTATAAATAACTGCCTGTGTAAAGATAAACCTATTCAAAAGGCTTTCTTGACAGGGTTTCCAGCTCATAGCAATTGTTGCCTCTAACAAAAGTGTTAGATTCACTTTTACTAGTTGTTCTTTCTATCAGATGTCCTTAGACTTGCTCATTATACTTAAAAGTATAAAATGATAGAAAGTGAGTTGAATCAGTTACTGTCTGATCAACTAAGTCATCAATTCAATGTGAAATATGATAACCAGGTTTCAAGAAAGTAGTTTTAAAGAATTAATGAACTTAGGTATAAACCTTTGTTAAGAATTCCCAAACTCAATCCATCATAAACCTGTTATGTAAGCAACTGATATAACATTCTGCTGCTTCCATTTCACTTGAAAACTTCCTTTTGTGCTCAAATGTTCATACATGAAATTGTTAGTCTAAAACCAAAAGAACAATGTACAAAGTACTAGTCTTATATTAGAATAAACATATGACTAACTGTATGAAATAACACAATTTTAAAGTAATGGCTAGTACAAATTTACAAAGACAGCAGCACAAACAAAAATTTAACTACCAGACTTAATTGAGTAACCACCAGAATTAACTGAGTAATCACCAGAATTAACCACACTAGTATATAAAAACGCATAGATTGAAAAATTTAAGTATTAAGCATTTCAATACTTGCTACCAAGTACTGAAACCTTCCAACATCAAAAGCTTTTGTTAGCAGATCTGCAAAATTATGTTCTGAAGCAATTTTCATTACTTGAATTAACTTTTTCTCATTGCAATCTCTAATAAAATGATGTCTAATTTCAATGTGTTTTGTTTTAGAATATTGTACCGGATTTTTAATAATGCAAATTGTACTACTATTATCAATATGAATAACAGTGTTCATAAAATTGTACCCATAGTCAAGAAGTTGGTTTTGAAGCCACAAGACTTGAGCACAGCAACTTGCAGCAGCTACATATTCAGCTTCAGTTGTTGAAGTAGCCACAGTTGTTTGCTTCTTACACTGCCATGAGACAAGTCTACACCCAAGGAATTGACATCCTCTAGTTGTTGACTTTCTGTCCAAGCTAGCACCAGCATAATCACTATCCGAAAATGCTACCAAATCAAAAGGTGATTCCCTTGAATACCATAGACCCAACCTAGGTTGACCCTTGAGATATCTAAAAATCCTCTTGACTGCTGTTAAATGAGAAACCTTTGGAGTTACTTGAAATGTTGCACAAGCACAAACAGAGAACATGATGTAAGGTCTTGATGATGTGAGATACATCAAAGATCCTATCATAGATCTGTATGTGTGTACATCCACATTTTCTCCATCTAAATCTTTTGGAAGTTGTTTCTCAGAATCCATTGGTGTGCTTGCCATTTTTGAATTAGCAAAGTTGAACTTTTTAAGTATTTCAGCAACATATTTATCTTGACAAATAAATATGCCTTCATATGACTGTTTAACTTGCAAACCCAAAAAGAATGTAAGTTCCCCCATGGAACTCATCTGAAACTTATCATGCATAAGCTTCTCAAACTCCAAACATATCTCCTTCCTTGTAGATCCAAAGATAATATCATCCACATACACCTGCACTAACAGAAGATCCTTCTTGTGTTGTTTGATGAAAAGTGTCTGATCAATCTTTCCTCTTTGAAATCCATTCTCTTTTAAATAGGAAGCCAGTGTTTCATACCAAGCTCTAGGTGCCTGATGAAGGCCATAAAGAGCCTTAACAACTCTGTACACTTTGTCTGGATGGTCAAGATCAATGAACCCTGGAGGTTGTGAGACATACACCTCTTCTTCAATTGTGCCATATAGAAATGCACTCTTGACATCCATTTGGTAAACTGTGAAGCCTAAAAATGAATCATAAGCTAAGAAAAGCCTAATTGCCTCAAGTCTTGCTACTGGAGCAAAAACTTCATCATAGTCTATACCTTCTTGTTGTGTGTACCCTTGGGCTACTAATCTAGCCTAATTCCTAATCACTATTCCCCTTTCATCCCTTTTATTCTTGAAAACCCATCTAGTTCCAATTACCTTTGCATCCTTAGGTAAATCAACGAGCACCCAAACTTTCTGAATCTTGAACTGAAGAAGCTCCTCTTGCATAGCTTCTACCCAGATTGAATCATCTAAGGCTTTCAGAATGTTCTTTGGTTCAGCTTGTGAGAGAAAACATACAAACAAGCAAGAGTTTGAAAACTCAAGCTGTTTTGAAGCATAAAGGGCATCAAGAAGCCCTTGTTGGTCTGAAGACATCAGTTGTTGTCTTGTCTTCACCCCTGATTGTACATCTCCTATCACATTTTCTAGGGAGTGGACCTTGTAAATTCTGGTTTGTGGTGTAAGTGGAACATGATAGTTCGGTGGGAGATTGCTCAAATCCACCTCATTGTTTGTTAATTCTGCTTCCTTTGTTAAGTCTGCTTCTTTAGTTAAGTCTGTTTCAGCAGCATTATCAACAGCAGAACTATTTTCTTGTTCCTTTGTTTCATCTTCTTTGCTTTCATCTTCAACATCTTCTTTAGCTTTACCAGAAGAAGATTCACCAATTGTTGAAGTTGATTCCACACTTGTACTTGACCATATTGGCATCCAAACATAATATTGGTTTGTCTCCTTTTCTAACCTTGCCTCATCTGTTGCTTGTGAACCTGAAAAATCATTAGTTTTTGCAACAACAGGCACATAATTCATTGATTTGGTTAGAGTTTCAAGATCAAATAGCCATTTTGGTCCTTGACCTTCTACATTGGATTTATCTTCCAAAAACTCCACATGTAGATTTTCCTCAACAATCATAGTTCTAGTGTTGTATACTCTAAATGCTTTGCTATTAAGAGAATATCCAACAAAGAAACCTTCATCTGCTTTACCATCGAATTTTCCTAAATGGTCTAAGGTATTGAGAATTGTCACATGCCATCCAAAAGGTCTAAGAAATCCTATTGCAGGAGTTCTACCTCTAAAAAGTTCATATGATGTCTTATTGTGAGACTGTATAACTAAAACTCTATTTTGAACATAGCAAGCAGTGTTGACTGCTTCAGCCCAAAAAGTTATAGGTAGCTTAGAGTCAGCTAACATAGTTCTAGCAGCTTCAATTAGTGTTCTATTCTTTCTCTCAACAACACCATTCTGTTTTGGAGTCCTAGCAACACTAAATTCTCTCTTAATACCTTTTTGTTTGCAGAAATCATCCATAACTCTATTCTTAAACTCTGTCCCATTATCTCATCTAATGACTTTCACTTTCTTGTCTACTTGGTTTTCTATCTGTGTAATGAATGTCTTAAGAATGCTAGAAGTTTCATCCTTAGAACCTAAAAAGAAAACCCATGTAAATCTGTTATAGTCATCAATTATAACAAGACAATATCTCTTATGCATTATACTATTTTGTAACACCCCCAAAATCTGCTTTAACGGAAGCATACATGTTTGGGTGCTACTAAATTGGTATCACAACACAAAGTTTAAAGAATGGTTTTACCTCAACCATTAAGAATAGATTTCATATTCAAAAGTGATTTGTTTACAACATTTTAAAAATGGTGCGAAAATATAAGCCCATAAAAGATTTCAAGTGGTCCCAAATATGTCAGAGTCTTCTATGACCATGCCATGCCCAGCCGAAAGCCTTCAAAGCTAGGTTATCGCCTTAAACCTGAAAATACATGCTAAAAAGTGTCAACACGAGGTTGGTGAGTTCATAGGTTTAAATATTCATGAATGTAGAACACCAGTTTATAATATTCAGTTAAGCGGTACGCTCGTAATGACCAGTACGCCCGGTAGTATGACCGTTACGCCCGGTAATGTGACCGTTACGCCCGGTATGTGACCGTTACGCCCGGTCTTGTCCAGTACCCCTGGTCTATGTGTGTGTGTGTGTATACATATAACGCATTCGCATGAACAATCTAGTATTTTAGCCAAACAGTCATATCTTAAATAAAAAGTTCGCATTTCTCCAAATAAACAGCCATTGAGTTTAATTAAAAAGAGCATGTATTCTCCCCCAGAAACAGTTTAAAAGTCAATAAAAGTAGGGGCCATGAACTCACCTTGGTAAATAGCAGTCAGATCACAACATAGTTCAGACAGGGTTCAGCACCGACACGCGACCTAGATTAGTAAGGCTTGTTTTAGTTCACAATTCAAGTTCAAGGATTTCAATTATTTCAAAAGTTCATGTTGGTGTTGCTGGGTGTGGCAGCATTTAGGTTAAAACCATGTTTTTAACATTTAAAGTTATTGGCTCATCGGGTTGTACGAACGTACAAAAGAATAGGAATAACGATTCTTGCTTTAAAGATGATCGGAAAGATACGCACGAAGGATAACGATTATTGAATGTCAATGTGAATGACGTATGAGTATATATGTTAGCGTTAAGTGAATGTACGTGTGTATATATCCTTTCATATATATACATATGGTGTCACACCCCCAAAATCGGGTTCAGCGGAAGCTTTCACATCGCTGGGGTGCAACCCAATTGGTATCACAACACAAGTGCAAAGAACGGTTTTCATTTCAATTATTTAGAACAACATTGTTTAACAAAAATGTTGAATTTACATTGTTAAAAGTAGTGCGGAAATAGGCCCTTTAAAATAGGTAGAACGGTCCCAAATGTTTGTCAGAGTCTTCTATGACCATGCCATGCCCTGCCAAGAGCCTTCAGTAGCGTGCTAATGCTTATACCTGAAAATACATGCTAAAAGTGTCAACACGAGGTTGGTGAGTTCATAGAGTTTATTGTAAAATGTAATGCCTTTGAATAATGATTTCCCAGCAAAGGCCTTGTAAATCCACCCAGTTCCAAGTCCCGTCCATAAGAGACTTGCAACCTGTGTGTTTACAACCCATTGCCAAATATGATTTGGTTTATGTTACTGAAATGTTATACGGAAACCACAAGTAAAAAGTGAATAACAAACTACCACATGAAAATGATACATTAGCTCTTAAGCTCATGACCCCGAAGCTAGACTGAATGAAATGCCCCAACTGAGTGCTTTGCCAAACACCCTGAAATGGATCAAATGTAATGCGTTCGTATGACAAGTTGGTGCTACCAACCCGAACGGAGGAGTCACCCTCAATAGATCTATTCACACACTCTCGCTTGCTCACAATTAACGGTTCATGATAATAGGGGACTTTAACTTGGCAATGAGGTAACTTAAGCAATGTAATGAATTTATATACTTTGGTCCGCATGAAAAATTGGTGCAATGTATTCTCCCCCGAGAAATTTGAAATGATGTAATAACTTGAAAACCGGGGCTATGAAAACTCACTTTAATCCTTAGAAGATTAAAGTGCTTGTGAAAAATAATTGAGCATGTATTCTCCCCCAAAACGTAATCCAAAACGTATAAAGGTAGGGGCTATGGAACTCACCTGATGCGATAGCAACAATGACAAATATGAATATGCTGAAATGAGGCTCGGTCTCTAACCGCGACCTAACATGAATGATATGATCTATTGTAAGCAATGAAATGATGCTACACATGCAAATACGTAAGTTATCGATACCACTCGAGGATTTTGGAAAATAATGTTTATCGTCGAAAAATACATTTTTGACGTCTCGGCAAGTCATAAACTACTTTTCGTGTAAATATGTTGAAATGATACTCTATGATCCTCGTTTGGTGTTTTATGGTCAAATATAATGTTTTTCTCGCAAAATACCACTTTTCATACTTTGTGAAATATGCCCCAATGGCCTCGTAAAACTAGTCGTGAAATATTGTACGTTAAGAGTTAGCGGTAAAACTCGACGTTTTTGAAAACCTTGTAACATGATCTTAATGTCGTCTCTTTTGGGTTTTGATCATACGCGTCTCGATCATAAAGAAAATCGGCTTTGAATATGGTGTCTTGCAAAACAATTTCTATACTTAGAAATATTTTCTTATAATAGTTGTTTTTGGCGATACTAGGAAAATCATAACTTACTCATTATAAGTCCGATCAACAAGCGGTTGATTGATTTGGAAAATAGGCCGGGAATACTTCGTTTCACCTGAAGGAGTTTATGGCCCAAACCGACTCGATCAACGGGAAAATGGCTCGCAAGATGGTGCCTCGCAAAAACTGTTTACACTTAGAAAATATTTGAATTATAGTGAGGCTGTCAAAATGATAACTTTGAAAGGATTTTTGGGTAAAAAGATGAGGTCGTAGTTTATTCGTTATAAGTCTATTCGACGAACGGCCAATTGATTTAAAAAGCTTGCTGGGAGATCTTGATTTCATATGAAGACGGCTCGGACTCAAACCATACCAATCATGGATAAAAATAGTCGTGAAAATGGTGTCTCGCAAAGACAGTTTTGCGGCAAGTTTATATTAGTAAAAGCTGATGGAATTATATATTTTTCGTCGGGTTTTAAACACTTGTATCTTTTTCGTTATAAGCTCGTTTTCTATGTTCTTTATATCCCCGGAATCGTGGGACAACCTATTAACATATTCTTGATAAGTCGGGACGGCTAGGTGACGGCTAACGCCTCAAAACAGCCCTTGAAAATTGTGTAACAGCAAGGTATTTTCTGGAAATAGTTTTTCGTCGTTAAACTTTGAAAAATCATATCTCCTTCGTTATAGACTCGTTTTTGTTCATTCCGGCGGCCATAGTTTCGTCTTGGAACGTATTTTCTAAATCTTTGGTCCAAAGTTACACCCTAGCCCCTGAGTTTCCCACGTTTTGCAAAAATGGACAGCAACTTTCTAATAGTGTTTAAAAATGAATTTTCTAGTTTATAACTTGTTCAAGTCTATTCCAATCAACTTCAAAACAACCCTTAATCTACCATACACCTTCTTAGGGTGTCATGGGTCCTAAACTTCACAAAATATTGTAGGATTTCAAAGAAATGATCATAGGCTTTATATATATTACTTAAAAACCATAAAACTTGTAAAGTGGTATAAATAACATATGTAACTTGCATGTTTAACCAATATAACTTGAAAATACATGATGTTAATGATCAAATGAGAGTATGAGATGATGAAAAAGTTCACTTGAAGCTTACTTGAAGATTGATGAGTTTGGATGAAAAAGATCACAACCTTGGAGTTTTTATCGCAAAACTCTAACAAGGAAGATATATGGAGCTAGAAAATGACTTGATCTTGGAAAAATGGATGATTCTTGCTTGATCCTTGTTCTTGGTCGTGGGTTTGGAGAGGAGAAGATGAGATGAGAGTTTGCTAGTTGTTTTTGTAAAGAATGAGGTTACAAAGTTGGTTTTGTATACTTAGGAAATATCTAATGGCAATATTGTAATTAAGTGATCAAGTTGAAGACATGGAAAAGGGGAGGGGGCGGCACATGTACAAACTAGGAAGAGTATGTGGGAAGCTTGGGTATTATCTAGTTCACGGAGTCGGTTTTGGTTCGTTAATCGCTAAACGTAAATTGTTAAGCCGCGAAACGTAAATCCGGGTATCGTAAAAATATGAAACTTGAAATAATGACTAAACTTGTCAATATACTCCATAATAAAATATAAAATGAATGGTAAGTTCAATCGGGTTGCTTAAACGCTGATAAAACTGGAAACGCGGGTCTAAAACGCGTAATTCGCGTAAAACGCTGAACTGGAAAACGCAAAATTCCAAAACTTTTAGAATTGTCGTAAAATGAGAGAAAATCATATTTCTATTGTTTATAGTGTTTTATGGACATATCGGGATGTTGGAATGACGTTTAAACCTAAACGTAAATCTCAGACACGGTTTCGTGATTTTTGCAGAAATGATCCGACGAGTGTCAAACTCTCGGATTATCATTAAAATAGTTTAACTTACGAGAATATGAAATAAAAATTTTGGAATGAATAGTGCCAGTGAATAGTAAAAATGAATAGTAACTCATGAATAGTAAATTGTCGAGGTTCGGAAAAAAAATGGCCTGAAATTACGAGTTGTCACAGTCTCCACCCGTTACGGGAATTCAGTCCCTGAATTCAGTTAGTGTTGGTCTCCGGGGTGGATTCGGTGAAAGGTGTAGATATTTGAGCCGCATCTGGTCTTCCCGCTCCCAAGTAAACTTAGGACCTCTGCGAGAATTCTAGCGAACCTTAATCGATAGGAATTTGACTCTGCTTCAACTGTTTGACCTCATGGTCTATGATTTCTGTTGTTTCCTTCACGTAATTGTGCTTATTGTCGAGCTGAATTTCTTCCAATGAAATTTTTGGGCGTTTCGTTTGAAAAACATTTCTTGAGGTTTGAGACATGAAGCGTGTTATGTATGCTGTTGAGCTCTTACGGAAGCTCCAGTCTGTATGCCAGTCGGCCGATTACAGTTACAGTCTTTAATGGTTCAAGGTACCTAGGGTTCACTTTCCCGTGTTCCCACAATTGTATCATGCTTTTCCAAGGCAAGGCTTTCAACATAACTCGTTCCACAGTTAGAATTCTAATGATTTGCTGCTTAGGGATACCTAATCCCAATGATTTTGCATCCTGAGTTGACCTAACTTTTCTATTGTTCTCTTGTTGCTTGTAACTGATTCTTGACTTGTACAATTTCCTTTGTTGTTTCACGATTGGGTTCTAGACTAGTGAATTGGACTTTACGATTTTGGTCTGTCAGTAGGTAATTGGTACTTCCACCACAGGGTGTCTTAAAGGGTATAGTCTTTGTATTGGTGTGATGGCTATTGTTGAAGGTGAAATCTGTCAATGTCAAAGGTTTACTCTAAACAATTTAAGGTTAATTCTATGGTGCTGAGCATGTCCTATAGGGATTGGATAATTCTCTTCAATATTCGTTGGTCTGAGGATGGTAGATCGTGCATACATCTGATTGGGTAAGAATAGCTTAAAGGGATTGTTAGAAGTTTGAAGTAAAGCGACTATCTCTGTCGGAAATGATGGAAATTGGTTCACCGTGCCTTGAAAACTATTTCCTTGACGTAAAGTCTGGTAAGCTTTTCCATAGTGTAAGTCTCTCCGATTGGAATGGAATGGACTGATTTGGTGGGACGATCGATGATCACCCAAATAGCTCCTAAACTGCCTGATGTCTTGGGAAGTTTAATGAAAATATCTATTGTAATGCGTTCTCATTTCCACTGAGGAATTTCTGGTTGCTGAAGTAATCCTAATGGTTTCTGGTACTCGGCTTTTACTTTAGCGCAAGTAAGGCATTTGCTAACATACAAAACTATGTCTGCTTTCACATTCGGCCACCAATAAGGTTTCGTGAGATCCTGATACATCTTATCAGAACTTGGGTGAATGAAGTACTTCGACTTGTGCGACTCGTGCATAATCAACTCTCGTATTCCACCATAGAGAGATATCCAGTTTCTATCCTTGAAGCACAATACTCTGTCTGACCTCTTTACTAACCTATTTGCATTCTTTGGCATACCATAAAGTTTTATCATTCTGTCGGTTTTCTTCCTTGAGTGCCTCAACTTGAGTCTCGAGGATTCGTGATGGTAAAGGTGAAATGATTGTCATTCCCAATGATCTGACTCTCAACGGCTTGAGGTTGGGTTATGGTTAGCTGACGTGCTTCTAGACTGCGGTTCATAAGGTGATGCAGGTGTGGATGTTCTTGCAACGATTGTGTACACACACAAGAAGTTTTGAAACCTTTAGAAATCGAGTAGGAATGTAAACCGGACATAATCTTATTACAACTGCTCTCAGTATTGCAAAATTCATCTCTGAGCGGGGCATAGGTAGTCAGCCTATGTCCAACTGTCCCGGGTTGAATATAGATGACGAGTCTATATTCCACCGAGGTTCAATGAAGTTTAAAATACTCAGCTCAGTTATAGTAATACTAGGTCCTTCACATTTGAAAAGACGTTCTGAAAGACTAAGGCAAGCGACCAAACTCGAGGTCGAATGATGAAACTATGTAAGAAAAAGGCGTAACGCTGAAACGTATACGATATGTATGCATGCTTATATGAAAGACATCTATAGTAATCAACTATAATAAGTGGGTATAAATGATTTGATATATAAGACACAAATCTTATTAAATATGTCAGCAACAAACCACAATTGAGGCATCAGCTTGGCAGGCAGGCACGTGGCGGTCATAGGGTTAAGTTTTTGTAAATGCAGCTATAGTCTAGG
The DNA here is from genome assembly GCA_021014915.2 of Artemisia tridentata subsp. tridentata. Lineage (NCBI taxonomy): Eukaryota > Viridiplantae > Streptophyta > Magnoliopsida > Asterales > Asteraceae > Artemisia > Artemisia tridentata. The sequence goes on from CP139501.1 coordinate 291,589,401, forward strand.
TTTTAAAATCACCCAGTTCTCTATAACCAAGGCTCTGATACCAATCTGTCACACCCCCAAAATCGGGTTCAGCGGAAGCTTTCACATCGCTGGGGTGCAACCCAATTGGTATCACAACACAAGTGCAAAGAACGATTTTCATTTCAATTATTTAGAACAACATTGTTTAACAAAAATGTTGAATTTACATTGTTAAAAGTAGTGCGGAAATAGGCCCTTTAAAATAGGTAGAACGGTCCCAAATGTTTGTCAGAGTCTTCTATGACCATGCCATGCCCTGCCAAGAGCCTTTAGTAGCGTGCTAATGCTTATACCTGAAAATACATGCTAAAAGTGTCAACACGAGGTTGGTGAGTTCATAGAGTTTATTGTAAAATGTAATGCCTTTGAATAATGATTTCCCAGCAAAGGCCTTGTAAATCCACCCAGTTCCAAGTCCCGTCCATAAGAGACTTGCAACCTGTGTGTTTACAACCCATTGCCAAATATGATTTGATTTATGTTACTGAAATGTTATACGGAAACCACAAGTATAAAGTGAATAACAAACTGCCACATGAAAATGATACATTAGCTCTTAAGCTCATGACCCCGAAGCTAGACTGAATGAAATGCCCCAACTGAGTGCTTTGCCAAACACCCTGAAATGGATCAAATGTAATGCGTTCGTATGACAAGTTGGTGCTACCAACCCGAACGGAGGAGTCACCCTCAATAGATCTATTCACACACTCTCGCTTGCTCACAATTAACGGTTCATGATAATAGGGGACTTTAACTTGGCAATGAGGTAACTTAAGCAATGTAATGAATTTATATACTTTGGTCCGCATGAAAAATTGGTGCAATATATTCTCCCCCGAGAAATTTGAAATGATGTAATAACTTGAAAACCGGGCTATGAAAACTCACTTTAATCCTTAGAAGATTAAAGTGCTTGTGAAAAATAATTGAGCATGTATTCTCCCCCAAAACGTAATCCAAAACGTATAAAGGTAGGGGCTATGGAACTCACCTGATGCGATAGCAACAATGACAGATATGAATATGCTGAAATGAGGCTCGGTCTCTAACCGCGACCTAACATGAATGATATGATCTATTGTAAGCAATGAAATGATGCTACACATGCAAATACGTAAGTTATCGATACCACTCGATGATTTTGGAAAATAATGTTTATCGTCGAAAAATACATTTTTGACGTCTCGGCAAGTCATAAACTACTTTTCGTGTAAATATGTTGAAATGATACTCTATGATCCTCGTTTGGTGTTTTATGGTCAAATATAATGTTTTTCTCGCAAAATACCACTTTTCATACTTTGTGAAATATGCCCCAATGGCCTCGTAAAACTAGTCGTGAAATATTGTACGTTAAGTGTTAGCGGTAAAACTCGACGTTTTTGAAAACCTTGTAACATGATCTCAATGTCGTCTCTTTTGGGTTTTGATCATACGCGTCTCGATCATAAAGAAAATCGGCTTTGAATATGGTGTCTTGCAAAACAATTTCTATACTTAGAAATATTTTCTTATAATAGTTGTTTTTGGCGATACTAGGAAAATCATAACTTACTCATTATAAGTCCGATCAACAAGCGGTTGATTGATTTGGAAAATAGGCCGGGAATACTTCGTTTCACCTGAAGGAGTTTATGGCCCAAACCGACTCGATCAACGGGAAAATGGCTCGCAAGATGGTGCCTCGCAAAAACTGTTTACACTTAGAAAATATTTGAATTATAGTGAGGCTGTCAAAATGATAACTTTGAAAGGATTTTTGGGTAAAAAGATGAGGTCGTAGTTTATTCGTTATAAGTCTATTCGACGAACGGCCAATTGATTTAAAAAGCTTGCTGGGAGATCTTGATTTCATATGAAGACGGCTCGGACTCAAACCATACCAATCATGGATAAAAACAGTCGTGAAAATGGTGTCTCGCAAAGACAGTTTTGCGGCAAGTTTATATTAGTAAAAGCTGATGGAATTATATATTTTCGTCGGGTTTCAAACACTTGTATCTTTTTCGTTATAAGCTCGTTTTCTATGTTCTTTATATCCCGGAATCGTGGGACAACCTATTAACATATTCTTGATAAGTCGGGACGGCTAGGTGACGGCTAACGCCTCAAAACAGCCCTTGAAAATTGTGTAACAGCAAGGTATTTTCTGGAAATAGTTTTTCGTCGTTAAACTTTGAAAAATCATATCTCCTTCGTTATAGACTCGTTTTTGTTCATTCCGGCGGCCATAGTTTCGTCTTGGAACGTATTTTCTAAATCTTTGGTCCAAAGTTACACCCTAGCCCCTGAGTTTCCCACGTTTTGCAAAAATGGACAGCAACTTTCTAATAGTGTTTAAAAATGAATTTTCTAGTTTATAACTTGTTCAAGTCTATTCCAATCAACTTCAAAACAACCCTTAATCTACCATACACCTTCTTAGGGTGTCATGGGTCCTAAACTTCACAAAATATTGTAGGATTTCAAAGAAATGATCATAGGCTTTATATATATATACTTAAAAACCATAAAACTTGTAAAGTGGTATAAATAACATATGTAACTTGCATGTTTAACCAATATAACTTGAAAATACATGATGTTAATGATCAAATGAGAGTATGAGATGATGAAAAAGTTCACTTGAAGCTTACTTGAAGATTGATGAGTTTGGATGAAAAAGATCACAACCTTGGAGTTTTTATCGCAAAACTCTAACAAGGAAGATATATGGAGCTAGAAAATGACTTGATCTTGGAAAAATGGATGATTCTTGCTTGATCCTTGTTCTTGGTCGTGGGTTTGGAGAGGAGAAGATGAGATGAGAGTTTGCTAGTTGTTTTTGTAAAGAATGAGGTTACAAAGTTGGTTTTGTATACTTAGGAAATATCTAATGGCAATATTGTAATTAAGTGATCAAGTTGAAGACATGGAAAAGGGGAGGGGGCGGCACATGTACAAACTAGGAAGAGTATGTGGGAAGCTTGGGTATTATCTAGTTCACGGAGTCGGTTTTGGTTCCGTTAATCGCTAAACGTAAATTGTTAAGCCGCGAAACGTAAATCCGGGTATCGTAAAAATATGAAACTTGAAATAATGATTAAACTCATCATTATACTCCATAATAAAATATAAAATGAATGGTAAGTTCAATCGGGTTGCTTAAACGCTGATAAAACTGGAAACGCGGGTCTAAAACGCGTAATTCGCGTAAAACGCTGAACTGGAAAACGTAAAATTCCAAAACTTTTAGAATTGTCGTAAAATGAGAGAAAATCATATTTCTATTGTTTATAGTGTTTTATGGACATATCGGGATGTTGGAATGACGTTTAAACCTAAACGTAAATCTCAGACACGGTTTCGTGATTTTTGCAGAAATGATCCGACGAGTGTCAAACTCTCGGATTATCATTAAAATAGTTTAACTTACGAGAATATGAAATAAAAATTTTGGAATGAATAGTGCCAGTGAATAGTAAAAATGAATAGTAACTCGTGAATAGTAAATTGTCGAGGTTCGGAAAAATGGCCTGAAATTACGAGTTGTCACATATGGTCCTTGTGGAGAAAATGTTTAGTTGAAAAGGTTTCACCAACATATGGTGAGTTATAACTTATGTTGCGAGAAAACGTTGTTTTAATAAGTTTGGAGTTTAAAAGAAAATAATCGTTTCATTTTTTTTATGTAATCTATATATGTTTTGACGTGACCGATTCGAGTTGTAAGTTAGGAAAAACATTCAACTAGTATATGGATTCTAATTTTCTAAATATTTGCTTGTAAAAATTAAGTTACTATTAGTAAAAGTTCATGTTTTTACTTGTTAAACATTTTCACGTCGCATATATACATATTGTTTAAAAATCAAATGTTTGAAATCAAGCGTCTCGCAATGTTCTCATTTCACAAGATCGTGTCGTGTTTATAATTTTATCCGAAAGGTTTGTAATAATTGTTAAAACTTTAAGTTGCGATATTTAATTTTTGTCGAGTTCTTTTTATATGCAGTCGTCGTGTATATTTTTAAATGACCCTTAGATCAATAAAATCATTGAGTTATTATAGACGTTACGTGTGTGTCGAGGAGGGGGGGAAAGGGGCTGCGGCCCACATAAAACAGTGAAACAGGCTAGTGATTTTGGGCCTTTAGTGTTCATGGGTTGCGGCTTGTTTGAAGGACAGAAGGGAGTCCAACAGTTTTTAACAGCTCAAGTTGTAGTTGGGCTTTGGCCCAAAGTCCTACTGTCTAAGTTTTGGTTGTGAAATAGAGTCCAACTCTTTCCCATTTGTTGTGCTTCTATTTCCCACGCTGGAAATAATTTCCAGTAGACAACAAAAGTGGTTTTTAGCACTAGTATTGGAAAGTCTATTTGCTCACAATATCGAGTCGCTAGAGTGGGCGAGACTTAGTCTCGAGTTCATTGTGGAACTTGACACCTATGAATGGTGTTGTAAATCGACTAGTAAAGTCGACTCAACACAAGTGTTAACCAACCATGGCACAATACAGAATAGAATTTTGGAGTTCTTCACGTTACTTGAATGGTCTTGCTTAATTTTGGGTTGAGTACTACTCGACTCGACTACAACACCATTACGAACATGAGCTAATGTATGAACAAAACCACACGAACCTAGGACTTATGAACACTCACAAATCATTTTAAAGTTTGACATTTCCTTTTTGACATAAACACAAACATGTTGTGAGCACAATTTAGAGACTATGTTTCGACTAGTGTAGCTCTTGACCAAAACAACAACATTCGAGCAAATCAAATCATCACAGTAGCTCGTTTGGGACAAACCAATCCAAGACTAATCTATCCAACGACAAGACTTCAAGGTTTTGAGCCAACAACTAGTTTCTAAAGTTATTTTTAAGCCACACCACAACCAACACAACTTAACATATATATATATATATATATATATATATATATATATATATATATATATATATATATATACTGATAATCCAAAGAGTGTATAAAAATCACAAGAATAGATATCCATTCGATAGGGTCTAACAAGAAACAAAATTACCAGATTTATGTACCATTCGAGTGTTTCAACAAGAAAGCAAGGATTACAAGTTTGAGTAAAAAAAATCCTTACAAAGAACTGATGTTAGATCGAATCCAAGAGTCACCAAGAAATCCCACTCGATTCCAAGCTAGCCACACCCTTACTTCTTCCCTAGCTTTACTCGACAGAGATGTTGTTTAAGGTGAGTGATATGATTTTTGGTGTCACATAGCCTCTCCTGGAACCGAGCTTCTTAAAGGGTAATCCATGGTAACTCTTGACTCACTTTTGATCATTCAAGGATAAGGTTTCACCATATTTGGCTAACCTTCCTTTCTTGGCCCTGATTTCAAGAATTTTCGACCCATGAGGAGTGGGTTTGAGTCTCGATGAAGCTTGGGAAGGTAAGAAAAGTGTTAAAATCTTTAGATTGATGTGATGGAAGATAGCAGGGAGCCAGGGAATATTGTTGCGTGTGGTGAAGAGGTAATAGGGAAAAGGAAAGCAGTAGATAAAGAAGAGATTGGGTTTCTTGCATCTCCATTTGATCCAGTCCTTGGTAGGGTTTATTTGGGTTTGTGTTGGAGTGTATCGAAGAAGATGAAAAGGGGATAAGGAAAAAAAAATTAGATAACTCACGTGAGGGTAATGGTGTGGGAATAAGTGTGTTTAATTTTATTTGTTTTTAAACTTTTAGTGTATTGAGTGTACCCCGTGTCCCGTTTAATTAAGGTTTATTTACGGTAATGCGCCTTCACGTAAACGTGAAAAATATAATTCTGGAGCCGTTTCCTCGTTACTGATGTAAAATAATTTTGTCGACTCATAAAAATAAATTTTAAAATCCAACCTTTACTAATGTGGTGTCGGTACGCGTGTGGTGTCGGTTTTTCGGAAACACAAGATAACCTCTCGTTTTTGATTCGTTAGTGTCTGAAATTGTTAGGAAATGATAAATTCACTTTTACTGATAAGTTTAAATAATTTTGGCGAGTTATTGTACGCTACTGCGTGCGGGTTTTCTTCCCAAAGTAGATACGTAACATATAATTGTTTAGTTTAACAGTTGTGCAATAATAATTAGAAATTTATTATTAAAATATTAGTGGAAAAGTACTGGTTGTCACATCCTTCCCGCCTTAGAAGGAAAACCGTCCTCGGTTTTCACTTAGAGTTACCCGATAGAGTTGAGAAAAATTGAGGGCATTTACGCTTGATTTTGTTTTCACGTTGCCATATGAATTCGAGACCTTTTAGAAAATTTGTTGAGCTTTGACAGTTGAGATGTGAATTGTTCGCTTTGAAGTACAAGGTTCTTGAGGTGACTATTCCCATCATAGCATGATTTTTCCTGAATTAAACATAGGTGATCAGGCTGTGTTTAATTGAGGATCGATGATGCCATGTTTGGTTTAGTCAAGGTAGTATTGAGTTTGAAACAGTATTGGCCATTCTGTTAGAAATCAAAATAGTTTATAAAAGAGCACGACCGTATATAAAATGATAACATAATAGCTTGCAGGAAAGTTTCAAATATGGTTGGCACGACAGCGAGCGTAACGAAAAGAAGTTATCATAACGCCTTGACACAAAAGTTTGGGAATTCATTAGATGAATATCCATACAATGCAATGAAAAGAAAGTCTTTAAGAAAATACAAATACTCGAGGAAATACAATCCAAGAAGGTCTAGACTTAGGTCTTATTATGCGAAGCAGGGAACTCTTTCTTCAAGCATCGTCATTACCCTTAACGTCGTTAGGATCCTGGCGAACTCCTTCATTTTTATTCCTCAGTTCTGGGCACTCACTCCTGAAGTGTCCAATTACTCCGCACTCAAAGCACCTGACAGTGATCTTCGGGTTTATCACTAGAGTAGGAGCTTTGCAATCCTTGGCTTGGTGACCGATCTTCCTGCAGTTCCCGCACTGAATGGGGCAAGGCCCATTGTGATGAAACGGGCACGTGTTGCACTTGGGTAACGTCCCAACATAACCTTTCTTTTCACTGGTGCCGGCAGCATAGACCTTGACCACTTCTTGTCGCTTGTTCGGACCATCGTTGTTGTTGTTTTTGAAGTGATCTTCCCACTTTCTTTTGTTGTCAACCACCTTCTTGGCGGTATTCTCGATTACTTCGTCCATTAGCTTGTTGGCCACATCCATAGTCTTATGGAGATCAGCAGTCTTGGTGGTAGTGTCCTTACCCTTAAGGTATGGGGGTAATCCTCCAATCACTGGTACAGATTTCACCTATCGTCACACTGGAAATGCGTGACTATATGCATATAGTCACACACGTTTTTTTGGGTGTGTGTGTCAAAAAGTCGCGCCACCGTAGGTATCATATGGTCACATTGTTTAGTTTGTGGCCGTTTTCATCGAAAAACAGTGACCAAAACCCGAATATGTGTGACTAATTAGGCACAAGTTTTGTTGGATTCATCAGTATGTGTGACTATTTCCCATCCTATGGCCACACGAAAATATAATAAATGTGACATTTGTGATGATTTAGTCACACATCGTGTGTTGTTTTTTTCGAGTTAGTCACATACAATTTAAAAAACAGTGGCCAAAAGTGTTAATAAGTGTGATCATATGCTGTTTAAAGTGAAGAAATGTGTACTATTGATCATCCAATGGTCACATGAATTCTTAGTTTGTGTGGCCTTTTGTAATATTTAGTCACACAAAGCATGTTTGCTTTGGGTATTTAGTCACATACAATTAAGCATAAAATGGCCAAAAGTGTTAATAAGTGTGACCATATGCTGTTTTAAGTGAAGAAATGTGTATTTTGTGTGACTATTGATCATCCAATGGTCACATGAATATTTAGTTTGTGTGGCCTTTTGTAATATTCAGTCACACAAAGCATGTTTTTTTTGGGTATTTAGTTACATACACTTAAGCATAAAGTGGCCAAAAGTGTTAATAAGTGTGACCATATGCTGTTTAAAGTGAAGAAATTTGTATTTTGTGTGACTATTGATCATCCAATGGCCACTTGAATTTTATGTTTGTGTGGCCTTTTGTAATATTTAGTCACACATCGAATTAAACAAAGAGTGACCAATAATGTTGATAAGCGTGACCATAATACATGACTGCATCTTTTAGTCACAGGGTTATTACTGGTATTTTTAAGTTAGTACTGTTGGAGCAGAGTTGCTACTGCTAGTACTATGCTAGTGCTGCTGGAATGAGTATATTATATATATAAAACAGAATCATGAATTCTTAGTTAGTGTGGCCTTTTGTAATATTTAGTCACACTAAGCATGTTTGTTTTCGGTATATAGTCACATACAATTAAGCATAAAGTGGCCAAAAGTGTTAATAAGTGTGACCATATGCTGTTTTAAGTGAAGAAATGTGTATTTTGTGTGACTATTGATCATCCAATGGCCACATGAATTTTATGTTTGTGTGGCCTTTTGTAATATTTAGTCACACAAAGCATCTTTGTTTTGGTTATTTAGTCACATACAATTAAGCATAAAGTGGCCAAAAGTGTTGATAAGTGTGACCATATGCTGTTTTAAGTGAAGAAATGTGTATTTTGTGTGACTATTGATCATCCAATGGTCACATGAATTCTTAGTTTGTGTGGCCTTTTGTAATATTTAGTCACATAAAGCATGTTTGTTTTGGGTATTTAGTCACATACAATTAAGCATAAAGTGGCCAAAAGTGTTAATAAGTGTGACCATATGCTGTTTTAAGTGAAGAAATGAGTATTTTATGTGACTATTGATCATCCAATGGTCACATGAATTCTTAGTTTGTGTGGCCTTTTGTAATATTTAGTCACACAAAGCATGTTTGTTTTGGGTATTTAGTCACATACAATTAAGCATAAAGTGGCCAAAAGTGTTAATAAGTGTGACCATATGCTGTTTTAAGTGAAGAAATGTGTATTTTGTGTGACTATTGATCAACCAATGGTCACATGAATTCTTAGTTTGTGTGGCCTTTTGTAATATTTAGTCACACAAAGCATGTTTGTTTTGGGTATTTAGTCATATACAATTAAGCATAAAGTGGCCAAAAGTGTTAATAAGTGTGACCATATGCTGTTTTAAGTGAAGAAATGTGTATTTTGTGTGACTATTGATCATCCAATGGTCACATGAATATTTAGTTTGTGTGGCCTTTTGTAATATTCAGTCACACAAAGCATGTTTGTTTTGGGTATTTAGTCACATACACTTAAGCATAAAGTGGCCAAAAGTGTTAATAAGTGTGACCATATGCTGTTTAAAGTGAAGAAATTTGTATTTTGTGTGACTATTGATCATCCAATGGCCACTTGAATTTTATGTTTGTGTGGCCTTTTGTAATATTTAGTCACACATCGAATTAAACAAAGAGTGACCAATAATGTTGATAAGCGTGACCATAATACATGACTGCATCTTTTAGTCACAGGGTTATTACTGGTATTTTTAAGTTAGTACTGTTGGAGCAGAGTTGCTACTGCTAGTACTATGCTAGTGCTGCTGGAATGAGTATATTATATATATATAAAACAGAATCATAAACAAAAAGAAATTTGAAATTGAATAAAACTCGAATGTATATAACTGAACAGAATATACAATTGTAATGTCGTACATAATCAAATTCTCAAGTACCATAATTTAAAGACTTTTGACTCTTCGCCGGCCTAGCTTGCTTTAGGGCTTCAATAGAGACATTACTTTTGCGCTTCGATGGTGCTGTTGGTCCACAGTTGTTGTCACTTTTCTTTTGCATTGTAGTTGGCAGTGTAACCTGTAGTAACAAAAGACGCTTGTATCAAACATTGAATTATATATCAAGAATTATATATATGTACGTTGAAAAAACACATGTATGTACCCAAAGCAACGATATTTGATTTCTTTAAGTGCCACAGTTTGCAGTTAAATGGCTTAAAAAAAGAATTTTTGCATGTACATATATCAGAAATTATTTAAACAAAAGAATAACAAGAAACATGTTGAAATACATACTGTTGGCAGTGCTTGTGTTGGAGACACATTTTGTTCTGATTGGGAATCTGGAGGCCCGTTTTGTCGTGACTTAGGCTTTTTCTTAGGTCCGACAGTTTTAGCAGGTTCCTATATGTATATATAAAACACGTTACATTATATAAACAAAAGAATAACAAGAAACATGTTGAAATACATACTGTTGGTACTCCTTATGTTGGAGACACATTTCCTTGCGATTGGGAATCTGTAGACCCTTGTTGGCTTGCATTTGAGGCTACTGGCAATTGAGATGACAAATTTAACTGCACCCCTTGTTGACTCAACTGTGCCATCAGTTGAGTAAGTATTCTTTTTGTTTCTGTAATCTCATTGGACAATTTCTTGATCTGGTCATCAGATTCTTTCTGCAAAAAAAAAAAATATAGGAAATGTTGGGATTAAAAGTCTTCTGGATGCTGTTAGAGTAATTGATGCTCTTATTTGTGTCAATGCTGGTCAGATGGAGTTAGTGATGCTCATGAACTTCAATTACAAATATGGCTAGTGTTTACCACTGCTAGTACACAATTTACTACTGCTAGTACACATTTAATCCTGCTGGTATATAAGCATAATAATAGAATTTGCAGTCAAACTTACAAGTGTATCTCCCACTGATGTGATCTCATCATCTGGAAATTCACCATCGTTGTTTACCCTTCCTTTCAACCACATTATACCACGCGGGGGTTCTTCATCTGCTTCAATCTCTTTATTTTCGATCTAATAAACATCAAATGCATACACATGTAAAGTTAAAACAAGATAAACGAAAATATGAAGGTGCATACACATGTGATCTTACCATTTTCTCTTTCAAATAAACATATCCACCTCGTCCCATTTTATGCTGATCAATATTTTTGGAACACGACATTTTAGCTTTATCAGCTATCTTCTAAAAACACAAAATCATAAGGCGTTTACATGTGGTAATGCTGCAAACTGAAAATTATGAAATGACATATAGACTTAAATAAAGATGACTAATTAAAATCTTGTATTCATCGGTGGTCTTGTTGTTTACAAACTCGACCCAGTCTTCTGATTTCACAAATCGACTATACTTGGCCGGGACTTCATTCAGTTTGGAAGGTGTATTTAGGTGGGGCAAAATGTATTCTTCTCTGAGCTTCGTTCTGAAAGTCCTTAGCAGTTTACCAAGACGAGTCATTACCAATTTTCTGAATGTCACGTCAACATCAAAATATCGCTGCAAAGATTAACACAATGTTGTTAATTAGTTTCACATAATGTAACTGCATAGATAAAATTATGTAGTACTGCGTTAAAAAATACAGTAGTATATATGTACAGTGATGTCAGTCCATAGTTTATCTCTTTCTTCTTTATTCACATTCCTCCAGGAAAGATTCTTCAAACCTATGTGCTCACGAACCAGATCTCCTAAAAACCTCGTAAACAGTGCTCTGTGTAACCCTGATACCCTATTCAATGTATCGAAGGTTACCTTGAGCTTTATTCCACCAGGGTTGCCATATTTCATGCAAAACTTAAATAGCCTGGTCATGCCTCTCTTAGCTAGTATCCGATCTGATTGGTTGGTTCCATGCGCATCTAGATCTTCCTCATCAGAATACTTTTCGGATTCATAGTCTATGTTGTTATCATCATGTTCATTATCAGCAGGAAGCAAAAGATGATTATCAACAATGGGTTGAATTCCCATGACTCTTGAGTAACAATGGGTACAAGAAAATGATTCTGGCTTTGAGAGTAATGGTGATATAAGAATTGATTATTGTGTTTTCTTTGCAGTTTTTTTTTTTTTTTTTTTTTTTTTTTTTTTTTTTTTTTTTTTTTTTTTTAGGAGAGAAAAGAGGGTATAGGAAGAAGATGAATCGTACCTTATTCTTGGTATACCCGCTTCTAATTAGGCGATTTCAAAATTTTGGATCAAAATTTTGGCTCCAAATTCTAATTTCAAAATAACAATTGAATTATTTTAAAAATTTGCCTTAAATTTGAACCTGTTTAGTAAAGCATAAACTTGAAAAAATCAAAATTTTGGCTCCAAATGCTATACTCCGTATATCATTATCTTAATCGCAAATCATGAACCAAGATCTAGAACAAAGATCATGAACACAAACTGCATATCAAATCAAGAACTCAAATTTACACAATTACACCAAGATCATGAACACAACTTGACACCATTTAACACAAACTGCTACCATTAAATCATAAACCAACATGAAAAATGAAGAACACAAAGTGCTACCATTAAATAAATATGTGCAATCATCAAATCAACAACAGAATTACTGCTACCATAAAATCTAACTGTGCAATCATCACATCAAGAACACAAATTGCTACCATTTAACAAACCAAAATACTATCATTACAGTTATAAAATAGATACAGTTAAACTACACTAGTTACCAGTTACTCCACCATTAATAATTACATTTATCCAAATTAAATATCAGAACTGCTACTACGTACCATATTAAAGTAATTATCCTCTAGTTCATAATAGTCGAGATGATCACCACCTTTACATAATTCTCAACACATTTAATGTACGAGAAGTCTTCTTCATGGCCATCGGTTGATACAACATCTTCTCTTACTCGTAACTGCTACTACGTACCATATTAAACTAATTATCCTCTAGTTCATATATAATAGTCGAGATGATCACCACCTTTACATAATTCTCAACACAACATTTAATGTACGAGAAGTCTTCTTCACGGCCCAACATTTAATGTACGAGAAGTCTTCTTCACGGCCATCGGTTGATACAACGTACATCTTCTTACTCATAACTGCTACTACGTACCATATTAAACTAATTATCCTCTAGTTCATATATAATATATAGTCGAGATGATCACCACCTTTACATAATTCTCAACACATTTAATGTACGAGAAGTCTTCTTCACGGCCATCGGTTGGTACATCTTCTTAATTATACGGCAGTCCCAAGACAATATCCTGAGTAAATTTATTTTTATACCTACAAGTTGAACGAGTATATATAATGGATTAAGTCTTGAGAATGTGATAAAGGTAGCGAAACAACACTTATTAAATGGACCATTATTACCCCTTTTGTGTCAGCATCACCAGATTCTTCATCGCTAGAGAAATAGAAAGGGCTCTGTCTCTTCCAATCTGTGTTTTCCCATACCTCCTAAGTTCAACATATGTGTTTCAAAAAATTTAATTAATGGTATAATTAAGGTATACAACTTTAGCCACAAACACATAACAACTTTAGTATACCTTGTTGGAAATGATTTTGAATTTGGACCTAGTGCCGGAGGTCTCTTTGGAAGCAGCCTCTCTACTCCCGGGTTTACCTTGGGGTAGGGGTAGGGTCTGTCTACAGCCTACCTCCCCCATACCCTGCCCCGGCGGGATTGGGTTTGTTGTTGTTGTTGTTGTTTGGATTTTTGCCTTTGAACCTGTTAAAGCATAAACTTGAATAAATTAAAAATTCACACAGCTTTACATTCAACAATAAATTCACACCTTTTGTGTCAGCATCACCAGATTCTTCATCGCTAAACAAATAGAAAGGGCTCTTTCTCTTCCAATCTGTGTTTTCCTATACCTCCTAATAGTTCAACATACCATTTGTTTCAAAAAAATTAATTAATGGTATAATTAAGGTATACAACTTTAGCCACAAACACATAACAACTTTAGTATATACCTTGTTGGAAATGATTTTGAATTTGGACCTAGGGATTTTTGTCTTTGAACCTGTTAAAGCATAAACTTGAATAAATTAAAACTTCACACAGCTTTACATTCAACAATAAATTCACACAGCTTTACATTAGAATCGGTAACAACAACCCCAAACATCACCATTTATAGATCAAAAGCCTGTTACTAATTATTGTACAATGAATCATCAACTGATATGTGAAAACATTAAAAAACATACCTTTGTTGTCATTTGGATTCATTGTTTGCGTGTTTTTGTTTGCCACGTCTGTTTTTCAAACTATTACCATTAGCTAAATTAAAAGACAAAGATGAAATGAAAGGTGGCCCAGGATCCTACAGTTACCCGTGGGAATCCGCCGTGGGAATAAGAAGAATCAAGAATGTGTGTTTTGATTATAGGGTTTATTGATTTTTGTGTCTGTTTACAATTGATCGGTAAAGGGATTAATTGGCCCTTTACTATTGATCAAGTGGTGGTTTGGTTTAATTGCCCCAGGATCCTACTGTTACCCGTGGGAATCCGCCGTGGGAGTAAGAAGAATGTGTGTTTTGATTAGGGTTTACTGACTTTTTTGTCTGTTTACAATTGATCGGTAAAGGGATTAATTGCCCCTTTACTATTGATCAAGTGGTGGTTTGATTTAATTAAGAGTGGCAAGATGTGTAGAAAAAAAAAGAATAATAGTTAAAAAAAATAAAAATAAATAAATAAATAAATAAATAAATAAATAAATAAATAAATAAATAAATAAATAAAATTAATGGTGTTGACGTGGCGGTGAAAACCAACTATAGCCGACGGTTCGGGTTCGTGGCGGGTTTTAGTGTACCTGTACCCGAACCCGTTTATAATATACCCGTACCCGCCCCATATCCCACCGGATACCCGATTAATATTATCCATCGGTTTTTCGGGTTTCCCCGCGGGTATCGAGGTTATCCGTAATTAAAAGTTAAAGAAAATGAATATCGTATCAAACGATTTAACGCAACATATCGCAACGCAACGTACTCGGCACGATATTCACCAAAAAAATCAAATGCGCAAGAGGTTTCAAAAGTTAATCATTCTCATTTCAAAAAATAATCTCATTTTAGCCTTTTAAAAGGGTTTGGTATCCTCATTCGTGTGACGGTAGAGAACACGGACTCACGAGTACTCACTCCAAAAAAATGAATAACCGAATTAATAGTCGAGAAGAGTATTGACAATAACTCGAGTCGAGACGAGATGACGAAAACAAGTCGAAGAGATAACTAACAACAAACATATCAAATAAGATGAGTCGATTGGTAATCGTCTGTATTTTCCCATAATCCCGTTTATTAGTACAAGGTATACTCGTTTTATGATTTAAAACAAGTTTGGACTTACGAAAAAATTAATCTTTGGAAATAACAAAATTTCGCCAAGACCCTTTCATTTATCGAACGTTTCCAATTCAAAAGACTTTATTGAAAATCAATTTCCCGAGTAATTTATAATATAACGAGTATTTATATAAACCCTAAACCCTAAACCCTAAACTCTAAACCATAAACGCTAAACCAATCCGTAACTCAAACAATAACCAAACGAATAGTCCAATAAATCCAAATATGTTAGTGTATGGGTAGCATGTCTCGAATAGTCCAATATCCCTCGTGTGTTCCGTTTTTATCCCAAATGTCACACGAAAGGTTTTCAAAATCGAGATCCTATGGTAATATTTACACGAAAGGTTTAAACGACTCAAGGAAAGCCAGAAATTGATGGGAAGCAGGGAAGAGAGCTCTGGTTCTAACAAGTTGGGGTGAAATGGAGTGAAGCAGTTTAGGATGATGGTTTTTTTTTTTTTGTTTTTAGTATGTTTAGTATTTAGGTTGGATAATTAGATGTACATACTTGTAGCCTTAAAAATATTAATGAAGTATTTGATGTTTAATTAATTGTCTGAGAATGGAGTGGATGCACAAAGTTATTACTGCTAGGAAAACTTTTGTTCTGCTAGAGTAAAACGTTGTACTGCTGGGTACTGGGTAGCCGTTTCTGGGTTTTAACCGTGGTTTATTTCTAACCGTTGGGGTAACTATTGTCAATTACTTCGCTTTATTTACACTATGTTCTCAAGTTTTTTTTAGATGAAAGGGAATGAAATGGAGTGAAACTAAAATTATGTGTGTTCTTGGTTTTCTTTGTCCCAACTTTCATAGTGAAGTAAAGTGAATAAAGACAAAAATCAAATGAGTTAATGTTGAAAAGAACCTTTGTCTTTAGTGTGTATTTATTATGGAGAAATGGGACCACCTACTTTCATTTACTTTACTTTACTAGTATAAGAACATGCAAAAATCTATAAACTTTACTTCCACTCTTCCCTATTTCTTTACATTACTTTACTTTACTTACCTCTTAAAAAAAACTCTAGAACAGAGTAGGGTTTCATAAATTGGATAACTCTCTTTCTTTATACAATTTATACCATTTCTTCAAACTTGAGAAACAATTAATTGAAGTAGGTCCAATTATAACCCAGCACTCTAATCAAACATTTACTCAATTTTCATGGCAGATTTAGAGTTTTGTGATACGCATAACCAGGTTGCATTCTTGGAGAAACCAGAAGGGAGTCAACGCTTCCACCAGATAATAGATTTTCTAAACAATACCCACATCAGGTATGCTCTTACAGTCGATCCTACTATCTATGTCTCTCAAATCAAACAGTTTTGGCGGTCTGTTACTACCAATACATTTGACAATGGAGACAAAGAGTTAATTGCAACAGTTGATGGCAAAATAATAACTATTACTGAGGCATCTGTTAGGAGGCATCTCCATTTAGCAGATGAAAATGGTATTAGTTCTTTGCCTAATACTGAAATTTTTCATCACCTTTCCAGAATGGGGTATGACACATCTTCTCAAATTCTGACTTTTCAAAAAGGATGTTTTGACCCACAATGGAGATTCTTCATACATACCATCCTTCATTGTTTAAGTCCAAAGAAAACCGCATGGGAGCAATTCAGCAGCAATATTGCAACTGCTCTCATTTGTTTAGCAACAAACAGGACTTTTAACTTTTCAAAATTAATTTTTGATGGTATGGTGAAAAATGTGGATAACAAATACAAGTTTTTAATGTATCCAAGGTTTATACAAACGGTTTTGAATATACGAAAAAGTTTGCTTCTATCTCATAAAATTGTTTATCTAACTCCTTTCCTTACTCAAAAACTGTTCAGTAACATGAGCATGGCTTCTAGGGGGTTTAATGGGATAGTAGTTCCACTTTTTGAAACAATGTTGGTTCAAAATCAAAACATTCAGGGTGAAGGATCAACAAACCCAGTTGAGTCCCATCACACACCCACAGGTTCATCTGGTTCTCAATCAGCCTCACAACCAAATATGGGGGAAATGCCCCATGAGTCACCTCGATCGGGAGGTAACACACATGGAAGTGATGAGGGCAGAGTGTCACTAATGGAATTGATGGATATTTGTACCAAATTGACTCAAAGGGTGACTGGGTTGGAGAAAGAACTCAAGGAGACAAAGCAAGAACTCAAGGAGACAGAGCAAGAACTCAAGGAGACAGAGCAAGCCCTCAAGGAGACAAAGCATTTGTATAGTACTGCTTACAAGAAGGTCATTGAAAAAGTGAAGAAATTGCAGTCTAAAGTCAAGTCACTTGAAGCAAAGAGAAAGGAAAATATTGTGGAGTCTACAAGCTCAGATGATGATGACATGGATATTTCTTCCAAACAGGGGAGGAAGACAGCTAATATTGATCAAGACCCCAATATTTCTTTGGTTGAACAGCATGTTGAGTTTCAGGGGAGGCAAGATATGGGTGAAGAAGATTTGGATGCTGAAAATATTGGTACTTCTCATCAACAAGATATGGATGTGTATGATAGAAGGCAAAGGGCAGATAAAGCAAAGGGCATTATGATTGAAGAAGAGCCACCAAAGAAGGACAAGAAGAGTGTTCTTGCTCAGATTAGTTTTGATGCAGAGGTAGCTAATAAAGCACAGGAAGATGAAACATCAGAAATTGTTGATATTGCATATTTCCTTGATCAAACAAGACTTGCAAATCAAGCAACTGAAGCAATGTTTGATAACGCTCAAGAAGTTCAGTATATGATTGATGCTGATGAAGTTTTAAAGGAAAAGTTAGGTAAAGTCAGAGGAGATGAAGTGTTGTCCATTGATGAGAAGTCAAGACAACTTGTTGAACTACTAAATTCCAGAAGAAAGTATGCTGCAGAACAAAAAGCCAAAGAAAAGAGGAGTAAACTACCTAGTAAAGCTCAGCAAAGACACACCATGTGTGTTTACATGATGAACATGGCTGGATACGAAAGGAAGCAGTTCCAAGGTAGAAGTTTTGAGGAGATCAAGATTGAGTTTGAAAGGGTTTACACAAGAGTGAACACATTTACTCCCATGGGAACAGAAAAACCATGTAGAACTACAAGAAGATATGGTATAATATTGGAGTCTGAATCTTCAAAGAAACAGAAGATTGGTGAAGAAGTACCTACAGCAGATGAAGAAGAAACAGTAGAGGAATTAACTGACGAAAGACTCAAGCATCATATGATTGTTATAATCCCAGAAGCATTGGATGTTCATCATCCTATTCAAGCTAAATGTCCAATTATTGATTTGGAGATACACAAAGATACATTTGGGAAAGCTTGGAAGATAATCAGGCTAGGAGGACACTCAGAAATTGATAAGTATTTTGAAGATATGCTGGAGATTTTTTATAGAGAAGACTTGGACAATCTATGGAGTCTGGTTAAAGAAATGTTCAGATCTACATATCGTATGCAAGACAAAGAGAAGGAGCTATGGGTGGAATTGAAGAGGTTGTATGAACCTGATCCAAACGATATCTTATGGAATTTTTGAGCTCATAAGTTGAGTACAAAATGGAGACTGTATGATACATGTGGTGTTCACCATGTATCTACAAAGAATGGAGTGGATGTCTACATGCTGATAGAAAAAGATTATCCATTAAGGGCAGCTAGCTTATTTGTTATGTTAGATGCTAAGCTGACAGTTACTGATGAAGACTCAGTAATGGCAAGAGAGTTACTGAGAAAGATCTTCAGACAAGCAAAAAGGAAATAATGTCATTACTGCTTGTGTCTCTATTAGTGTTGCTAGGTTTAACGTTGTACTAACAGGTTTAACTTTGTATAGAAGATATTTGGATTTTGTAACAATTTTCTTTAATAAAATAGATAGTCTATAAGAGGAATACAAAAGAAGGTATAATCGAAAAAGATCCAAGGGTGGATATGGTTGAGTTGTTGGTGTTGTGAAGGGGAGGTCACAGGTTCGATACCTGTGGCTTCCTTTTTGGTATTTCCCTCCCCAAAATTTTTAAAAAGCCCCCATTTTTTTTCAGCAAATTTCAAAATTAAAGCCCCCCATATTTTTTTTAAAAACCCACCCATATATATTTTTTTTCAGCAAATTTCAAAATTAAAGACCCCCATATTTTTTTCAGCAAATTTCAAATTTCGCACATTTCTCACCAATCACAGCCACCACTCACCATCCACCGTTCACCAGTAACCAATCACAGCCACCACTCACCATCCACCACTCGCCGGTCCGGCCATCAACAACGGAGGGAGGTTCATTTAGATCTAAATTAGGTAATTGTTTTAATTAGGAAATCATTTTTTTTATGCAATAATGGTGAAATTATATTATTCTCGAAATTGTTTTTTACAATTATAAAGATAGCAAATTCTGCCCACTATCCATTGTAATTATACAAAAATGATTTGATGCTTATATTGGTTTAATTTGTGACTTGTAGGATATATAGTTTTTTAAAGTTGTATTTTGGGTTTAACATGAATGAAAAATAGCATCTTCAACTTGAAAAACCAACTGTTATTACATAACAAAATTCTGCATACATAGATGCATTGTTGATTGCATAGTTGATTACATACAAGGAGAAAACAAAGTACTTATTACAGTAGCATCATAACATCAAGACTAGTAAAGCTCAGCTAATTGTCCTTTTCCCTTTACCCTTAGTGACTTCAATTGGGCCTTTTCCCTTTCTCTTCTTTGCTTGGATTTCTTCCCTAGTTGCCTGATTTGGTAGGCATAGAACTTGTTCCCTTTTTCCTGGGATTGACAGAGTGTGAACTGGAGGAGGGTTTTTGGACATTGTGGCTTTTTTTGAGACAGCTTCATCTTCAGATGTTAAATGATAGCTAGAAACCAAGCTATCATTAAAAAAGCTACTGTTAAAGGAGCTAAAATCGTCAGAGCTTGAGTCAACAACCTTTCCCTTAGGTGGTATTCTCTTATGAAAGCTACCTGTAGGAGGGTAGGGGAAATTCCAATCAGGTTTAGGAGACATTAGTCCTGATGAATCAGAGGATATTTCAATAACATTTGGCTTGGAAGTCATTGTGGATGAGGTTTAGTGTTTGACAGGTTTTTGATGGTGTAATGTTGTATGTAATGTTGTGTTTATGTAATGGCCATTTAAAGTAAAGAGGATCACATAGTTCAATGTATAAGTAAATGCCATTAAAGGCTTGGTTGGTATGTGTAGGTAACTTCCTGCATTTAGGTGTAATAAACAAAGTTTGACTTTCTTAAGTATATGCATTTTTGGAACTAGGCAGTACTAAACACTTGACATTGTAACTTTACAAATCAAAAGGCTGTTAGAAAATAATATTTTATCCCACATTAGAGTTAGGCCCAAACATATCAAACATTTACAATTTTATATTGGTTTAATTTGTGACTGGTACTAGCAGTACTAGCAGTACTAACTTTATACTAGCAGTACTAAATTTCACTAGCAGCAGTACCTTTTGTACTAGTAGTGGTAAATACTTGGTTTACTTATGCACAAATGATTTGATGCTTATATTGGTTTAATTTGTGACTTGTAGGATACATACGTTACCATTTGACCTCAACAATACCATGGACAAGTCTTGGATGAAAACTAGTAGGACCAAGAAACAATATATTGCTGGAGTACACGCGTTTATTAAGTATGCAGAACACAACTTGCAGAAGATGATGAACATCGACCCACGAGGTAATAAACAACAGCTTAAGATGCCATGTCCATGTATCTCATGTTTAAACCGCATAGAGCATAAAGTGGAGGATGTGCAGTTCCATTTATTCTGCCACGGGATTAATCAAAGCTACACAAAATGGGATAAACATGAAGAAAATGATGAGCAAGCAACAGCTGCCCAAATACCTGTTAATGCTACAACAGAGGAGTTTGTTGACGACACGGATTTCGACATGGATTTTGTTCCAGAAATTCCAACAGATGGCCCAGCAACAGTGAACATGGTTAATGGTGCAAAAGAATGTTTTGATGAGGATAACCTTGCCAAGTTTCAACAACTATTATTAGACGCGGAGAAGCCACTTTACGAAGGATGTCCTGACTTCACAAAGTTGTCCGCAATAGTTAAACTACTCAACTTGAAGGGTAAGTATGGAGCTTCTGATAAGTTCTTTACTGAATTACTAGGATTGTTGAAAAAGATGCTACCTGCTGGTAACGAAATGGTTGAAAAAACTGATGAGGCAAAAAAGCTAGTGAGAATGATGGGATCAGGATACAAAAAGATACATGTATGTAGCAACAACTGCATTCTTTACTGGAAGGTTAACAAGGAGTTGACTGTTTGTCCAACTTGTGGGACATCAAGATGGAAGGTGGATAGTAAGACACATAAAGTGTACGAAAATATTCCGGCAAAGGTAATGTGGTACTTTCCAATTATACCAAGACTGCAACGCCTCTTTAAGTTAGAAAGTATTTCAGAAGATCTAACATGGCACGCAACAAGGAGGATAACAGATGGTGTTTTACGTCACCCCGCAGATTCACAGGCATGGCGTACCATAGATGAAAAATTCCCCGAAATTGCTGAAGATCCGAGAAATCTACGGATAGGAATATCGGCTGATGGGGTTGACGTCAACTCAGGAAATAGGCATCACAGTGTATGGCCAGTTTTATCTGTCATATACAACCTTTCTCCATGGTTGTGTATGAAAAGAAAGTTTATCATGCTTTCGGTATTGATATCGGGATACCCGGGAAATGATATCGATGTATTTTTAGAACCGTTGGTTGATGATCTGCAAACCTTATTCGAGGAAGGGGTTGATACATACGATGCTTCTAAAAAAGAAAACTTTAATCTGCGCGCCGTTGTGTTATGGACGATAAATGATTACCCTGCACTTGGTACATTATGTGGCTGCCCATACAGTGGATTCAAAGGTTGTGTAGTATGTGGGAAAGATACACACTGTGTTAGAATTTCCGCCTCATCCAAGCAAAGTTATGCTGGACACAGACGATATCTACCATACAACCATCCGTTCAGAATGCAAAGGAAGGCGTTTAATGGACAAGAAGAACCACGTCATGCTCTAAATCCATTGACCGGGGAACAAATATACAACGAGGTACAACATATTGAAAATAAATGGGGAAAAGGAAAAAACTCGAAAAACCAAGATCAAGATACCAGAGGCAGAGGTGGGAAGATTAAAAAGTAGAAAAGGAAAACAACAGAAGAAGAGGGTAGTTCAAGCCAAGCAAATGAAGCATATTGGAAGAAATTCAACATTTGGTATCGAAGGCTAAGGTATTGGAGGCATCATTCTATTCCGCATTGTATTGACTTCATGCATGTAGAAAAGAATGTTGGTGAGAGTCTACTCGGAACTTTGCTGAATGTTCCTGGAAAGACAAAAGATGGAATGAATGCTCGACTGGATCTGGAAGAGTTGGGGATAAAAGAAGAGTTGTTTGCTAGGCAAGAAGCAGACAAAACAACACTACCTCCAGCAGGTTACACATTAACGAATGCTGAAAAAGACATCTTTTGTGAAACGTTAAGCAACATCAGGGTACCACAAGGCTATTGTTCAAATTTCTCTAGTTTGGTCAGCCTAAATGATAGGAAGCTCATTGGCCTTAAATCGCATGACTATCACATGCTAATGCAAGAGTTTTTAGCCATTGCTATACGTTCAGTCATGCACCCGCCCACACGATATGCTATTATCAGGTTTTGCTTTTTCTTTAAATCTATATGTAGGAAAGAAATCAGCTTGCAAGAACTAGATAAGATGCAAGAAGAACTTGTTGTTACACTGTGCCTACTCGAGAAGTTCTTTCCTCCGTCATTTTTTGATATTATGATACACTTGACTGTGCACCTAACTAGGGAGGTAAAATTATGTGGTCCTATATGCTTTCGGTGGATGTATCCCTTCGAAAGATGTATGAAGGTTATTAAAGGACATGTGCGAAACAGAAATAGACCAGAGGGATGCATTGCCGAGGAGACTATCGCGGAAGAAACAATAGAGTTTTTTAGCGAATATCATAAAACCATGAAAACTATTGGTATCCCAGCTGATAAACATGTAACCAATGAAGATGAGGACGGAAAGCCATTGTCGGCCGGCAAACCTAGTGAAGTTTCCAGAGAATCCTTTCAGAAAGCACATTTGTATGTAATACAAAATACGGATGAAATTCAACCGTATATCGAGTAAGTATCACTAACACATGTCGATTTCGTTGCTTAAAATGTTCTATCGAATATAATAATCAAAGACATTTATTTGTTTCAGGCGACACAAGGAAGTTTTGAAAAGAAAAAACCCGGGTAAAAAAATTGCATTGCTGGAGAATGAGCACAGTAAATCTTTTGCTAAGTGGTTACTCGAAGAGGTAATTACTTGTATGTTGTTTATAATTGTTTGTTTGTTGCTATCATCATAATTGTCCCTCCTGTATATGACATTAGATAGAGGTCGACCAGCACACCATTTCATTATCCCAAACACTCCTATTCTTTAATTTTTTGTTTGTTGTTCCTGCAATTTAAAGGTAATATATACTTGTAATGAAATTCAGGTTGAGAGAGAGTTAGCGATATCCAATGACAGTGTATCAGAAACTGTGAGGTGGATATCATTTGGACCACGCGCCAGCGTAGTGAAATACGAGGCGTATAACATCAATGGGTATACATTTCGTAGGAAAAGTAATGATGGCATAGTTTACCAGAACAGTGGGGTTAGTGTTGAGTCAGTAGATGTGCACATATCCAAAAAAGAAGTTGCAACCATAAAAAAAACATTTTATTATGAGGTTTTACAAGAGATATGCGTACTAGATTACCGTTTCAAGCACATTCCTCTTTTCAAATGTGATTGGGTTAATCGCAAAACTCATGGGGTCAAACGTGATACTCTTGGTTATACGTTGGTAGACCTGAATACTTTCGGCCACAAGGATGATCCGTTCATATTAGCGTCACAAGCAACACAAGTGTTTTATGTGAAAGACCAGGTACATAAAAATTTGTCCATTGTCTTTAAAACACCTACCAAGAATTACAAAGATACATATGACGAAGTCGATGAGGAGTTTAGTACAGTCATTCACGAGCAAGATGAAAAAATATTGCCACGTGTATATAAAGAAGACTTGGGCAAGGAATCACGAAATGAATACTATCGAACCGACATTGAAGGTATTGTTATACGAAAATCCAAGTGAAGCATGTCATGCTGCATTAAGACTGCTAGTGTAATAGTTAACCTTGCTGGTTGAAGTTAAGACTGCTGCTCAAGGCTAAGTGCAAGGTTACTGCTGGTATTGTAAAGTTAGTAATGTTAGATGAATAGCTGTTTTAGTATTAAATAGTTGTTCCTGTAATTTAGCCTGTTGTAATGGATTTTGACTCAAAAAAGTCAAGCTTTTCAATGGCAATGAAATTTTTTGCGGTTTTCACTGTTATATGTCCACTTGCAGTCAAGCTTTATTGTATTTGCAGTTTCCATTTATCATGTATATGCACTTGCAGGCACTTTAGTAACATGTTACTTCATTATAAAGTTGAAAATTGACTTTAGAAAGTCAAGTAATCTGGTTCCTAGGGGCAAGTAACATACTTACATACTACTGCATTAAACTAGATAGACTATAAAATCCCAGCATTGTAATGGGGCAAATTAAATGAAGAGTCATGACTAACAGTCTGAACTCAAAATATGACTCTATGATTTAGACACCTAAATAAATACTTCATGTGACCATATGTAACATCTTGAATTTAGTCACACAAACACTCAATGTGACTAATATCAAGGTTAATGATAACTGAGTTCACATTTTGCTATACATATTAGTCACATGAATATTTCACAGTGTGACTATTTTCAATGTATTGGTCACATATAATACCCTTATAATGTGGCCATAAACATAATTCAGATGCACATTTGTGGTATGGTGTGACTATTGTATAGCCTATAGTCACATGATTGTGCTACAATTAAGTGTGACCATACACATTAGGAATAGGCAGGCAAACACACACTTAACTTTAGACACACATATTAACTTACGTGACCATTTGTATCGAATTATGGTCACACTTAATCATGTATACCTATGGTTTAGTGTGACCATATATGAAATTTGGTCACACTGTTCAAGTGTGTGACATATATTTGTCACTTTTAAATGCATATCGTGACTATGCTTCAAACTTACTTTTCAGTTGTCACACATTTCAAATTCATATGTGGCTAAATTTTCAACAAAAACTAGCAGCCACGCTTAAATAATGTGTGAAAAACTTGAGCATATGATTTAGCCACATACACAATTACTTCGTGTGACCATATATGGATTTTGGTCACACTTTTCAATTGCGTGACATATATTTGTCACATATGTATATATATAGTGTGACTAATGTTTCAACCTTATTTGTATCCGTCACACGTCCCAAATTATAAGTGACTAAAAAATCAAAATTTTTTTACCAGATACGTATAGTCACGAAAATATTCAAATGTGTGGCTGTAGCCTCGGATGTAATTCCGAAATGGTCACACAAGTCGGATCAAGTGTGGCTGTTTATTTTATTCTGGTACATTTAGTCACATAAAAAGGCGACTGTGTGGCTGTTCGAAAAACAGCATGTGTGACTAAATCCACATTCTGTACCAGTGAATGTATCTCTCCAGTAAGCGAGCTTCAGTTTGGACCATCTCAGGGCATAGCAGAGCCAACTCTTGAGAGCATTGGTTGTATGCAGCAATGTTGGTACCCTGCACCTTATGGTTCCAAGACTCGACCTCCAACTTTTTAACATCGTTGCAAAGGCAATACTTTTTGAACACCATTTCCTTGAAATTTTCCCATGGCATTGCGTATGCGGCATCAATGCCCACAGACTTCAGATAGTCGTTCCACCAGGTTAGAGTAGCATCCGAGAAGGTGAGCGATGCATACTTAACCCTGTCTTCATCCGCACAACAACATATTCGAAACAAAGTCTCCAGCCTTTCAATCCATCTGACCAAATCAACAGCTCCCTCGGTTCCTCCAAGACCTCCAGTCATGGTCCTTCGGAACTCCTGATAGGTGCAGTCGCGGTTGTTGTTGTTTGCAGGTCTTGAGGTTCCGACATTAGTAGTCGAGTTGTTTACATTCGTTGCAGCCAGTGCTGCTGTCACACGGTCATTAACCAACTGATCTAGCATGGCTTGATTCACAATAAGTGGGTTTGCTCCATTCCCAGCAGGTCGACCACGTGCGGTCCTGGTTGTTCTTCTTGTAGGAGCCATTTATCTATATCGTAAAAGATGACAACGAATGAGGTTTCAAATGAAGAGAACTGTATCACACGGGGGTACAACCATCACAAGTAAAATACGCGGAAAAATCAACAAGAAAGAAGAGGCGCAATTGAATAGACAATCACACTTGTCATAGATTAATAGTCGTCACGTAGCTGCGGAGACTAGGTCTTGCTTCCCAATCGACATGTCCTTTCTGAATAATGACGGAAGAGTGAGACCTAATAGTGATGCGTCCTACAAGTAGATGTCTCGAGAAAACATGTTTTAAGGCGATAGGTTGTGATCGTGACCAAATGGATTTGATGGATTTCTTGATGTCGGTAAATTAGTTGTTTCAAAAGAATTGAGCGAGCGTTCGAACTCGGAGTCGGGTAGTGAAATTGTGTCGGGGAAGGTAAGTTATGACAAACGCGGTATGCATATATAAGTATGTAGAAAATACTTTTGGTATATAGTGTAGGTCATGTATGATATAAATCATCAAACGGTAAAGCATAGCATATAGTTGTGTTAAGTAAAACAATAGTTAAGGCAACCGGCTTGGCAGGCAGGCATGTGGCGGTCATAGGGTTTTGTTTTTGTAAAAGTAGTTATAGTCTAGGTTTGAAAAATACCCAGTTCTCTATAACCTAGGCTCTGATGCCAATCTGTAACCCCCCCCCCCCAAATCTGCTTTAGCGAAAGCATACATGTTTGAGTTCTACTAAATTGGTATCACAACACAAAGTTTAAAGAATGGTTTTACCTCAACCATTAAGAATATGTGGAGTTTGTTAGACTCCAAGGATCGTTTTGAGCATCTAGGGTTCAACAATAACAATGAACAAATATGCACAGCGGATTAAAACAAATCAATTGTTATTGACACAAAGTTTTTCTTCATTATCACAATCAGCCTCAATATAATACAGTTACTCAACAGTAACAGGGATCAAGAGATCCTTGAGGCTACGAACAAACTTGTTTAGGCGTTTATAAGATCACGCCTAAACACACACACACACACACCTTTAGATTACATTGTGGAAGACCTATTATAAAACCTGTACCTCTAATTTCTTTATATAATAGAAATTAGGGTTTACAAAATACTACGAAGGACTAAAATATAAATCTTCTTTTGCAAATAAGTCCTTCATGTTTCATTCTTTCTTGTTTCATTCTTTGTCTTTTGTATCATCAAATCCATAAACCCAACAATCTTCCCCTATTTGATGATGACAAAACAAACTCGTTCTTGTACGAACTTCCCTAGACGAAGTAGCAGAAGTTGAGATAATTAAATCTCACCATGAATGAAACAATCTTGTCTTCCCCTTAAGCCATGCCATGCCATCACAATATATCTTCCCCTTTTTGTTATCAACAAATAGAGAACGAATAAACAGTAGAAACTTCCCCTCGAATGATGCATGTACATAAAATGATTCTTCAAATCTGTAGGCTTTATGTATTGTTGAAGAAAAATAATCATTACCAATTTGATGTTGAAGTAGAAGAAACCAACCTTGTGTCCTATGCCTTGTACTAAATACGACTTCGAACGTATACTTAACGTATAGGGAGACCGCAATCTCTTGACAATAATCATTGAGCACAATAACGTAACTCCTTCAAGTGTTTTGTCAATTCTTAGTCACTTGAATGAACAAACAAGCATCTTTAAACGTATGGGAGCCGTCTAAGATATGATAAGACACAACATTGAAAAATTCAACCGCATCATCAAAGAAATAACAAAAACTCCTCTTCGCCAATAAGAAATAATAACGAGCCTTTAAAACCTTTAACGAACATAAACAAACGTCTTCGTGTGTGTGAACTTCCCCTGTGTGTGTGTAAACCAATAACCAATGCTTACTTCCCCTCACTGCTCGTAAATTATGCAAGTATCAATCGTGTAAACCCAGCAATAACGTAGCAGCAGAGAGTAAGTCCAGCAGCAGAATCAATATGCGTAGCAGCAGAGTGATATATGTCGAGCAGCAGAATGATCAAAGCTAGCAGCAGAATATTATAACTAGCAGCAGAGTGTATCAGACTTAGCAGCAGAATAAAATATCGAGCAGCAGAATAAAATATATACCATTCGCTCCATCAGTAGCCCAAAAACGAAGAATAATTCAATCAGTAACAGTCTTATACTGATAGCAGCACAATAAATCTAAACTTACCACTCATCAGCTTTGCACCGACCCCACTGACCAACGATCAAAAAAAAATTTTGCTATTCAATCCTCATTAATTGAACATCATCGGCCCACAATCAGTCAACATCGTCCAATTTAATACTCCAATCACTAATCCTCAAACAGTTTATACACGGCACCAAACAATCTTGACCAATAATATGCAAAAGACAATACATAAGCACTGTTTGATCAGACCAATCTTAATACTTCCAATAACAGACCCATGTGTATAACGACAAGATCAAATAATCCTTGTAATAAATCTCCTCACGTTTGACCACTGACCCACTTCTTTAAAAATTCAATCAATCAGTAGCATGTGCAGTACGAGGTAATTAAAATCACGTTCGCCACATATTAAATCTATCACCAATCAATTAATGCAATAAAAGTTCATCCCACAAACTAACCAATTGATATATTCCATTCAGTAGCATGTGACAAATCCACTTAACCCATGAACGATTAGTACGAGGTTTCAAATAAATTATCCAATTAGATATTGATTCATCGCATAACAGTAACAGATCTATAACAAAACAAATAAATCAATTTATACCAGATCGTACCTTCTTCAAATCTGCTATTCTCCTTCAAATAAACTTTGTGAATCCCTAGGTAACGAGCTCCCCAAGCTTTGATACCAATTGTGGAGTTTGTTAGACTCCAAGGATCGTTTTGAGCATCTAGGTTAAACAATAACAATGAACAAATATACACAGCGGATTAAAACAAATCAATTGTTATTGACACAAAGTTTTTCTCCATTATCACAATCAGCCTCAATATAATACAGTTACTCAACAGTAACAGGGATCAAAGATCCTTGAGGCTACGAACAAACTTGTTTAGACGTTTATAAGATCACGCCTAAACACACACACACACACACCTTTAGATTACATTGTGGAAGACCTATTATAAAACCTGTACCTCTAATTTCTTTATATAATAGAAATTAGGGTTTACAAAATACTACGAAGGACTAAAATATAAATCTTCTTTTGCAAATAAGTCCTTCATGTTTCATTCTTTCTTGTTTCATTCTTTGTCTTTTGTATCATCAAATCCATAAACCCAACAGAATAGATTTTATATTCAAAAGTGATTTGTTTACAACATTTTAAAAATGGTGCGAAAATATAAGCCCATAAAAGATTTCAAGTGGTCCCAAATATGTCAGAGACTTCTATGACCATGCCATGCCCTGCCGAAAGCCTTCAAAACTAGGTTATCGCCTTAAACCTGAAAATACATGCTAAAAAGTGTCAACACGAGGTTGGTGAGTTCATAGGTTTAAATATTCATGAATGTAGAACACCAGTTTATAATATTCAGTTAAGCGGTACGCTCGTAATGACCAGTACGCCCGGTAGTATGACCATTTCGCCCGGTATGTGACCGTTACGCCCGGTCTTGTCCAGTACCCCTGGTCTATGTGTGTGTGTGTATACATATAACACATTCGCATGAACAATCTAGTATTTTAGCCAAACAGTCATATCTTAACTAAAAAGTTCGCATTTCTCCAAATAAACAGTCATTGAGTTTAATTAAAAAGAGCATGTATTCTCCCCCAGAAACAGTTTAAAAGTCAATAAAAGTAGGGGCCATGAACTCACCTTGGTAAATAGCAGTCAGATCACAACATAGTTCAGACAGGGTTCAGCACCGACACGCGACCTAGATTAGTAAGGCTTGTTTTAGTTCACAATTCAAGTTCAAGGATTTCAATTATTTCAAAAGTTCATGTTGGTGTTGCTGGTGTGGCAGCATTTAGGTTAAAACCATGTTTTTAACATTTGAAGTTATTGGCTCATCGGGTTGTACGAACGTACAAAAGAATAGGAATAACGATTCTTGCTTTAAAGATGATCGGAAAGATACGCACGAAGGATAACGATTATTGAATGTCAATGTGAACGACGTATGAGTATGTTAGCGTTAAGTGAATGTACGTGTGTATATATCCTTTCATATATATACATATGGTCCTTGTGGAGAAAATGTTTAGTTGAAAAGGTTTCACCAACATATGGTGAGTTATAACTTATGTTGCGAGAAAACGTTGTTTTAATAAGTTTGGAGTTTAAAAGAAAATAATCTTTTTGTTTTTATGTAATCTATATATGTTTTGACGTGACCGATTCGAGTTGTAAGTTAGGAAAAACATTTAACTAGTATATGGATTCTAATTTTCTAAATATTTGCTTGTAAAAATTAAGTTACTATTAGAAAAAGTTCATGTTTTTACTTGTTAAACATTTTCACGTCGCATATATACATATTGTTTAAAAATCAAATGTTTGAAATCAAGCGTCTCGCAATGTTCTTATTTCACAAGATCGTGTCGTGTTTATAATTTTATCCGAAAGGTTTGTAATAATTGTTAAAACTTTAAGTTGCGATATTTAATTTTTGTCGAGTTCTTTTTATATGCAGTCGTCGTGTATATTTTTAAATGACCCTTAGATCAATAAAATCATTGAGTTATTATAGACGTTACGTGTGTGTCGAGGAGGGGGGAAAAGGGACTGCGGCCCACATAAAACAGTGAAACAGGCTAGTGATTTTGGGCCTTTAGTGTTCATGGGTTGCGGCTTGTTTGAAGGACAGAAGGGAGTCCAACAGTTTTTAACAGTTCAAGTTGTAGTTGGGCTTTGGCCCAAAGTCCTACTGTCTAAGTTTTGGTTGTGAAATAGAGTCCAACTCTTTCCCATTTGTTGTGCTTCCATTTCCCACGCTGGAAATAATTTCCAGTAGACAACAAAAGTGGTTTTTAGCACTAGTATTGGAAAGTCTATTTGCTCACAATATCGAGTAGTTTTTTTTGGCGAATGCCGAGCTCGAAACAAAGTTTCGACAATTAGTTTGAGTCGCTAGAGTGGGCGAGACTTAGTCTCGAGTTCATTGTGGAACTTGACACCTATGAATGGTGTTGCAAATCGACTAGTAAAGTCGACTCAACACAAGTGTTAACCAACCATGGCACAATATAGAATAGAATTTTGGAGTTCTTCACGTTACTTGAATGGTCTTGCTTAATTTCGGGTTGAGTACTACTCGACTCGACTACAACACCATTACGAACATGAGCTAATGTATGAACAAAACCACACGAACCTAGGACTTATGAACACTCACAAATCATTTTAAAGTTTGACATTTCCTTTTTGACATAAACACAAACATGTTGTGAGCACAATTTAGAGACTATGTTTCGACTAGTGTAGCTCTTGACCAAAACAACAACATTCGAGCAAATCAAATCATCACAGTAGCTCGTTTGGGACAAACCAATCCAAGACTAATCTATCCAACGACAAGACTTCAAGGTTTTGAGCCAACAACTAGTTTCTAAAGTTATTTTTAAGCTACACCACAACCAACACAACTTAACATATATATATATACTGATAATCCAAAGAGTGTATAAAAATCACAAGAATAGATATCCATTCGATAGGGTCTAACAGGAAACAAAATTACCAGATTTATGTACCATTCGAGTGTTTCAACAAGAAAGCAAGGATTACAAGTTTGAGTAAAAAAAATCCTTACAAAGAACTGATGTTAGATCGAATCCAAGAGTCACCCAAGAAATCCCACTCGATTCCAAGCTAGCCACACCCTTCCTTCTTCCCTAGCTTTACTCGACAGAGATGTTGTTTAAGGTGAGTGATATGATTTTTGGTGTCACATAGCCTCTCCTGGAACCGAGCTTCTTAAAGGGTAATCCATGGTAACTCTTGACTCACTTTTGATCATTCAAGGATAAGGTTTCACCATATTTGGCTAACCTTCCTTTCTTGGCCCTGATTTCAAGAATATTCGACCCATGAGGAGTGGGTTTGAGTCTCGATGAAGCTTGGGAAGGTAAGAAAAGTGTTAAAATCTTTAGATTGATGGTGATGGAAGATAGCAGGGAGCCAGGGAATATTGTTGCGTGTGGTGAAGAGGTAATAGGGAAAAGGAAAGCAGTAGATAAAGAAGAGATTGGGTTTCTTGCATCTCCATTTGATCCAGTCCTTGGTAGGGTTTATTTGGGTTTGTGTTGGAGTGTATCGAAGAAGATGAAAAGGGGATCAGGAAAAAAAATCAGATAACTCACGTGAGGGTAATGGTGTGGGAATACGTGTGTTTAATTTTATTTGTTTTTAAACTTTTAGTGTATTGAGTGTACCCCGTGTCCGGTTTAATTAAGGCTTATTTACGGTAACGCGCCTTCACGTAAACGTGAAAAATATAATTCTAGAGCCGTTTCCTCGTTACTGATGTAAAATAATTTTGTCGACTCATAAAAATAAATTTTAAAATCCAACCTTTACTAATGTGGTGTCGGTACGCGTGTGGTGTCGGTTTTTCAGAAATACAAGATAACCTCTCGTTTTTGATTCGTTAGTGTCTGAAATTGTTAGGAAATGATAAATTCACTTTTACTAGATAAGTTTAAATAATTTTGGGGAGTTATTGTACGCTACTGCGTGCGGGTTTTCTTTCCAAAGTAGATACGTAACATATAATTGTTTAGTTTAACAGTTGTGCAATAATAATTAGAAATTTATTATTAAAATATTAGTGGAAAAGTACCGGTTGTCACATACTTACTGAAACAGGTCCAAATAAGTCCATATGAAGCATAGACAATGATTGATTGATAGAGTTAAAAATCTTGGGCTTACAAGTGGCTTTGTGTTGTTTGCCTTTAAGACAAGCAATGCATGTTTGATCATTTTCAAATCTTTTGTGAGGTAAACCTCTTACCAAACCATTCTTAACAATCTGATTTATGGTTTTAAAATTAATATGACCAAGCCTTCTATGCCATTTCATTGATTCATCCAATGTGGCCTTTGCAACAAGACAAGTTAAATCCTTTTTAGGAACAATGCTCTTCATGTCAACACTGTACATATTGCCCTTTCTAGGAATTTTAAGAAGTACTTGACTTTCATCAGGCATCTTAAAATCAGGAGAAAGTACAAGACATTCAGTCTCACAGAAAAGAACTTTGTTCTTTTTGTCACACATTTGTGAGACACTAAAAAGATTATAATTTAGCTCTTGTACATAGTACACATCTTCAAAATCTAAATTTCCAGTTTTAATGGTACCTTTACCAGAAATTTTGCCACCAACACCTCCTCCAAAGGTAACATAGCCTCCATCTATTGATTGAAAATTTGAGAGATAAGAGTTGTTGCCTGTCATGTGCCTTGAACATCCACTATCTGAGTATCCTTGATCCTCTTGTTGATCAATTGAATGTTCCTGCACATAAATGAGAAGTATTAGTTTCTTTTGGGGACCCAAGCCATTACTGACTTGGATCTGCCTCTTGCATCAATGTAATTTAATCTTTTTAGAACATTTGATGCAACATTGGATTTAGTTGAATTCCAAACCCAACATGCTGAGGCCTTAACATCATTTTCCCTCTTTGCCCAAGCAGCAGACTTAACTACTTGCCTACCAGAATTAACTGCTTGCCTAGCAGAACTAACTGCTGGCTTAGCAGAATTAACTATTGGCTTTGTAGTTGTCCCCTTTTATTTCCAAACTTGTTTTTGGACCACTGCTTTTGTTTGAATGGGCCTTTGAACAGACTTTGGTGCATGTTTGTAAGATGTTTTTGCACCCTTAGCTGTTGATTTTGGGTAAACAGTCATATATGGTCTAGCAGAATTAACTTTATTAAAGCCAGACTTAACAAAGACTGTTGTGGGTTTAGTTCTGTTAACCTTATAACTAGAGTGAAAATGAGATTTAGGTGTTTTCCTTTTGTAGTTCACTCTATTATTTTCATACCCAGATACCCAATGGTTGCAGAAAGCTGCAAGATGGTCAAAACTACCACATGTATAACAAGCTTTGTTGGAAAAAGCAAAGTCATCACCTAATTGGTTAGACTTGAGGTTATTCCAATTTCTTTGGTTACCTCTGGGCTTGCTAGTGGATCTGTATTGTTCACAATACCTAACTGGTTTCCTAACATGTTTAATGTTTGATTTAGGCCTATCAGTATCCTTTTTGACCACTTTAGGAACCTTAGTTCCTGCTTTCTTAACTTTTTCAGGTTTAGACATAACCTGTTCTTCTTCATCACTATCAGTTGTACTATCCTCAACAACTATAGCATCTCCTTTCTTAACAAAGGACACCTTGTCCTGATAAAATAAAGTTTTATCTAAACTTTCACATCCTTTTTCTATCTTAGGACTCTTAGTGACCTTAGAACCATATTCCATTATTGGTTCTTGAAACTCAGAAAAACCTGTGTGTGCTAGGTCAATACCTAGAGGTGAAGGAACACCTCTGTATGGTGGAGGAACAGATTTGTATCCTAAACCAGACTTAGCTTTATTGATTACTTGAGCTTCCCAAATCTTATTCATTCCCTCTGAGGCATGAGCTAAAGCATCTACAGTTATCTTAACATTTTTAGTTTTATTATTGGCTTCAGCTAATTGTTTACTTTGACTAGCAAGTATTTCATCTCTAAATGCTATGCCTCTTTGTAGAGCATTTAAATCATCGGTAAACTTAGATTCATTACCTTGAAAGTGTGCAATTTGTTTTTCAAGAACACCTATAGCTCTTTTATGATTACTTAAATTGGCTAAGGCAATAATTAGTTCTTCTCACCTATTATCAGCTTTTCTTTTAAGTTTTTCATTATCTTTAAGAGCAGAACATGATTCAGAATATTTGGTTATGGAACTTACCTCTGAATCAGAGAAGGCCATTAGAGCAGTCTCAGTGGCCACAAGAGCAGCATTTGTTGGTGCTTCCTCTTCATCAGCCATGAAGCTCCAGTCATAGTTAACCCCATCTATGGCTAGCATAGCCCTTGGTTCTTCAACTGTGACTTCCTTCTTCTTCTCTTGCCTATACCATGTGCTTCTATTATCCTGCTTCCTTGGTTTCTACATTCTTTAGCAAAGTTTCCTAACCTGTGACAGTTGAAACACTCTACTTTCTTCTTATCAAACCCAGCAGTTTTATTACCATCAATGGTAATCTGCTTACCAGTTCTCTGCCAGAACTTCTTAGCCCTCATGCTAAGCAAAGCAACCTGCCATTTGATGTCCATCTCTTCCAAATCATTATCATCCAACTGATCAAGATCTTCATGATTTAGAGGAGAACCACTAGTTTGACTAGACATGAATACATAGAACGATGGATCTCCAAGTCCAGCAACATTCTTCTGTGAACTAGTAGAAGGACCACCATATGTAGCAATAGAAACACCTTCAACTTCATCTACCTCTTCTGACTTACTAATACTGGTAGATGACAAGAGTGCCTGATATTGGTTAAATTTGGGTCAAAGAAATCACAAGTCAAACTTCTCACGAAGAAAAGTCAACTTGAAACCGTTAACGCAAAAACAACCAATTGTAATAAACCGGATAAGCGTATACCCGGGTCGTTCTCCCTGCGAGGTGTGAAATTGAGAATATCGTTTTCGGTTCGGTATTAAAGTGCTTGAAAAGACGAGAGTTTGTTTTAGTTTTTTAAATAAAACGAAAATTAAAAGAAACGCGAACGGTAAACAACGAACGAGTAAAAACGTCAAAATATTTAAAATTAACCCTACGAGTATCAAAATAATTTTCCTACGACTTAAATATAAAAAGAAAATTTTGGAAAAAAGAAAAATATTTTTTTGATTTTTAAATAATTTTATATGAATTAAAAACTATTTAAACTAATTTAAATTACTAAAAATACCAAAACTATTTTTAAAAATCTGAAAATTTTCCTTAAAATACTTTATACTACCAGAAAGCTAAGAAAAATTTTAAAAGTGAAAAAGCTTTTGGAAATAAGCTAAAATTAAGCTGACTGCTCACAATAAGCTAAAAGGAAAAAAAAATACAAATAAAAGGGTTTTAAGTAAAATGTTGTAAAGTTTAACAAAGAAAACAATTTAGTGCAGTGGGTGGAGTGTGGTGTTTGCGAGTCTGCTAGCCTGGGTTCGAATCCCAGGCAAAGCAGTTTTTTTGTTTTTAAAATTTTTTTTCTTTCTTTTTAAATACTGCTCAACAAGTAGTTTTTTTTTTTTTTTTTTTTTTTTTTTTTTTTTTTTTTTTTTTTTTTAACTAAAACTCAAACACACAAAACAAGAATCAGTTGAGATCCTAGGTTCGAATCCCACTCAACCAATATTTTTTTGATTTTTAAATAATTTTATATGAATTAAAAACTATTTAAACTAATTTAAATTACTAAAAATACTAAACAAAAGCAGATAAAGAGAAACAATACTAAACAAGACTAACTGAACTGATACTAAACATAGGTTCGATTCATCCACAAACTAAAACATACAAACTAAAATCCATTACGCAAAACCACAATTCATCCAAACTAAAACCACAATTCATCCAAACTTCATGCAAATCTTAAACTAAAGTAATAATCCAAAACATAACTTAAAATGATAAACTTAGAACACAACATAAGCTCAAACAGAAACACAAAATAAGCTCATCAGAAACACAAAATAAGCTCAGCAGCTTTTGTTTCTTTCAACCACACAAAAATAAGCTCAAACAACTTTCCTTTCAACCACAAAAAAGTAACTCAACAATTTATACTAATCAGTAGTAGAAAAATAATAAGCTTAAGATTAAACACCAACACAAGAGCTAACTTTTATCAACATTTTAACTTCCAACAAGCAGAAAAAAATAGAAAAACAAGAGCAGCAAACAATAGCAGTCCAACCAAACTTTTAACAATATCAAAACTTAAATAGAATCAACAACAATAACTTAATAAGCAGAAACTAAAGCAGACAAACCGGTATCAAACTTAGCAGCTAAAATAAACATCATATGCAAACAAACTAATCACAAAGATCAAGATAAACTAGCAAATAAACCACTAAACATCATAAGCAAAAACACAGATAAGTAAATAAACTGGTATCATAAGCAGATGAAATAAGTACTAATTCGACTTAAAAAAAAAACTGATATTAAAATTTAAATTAAAGTAAATTACAAATAAAATTACAAATAAAATTACATAGTACCTTAAAAAAAAAGCTAAAATAAACCTAAAGAAAAAAAACTACTACTCGGCCTCTCTATCTATTTATACTAAAATATAGAAAACCCTAGCTCGAAGTGTGTTTTCTGTGTGAGAGTGTTCCCCATCGTGTTTGTGCTTCTTTGATGGCCCTTGGATCTTTCGTGCTCACCACATCTTGAAATCTTGATCGTTGACTTTTTCTTTTGTGCCTCGGATCGATGAGGTGGATGGAGGGGACCATGGACACACCCATGTGACTACTTTGGCTGGTTGTGGTAAGGTGGAGAGGGTGATTAGCGGCGGGTGTTTAGGGAAGAAAAAGAAGTGAGTTGGGGAATTAGGGTTGGGATATTGAGTTTGATTGGGATATTGACTAACAAAAGAGGGGTTTGACCGATTGTTTGCCCGGTATTAGTTTTAAAGAAATAATTGGGATGGGTCGGTCGGGTTTTGACTAGTGGGCTTTGGGTTGGGTAATGTTTAGTGGGCTAGGTTTAAGTAGGCTTGGGTCGGTTTTAGGATTGGGGGTTTATAGTGGGTTGTAAGGGTTAAATGTTTAGTTTAAGGTCCGGTTGTGGGATAAATGGGAGAGTGTTGTATTTTTAGTTTAGGCTAAAAGGATTTAGATAAAGGACCAAGAGTGTAAACTTGTAAACATCAAGGACCAATCTTGCCAACATACCAAAGTTCTTCAAGGCTCCAATATTGGCAATTAAAAATAATCCAAGGGCTCTTCGGGATTTTTGCACAATAACTCGACCAAACTCGTGAATTTCTTCCCGAGTCCCGTCTTTTGAGCTCTTGTCCAATCCATGCTCGGTTTTCCCTCATTTGCCTCGTTTTCAATCTTTTTGTACCTGCAACAACTAAAACACAATCCAAGGATATTTGATATAATATATGGTCCATTTGGGTGTTTTTGGTCATTTTTGTGGGGTTTTTCGGGTATAAAATGATGAGTAAAAGGCCACTCATCAGTGCCACATTCCCAGAGCTAGTACTATAGATTCCAGACTTCTTTAGACTTTGTTCAACAATTTTGAAGTTATTGAACAAATCATTGAGTTTCATGGTTTCAATATCTGGCTTGTTCATCCAGACAACCACATGAGTATGGAACTCATCAGGTAGGCTTCTCAAAAACTTCATGTTGAGATCTTCCTTTGCTATCTCAACACTCAATACACTTAGCTGACTGACAAGCTTGTGTAATCTAGAAAACAGCTTATCAAGAGATTCATTGCTATTTGAACTGAAATTTTCAAATTGTTGTTTCAGCAATGTCTTTTGTGTTTTCTTGGTAGTTTCATTACCACCAAACCATGCACAAATCTCTTCAAAAAGAGTTTTTGCATCTGGATACTTGCTAAAAGATAGCATCTGTTCACCAGGAATGGTCATAAGCAACAAGTTTCTTGCTTTTTGATCATTTCTCTTCTGTATCCTTTCTTCATTTGAAACTGGTCCAGTATTTCTTTGTCTTACTGTTTTTTTCCGTCAATGATAACATCTGAATAGCCTAGTGAAAAAGAATCACCATATGTAATGATATCCCAGAGAGCATAATCTTGAACCATAAAATATTGCTCAATTCTCAACCTCCAAAGCTCAAACTCATTTTGATTGATCATGGGCAACTTTGCAGCAACATTTGTAGCAGTATCCTGAACATCCATTTCTTAAGCTTCTTCTTCTAAATCAATGATCCGTTCCAAACCGTCTATCTTTTATTTCTCTATCACACAAGTCAACCACTTGTGAATGGTCAACCGTAATAAATGATAAAAGGCAAACAGTCTGAAAACGAATGCTCGTGTGTAGTGTGTGAAACCAGGCAAGTGATCACCCGGATCGTTTCCCAACGAGATGTGAATGGAAAACTGTGAAAAGCTAGGATTATAGTGACAGATGATTTAGATTGCTTTTGATTTTGCTTTATTTAACAATTCTAAATAACAAATTAAAACAGATATGCACAGGAAAATTAAACGCGAATAAAATTAAACCAAAACGCGTAACGGAAAAGCTAAAATGGGACAAAAACTGAAATTTATAAAATTTAAAACCTAAAAATGTAAAATAACTTAAAACTTATTTAAAAACTTAAATTATATTTTTTTATACTTTTTATTTAATTATTATTAATTATTTATTATTTAATTACTTATTAAACTATTTAAATTTATAAAAAATACTAAATGAACTAAGAAAATTCTAAAACTTTTTCTAAAAATATTATAAGATGAGAAAAAGCTAAGAAAATTATAAAAATGAAAATTACTTAATTAAAATTTAAAAAGATAAATTCTATTAAATAGAAGCTATCACTTTATTTCTATTTTTGATTTTCTTAAGGACTAAAAATGAAATTATATTTTTCCTAGATTACAAATGATAAAAGAAAATTATGAAAATTG
Source organism: Artemisia tridentata subsp. tridentata (assembly GCA_021014915.2). Lineage (NCBI taxonomy): Eukaryota > Viridiplantae > Streptophyta > Magnoliopsida > Asterales > Asteraceae > Artemisia > Artemisia tridentata. The sequence continues at coordinate 291,629,529 of CP139501.1, forward strand.
GATTTATATTTTTCTGATTATTTTTCTATTTATTATGATTTAAATACTATTATAAACTAATTAAAAAGATTAAAAATATCAAAACTATTCAGAAAATTATGAAATTTTCTGAGTAAATCTAAAATATTATTAGAAAGCTATGAAAAATAAAATGAAAAGTTTAATAAGCCAAATAAGCAGAAATGGGCAGATAAGCAGTTTGGAATAAGCCCAAATATAAGCAAATAAGCACTAAAATTAACCAACTGCTTAGAACAGACTAAGCCAACTTAAATAAGCACAGAAAAACTTATTTCAAACAACCAATCCACAAAATAAGCCAATTAAGTACCCAATCTGTTTCAATACTTAAGACAGAAATTAGCAGAAATGAGGCAACTTGCAGGGCAAATTAAGCTAGGAAATAAGCTACTGAGATGCAATATTAAGGGGGCAAAAGCTAGCCTGAACTATGAACTATCTTAAAAACACAAAAGCCCCATCACAATCTTCCCAATTGAACCCTAATTTGATCAAAGATCAGATACCAAAACACTAGGTCTGCTGATGAATTTGACTTTTGCAGAAAAACACAAGATTTGACTTTGGTGAACTTTGATTGGTTCTAATGGACTGAATATGATGTAATAAGCTACAATGAGATGATATTAAGCTATTTTAACAAGTTTTACACAACTGTGATGGATTTCACAAGTCAAAAATCCAACAGTGATCAACTTATATGAGATTAAAAGTGATTTTGACTTTTTATCAAACAAGCACAGGTTTTTATGGTTCCTCTGAGTTGTTTTTGACTAAAGTGACATGTAATAACAACTAATAACAACACAAATACTCAGCAACACCACTGAATCAGCAAGATCCAAACAGCCCTTTATAACTCAGAAATGGAAATTTTCAAAGGATTTCTGGGATTCAGACCATGCAATTGATTTAAGGCTGCATATTATCATAAGATAGAACTAAATAAGCATAAACAAACAATAACACAAGCATAAAACTCAGAATAGCAACTTATGCAAATTTGACTGTGAAATAAGGTTTCTAAGCAACTTCAAATTTCAAAATACAAACTAACTGTTTTAATGCTTAAACCTACTTAATAACAACTCAGAAACACAGAAATACAAGGATCAAAGCATATAACCAACTAGGACAGTGAAATGCAAAATTTGCTAAATATTGCTTACAACTGTATCCAGCTTGAAACCAAGAACAAGAACCAAGAACAATCCTATGGGTTTATCACTAAGCCACTAAACCAAAAGCTTCCAGAATTTCAGCTTATTAACCCCAGAGTAGCTTGTTTGACCCATAGTTGACCTTCTTTGACTTTCTTGATCATTTGAACTATAGAACTGATGGCTACTAATTAAGCTTACAAGAAGCTATAGAAAGCTTAAATAAGCTTAATGAAAGGTGGTTTGGAGCTTATGAGAGCTTTGTATTGGTGATTCGATCTTACTTTCTCCACAGAGACATACACATTTGAACAACAATAAATTCATACATAAGATAACATGAAACAAGATTTTTATAACTTGAATTACTTTGAATTACAACTGGAAATGAGAGAATACAAGATTACAACTAGATAAAGTAAAATGCGATTTTAACTAAATTAGCTACTACTTTATTTCCTACTACATTGTTCTATTTATACTGAATACAATTGGGAAACCCTAATTTGATATCTCTGAACACATCCCAACCCTTGAATTGCCTTCTATTGATCCCAGCAGTCCACTTGGCATTTTGGCGGGAAAATTGGGTTAGTGGATTGAGCAGGTTTAAGCATTTAATGCTATTCAGGGAGGTGGAGAAGAAGCATTCAATGCTTTTGGCATTGTTAGGTGAGTGGGATTTGATGGGGGGTGGTATAGCAGAGATACCATGGGCTAGTGGTTTGGCGGGTTTTGTGAGGTTAGGGATAAGTTTGACCGAAGTCAAACTGGTTTTGAAAACCAGGCTTGGGTCGGGTTGTATTAAAAGGGAGTTGGGCTTGTGGATTAGGCTGGTATGGTTGTGTATTGGATTGGGTTTATAAATATAAAGGGTGGGTTGGTTTGTTTATTTTTTAGGTCCGTTTGGTTTATAGCTAAATCACAAGGACCAAAGGTGTAATATGCTGAAACTTTAGGGACCTGATTTGCCAACTTTCCAAACTTCCTTCAAAGGACTAAACCTGCCATAAAACAATTACACAAGGACCATATTTATTTTTCTCAAAGTTTTTAAATCCCAAGGACCATTTTTGACATTTTCCAAACTTGAGGGACCAAACTTGTAATTTTATGAAACTTTGCACCAAAGGACTTATTATGTAATTTTATGATTCTTAAAGGACCTTTGATGACTTTTCCTGTTTTTAGAATAACCAGGGACTAGTTTTTACAACTTTTGAAAGTTGAGGGACTGAAACTGCCAATAATGCAAACTTTGTTCGTTTTTCAACTGTTTTTAAACATTTTGCATCTGAAACATATAAAACACAATTCTGGGATAATTTCAGTATTATGATGCATTTCTGAGTGTTTTTGAGAGTTTTGGCAGCTCAGATTAGGTAAAAATGATGAGTATTTAGACACTCATCAATCCCCCACACTAAACTATTGCTAGTCCCTAGCAATATTTTATGAAGATTTAATGGATTTGAAAGACTCTTTACCAAAAGCCATTACTTCTGGAGTAGCCAATTGTTTCAGTTCAAGTAAGAACTTTGGTACAATGATAACCAAGTGATTTTGAGCAAACCACAAGCTGTCAACGGTTTTGATTTGTCTTTACCAGAAGCCGTTTGCTTCTGGACTAGCCAACTCTTAGATAAATTATCAATATTATCTTTGGTGAGCTGATTACCAATCATGGATTTTCACTGCCTTAACCACAAGCCATAACCTTGCGGGCTAGCCAACTCTTCACTTATGAAGATATGGTGAGTCGAATACCATACAATTTTCGGCAAATTGCAAGCCATCAACGGATTTGAGACATCTTTACCAAGAGCCGTTTGCTCTCGGATTAGCCAATCCTTATGTGGGTTAGACATGGCGGACTGATAACCATTTATTGAGTTCTAAGTGAGAAAAAATTTTAAAATTTTGGCTAAAATGGGGGTACTCGATGGTACATTTGATCAAATTCGCGAGAATTCCCCCCCCCCACACTTAGAACTGAATATTGCCCTCAATATTCAAAGAACCGGTTGTTAAACCAACACTTAGAACGTGAAAGGGAAATATTAATAGCCCTTTATTTTTATTACACACACACATTTTTTTTTTTTTTTTTTTTTTTTTTTGAAATTTACATATATACAACATGTGGGGCATCTCCCCCACACTAGATGGTAGAACAGAGAAAGAAAACAGAGACATGGGTGAAAACCCATGTTGTGCTAATGTTTTTGATCACCGAGTCACTAGCTTGACTCGATCCCCGCATTCATTGGTTCATGGGGAAAGTTTGAAGATCCGGGACAACCATGAATGGTATGTCCTCTCCAAAGTAGTGTTTTAAACGATGACCATTCACTTTGAAATTAGGACCGTCAGCTTGAGATAACTCAACGGTACCATACGGATAAACCTTTGTGATAGTGAATGGACCAGACCAACGGGATTTGAGTTTGCCTGAGAAGATCTTTAATCTTGAATTGAAAAGAAGGACTCGATCACCAACGTTAAAAACGCGGTTCTTTATTTTTGAGTCATGAATCTTCTTTGTCTTTTCTTTATAGATCAAAGAGTTCTCGTAGGCTTGATCACGCAGTTCATTTAATTCATTCATTTGAACTTTACGGTGATCACCCGCAGTTTGGAGGTCAAAGTTAGCATGTTTCAAGGCCCAGTAGGCTTTGTGCTCTAATTCGATCGGTAGATGACATGCCTTTCCGTACACAAGTTTGTAAGGCGTACACCCGATGGGTGTTTTGTAAGCTGTACGGAAGGCCCATAGTGCATCATCCAACTTATCCGACCAGGATGCACGATTTTCTCCTACAGTCCTTTCCAGTATTCTTTTAATACCCCGATTTGAAACTTCTACTTGTCCACTTGTTTGTGGGTGATACGCAGTAGAAAGACGGTGAGTTACACCATACTTTTGCATGACTTTATCAAATTTGTCATTGCAAAAAATGCGTACCACGATCACTGATTATAGCACGTGGAGTTCCAAAACGGGCAAACAGAGCTTTCAGGAATTTTACAACCACTCGGGCATCATTAGTGGGTAAAGCTTTTGTTTCAACCCATTTTGACAAATAGTCAACAGCCACGAGAATGTATTTATTTCCTCGAGATGATGGAAATGGCCCCATAAAGTCAATGCCCCAGACATCAAAGAAATTTTACAAACTTGAATAGCATTTTGTGGCATTTTATTTCGTTGTGAAATATTTCCGTGACGCTGACAAGCTTCACAAGTTTTGATGAGATCTTGGGCATCTTTATAGATTGTGGGCCAATAAAACCCGGAATCAAAGACCTTTTTGGCGGTGTAGTTTGGACTATGATGGCCCCCAGTGGGCCCAGCATGGCAAGCTTTGAGAATGTCAACAGCTTCCTGCCCGTAAACACACCGTCGGATGACTTGATCCGCACAGATTTTGAATAAGTAGGGGTCGTCCCAGAAGTAATGTTTAACATCCTTGAAGAATTTATTCTTCTGTTGGGTCGACATCCCTTTCACTATGAAGTTACCCGCATGGTAATTTGCGAAGTCGGCAAACCATGGGGTAGTAGAATCTCCACGAAAAGCAACCGCACAGAGTGTCTCAAGAGGAAATGTTTCATTTATTTCCTTTTTCTCGAAAACAAACTTGGTGTGGGTTCTCTAATCTGGATAGATGATCAGCTGCTAGGTTCTCAGCTCCTTTTTTATCACGTATTGTGATATCAAATTCTTGTAGGAGGAGAACCCAACGGAGCAATCTCGGCTTTGCATCTTGTTTTGCAAAGAGATATTGAGAGCCGAATGATCCGTATACACTACACATTTTGTCAAGATTAAATACGGCCGAAATTTCTCAAAGGCATACACCACAGCCAACAATTCTTTTTCTGTAGTGGTGTAATGAGTTTGAGCTTCAGTCATGGTTTTACTTGCGTAGTGGATAGGCTAAAAATGTTTGGCTTTTCGTTGCCCCAGGACTGCACCGATAGCAAAATCGCTTGCATCGCACATGAGTTCAAAGGGAAAATCCCAGTCGGGGGCAACCAAAATGGGTGCTTCAGTAAGCTTTTTCTTTAATGTTTCAAAAGCTTCGATGCACTCGGGTGAGAAGATAAAAGGAGCATCCTTTTCAAGAAGATGAGTCATAGGTCGGGCGATTTTAGAAAAATCTTGTATGAATCTGCGATAGAAACCGGCATGACCCAAAAAACTCCTAATACCTTTGACGGTAGTGGGATGAGGTAATTTACCAATGACATCAACTTTAGATCTGTCAACCTCAATCCCGTTCTTTGATATCTTATGGCCGAGGACAATGCCCTCTTTGACCATAAAGTGACTTTTCTCCCAATTTAGACAAAGATTGGTGTCTTCACACCTTTTCAACATGTTTTCTAAATGGGAGAGACATGTTTCAAATGAATCCCCAATGACCGAGAAGTCATCCATAAAGACCTCCATCGTTTTCCCGATCATGTCGGAAAATATGGACATCATGCACCTTTGGAACGTGCCTGGAGCATTACATAAGCCAAAAGGCATACGTTTGTAGGCAAAGGTTCCATAGGGGCATGTAAATGTGGTCTTTTCTTGATCTTGTGGATCAATGGGGATTTGAAAGTAACCTGAGAAACCATCAAGGAAACAATAGTACTCGTTTCCCGCTAATCTCTCAAGCATCTGGTCCATGAAGGGCAGAGGAAAATGGTCTTTTTCGGGTGGCATCATTTAACTTACGATAGTCAATGCAAACACGCCACCCAGTAACCAATCGAGTTGGAATCAACTCATTCTCCTCATTTGTGACAACAGTTATGCCACCCTTTTTTGGAACGCAGTGGATGGGACTAACCCAAGGACTATCAGAGATAGGATAAATCAATCCTGCATCAAGAAGTTTGAGAACCTCTTGTTTGATAACATCGTGGATTTTTGGATTTACCCTTCGTTGGTGTTGGACTGCTGGTTTAAAGTCATCCTCCATTAATATTTTGTGAGTACAAAATTCAGGGTCAATACCCTTTATGTCGGAGAGTTTCCAAGCAATTGCTTGCTTGTGTGACTTCAAGACCTTTATTAGAGCAGTCTTTTCCTCATCACTTAAGTCTTTAGCAATAATGACGGGTAATTTATCATCACCCTCCAAAAATGCGTACTCAAGATGAGGTGGCAAGTCTTTGAGTTCGACCTCAGGAAATTCATCGTTTTTCTCAACCGATTTGATTTCCTCATTACGAAGTTCAACGGGAGGGAGTGGAGGAGAATTGTCCTGATTTAACAATGTCTCAAGAAGAAGAATATCTCCCTCCAGATCAATCTCAGCATCATCAATTCCTTCCAGAAATGAATCACACTCGAGATAAGCCTCGATCTCTTCCAAATTGAAATTACTTCCCTCAAACGGAGTGAGAGAAGGGGAAGAGTCGGAAATGATAGGTAGAGAAGATGTGGTGGTATCCCCACTCACAGAATTATGAGAATAACCAAGAAACTCTTGTGAGTACTCCTCTGAAACAATATCAATGACATCGATTCGGTTAACCGATTCAGGATCTTTATTTGAAGAGTACTTCGAAGTTTGATCGAGGTTAAAAGTAACAGCTTCATTATCCACACGTAATGTGATTTCATGCTCAAATACATCAATGAGAGCATGGCCCGTTTTTAGGAATCCTCTTCCAAGAATGAGAGGAACCCTGGGATCAGCATCGAAATCGACAACCACAAAGTCAGCCGGAAAATGGAACTTTCCCACTTTCACAAATACATCCTCAGCAATGCCGCGAGGAAGAGATGTGGAACGATCTGCAAGCTCAAGAGTCATGCAAGTAGTAGTGAGTGCAGGAAGAGAAAGTTTTTTCCCAGACTGAATAAGGCATCAGGTTAATGCTTGCACCAAGATCGGCCAAGGCATAGCATTCAACCATTCCTGGAAAGACACAAGGTAGTAAAAATCTTCCAGGATCTCCAAGCTTCACCGGAAGCTTTTTCAAGATAACTGCTGAGCAGTTCTCATTTAACGGAGTCTTTGCCATTTCAAACAGTTTTTCCTTGTTGCTTAACAAGTGTTTGATTGTGGATGCAAATTTGGGCATCAGAATGATAGCATCCGCAAAGCTTATATCAAAATGTAATTCCTGAAATATTTTGAAAAACTTTTCCATTTGTTGACTAGCTTTTTCGCGGAGCTTTTGCTCATGTAAACGTGATGGATAAGGAATAGAAGGTTTGGATTTAGGGTTTTCAACAGGGATTTCAAAAACAACTCCTGGTGTGGGTTTTGGTTTCTGGACAACTTGAGGTAGGACGTTGTCGGCACCTCCGTTATTAATAGGAAGTTCCTTGTCCTCAGTTACCTCAGGTTCACTTTCCACTACCTTGGGGAGAGGAGAAGAAGTGGTAGTAGAAATAGTGGGTCCATTATAAGCTTTACCACTGCGTGTGGTGACAGCTTTCAGTTCACCCTTTGGGTTTGGAATGGTATTACCAGGAAGACCTCCCGAGGTAGAAGGTGGATTGATATGATTCATGAGACTGGTAAGCATATTCTTAACTTCGCTTTGAGAATGATTAATTTTATTAGAAAGCTCATTCTTAAGCTCAGTTCCTTGCTTGTATATTGAAGTTTGAAATTCATTCCTCAATCCCAGATATCTGATTTTGTATTGCCTTCATTTTGTTCTCATTAAACTTGATGTAGTTATCAAGTTCGTTTGGGAGAGGTCCTTGGTGATTAGGAGCTGAATACCCTTGATTACCCCTCTGGGGTGGGTATTGATTGTTTGGGGCAGTAAATTGATTCTGCATGTTCTGCCCTCTCTGTTGATTAGGATTACTCCTATTTGGATTGTTGGGAGGAGGAAATCCGGGTGGCCCGAATTGATTGCTAGCACGGTGGTTTGGGTCCATTTGAGGACGGTATTGATTACCTCCTTGATTGGATGTTCCGGCTATAGCATTGACATCAAATGTATTGCCATCGGTGGCAGTACAATTATAGTAAGCGTGAGGACCACCACAAGTAACACAAACTTCTATTTTTTTGACTTCAGCAGTGTGAGAAGTTTGCGGAGCGGACTCTTTCTTTTGTGTGGAGAAAACCAGAGCTTGAATAACCTTCGTGAGTTCAGCAAGCTGAGTATCAGTACTGGACTGACTCATGGGAGATGAAGTGGAAGGACCAGCACTAGCCTGGGAATTATATGTCCTGTTTCGTGTAGTGCGGACCTTGGACTTATTTTCAATGAGAGCAATGGCTTCCTTAGTGGATTTGCTCAGAAAATTACCTCCAGCTGAGGCATTAAGAGAGTCTTGATCAGATGGGTTTAATCCACTGTAAAAAGTGTCCATCTGCATCAAATCGGTGAAACCGTGATGAGGACATTTGCGGAGCAATTCTTTGAAACGATCCCATGCTTCTCCAAATGGTTCATCAAACCTTTGAGTGAATTTCATGATTTCATTTTTAAGATGCGTGGTTTTGGAAGGAGGAAAGAATTCATTTACGAATTTTTGAACTAAATCTTCCCATGTTCTGATTGACCGAGGGGGTTGTTTGTCAAGCCAAATCCGGGCTGCCCCATCTATAGAAAACGGGAAAAGAAGAAGTTTGATGGATTCCTCCGGGACATTTTTACATTTGATAGTGGATGTGATTTTATTGAACCATCGAACGTGATCTTGAGGATCGTCCCTCTCAAAACCATAGAATTGACGCGATGTAACAAGGTTTATCAACCCAGTCTTGAGCACAAAATTCTCAGCCACGATGGCTGGAACAATAATGGCATCTCCATAACCCTCAGTGGGAGCCTGGGGAAGCTCATTCATAGGGCGGTCTTCTGCCATGATGACAGGGGTTTCGGGATCAGTCCGTATCTCGGGTACGACTGATGGAGCAGAACGTCTCCGACGTCTTCGAGGTATTTTTCCAAGCTCACGGAAAGGGCTTGTCGACCTAGAAGAACGAGTGCGCATGCACTTAGCAAAATTTTTCAATTAAAATCAAGATCGAGAGAAAACACAAGTAAACTTAACCAACAATCAACAAGCGTACGGTAGCTCTCTAAAAGATAAACGCACAGAGTGGCGGAGAAGCAAAGGTGGGCAATTAATGCTCCTTAAAAACCCGCTTCTTTCAGTCCGACAATTTAATGTCAGACTATCCTAGAACCTCCGTTAGAGTTTGTTTATCAATCAAAGGTGAGCCGATATTTGCAAGTGATACAAAGGTAAAGTTTTAATTCTTTGGTTTGGGAACTTATTATGGCCGTACCCCCAGTTAGGTAGTACTCAGTCTTGGTTCTCGATGGTTAATTTTTATTTATTATTAAAGAAAACGGAAAATGTTTTTGGGTTTTTTATTTTTATATGATAATTATAATAATAATATATATAGAAAAGAAAGAAAATATTTTTGGTATTTTATATTGTTTTTGGGAAATAGGAACTTCTGATAGAAGGATCTCGAATCACTAATCGCTACAATTCTTCACAACAGTCGCAGCACACCTCCCCGGCAGCGGCGCCAAAATTGATCTGTTCCAAACCGGCTATCTTTTATTTCTCTATCACACAAGTCAACCACTTGTGAATGGTCAACCGTAATAAATGATAAAAGGCAAACAGTCTGAAAACGAATGCTCGTGTGTAGTGTGTGAAACCAGGCAAGTGATCACCCGGATCGTTTCCCAACGAGATGTGAATGGAAAACTGTGAAAAGCTAGGATTATAGTGACAGATGATTTAGATTGCTTTTGATTTTGCTTTATTAACAATTCTAAATAACAAATTAAAACAGATATGCACAGGAAAATTAAAAGCGAATAAAATTAAACCAAAACGCGTAACGGAAAAGCTAAAATGGGACAAAAACTGAAATTTATAAAATTTAAAACCTAAAAATGTAAAATAACTTAAAACTTATTTAAAAACTTAAATTATATTTTTTTATACTTTTTATTTAATTATTATTAATTATTTATTATTTAATTACTTATTAAACTATTTAAATTTATAAAAAATACTAAATGAACTAAGAAAATTCTAAAACTTTTTCTATAAATATTATAAGATAAGAAAAAGCTAAGAAAATTATAAAAAAGAAAATTACTTAATTAAAATTTAAAAAGATAAATTCTATTAAATAGAAGCTATTACTTTATTTCTATTTTTGATTTTCTTAAGGACTAAAAATGAAATTATATTTTTCCTAGATTAAAAATGATAAAAGAAAATTATGAAAATTGGATTTATATTTTTCTGATTGTTTTTTCTATTTATTATGATTTAAATACTATTAAAAACTAATTAAAAAGATTAAAAATATCAAAACTATTCAGAAAATTATGAAATTTTCTGAGTAAATCTAAAATATTATTAGAAAGCTATGAAAAATAAAATGAAAAGTTTAATAAGCCAAATAAGCAGAAATGGGCAGATAAGCAGTTTGGAATAAGCCCAAATATAAGCAAATAAGCACTAAAATTAACCAACTGCTTAGAACAGATTAAGCCAACTTAAATAAGCACAGAACAACTTATTTCAAACAACCAATCCACAAAATAAGCCAATTAAGTACCCAATCTGTTTCAATACTTAAGACAGAAATTAGCAGAAATGAGGCAACTTGCAGGGCAAATTAAGCTAGGAAATAAGCTACTGAGATGCAATATTAAGGGGGCAAAAGCTAGCCTGAACTATGAACTATCTTAAAAACACAAAAGCCCCATCACAATCTTCCCAATTGAACCCTAATTTGATCAAAGATCAGATACCAAAACACTAGGTCTGCTGATGAATTTGACTTTTGCAGAAAAACACAAGATTTGACTTTGGTGAACTTTGATTGGTTCTAATGGACTGAATATGATGTAATAAGCTACAATGAGATGATATTAAGCTATTTTAACAAGTTTTACACAACTGTGATGGATTTCACAAGTCAAAAATCCAACAGTGATCAACTTATATGAGATTAAAAGTGATTTTGACTTTTTATCAAACAAGCACAGGTTTTTATGGTTCCTCTGAGTTGTTCTTGACTAAAGTGACATGTAATAACAACTAATAACAACACAAATACTCAGCAACACCACTGAATCAGCAAGATCCAAACAGCCCTTTATAACTCAGAAATGGAAATTTTCAAAGGAATTCTGGGATTCAGACCATGCAATTGATTTAAGGCTGCATATTATCATAAGATAGAACTAAATAAGCATAAACAAACAATAACACAAGCATAAAACTCAGAATAGCAACTTATGCAAATTTGACTGTGAAATAAGGTTTCTAAGCAACTTCAAATTTCAAAATACAAACTAACTGTTTTAATGCTTAAACCTAATTAATAACAACTCAGAAACACAGAAATACAAGGATCAAAGCATATAACCAACTAGGACAGTGAAATGCAAAATTTGCTAAATATTGCTACAACTGTATCCAGCTTGAAACCAAGAACAAGAACCAAGAACAATCCTATGGGCTTATCACTAAGCCACTAAACCAAAAGCTTCCAGAATTTCAGCTTATTAACCCCAGAGTAGCTTGTTTGACCCATAGTTGACCTTCTTTGACTTTCTTGATCATTTGAACTATAGAACTGATGGCTACTAATTAAGCTTACAAGAAGCTATAGGAAGCTTAAATAAGCTTAATGAAAGGTGGTTTGGAGCTTATGAGAGCTTTGTATTGGTGATTCGATCTTACTTTCTCCACAGAGACATACACATTTGAACAACAATAAATTCATGCATAAGATAACATGAAACAAGATTTTTATAACTTGAATTACTTTGAATTACAACTGGAAATGAGAGAATACAAGATTACAACTAGATAAAGTAAAATGCGATTTTAACTAAATTAGCTACTACTTTATTTCCTACTACATTGTTCTATTTATACTGAATACAATTGGGAAACCCTAATTTGATATCTCTGAACACATCCCAACCCTTGAATTGCCTTCTATTGATCCCAGCAGTCCACTTGGCATTTTGGCGGGAAAATTGGGTTAGTGGATTGAGCAGGTTTAAGCATTTAATGCTATTCAGGGAGGTGGAGAAGAAGCATTCAATGCTTTTGGCATTGTTAGGTGAGTGGGATTTGATGGGGGGTGGTATAGCAGAGATACCATGGGCTAGGTGGTTTGGCGGGTTTTGTGAGGTTAGGGATAAGTTTGACCGAAGTCAAACTGGTTTTGAAAACCAGGCTTGGGTCGGGTTTAACTAAAAGGGAGTTGGGCTTGTGGATTGGGTTGGTATGGTTGTGTATTGGATTGGGTTTATAAATATAAAGGGTGGGTTGGTTTGTTTATTTATTTTAGGTCCGGTTTGGTTTATAGCTAAATCACAAGGACCAAAGGTGTAATATGCTGAAACTTTAGGGACCTGATTTGCCAACTTTCCAAACTTCTTCAAGGGACTAATCCTGCCATAAAACAATTACACAAGGACCATATTTATTTTTCTCAAAGTTTTTAAATCCCAAGGACCATTTTTGACATTTTCCAAACTTGAGGGACCAAACTTGTAATTTTATGAAACTTTGCACCAAAGGACTTATTATGTAATTTTATGATTCTTAAAGGACCTTTGATGACTTTTCCTGTTTTTAGAATAACCAGGGACTAGTTTTGACAACTTTTGAAAGTTGAGGGACTGAAACTGCCAATAATGCAAACTTTGTTCGTTTTTCAACTGTTTTTAAACATTTTGCATCTGAAACATATAAAACACAATTCTGGGATAATTTCAGTATTATGATGCATTTCTGAGTGTTTTTGAGAGTTTTGGCAGCTCAGATTAGGTAAAAATGATGAGTATTTAGACACTCATCAATCAACTATATCAGCCTCGCTCTGATACCACTTGTTAGGATTCGACACACGGTTAAGGTGGTTAAACCTTTTGTACTTTGTGTATATGATATATTGAGTTTATATGATTAAGAATGCGGAATCTACTTAATCACACTTAGAAGGTTATTTGTGTTATGGAAATGGAATGGTTGTGTTTGTTATATGACAATGAACAATGAAAGATTAACACCAAATGATTCAATATTATTAAGATATAATACGAGTGATCTTGAGTTATCACTAGGGTTACAACCTTGAATCTTATGTTTCTATATCTTGTGATATTGTTTTTGTTCTATTTCTTGAGAGATATATTTTGCACTATAAGTTTTTAACACACACTTTATCTCTAGTCTAAGATCTTTCTTTTATAACATAAGAAAGATCTTTACAATAATGTTAAGTCCAAGGTTGTCAGGATCGGATCCTATCTAGATCGTTTTCGGCTTTGCAAGATCGGGATCGTAGGATCGGATCCTACCTAGGATCGTTTTCGGCTTTTCCTTTACATATGTATACAAACCATTTTTAAAAACCTTCCTCTAAAAAAAAGTCAAAAAAAGTCAAAAAAAAAGGAACGGATCGTTCACGATCCTACGAGCCATCCCACGATCCTGTAACGATCCTACCTGAAAAAAGGGTTACCAACAGGATCGGATCGTTCACGATCCTACGAGCGATCCCACGATCCTACCTGAATTACGATCCCGTAACGATCCTGCTCGTTTTGTGTGTGATTAGGACCGTAGATCCTAATCGATCTTTACAACCTTGGTTAAGTCTTGTCAAACAACTTGCTAGCTTATCTTATGTGTGTCAGTAACTAAGATACAACATGTATCTATGTTTAAAACTTGTTCTGTGAGTATAAGATAAAGACTGAGCACATGGGGTAAGATATTATTTACCATGTATTATTGACTTTTAGTCAACCAGACTTAATATCTTCATCAAGCAGGCTTAACTCTGATAGTCACCAAAATTAACACTTGACTTAACCACCAGACTTAACTTCAATGACCAGACTTAACCAGCAGATAACCAGCAGACTTAACTTTGAAACTCACCAGACTTAACTCTACTGCTACCAGATTTAATCACTTAAGAGATTTTCCCGATACTTAAACTTCAGAATATTTAATTCCCAACACATATATATACGTATGCTTGATAATTTCAACTAAACTATATATATTTTCCGTGTCTAGGATTACTATGCCTCCCGCAACCAATTACGATCACAAACACACCAAGAAATACCTACCTCAACACCACAAAACCAAAGGACTCACCGAAGCTCAAGTTAATACCTTCAAAACCTTAGAAAACCGGTATGTTTACGAAGGTAGAACCGTAGACTCATCATTTTTAGAAGAAACCAATATCCGTGAACAATTAGCATCCATCCAACTTGATTGTCTCCTCAACATAGATGAACCTATCATTCCCAGGTTTATTCTTGAATTTTATGCCTCCGTGAAACTTAGATCTGACGACTTTGGAGCTTTAAGCATCCATTTCAAAGTTAATCAAAGTCAATTCAGCTTTCCTTTAAATCAATTCGGAGAAGTTTTAGGCATTCCTAATCAAGGAACTTGCTTTTATTCAGAAAAATGGCCTTTGTCCATTCTAGAATGCAACCTTGGTCATTCACATCCATACGATACACCTCTCACTTCCAAAGAAATCATTCGAGACCATCTTTTCAACCCTAGAACCAACCAAACTAAGAAAATCCGAGGTAAACAAATAAATCGAGATCCATTTGCCATGGAGCTTAATGAACTCAAACCCGAATTTAAGAAACTTAAGGAAATTCTTAGAGCCAACGTCATCAGCACTGTTGGTAATAGGGATCACATGAATGCAAGCTTATGCTACATGCTTTACTGTGTATCGACCTACCAACAATTCAACTTAGCCTACTATATTGCCAAAAGAATGGCCGATATACCTGCCTTAGGCATAACCGCCATGCCATACAGGATGCTTCTTACCCGTCTGTTTAGAGCTTCTATACCTATTCCTCGAAATGAGAGTGGTTTCCTTCCTCTTTACACCGAAATCCCACAAACCTTCATTCCTCTTAGCGACTTTAGGGTAGCTGTAGCAAAAGGAAAACGTGCTCATTCCCCATCCTCATCTTCATCATCATCGGCTAGTGACGAAGACGGTTTGCCTAACTCTAGGATTCCTCCACCTGAATACTTGAGCGAACTTCCTTCCATTGACAATGAATCCGAGGAGCTTCGACAAACAAAGGGAATGGTAAAGAATCTAGGTCGATGGATCATGAAACTTCAGAAGGGTCAGAAGAAAATAATCAAGATGTTGAGCAACAAGTGACATCCAAGGAGTGTTTGGTTTTAAATTTTTTTTTTAAACATGAGATATTGAACTTGTGTGGTTCTTGAGATATTTTGTTAGCTCTTATCTCCTACGTGAACTAACTTGTAGTTGCAGGTAGATAACACATATTGTTATCAATTTTCCGAGATTAAGACCTCGTTTGGCTTAACTCCTTTTTATGGTAAGATGTTATAATCGGATTAATCCATGTGTTTACGTGTGTTAGAATCTATATGTTTAGCATATCTTTTTCACATATTAGCTTTTACATAGGTTTTAGGATATTTTTCGGGTTTTGACCAAGAAACGCGAAATTTGACTTTCATTCTGTTAAGAAACTGAAAATCCACTTGGCGGATCTGGCGGATCCAAGTATTTGGATCCTCCTAGTGTATCAGTTGCATCCGCCAGTCCAGGATCCACGGACTCCACGGCTCCATAACTTTAGCTCCGCCTTTGTTATCAATTGGATCCGTGGATACCAACAGTAACCTTTTTCAAAAATTCCCGACTCATCCCGACACTTAGAATTTAGTTTGTATCTTGTTCACTAATCATTACACTCATTAGGATGATTAGGAACCATTAGGAAACAATAGAATCAACTTTCCCACCAAAATTTGAATATTCAAATTTTTGTCTAGGTTACCCTTTTCTAAACCAGGATCCCTTAGCTAGGTTCCTTGGAAACCGTAAATCAATCACATTTCATTCTTTTGAGTCATCTTCTGCATTTCTTCATATCAACTCCATTTCTATGGATTGACCTTCACAAAATAGGACAAATCACTTTATTTTGCTCCAAGTTTTTGGAAATCAACACCTCTTCAAACATCAATCTGAACACCAATTCCCATGCACTTTAGAGTAGTATAAATTAGTAGCCATAGGATGATTTCTACTCACAATCATACCTGAAAAATCTCACAATGCATAAATCCACCAACTCATACATGTCCAGACCACACAGAAGGACTGCTAGAATTAGTGTTAGACCATACTGGCTCATAAATCCATTCTCCAATGTGAACTTCCCTATCATATCCACCACTACTTTAACACCAATCATCACTCCTGTGGTTAACATACCATCACCCGTTTCAACTCAACCATCAAGATCACCTTCACCTATCGTAATTCCACTAAGTAATACACTATCACCAACTCCATCTCAAACAAAATCACCATCACCACCATTAGCTTCCTCACCAATACCCACATCATCTCAAGTAAGAAAATCATCATCATCTTCACAATCACCCAACGTACAACCCCATGATTTACTTACCACACTCCAAAACATTGATGAATCAATGTGGCTCAATCAACCAAACAATCAAGTTAGTGAGGAACTTGATTCAAACCTACACGATACTAAGGACTTGGAATCCATGTGGCTTGCTTCCATCACATCTTCATCAAACCCAATCAATCCTCCGCAATAAGCACTCTTAGGTTTCATCCTAGCATTTTCTTTGTAGGTTTTATTTTCTTTTTTTGTAACATCATGTTTAGTGACTTATGTCACAAACAAATTTTCAATGAACGGATGTTATATTTTTATGCTTGTAAGTGATCAACGTTAAACATATTATCTCATATTTAGGATACTAAAATCATAATGTGGTTGTCTTAAACATCACATATTGCATTAATCAAATGTACACTAGGTATAAAATTTGATCAGACACTTTATTTTGACTTTCTAGAAGTCAAATGGGTTAACCTTTCTTGGTTGACTATTGCATATACATATTGCTTCTTGATTGAAGTATCTCATTACTAACTTTTCTTTTGTAGCTTTTCTCAACCTTGAATTCTATACGTTGGTACCCTAGCAACGGGGAGTATAGATCGAGGGGGAGTATATCATATACTAACTCATCATTTTTAGCATTTCTCATCCTTGATACGTATACGTTGGCACTCTAGCAATGAGGAGTATATATCAAGGAAGAGCATATCATAGTCTAACCATTTGGTTTGTAGGTTCATACATCATACTCTTGACATGTATACGTTGGTACTCTAGTAATGAGGAGTATACATCAAGGGGGAGCATATCATACTCTAACATTTTTCTTTTGTAGGATCACACATCATATCATACTCTTAAAATGTATACGTTGGTACTCTAGCAATGAGGAGAATACATCATAGAAGAGCATAGCATATTCTAACCATTTTTTTTGTAGGTTCATACATCATATCCTTGTTACTCCAATTAGGGGGAGTATAAATCAAGGGGGAACTTTAAAGTTCTCAAAAACGCATTCCGCTACGCATTTCTTCTTTTTGTTTCGACAAAAAGGGGGAGATAGGATTAAGTTGCATCAACTGTGAAACATCACAGTACACTCATTTTAGCTTAAAATAGTTTTAAAAACTTGCATCAACTAACTTAATCTATATTTTTAAAAGACTCATCATCTATTTAAGCTCTCTACTTAAAAATACACTTTATGTTTTGTCATCAACAAAAAGGGGGAGATTGTTAATACAAATATCGTCCTAAAAACGTTATTTATATTTTACGATCTTTTGCGTAGTTTTTTTAATGAAAATTACAAAGTTTATCTTTAAGCAAAGCATAAATAAGATTAAGTCTTTTACATTTATAGTGATAAGCATTTTACAAACACATTTTCACATCAAAAGTTTTCTAGAAATGACATATACAAGTTTACATGTTTATTAGACACTTCATTTTGACTTTCTAGAAGTCAAATGGGTTGACCTTTCTTGGTTGACTATTGCATATACATATTGCTTCTTGATTGAAGTATCTCATTACTAACTTTTCTTTTGTAGCTTTTCTCAACCTTGAATTCTATACGTTGGTACCATAGCAACGGAGAGTATAGATCGTGGGGGAGTATATCATATACTAACTCATCATTTTTAGCATTTCTCATCCTTGATACGTATACGTTGGCACTCTAGCAATGAGGAGTATATATCAAGGAAGAGCATATCATAGTCTAACCATTTGGTTTGTAGGTTCATACATCATACTCTTGACATGTATACGTTGGTACTCTAGCAATGAGGAGTATACATCAAGGGGGAGCATATCATACTCTAACATTTTTCTTTTGTAGGATCACACATCATATCATACTCTTAAAATGTATACGTTGGTACTCTAGCAATGAGGAGAATACATCATAGAAGAGCATAGCATATTCTAACCATTTTTTTTGTAGGTTCATACATCATATCCTTGTTACTCCAATTAGGGGGAGTATAAATCAAGGGGGAACTTTAAAGTTCTCAAAAACGCATTCCGCTACGCATTTCTTCTTTTTGTTTCGACAAAAAGGGGGAGATAGGATTAAGTTGCATCAACTGTGAAACATCACAGTACACTCATTTTAGCTTAAAATAGTTTTAAAAACTTGCATCAACTAACTTAATCTATATTTTTAAAAGACTCATCCTCTATTTAAGCTCTCTACTTAAAAATACACTTTATGTTTTGTCATCAACAAAAAGGGGGAGATTGTTAATACAAATATCGTCCTAAAAACGTTATTTATATTTTACGATCTTTTGCGTAGTTTTGTTAATGACAATTACAAAGTTTATCTTTAAGCAAAGCATAAATAAGATTAAGTCTTTTACATTTATAGTGATAAGCATTTTACAAACACATTTTCACATCACAAGTTTTCTAGAAATGACATATACAAGTTTACATGTTTATTTCTTAAAATGGAAACTTTATTAGTTAAATATTAGGATGACATCATGGCATGCATCATCTACACAATCTTGGTAAGATTTTGTAATATTTTGTTTAGATCTTCAAGCCAAAGAGTTGACATTTGAAGATATGGAAAGATATGACAAGATTTGGAGATCTCTTAGCTGGCCTGACACGGCGGTACCAAAGTGGTACACGGACGGATCCTTTTTGAGGGATCCGTCGGATCCGTGGACTGTTCATCAGCTTTGCCTATAAATAGCAAGCTGATCATTTGGCCAATTCATCACTTACATAGCTTAAATTAGATATCCTTTTATTTACATATCACTAACCCTTTGCATACTAACATTTCATAGATCTTTCCTTTTGTAGCAAAGAAGATCTCAACACATAAGGAGTAACAGTCTGTTATCCTCCTTCTAACTTAGAGTCTGTGTGTTCTTGTATTAGTCACACATCATTGTTAGCATCATTCATACAGTAGAGTACGGTTAGTGTTTTAGTCCTCAAAATACATAGAGTGATCGGGAGTGGTTGTACCCTTGTAAAGAACTCGACATCTAGCTTAGTGTCGGTAATCATTTAGGCGACGTCAGGTTGGTTCTTCCTTAAACAAGAACCCGGTATTTAGCTTTGTACCGGAAAAAAGGTGTAAGCGACGTGTATTAAGGTTTTCTCCGCCAAGAAGGGAGCTTTGTTTCTTAGTGAAGAATAACACTTGAGTTAGAGGCTCGAGGAGTGGAGTAGGGCAAGGATAAGAGTCCTTGTAGCCGAACCACTATAAACAACCGTGTTATGTGGTTTGATCTTTCCTCTCTTTACTTAGTTACTTACATTACTTGTTTGTGTGATTGATTGCTTACTTAACTTTGAAATCACGATAAGTAACAAAGTGAATCAAATTTTAAACGGTAAAACTATTCAACCCCCCTTCTAGTTTTCCACACTTGTTTTTGTTTATTTTTGTTAGACATATTTATAAAAAAAAAAAGGGTAATTTTTTAATAGAAAAATAATATGGACTAAATAATGGTGAAACAATGAATTGTTTTAGAAGATTTAAATTTTTAATAGTTTAATTGAGTGATGAGTTTTGTACCAATAGCAAAAACGGCTCACCAAATTGTGACAAACTATAAGAGGGGTATAAGTAGGATTGACATTAAATTGTCAAACCGAAAGAAACGGGTTTTTAATTGGCTTTTAAAGCTGACATTTCTTTCTCCGCTCCTGTGTGCGTCAAATTGGAGCTACCTAGTACGACTATTTTTATGGTACAAAATCATCTTAAGGGTGAATTAGCTTTAATTTCATGCGCCACTTTATGGTAATTATCCGAAACAACTAAGTCTTGCGACTTATGCAAAAGTACGATATAATGGATGATAATTAAAGGTAAATTCTTTGATTGATGAACCCAATACCTCAATCAAAACTTTGATAATTTAATCTTATTGAATTGGTTGATAAAAAGTTTTTTTTTAATTAAAACCTATGTTATGAAGTTGTATGCATGCTTCTTCATACATATTTTGATATACATATCAAAACTAGTACCCTTAAAATTAAGTTAATGCCATCTAATTAAAAGAACACTTGAAGTTGTGATTTACGTCATGTGAGAGCTAGGACTAGATTGCAATGGAAAGGTAAATTTCATACTTTCATTACTAGCAGATCAACTGATGTAATGGAACTATGTTAATTTGCCGTTTTTTAAATTAGACGACTTAATTGAGTTGTAAGTAAGAGCTTGGACTCAAGGCATTAGATGTGGATAAAACATGCTTACATTGCAATATTGTTTGGCAATGTAAATCCCATAAAGATCTAGAAATTGGAAATTGTTTGCCAATTATGGTTTGAAAGATTGCCTTATTTTATACTTTCATTACTAGCAGATCAACTGATGTAATGGAACTATGTTAATTTGGATCCTAGCTTTAAGAAAATTCTATGGTTTATATGAATATTAACCAATGGGTATTTAATTTTCTTAAAGATTGTATTATCGAAAATACTAAAATTGAATTTTGTAAATTCTTTTAAATGTATTAATGCAACATTAAACCGTAAACGTGGGATATTCTTTTATTGGTAAATTGATCTACACCCGTAGGAGTTTTTGGCTAGAGTCAACTTTACTAAAAGAATAAACCTAGTCTCCTATCTATGAGAGAAGCGTGAGAATTAATCCTATTCTTTTTCATGAATGAGAAAGGTATGATAGGAAAATTAGAATTGTCTAAATTCTAAGAAATAACTCATAGCAAACTTTAATAGTTAAGAAAATTGCACATTTTTTGAGTTATTATATTAGAAGCTAGACTGATTACCGCAAAATTGGTAAAAGGAAAACTAGCATAATTTATCTAGTTGTTGTGCTTTGACCATTTAAAGGTGCTACATACCATTGTGGTGATGGTAGACATATTAAAGAAGAAATTGCATGCCCAATTTTCAAGTTAATTGCATTGATGGATAGTCCATCATCTACATAGTAGAATACACTCTTTTTAATACCTAAGTAATTGTTACGAATGAGTCTTCTCAAAGGTGTAGGAAAGTAAATAGCACACTATTTGCTTTTACTGGTTATGAAATACTTACAATGTTGTCAAATCCAGTGGGAGCATTGTGTTGTAATTACTAAATAATGAATTATTGTAATGATCTGTAATTCAGTGGGAGCTACAAGCTCTGTCATCTTGGTAGTAACCCATATTATCTCTAGAATGTCTGGAGATAATTACTTTCCAATTGTAGACACTTGTGTTTTTAAGGATAGTCATGTACGTTTCCTTACTAGACAATGTGGTTCTATATCTACTAATTATGCTAATATCTATGACACAATCATATTGATCACATAAACAAACGAGTGACATGTTGTTTATATGATACATGATGTTGTTCCATGCACAAGTGGGATAAATCTTTATTGTGTGCAAGGTACAACACATAGGAATATAATTTAAAGGATTCAATTGACTGCAAGGTAAGAGACTAACGTTCTAATGTGACTTATTTACATCTAACCCAAGAAACACTTGGTGTTGCAATTTACGTTATGTGAGAGCTTAGCTAGATTGCAACAACAAGGTAAATATCCATGTTACGTGAGACCGTATCTGAAAATTTTGCAGTTTCTAAATTAGATACCTATTAGAACAAGTGTCAATATGATAATAAGACTACTTCAAACTAAATATTTATGTATTATTGAAATGACATAAATAAATGAAGTAATCTAATACTACTTCAATTTGAATATTTATGTAATTTTAGAATGACATAAAATAATTGAAGTAATAAATTAACTTGAAATTGCTATGGAAACCAAGAGATGGTGTTCATAATTACTTTAGTTAAACATGTTTATGTTTCATTGTAAATATATAAACATGAAGCCTTTTAACTGTTACAAGACATATAATAAAGTAAGACGTTAACTTGTTATGTTTTTTAATTAAGACATATACAAGAAGTCATTGAGTTGATCAATGATTTATTACGTATAGTGGGATTATAACAGTTTATGTCTTCTTGTTGAGACATGGACATGAAGTGACTTGGTCAAAAAGTACTTATGTTATATAGCATGCAATTGGCTTGGAAATTCTATTATACCATTAAGTTGACTTAGTTGATGAATAGATAAGCCAAGCGAAATATATTTATCTTACATATTGTAAGATTGTCTTACAATGTTAATTCTAATGAAATACCAGATTATGGTATGTTCAGTTAGGAAAATCAAACTCTTGTTGTAGTGTTTGATTCAAGATAACTATATATTCTTTTCTTCCAAAAGTTATCAAGGTTAGAAAATTGAGTATGAATTGAAATACTAAATCAGACTCCTAGAAGATTAATAAGACACCATTGTATTATGAAATTTGATGAATCACATTAAGTCTTAAAATGAAGTTCTGGATTTGTTAAACTACTTATGAGTAGGTTATTAACAAACTAAATGTCAGGAACTGTCAATATGTATTTGTAATGTCCCAAAAAGAGAACATTGTATTGTTGCTTTATTTGCTAAGTATTTATAGATAGTCTATAAATTACAAAAAGCAAGTGGGAGTTTTTATCTTGAAAAGATAAAATTACAAGATTCATAATCTTTTAAAACACACTAGCGAAAATCATGATGAGGCTATACATGTAAATGATAGACCTCAAGATGATGGAATTCTCATTCATAGATCCGCAAGGATATCTCAGATATTTGATTAATATGCTGAGGATTATATTATGATGCATTACCAAATATTGAATTGGGTAAATTACTCATACTATGAATGTTAAAGATGCTGTCCATAAAGATAATCAATTTTTAAAAAATTGGTTTATCTTAATTCTTAATAGTTAGACTAGAGAATGAAGATGAGTTTCTTCAAAGATAAGGTAACCCTAGTGGTTTAAATCTTTGTGTAGAAATCATATGGACAATATTGTACACACATTTTAATGCATGTCTTATGATAAGATTATTAATCATACTTAAGCAATTAACTATGATTGAATATTCTTTTCTAAGCACATTAAATATACAAAGATGGTAATTGTCATACTTATTTTCATGAATATGAAATTTGACAATGGATTATAAAACTCTTTCTTGTATAATTACTTAAGAGAGTACGGTAAGTAATTAAGAGTTTTATGAATTCATATAATCTTTGAAAGTGTACAAAATGCAAGAATTCAAGTATGGATAAATGCATGCATCTAGGAGATGAATCTTATATTTAAATATTAAATCCAAGTTTTGATTTATAATTTAAAATAAGATAACTCCTAAGTATTCCTGAAAGCTAGTGAGAGTATTATGTTTACTTTCTTAAATCATATATGTTGGATAACATATAGGAAGTAACATTTCATATAAGTTAAATGTTAAGTCTTAACTTGGAATGAAACTTCACTTGAAAGATTTAGGAAATAAAACATATAACCTTGGAATGTATGTTTATTATTATAAACATATGCGGTAAATAATTCTAATAGAACATGATATATCATTTAGAATATCTGAATTGATACATATCTTTTAAATAAGATAGAAAATGAATAAAATCTATGTTTGACTCAAAACAATTTCATGTACATCATGTTATTGTTGTATCATGCTTGAATGCTAGATGATTAGACAACATTGATATCTAATTAAAAGTTATTAGATAACTAGTGTAATAAATATTCTAATGGAATATGTTTGGATATAGAATTACATCCTCAGCCTGGAACAGCTTCCAGATTCTATAGATGAACAATTTGTCAATTGTTGTGAAAATTGTCATAGCCAACAAACTTAAAAGTTTGGAAGGCATCAAACATTACACAATAGATATTCAAATTTACGAAATTTTAAAGAGCAAATTGTTGTTTGTTTACAATGATGCTGGTTTAATTGAGATGACACTCAATACTAGTCATGGTAGGATTTCATCCTTGGCCATGAGAACTAGTTGTGCTCACTAAGAGCATAGTTGCATTATACATAAAAAGAATAGGAATATTTTAAACTTTAAAAATGTTTGAAAGTTTGATAATCATAAATTGGTGATTGAGGTTGTCACACACTTTATGAAATATTATGTGGCAATATCAAAATATTTGAATGTACACATACAAGAACTTCACCAGTTGAATTCTTGAAATAAGTATTCTCAAAATTCTGATAGATCAAAGTTGGGTGATTTATGTCTTGTCAACAAATATGATTGTCATAGCTTGAGATATAATTCATCAACTAGAATTTTCATGCATTGATCTATTTAGTATTTGGATAAAGGATGTTAAGTGTTTATCATTTGTAATGAATTTAAGTACTTGGTACGTTTATTTTCATTAATAATAAATTGTGTCCTATATTTGCATGTTTAATCAATGAATAATTTAGTTATTCTAAATCGCCCGTTGTCAATTAATGATATGGGAATATCATTGAATTAAGACAAATGTGAGTTTTTGTATAATATACGTGAAAGTATATTGATACGTTGACATACAAAATTCACATAATATTCAATGAATTGAATATAAGACTTATCCCAAACTACATGATGTTACTTTATGGATATTGTTATTAAGTAAATCATGAATAGTTATCATCAGACTTGAGATACCAGATAACTGTTATGAATGTAGTGCATTCTGTGGAACAATTTAACGCTACACGTAACTGGTAGTCATAAGGATTGTTTTCGGAAGTGTTACGAAATTCATGGGTTATGCTTGTAGTCAAGATAGAATTTGTTCCTTCAAATTTATTTTGAAATTTAATATTGTTGGGCCCCTCGTAGAGTTGACAACATGTTTGCGTGGCCACGCCCAAGATCTCCCTTGAATATGTTAAAAATATTTGGTAATCTTGTTCAATCACAAACAACGAGAAACAGAATAGTTGAATAAAGAATGACTTAGATCCATATCTTTATTTAACGTGGTATTAGTAACAAAAGGATAATAATAATGATGAATCATTAAAAGGTTTTTCCAGGAGACCTTACTCGAGATCGCACTAGAGGCATCGGCGTGTTGCTAGACGCCAACCGATGTGATCACACTATTAAAATATGTCCAAGTGGGAGCTGTTAGTTTTATGGACATAAATTAGTAGATGTGTGTTAGGATCGAACTCGAGATCACGGGATTGCACACTTTACGTATGAGAATTAAAGAGTAATAATTAAATATAAAATGTTGTATTTAATTATTTATTACACAAATATGTAACGACCGTTAGTATTTAACGGATAATGACTAACGACCGTTAACTAATAAAAGGAAAGAATTATAGAGTAAATAATTGGAAAGTCGAGAAGGTTCCGGATCCCTCTTTGGGATGCTTGGCCGATCGGTGGGGGATTGGGCTTGCCCAATCCTACACCAACTTGTCCTCCAAGTTACTTACACTATATAAACAATTCAATGGTCATTTGTTTTACAACTCTTGTACACACAATTATCCCTAAAATTGTTTTCTTGTTTTCTTTTCTTTGGTCGATCAAAGCAAACACCCTCTTAGGGTTTGATCGATTTTTTCATACCAAACAAAGTGTTTGGTTTTGATTTGTGTTCTTTAACTAGCATTACTTTAATTCGTTATAGTACGTGTGTACAAGAACGTGGTACAATCACACTATTGATTGTATATTGGATTGAATTACAAAATTGTAAGGGGTAATTCTTTAATCCAATTATAAACCCTAATTAGGGTTCTTGGTGATTCAGTTGAAGATTGATTCTTGTTTGGCTAGAATCAAAAGGTACGCATACTATTTATGTTTGATTAATTAGTTTACATATTATATGATTATATACGCTTCCGCATGTGTTCTTTGATATTTATTGTCTTTAATTATGATTAGTCATGTATTAAAATTTCAACAGTGGCATCATGAGCCTTGGATAATATGTAATTAATTACCAAAACACGTAAAAAACGAATAATTGTAATGTGTTTATTTATACATGTCGAATTCTAGGGTTTGTAAAATTCGAAACCCTAATTTCAGGGAGGGTCGATTGCCCTAATTTAATTTAAAAAAATAAAAATCCAAAGCACTGTTAATACAAATATCGTCCTAAAAACGTTATTTATATTTTACGATCTTTGCTTTATTTTGTTAATGACAATTATAAGGTTTATCTTTAGCAAAGCATAAGTATATGTTAAAGTCTTTTACATCTTAGTAACAAGCTTTTTAAAACACATTTACATATCACATGATCACTAGGAATTATACATTACATACATATATACATTTACATGTTTATTTTTATTTCTTAAAAATGAAAATACACATGACATCATGGCATACCTCATAAGAAAATCTTTAGAAGATTTACATTATATTTTGGAAAGATCTTTAAGTAACAAAGTTGACTTTGTACGATCTTGACAAGTCTTGGCTTGATATGAAAAGATATGGAAAGATTCATGAAGATCTTAGCTGTCAAGCACTGGCGGATCCAAACCAGTACAAAGGCGGATCCCATAATTTGGATATGCCAGATCCGCCACCTGTTGATCAGCTTTGCCTATAAATAGCAAGCTGATCATTCAGGCACATTTATCACTCATATAGCCTAAATTATATATTCATTCATTTGTACATCACTAACCCGTATCATTCATTTCATTCTTGTTGATCTTACTTTTGTAGCAAAGAAGATCAAGCATACAAGCTTCAACATACTTACTGTTGCAAGTTTTATTAGTTAGATACTGTGTGATTTGTTAGTGTTCACACATCATTGTTATACCATTCATTCAGTAGAGTTTGGTTAGTGTTTTAGTCCTCAAAATACAAAGAGTGACGGGAGTGGTTGTACCCTTGTAAAGAACCAACGGGAGTGGTTGTACCCTTGTAAAGAACCCGATGTTTAGCTTAGTACCGGATAAAGAGTGAGCGACGTGTAAAGGTTTTCTCCGCCTAGAAGGGAGCTTGTTTCTTAGTGAAGAAAAACTCTCGAGTTAGAGGCTCGAGGAGTGGAGTAGGGCAAGGAAGAGAGTCCTTGTAGCCGAACCACTATAAACATCCGTGTTGTGTGGTTTGATCATTCCTTTCATTACTTGTTTTATATATATTGCTTGATTAGTTGTTTTACTTTAAAATCACGTTAAGTAAACAAAGCGAATAAATTTTAAACGGTAAAAACTATTCTACCCCCTTCTAGTTTTCCACAATTGGCATCAAAGCTACGTTACTCAAGATTTTCAAAATATATTTTATTTTAAAACTTAAAACGATCAATGGATTTTGAAAACTTTAAAGAAGGACAATCTATGCAGAGACCACCACTATTTGAACCTAATTATTTCATATATTGGAAAAATCGCTTTGAAACTTATGTGAAGTCAAAGGATATAGATCTATGGTACATTATTGTAGAAGGTGATTATAAACCTATATCAAATGTAATAGGTGGTCGGGATGAAGGTACTTCTCTTACTCGTCACAGTGATGAGCAAAAGAAGTTGATTGCCAAAAATAATGAAGCCAAAATGATGCTTTATAATGCTTTACCTAAGAAAGAATATGAAAGAGTTTTTATGTGTAAAACGGCTAAAGATATTTGGCAATCATTAATTATCACTCATCAAGGGAACTCACAAGTCAAGGATAAAAAAATTGCTCCGCTTGTTCAACAATATGAACAATTTGTTATCCCTGAAGATGAAACCATTGATAATGCTTTTGCTAAGTTTAATACTATAATTACTTCTCTTAAAGCACTTGACGAATCTTTTTCTAGTAAAAACTTTTTCAGGAAATTTCTTAGAGCAATTCATCCGAAGTGGAGAGCAAAGGTGACGGCTATTGAAGAATCCAAGGATCTTTCAAGCATGACACTTGACGAGCTCATTGGAAATTTCAAAGTTCACGAGATGGTGATGGAAAAAGACTCGGAAATAGTTAAAGGCAAAAAGGAGAAGACGAAGTCCATTGCCTTAAAAGCTATGGTAGAATCAAGTGATGATGAAGCGTCTAGCTCGGGTAGTGAAGACGAAGAGTATGCCATGGCCGTTAGAGATTTCAAGAAATTCTTTAGGAGATGAGGAAAGTTCGTAAGACAACCTCGTGAAGAAAAGAAATCCTTCCGGAAAGACCGTGATGATAGAAAAGGAAAAGTAGATAGGAAGTGCTTTAGATGCGGGGATTTCAGTCACCTAATAGGAAAATGTCCAAAGCCTCCAAAGAACAAGTCTCAAAGAGCATTTGTTAGTGGAGCTTAGAGTGACAGTGAAGGTGATGATGACGAGCCTAAGAACGACGAAGTTGCTCTCATGGCTCATGACTCAGAAGAGGTGTGCTTGAAAGTTGAATTAGAACCAGATGAGTGGATTAAAGATAATGGGTGTTCAAGACACATGACGGGAAACAAAAGCCTTTTCTCAACCTACCAAATGTACGACGGAGGTAATGTCACATTCGGTAGCAAGCTTAAAAGTAAAATCATCGGAAAAGGTACAATCTCTCATGACTCTCTCACTATTGATGATGTTGCTCATGTAGATAACTTAGGTTTTAATTTGCTTAGCATTAGTCAATTATGCCATAAAAAGTATAACGTCCTTTTCAGTGAAAATGTAAGTAAAATACTTAGAGATGGTATAACCGTAGGAAAAGATGTTTTAAAGAATAACGTATACGTTATGAAATTAGATAAAACATCTAATGACAAACTTTGTCTCACTTCTCTGGATGAAAACTCAACTCTATGGCATAGACGCTTAGGTCACGCCAATATGAGGCTAATCAAATCCTTATCATCTAAAGAACTTGTTAGGAACCTACCCAAGTTGAAATACGACAAACACTTTTGTGATGCTTGCAAAATTGGGAAACAAGTTGATAATAGCCATAAGGCTAAAAACATAGTGTCTACATCTAGGTGTCTAGAATTATTGCATATGGATTTGTTTGGTCCATCCGCTATACAAAGTTATGGGGAAAACTTCTATACTTTGGTAATAGTAGATGATTACTCTAGGTATACTTGGACTAAGTTTCTAAAAACTAAAAACGAGGCTTTTGATAAATTTGAAATTCTAAGTAAGAAAATTCAAAATCAAATAGGAAATAACATTGTATCTATTAGAACCGACCACGGTCGTTAATTTGATAACGAAACCCAATTCGGAGCTTTTTGTGATGCTCATGGTATAACACATAACTTTTCGGCTCCTCGAACTCCTCAATCTAATGGTGTAGTAGAACGTAAGAATAGAACACTTCAAGAAATGAGTTGAACAATGTTAAACGAGCAAAACATACCCCAAAAGTTTTGGTGTAATGCCGTTGACACATCCACTTACATCCTAAATAGAGTCTTAATTAGACCATTCTTGAATAAAACACCTTATGAGCTTTATAGAGGCAAAAAGCCTATACTAGGATATTTTAGAGTTTTTGGAAGCAACTGCTTCATTTTAAACACTAAAGATTACCTCACCAAGTTTGACCCAAAGTCTTATGAAGGTGTATTCCTAGGATACTCACAAAATAGTAAAGCATACATTGTCCTAAACAAAGAAACCTCAAGAGTCGAGGAATCGTTGAATGTAACATTCAACGAAAGTCCACCTCCCACTAAGACATCACCTTTGGTAGATGATGACTTAGTTGAAAGTCAAATGGTTGAAAACCAAGAAAATGTAGAAAATGACAAAGAGGATGAACCCATTAGTAGAGAAATAATCAACATCAAGGAATCTAGAAGTCACCCATTAGATAACGTCATAGGAAAAATTAACGAAAGAACCTTAAGATCAAAAGTCCAAAACCAAAGTAATTTCTTTTGTTTTGTTTCAACTATTGAGCCTAAAAATATAAATGAGGCAATAAAAGATGAATCTTGGGTCGTAGCAATGCAAGAAGAACTTAATCAATTTGTTAGAAATAACGTATGGACATTAGTCCCTCAACCTCAAAATCAAACCATAATTGGAACTAAATGGGTGTTTAGGAACAAAATATATGAAAATGGAGTAGTATCTAGAAACAAAGCTAAGCTAGTAGCCCAAGGCTACAATCAACAAGAAGGTATAGATTACGATGAGACATTTTCACCCGTCGCTAGGCTTGAGTCAATTAGGATACTACTTGCATATGCATGTGCACACGATTTTAAACTATTCCAAATGGATGTTAAAAGTGCATTTTTAAATGGATTTATAAATGAAGAAGTATATGTTGCACAACCTCCCGGCTTTGCCGATTTTGAAAAACCAAATCATGTCTACAAACTTAAGAAAGCATTATACGGACTTAAGCAAGCACCAAAAGCATGGTATGAATTACTTAAGACTTTCCTAGTTGACCATAAGTACAACATGGGCCTAGTAGACAACACTCTCTTCACCAAGAAAAAGGGATCACATATTATCATAGTCCAGATATATGTGGATGACATTATATTCGGTTCAACTTGTCAAGAGTTATGCGACAATTTCTCAAAAATCATGCATGACGAGTTTGAAATGAGTATGATGGGGGAACTAAACTTTTTCTTAGGTCTCCAAATTAAACAATTAGAAGATGGGATATTCTTCAACCAATCCAAGTATATCAAGAATATGCTTAAGAAATTTGGTCTTGAAGACTCAAAACCTATGAAAACACCCATGTCCTCCGAAACCAAACTCAAAAAGGACGAGCAAAGTGAATCCGTAGATAGCACTAAATATAGAGGAATGATTGGTAGTTTACTCTATCTTACGGCTAGTAGACCGGACATTATGTTTAGTGTTTGTCTATGTGCACGCTTTCAAGAAGATCCCAAAATATCCCATCTTGAAGCCATTAAACGGATTTTTAGGTACATTAAAGGCACTACACTTTTAGGACTATGGTATCCCAAAGGAACGGGTGTAGAAACCATAGTGTATGCCGACTCAGACCATATCGGTGATTATGTTGATAGGAAAAGTACAAGTGGTATTTGTACTTTTGTAAGACATGGTCTCACCTCATGGTTTGCTAAGAAACAAAAGGCCCTCGCAATATCAACAACCGAAGCCGAGTACGTGTCTGCAGGAAAGGCGTGTCAACAAGCACTGTGGATGAAACAAGCTCTCGTCGACTATGGAATTGAACTCAACGACATTCCCATTCTTTGCGACAGCAAAGGAGCTATCGACCTCAGCAAAAATCCAGTACAACACGCTAGAACTAAACACATTGAAATACGTCACCACTTCCTACGCGACAATGTTTAGAAGGGAAACATCTCAATCGAGAAAGTATCCTCAGAGGACAACATTGCCGACATTCTCACAAAACCTCTTAAGAGAGAACCTTTCAACTTTCTTAGACTGGTTGGTTTTAATAGCATTAGCTTAAACCTTAGATTAACCAAACACGGCAATAACCAAAATTTCAAGTCTGATCCTGCGGATCCAAACGACAAAAAGGGCGGATCCCTTGTTTTGGTTCCGCCGGATCCGTGACTTGCTGAGCATGTTTTTTAGTATATTAAACAAACACCTTGTACTATTCATCACACTTCCCAAAAACATACTAGCTACTGGAATTCGACCCTTATCACACCAAACTCACAATTTAGATCATCTTCCACAACCAATTTGTGCACTAATCATCACTGCAAGTATCCTTATCATATCTACATTCCTGATCAGCATCTAGGATTTCTATTTCATGCACAAAATTAAAACTTGGGGTTAATGCATATTTTTAGTAAAATCATGAAACATATTTACTGAATTGCATCACAAATCAAGTTTTCCTTAGTTAGGAATTGTATCTTGTAGTACATTATCATAATTCATCAAAAACCCCATGAAAATTTTTTACAAAAATCTTCTCACGACTAGGAAAAATGATCTTTAGCACATTGTTCATACAAATACAAAACGTTATGTTTCTAACATCACTTGCATAATGTCTCTTGAATGCTAAAGAGAATACATAAATAATATGTATTTTCGGGTACATTCAATCGAAGCTACATTGAATTAGGAGCGACTGAGTTATCTCACATTTTCGTTATAAAACTTGCATAAATAAATTTTCATGCATCAAAAGGAGTCGAGATAACCGCACCTCCATATTGTCCCCATGTAGGCACACACTAGAAATTAATATACGTATTTTTGATAGTTTTAACTAAATTATGTAATTTTCGTATATAGAAAAATCATGCCTCCCGCAACAAATTATGATCACAAAGAAACCACCAAATACCGACCCAAACACCACAAAACCAAAGGTGTCTCCGAAGATCAAGTCAAAATCTTCAAAGCCTTAGAGAAACGCTATGTTAACGAGGGTAGAACCATAGACCCCTCATTCTATGAAGGAACCATTCTCCGAGAACAACTAGCCGCAATTCAATTCGATGGCCTTCTAGATATCGATGAACCCATAATTCCTCGATTCGTACTAGAATTCTATGATAGTGTAGGTCTTGGTTCAAGTGACTATGGTTACATGCACATCCACTTCAAAGTCAACAAAAATCAAATCAACATTCCTTTAGATCAATTTGGAGAAGTCTTAGGAGTTCCTAATCTAGGAACGTGCTTCTATTCGGACAAGTGGTCATTGTCCATTCTAGAATCCAACCTTGATTGTTTGGCACCATATGACTCACCATTAACCGTAAAAGAAACCATTCGTGAGCATCTCTTTGTGCCTAGGAACAACCAAACTAGGTTAAGTCGAGGTCGTCAAGTAGATAGGGATCCATTTGCCATGGAGCTAAATGAACTTAGGCCCCAATTTAATAAGCTAGAAGAAGTTCTGAGGGCAAATGTGATAAGCACCATAGGAAATAAAGA
This sequence comes from Artemisia tridentata subsp. tridentata, assembly GCA_021014915.2. Lineage (NCBI taxonomy): Eukaryota > Viridiplantae > Streptophyta > Magnoliopsida > Asterales > Asteraceae > Artemisia > Artemisia tridentata. The sequence goes on from CP139501.1 coordinate 291,662,949, forward strand.
CCACGTCAACGCATGCCTTTGCTGCATGATGTATTGTGTGTCAAACCACCAACCATTCAACCTCGCCTATTATATAGCCAAGAGAATGGCCGATATTCCGGTTTTAGGCACCACCGCAATGCCATACGGGATGCTTTTAACTCGTCTCTATAGAGCTTTTGCACCCATTCCTCGAAATGCTTTAGGTTTCGTCCCCGACTACACCGAAATTCCACACACCTTTGTTCCTCTAAGTGATCATAGGGTAGCCGTAGCAAGAGAAAAACGTGCTTATCCTCCTACATCATCATCATCATCATCCATGAGTGAAGAGGATGGTTTGCCAAACTCTAGGATCTCTCCACCCGAGTACTTGAACCAACTTCCTCCTATCCCAAACGAATCCGCGGAATTTCGACAAACAAAGGGTATGATGAAGAATCTTGGACGATGGGTAATGAAGCTTCACAAGAAAATGAACAAGAAGTGAGGTTTAAGGAATGTTTGGTATAAGACTTTCTCAAACAATGATGTGTTGAACTTATGTGTTTCTCATGATATTATGTTAGTATTTAACTTGTATGTGAACTAACTAAACTTTGCAGGATGATAACACGTGTTGTTATCAATTTTTGGTGTTTAAGCCATCGTTTGGCTTAACCCACTTTTATGGTAAGATATTATCATCAAATTAATCTATGTGTAAATATGTGTTAGAACCTATGTTTTTAGTCTTATTCTATCACATATTAGTAGTTACATATGTTTTAGGAAAATTTTCGGGATTTGAACGAGTAACGCAAATTTTGACATGTTCTCTGTTTAAATTAGCACTTCTGAATGGCGGATTTGGCGGAACCAAATTCTGGGTTCATCAGTTGAAATTTTTGGCTCCGCCAAAATACAACCCGCGGATTCCGCGAAACCAAAATTTTGGTTCCGCCTTTGTTATCATTTGGATACGCCCTCTTCAACAGTAACTTTTCCAAATTTCTCGACTAATCTCGATCCTTAGATTATTAACTTTAGTTCTTAGGTTTATTCTACTGGTCATTAGGGACATTAGATGTTTTAGGAACTTTTAGAATCATAAGAAATCAATTTCCCACCAAAATTTGAATATTCAAATTTTCTTGTGAGTTATCTTTCTGTAACAAGCAAGGAACCCTCCATTTGGATCCGTGAAATCCGTGGGACAAATCCAATGATTAGATCTTCCACTGACTCCTTGCATTTACTGCAAATCTTCCACAATTTACTCAACTTAATTTGTATGGTTTGACCTTGGGGATGTGACAAGCTCATTTACTTGCTCTAAATCATTAGGAACCAACATTCCTCATTGGATTCACATCAAATCCAAACACAAAATCAATACACCTTCTGTCTATAAATTAGGAAGATCAGGATCATCACAAATCACTCACTCACCATCCTTTCTAAACATAACTCCTGTACTTCTTAGCAAACTTTCACATTTCAATAATGCCAAAATCAAATAACTCATCTACAAGCCGACCTGCAAGAAGGACAACTCATATGAGTGTCCGTCCTTGTTGCTTCATAAACTTAGCCAATTCATCATCAGAGGAGTCATCTCCACTTAACATATCCTCACCAATAGCCAATGAGAATTTTCTCAACCTTGCTACTCCAACACCACCTAACACCATCATCAATACACCACTACCAACAATCACTCATGTGGCTACCACACCACCACCCGCTCCATCACAACCTACTCGATCACCTTCACCACCACATTCACCACAACTTCAGCCCCTAGAGTTGTTTAGAACTCCACCTTCATCACCTCATCCATATTTGGATGATTTGGAAGACCTTCCACCAAGGTCCACCAATCCTCCACCTATGACCTTTGAAGGTCAAGTACCTATGCTCTTTCATCCCATTTATCAGGATATCCACGGTCCTCTCTACCATAATCCACCACCACCTCAACCACAAACACAACCCCTCTCACCAACATCCATACTCATTGCCATTGATGAGGCAATGTGGATCAATGAACCACAAACCAATGAGGAGATCAACGAGGAGCTCACCCGCCTCTATGCTCTTTCCAATATGGTCGATTCCCGCCTTAGAGAGGCCATGGATCTTCAATCCATCTTGCTTAACTCCATCACACCTCCACCATCAACCAACCAACCACAACCACCACCAAACAACCAACCACCACCACCACCAACAAATGATCAACCACCACCACCACAACAACAAAATGAGCCCACCCCTCCTCCCAATTTTCCAAGGCATGGTTGCTCCATGTGCGAAAGGACTACTCATTTGGCCCAAAGGACCAACATCTTGGTCCATGAACTCCAAAATGAAATGAGGTTCATCTTAAACCACATTCTCGAACGCCTTAATGCGCTCTCTCATCCTCAATAGGAGCTTTTAGTTTCCTCCTTTTATAGGATCTCTTAGGATTGTTTTAGGACTTTTCTATTTTTAGGAACTTTTTATTTTGTAACATCATGTTTTGTGACTTATGTCACAAACAATTTTCTAATTAATGGATGTTATATTTATGCTTATGGGTAATCACTATTTGGCATAATATCTTGGTTTGTTTGATTTACTAACATTATTATATGATTGGTTTGAATTCTCGTAATGATTTGACCACTTGTACTTAGATGCATTTTTTTATCAGACACGTATTTTTGACTTTTTAAAGTCAAATGTGTTGAAATATCATGCTTGGTTGACTTATACATATGCATTATGCTACTTGGTTGGAATTATTCACAACTAACCTTTGTCTTGTAGCTTTTCTCATCCTTGAAATATATATGTTGGTACCCTAGCAACGGGGAGTATTGATCAAGGGGGAGCATATTACACTAAGTCACTAACTTTTGTTTTGTAGGATTATTCATGCATCATAAACTTGAAACTCCATTTAGGGGGAATATTATCCAAGGGGGAGCTTTAAGTTCTCAAAATCATTGTAACAATCTTGGAACTCCAATTTAGAGGGAGTAATAACCAATAATTGTTCACCACATTCCGTTACGCATATCTTCTTTTTGTTTCGACAAAAAGGGGGATAAATGATTAAGTTTACACATCACTGTGAACATCACAATACATACTTTTATGCTTAAAATGATTTTTAGAACTTGCATAAAACTAACTTAATCTATATTTTTAAAAGAATTTCACCTTACTTATTTCATTGCTTAAAAATAAACTTTATGTTTTGTCATCAACAAAAAGGGGGAGATTGTTAATACAAATATCGTCCTAAAAACGTTATTTATATTTTACGATCTTTGCTTTATTTTGTTAATGACAATTATAAGGTTTATCTTTAGCAAAGCATAAGTATATGTTAAAGTCTTTTACATCTTAGTAACAAGCTTTTTAAAAAATATTTACATATCACATGATCACTAGGAATTATAAATTACATACATATATACATTTACATGTTTATTTTTATTTCTTAAAAATGGAAATACACATGACATCATGGCATACCTCATAAGAAAATCTTTAGAAGATTTACATTATATTTTGGAAAGATCTTTAAGTAACAAAGTTGACTTTGTAAGATCTTGACAATACTTGGCTTGATATGAAAAGATTCATGAAGATCTTAGTTGTCAAGCACTGGCGGATCCAAACTAGTACAAGGGCGGATTCCATAATTTGGATTCGCCAGATCCGCCACATGTTGATCAGCTTTGCCTATAAATAGCAAGTTAATCATTCAAGCACATTTATCACTCATATAGCCTAAATTATATATTCATTCATTTGTACATCACTAACCCATATCATTCATTTCATTCTTGCTGATCTTACTTTTGTAGCAAAGAAGATCAAGCATACAAGCTTCAACATACTTACTGTTGCAAGTTTTATTAGTTAGATAATGTGTGATTTGTTAGTGTTCACACATCATTGTTATACCATTCATTCAGTAGAGTTTGGTTAGTGTTTTAGTCCTCAAAACACAAAGAGCGACGGGAGTGGTTGTACCCTTGTAAAGACCCAACGGGAGTAGTTGTACCCTTGTAAAGAACCCGGTGTTTAGCTTAGTACCGGATAAAGAGTAAGCGACGTGTAAATGTTTTCTCCGCCTAGAAGGGAGCTTGTTTCTTAGTGAAGAAAAACTCCCGAGTTAGAGGCTCGAGGAGTGGAGTAGGGCAAGGAAGAAAGTCCTTGTAGCCGAACCACTATAAACATCTGTGTTGTGTGGTTTGATCATTCCTTTCATTACTTGTTTTATATATATTGCTTGATTAGTTGTTTTACTTTGAAATCACGTTAAGTAAACAAAGCTAAGAAATTTTAAACGGTAAAAACTATTCAACCCCCCTTCTAGTTTTCCACATATTCATATAACCCATAGTATTTTCTTAAAGCTAGGATCCTAATTGACATAGTTCTATTACATCAGTTGATCTGCTAGTAATGAAAGTATTCAACAAGGTAATTGTCGAACAATAATTGACAAAAAAATTTCAATTCCTATATCATTATGGGATTTACAATTGCCAAACCTAGTTGCAATGTAAGCATATTTCATCCCCATCTTATGCCTTGAGTTCTATGTCTCACTAACAACTCAATTAAGTTGTCTAATTTAGAAACTGCAAATTCTCATGTACGTCTCACGTAATCATGAAATTCACCTCGTCATCACAATCTAGCTAAGGTCTCACTTAGGCTAAATGGTGAATTCAAGTGTTTCTTATATTTAGATGACATAAACTTAAATTCAAGGGTACTAGGTTTTGATGTGAGTAATCAAAATATGTATGAAGAAGCATGCATACAACTTCATAACATAGGTTTTAATAAAACTTTTATTAACCAATTCACTAAGATTAAATTAATAAAGTTTTGATTGAGGTATTGGGTTCACCAATCAAAGAATTACCTTTAATTATCGTCCATTATATCGTACTTTTGCATAAGCCCAAAGACTTAGTGTTTCGGATAATTACCACAAAGTGGCGCATGGAATTAAAGGCTAATTCACCCTTAAGATGATTTTGTACATAAAATAGTCGTACTAGGTAGCTCCAATTTGACGCACAAAGGAGCGGAGAAACTAAGGTTAGCATAATGCCAATTAAAAACCCGTTTCTTTCGGGTCACAATTTAATGCGTATACTCCTTATACCCCTCTTATAGTTTGTCACAATTGGGTGAGCCGTTCTTACTATTGGTACAAAACTCATCACTCAATTAAACTATTGAATATTTAACTCTTAAAAACCAAATCATATTTCACCATTGATTAGTCCAATTTATTTTTCTATTCAAAATTATCCTTTTGTTTACAACATGTCAAACAAAAAATAAACAAAACAAGTAACAATAAAAAATAAACAACTAAACAATGCGCACATAACGTAACAATTAATATGTGTAAAACAAGTAGCCACATGCATACTTATTCGATAAAACCTATTAATAATTAATTCTAGGTTTATAATGCATATATTTAACTAAAGCTCTCACTTACAAAGGCAAGTGAACCACATGCATCGACGTATCGATTGCGTAAACCATAGCTAAATATATACCACATAGCACGCAATTGATTCATTAATTATATTGAGGTCTTCCTTAATTCAAGAATTATCAATAAATAAACATGTGAATAATAACTTAACAATTAATTCATATAGACAATAATTCCATGATAAAACATGCACGTTCCATCATGGATTTTCATAACAATTATAACACGTTGTCACAAGATCGCTTACAATTAACACGTAATTATATCATGCAATCCTAGAGTTTCTAATCCAATTAATAAACAATTTTTTTTATTAAATAGGGCAATCACCCCCCCCCCCCCTAAATTTAGGGTTTCGAATTATATAAACCCTAAAATTCGACATATATAATTAAACACAATTCAAGATTCATTTTTTTACGTGTTTCGGTAATTAATTACACATTAACCAAGGCTTGTGATGCCACTGTTGAAATTTAATAACATGACTACTCATAATTAAACACATAAACATCAAATTATTGCGGAAGCGTATAGATCATATAACATGTAAGTAATTAACCGAATATAAAAGTATGCGTACCTTTTAGCAATTCTTCAATCAATCAACTTTATGAACCCTAATTAGAGTTTATGTGGATTATAAGAATTACCCCTTACCGTTTTGTAATTCAATCCAAGATACTAACAATAGTGTGTTAGTATCACGTTCTTGTACACACGTACTAATACCAAGTTAATGTAATGCTAGTTAATAAGAACACAAAACAATTAGTTTATTAAAAACAACCAATCGAATCCCTAAGAGGGGTTTAGTTCGATCGGCACTCAACCAAAAGAAAGGAGAAGAAACTTTAGGGTTTGGTATTGTGTGTGCACAAAAGGTACCAAAACAATGACCATAGGTTTGTAGATATAGTGTAGAAAACTTGGAAGACAAATTGGTGTAGGATTAGGTTTCCCCAATCCCCCACCGATCGGTTATGAGCCCAAAGAAGGGATCCGGAACCTTCTTGACCTTAATTTATATCTATAGTCCTTTCCTTTTATTAGTTAATGATCGTTAGTCAATTATCGTTAATTACTTAACGTCCGTTAGTCGTTTTGTGTATTTAATAATTAAATATAACCTTTTATATTAAATTATTAACCATTAACTCTTCATACGTAAAGTGTGCAATCCCGTGATCTCGAGTTCAATCCTAACATACATCTATTAATTTATGTCCATAACCTATCATAAATATGGGATGGAGGGAGTAACAAATAAACAAATAACTTAAAAAAAGACACGCACAACCCTCTTAACACACACCGGCCTTCTGATCTCTCTCTCCTCTCCTTTCTTGCTTCCCTATCTAAAAATAACAACTTTTTATCCAATTTTACTCCATACACTAAAACAAATTTTACAAACTATTACCACCACCATCATAATCTCGTCACCACAACCACTATCCCCATCATCTCGTCACCAAAATTTATCAACAACACACAAAACAATTCCCAAATCTCATCTTCATCCACTCCACTAAAAAACATAAACTCTAACACCAAATCTTGAGTATCCACCTTCATACCTACAACACCAACACCCAAATTCACACAAAATCAAACCCACAAACTCAGTTAATCTATATTTTAAAGGTGGCAAAGTTGCGTATATGTAGAAAAGTTGGGCTACTAATGGGCAGTTTTTCAAAAATAATCGGCGGTAGACTTCAGCTAATTCACTTGTGCGGTAAAATCATCATAATGGTTTCCTCACTTTTTTTTCTATGTTATAGTTTATGTTTTTATTTTGTTTAAGTCTAAACACTTATTGGCCATGCAGACCAAAACACTATTTACAGATCTCCTAACAAAAGTTATATAACCTAATTTAACACGTATAAAGGGTGTTCATATAATACTTATTTGATCATGCTGTAGCGTAAGCTTCTAGACCAGTCTGCGTGCACAGAATCACCTTCTTCTTTCGTCTGCTTCTTGGGTCAATTGAACTAGGGTTTCACGGGGAGAATCACAGCTTGGATTGTGTCAGGTATCCATTGGTACTACATATCAGCACATGTAGAACTAGGGCTACGAACTTATGCAAGTTGGAGAGTACAAACATTGGTAACAATCGACTGGAAGTTGATTGTGTCATCTTAGAGTTTCGACCCTTGGGAACCAGTCGACGAGAATAGAGAGGAGAAAGGAGGGAGTTTTAGGGTTATTTATTTATATTTATATGAATTCGGTTTTCGGTTCGGTTTTTGGTTTAGATTGCCAAAACTATATCCAAACCAAAAACTGAACATTTAATTCGGTTCGGTTCGGTTTTGACAAATTCGGTTTGGCTTTTTCTGATTCGGTATGGTTTGGTTTCGGTTTTCGATTCGTGTTGGTATGTATTATCCGAATTCTGAACACCCCTAACTAGAGTTGAAATTATATGGTTGTGGATAACTAGATAAAGAATATGGGCTATCTTATCTCCTCCCTTTCTTTTGTGGGCCAAATATAGAAAGTTATGATTGGTCTCAAACTCAATAGCCAGAAACAAACTTACTCTAGATCGAGTCTAGTTCAGTTCCAGGCATGCTTTTAAAAGATGATAGTATATAAAACATTTAGCAATACCCTTGGAGGGGTAGGCGTGGTAATAGTTTTCCTGAAAGAAGTTTACTACGTAAAAAGTGAAAACTGATTGGAGGTGTTTGGGATTACGTATTATTAACCTGTACATATGGCTTAGTGGCATGCCGCGTGTGGTTAAGCACTTTCTAACAGCAGACGCAAATAAGCCAACAAGAGCATAAATTATGCAAACCCAAAAGCACTTTCTAACTTGTATATATGCCAATACACACATAAACTATGCAATTCCAAAAGCACTTTCTAACTTGTACATACGCTAATACTTTATAGTACATAAACTCTGCAATCCCAAAAGCAAGCAACAACTATAAAACTAGACATAATGGGGGCTCACAAGTAACAAACCCACCACGATTGGAGTGGAAGACAGAGACTTGCCACCTCAGCTAAGAACACTAATCACATGTGCTACAACTGAAATCAGTAATTTTCTGAGGATTGTTAACCTGTAGTCAAAAAAATATAGAGAGTATGAAAAGATAGTCTGTGTAAGAGGATATATAGGAAGGAACACATAATTTTTTGACAAAAAAATCCAGAAAGATTGTATGCCCGCGTTTGATCAAGGATCCAGCTGACCAACAGTTAAAAATTAATCTATTGCACAGATAGGCTGATCCTGTCACTGTCTGAAGTTGCGAGATGCAAATCAGCATCAGAATAAATAGATATCCAATCATCTTCGTCGTCAAGATATTTCAGAGTAAACTCCTTAACCTCTAACTTGAACCTTTGTGCCACTTTGTTTTTAATCACTTCCAACAGTCCGGGTGAAATAGGGAAGTGGAAGCTTGTCACGTCCTCTTCAAAAGTTACCTCCACTGTAACTGATGGTACTGGTAAAGAGTCTATTCTAAGTTTTTTCAAAGGGCTGCTTGTTTCTTCATCATCAGTAAAGGTACTAGTAGCACATCTTTTCCCCGTACTCAAATTGGTGGACGACCCTTGGTCTGAAATATCTGTCACAGTTGACTCTGAATCTGATAAAACTGCATAAAAAGATTAATTGTTAGCCATTTGATTTTATTTTTTTGGGATAGTTTTAGGTTCAATTTTACCTGAGAAATCCATAGGTGATGTATCCCCGAGTTCAAATCCAGAATGGACATCAAATTTCTGTTTCAATGTTTGCACCAAATAATGCCGTACATAATTAATGTCTTCCATACCGAACGGAAGAAAAAACTCTAAGACATAGTCATCATCGCCTTCAACACTATGCAAAAAGATTGTAAAGCAGCCAGTTAACTTGTAAATGCGTGCGCAGTGAACCAAAGGGTACTCTTCTTCATTAAGTTTGATTACATCTCTATAAAAACTTGAACCACGGGATAGCAACACCTTGCCAACAAAGCTGCGGAACTTATCCAAGTGTCGCTCTTTACATGCTTCCATGAAGTTCCACACCTCCAAATCTCGAACATGAAACGGCAGACCGGCTGTAGACATGCAGATTTTCCCGATGCATTTGGTGTCAAAGCTACTGCAACTCTTTTTTAAACCTTTGTCATGAGAAACAGAACTAGTAACTCTGGAAACAGCCCATGTCTGAGCAAGAGGTAAACTGTGAATGTCACATACAATTTTCAGAATACCCAAGATTTTATCCATCTCAATTTGCCTTGGAACCTGCATATGAAAGATACGACCCACATAAGGAATCCAAAGCAAAAGAAGGTTTAGATGCAAAAAGAAAAAGAAGGTTAATATATTAAAATCTAGCAATGGAATGTTAGATAACAAATCAGCATGACCCAACTCACATTCCAAGCAGGACCATTAAATACTTGTGGGCATGCCAGATTTTGTGTCTGCAAGATAACAACAATTTGGAGATGAGCAGCAATAAAAGATGATGCAAAATAGAATACAACAAAGCATAATCAATAATTGAAAAATTATAATCAAATTTGAGAGGTAAGACCGAAACCTTTAGGGCACCATGAATTTGTTTAACCTCATAAGCACAAGTCGTATACTTGGAACCCATCAAGACCTCAATCACACCAGCACATAATCCTGTAGTACAATCGAAGACTGGTAAAGCCAAATACCCATGCAGATTGCAACGAAAAGCACACCCTTGTTGTGGAAAATCTTTTGGATTGTAACTAGTTACATCAGAAGTCCACTCTGGTAATCCTCGTCGAAATACTCGAGCATGAGGACTAACAACTCCTTCTTCATCATGCTTATCCACGAAAAATGCATTCTGCTCAGAGTCTCTTCTATAGGAATAGAGTTCTTCAGAGGGTACACCAAGACCAAATGGTTGGTCTAAAGTTGTAAGTTGTTGGTGTTTCCCAACATCACAAGGTGACCAAAACTGAACCAGAACATGCTCCTCACGGAAGGTTAAGAGCTTTAGTGCAGCTCTTATCTTCTTTATTGTTTGATGACCTAGGACAACAGCTTCAGCTTTCGGCTCGAAACCTGTAGTTTTGACAGCACAAATCAGGAGCACACACAAAAATCTAGCAGAAATAGCTTTTATTCCAAGGGAGTTCATTTTATATCTAAAAAAGCTAGAAATGAAATAAGGAAATAAGACATACCGGTGGTTATGGTTTGAGACAAATCAGATTGATAGAGTCCATCCTGGGATTCTTCATTTCGAGACACCCAAAGCTGTGTCAGGTATCTTGACTCACCAAAACGTGGAACTGGCTGTTCTAAAAAGATCTTGCAGTCTGTCATTTGATCCCTTGACAAAACAGAATGTACCTGATGATTTGTCTCTATCTGTGGAATCAGCAGTGCACTGAAATTACCCAAACAGGTCTATAGAACTTAGGCAGCTTTCAAGTCTATATATATTGTTAGAGTGTCAGAATGTGCCTAATGAGATATCGAGTAATAATTATCAAATGAATAAAAGACTAAATGCTTTATTGGTTTCATCTTTGAATAGAAGATACTACAGCATATAATAAGTGTGAACAAATAAATCCAATGACAGAAGACGAGTGCTGTAGCTCTCCAAAATCATATAGATCAGGAAGACTATTTGATGAAAGTGTAAAAACAAATATTTGATGACTTTATCAACACAATTCAACAATAACTTAAAAAGCACACACTTTGTTCCATACCTAAAACACAACTAAGTAGGCTGTGCATAGTCCAACAATTCATTTCAACCAATTTAATCTTGTACTGCATTTCAGTTTATATGGCAAACCTGACATTTGAAAAGCTTTGGTCTGTTTTTGGAAAAAAAAAAAGGCCAGAGAAAAAAGAGTTGAACTGAATTGGGTCTGTTTGGGAAAATTATAAATCTAAGTGGCCGCCATGTTTGTGGCCAAACCTACGTTGCTGCCACATCCTAAGTGATGTTGAACGAAATAGGACCGCCTAATACGTACCACCAATTTCAACACCCTTTTTGAACACATGGGTGCAATACGGAAGAGTCTTAAAATTGTTAATGTTTTCCTCTTTTCTTTTTCCTTAATAATTAGAAATCCGATACTCAAGAACTTAAAAAATGGCAAGAATGCAACAACAACAAAAAAAAAACAGAGCAACAACAACAATGAAAAAACAGAGAATATGACAATTCCTAAGATAATTCATTAAACGATCAGGTTCATGAAACCACGAGTATCGCCATTAGTCAACGAACATGTTAGAATATCAGACCCAAAGTTCCAGTGTTATTTCAGTGGATGATACAATGTTCAGGGCTCATTAATTACTGAAGTACTTGTCAAATTCAAAGTTTACATCTGCAGTAATGAACTTTATATTGAACAGGGGACAAAAGCTTTCTTGATGCCTAGCTTAACCACAAAAGTTTGAAAGCAAGTTAAATTCAGGATGATGCTCAAAAAAGTATGTTAACAACAAAAAAACCAATGAATAAGATACAAGGCAAAAAAAATCATAGCAGATTTGTCAACTAAGTTATCGTTTTTAACTATATAAAAAAAAAATACTGTATATGTTTGTAAATTCCAAATGCAGACAGTAAATAAAGTAATTCCTGTTTCATGAACTTTACATCTCTTAACTTATGGTATACGTTTAGTAATATCTATTTTGTCTAAAAGATGCTTTTTATCTTTTATTTTATCACTTCTAGACTTTCCAAATTTTTAGTAAAGTTGATGCGGAAGTGAACTGTACAACTGTTTAACTGATATTTTGTTTCGTATTTAATTAATTAAATTAGTAAACTTCAATTGACTAACGAAGTAACAAGACCCAAAACAAACATTTTTGTTACCCTCCTTATCCGGCTTAATTAGGTTCCTGTTAATTAGGTTTTATAAATAAAACACCTCTAAAACGTACAAACACCAACAAAAGATTCGGGTATCTTTTTCTGGTTCATTAAATGCCACATCAACAATTCCATATAGATACCCCGTATCAATCTACGTAAATAGATCAACAATTGTTCTACATAACAAATCATTAAAACAAACCAAAAATAAATAAATAATAATAATAATAATAAGAAAAAAACTAAAAATATAATTCAATGAACATGGATCAATAACTCTAATCAAGCATATCAAACTACTAAATGAAAAATGAATACTATATATAACACAGAACGATAAATAAACCCACAAACAACTTCCGGATCATTGTGTGTAATGTCAGTAAATATAGTAGCAGATGATAAGCAAAGCATATATACACATAGTTTGACAAATGATTCACTTACACAAAGCGTAATTCGGAGAAACCTTAGGTGATAGAGCTGAAGATTGTGGCCTTAGAGATATAATAATATTATTTTGTTTAGGAAGTAAGTTAAGGAAGAGATACCAGGAAACCAGGAAACCAGGCAACAACACCGTTCTTTCTAATAGCAGCTTTTAGTGTAAATGTTAACGTCATATATATGCTCATGCTTTTTAAAATGTTAACTTCATGCATGTATATGCTCATGCTTCATCTTTCGAGTTTTACTAAGCAAAGTATGTTCAAACATTTACGACATCAAATATTGTACTTCCACTACTTTTTAGATGTTATCATGAACCATTTATGATTTTAAAATTTTAATATAATATATTGGCAATTCCTAAGATCCAAAACCCATGTTATTATGCGATAGATACAAATATAAATATTCTCGTTCTTGCATATAGGTACTCATAATAATGAGTAATAACTTTATTGACTCATAAATATTCATTTTGTTAGGTAAAAAGAGACTAGAAACTTCATGTGTTTAATTAGCATTCGGAACAGAGTGTAAAGTTACTAATGATAATTTAGAAAATTGAAATACTTTTTTATAATGACAAATTTAATAGTTTAACTATCCGGTTATTAAAATCTGATTGTTTTATGAAATGGCGAAAAGCGTGATTTGATTTTCCCATGCTAATGCTACATCGTTTCCAATAATAGAAAGAGCCACTTTGTCTTATGAGTCTTTTTGGTATAAAATAAACGCTTTCTTTATCTTAATTTATATCAAAAGTTGTAGGAAATAACCATCTTGATTGTGTGGTTGATTCGGGTGGTCTTGGCTCATGGAAGATTAGATCCATGGTTGAGTTTAGAGAGAAGCTAGAGAGAGAGAGTGGGAAACTCTTGAGAGAAAACTGGTAATATTAGATTAAGTGAATGAAGAGTTCCACCCTTCCCTTGTGTGGGAAGGGTTATATATATAGTCCTAATATTTGTGCCCCTAGTGGGCTGTGGAGTGAGCTGACAGTGGGGAAAGCCCCGACCCACTCCACGAATATATATTACTACACTAATAATACTGATAATACTAATACTACTAAACAAATATATATAAGCCTACGAGCTATATAAATGCTAATTAGATGCTCGGGGTGACCGAACCTTCATATGAATATTTATATTCCTAACAATCTCCCCCTAAGGGAGGTCACCCCGGAAATAATAACTTGAATTCTAGCATTTTATCTTTTGATCTTGACTTCATAGCTCGTAGTCTTCGATTCTTCAACGTCTTGTATCTTTGTGCCTTTAGCAGTGATCTTTTGATGACCGTTCTTTGTCTTGGATGATCTTTGAGTATTCTTCGACTTTATCATCCAACATTTATTTCCAAGTCATCTTTCAACAGTATGTTTCCATGTGATGTGTAAATCTTTGAGCCGACATGCTCACACTATATGGTGTCATGATCTTTAGCATCAGAGTTTGCAGAAGCCGTGTTAAAGGTCTTTTAGGTTGATCATGACTTTGTTGAGTTACAATGATAATGTAATGTGAGCATGTGGTGCTGGATTGGCATCTTTTCTGTAATCTGCTTCAACCGCAATCAGCTGCAACTTCAATCAGCTACAACCGCAAACAGCTGCAACAGCAATCAGCTACAATCGCCAGATGTTCCTGCATACGACAGTTAGCAATAAAACGTCCGGTACTTACAGGTTCGGACTTTGAGATTGTTAACAGCATAGTGTGAAAACTCTCTCTAATCCTTACCAAGACCGTTCCTAATCGAAAACCCACAGAGGGCTTTTTAAGATCGAACCGTAGCACATCAACGATTAGGTGAGTCGCTGGAGATCACTCCACGACTGTAGACCGTTAGAAACCGCCGCAATCACTAAGCGTAATCCATAAAGAACTACCGAAGTGACCTGCTTTCAGGGCTGCTTGATGTTGACCCTGGCAGGAATTTCCATTCAATCATTGAGAATTACATTTGTAAATTCTCTCATAAATGTTCTGGCAGATTGCTAAGATCTGCGTAGGACTCATAAGTTTACAACTGGTGTCCTTAATGTTGAACAACCAGTGTAGAAATAATTCGTGTCCCTATGAGATCTTATTATGCATCTCGTGGCTCTAGACTCTATTGTGCGTTTTGATTTAGTGAGCGGAGGCTGGAGAGAACTGCCACCTTTTCAATATCATCTAACTCGGAGTGAGATAGACGATAGGAATGTATTGAACTCCGTGACAATTGAAACAAGAATCCTTTAAGGGACCTTGAGTGGCTAGGAAGGGTTGTGCAGCGTATCACTGGGTCCATGATACTTTGTCTTCAATGTCAGCAATCAACCAAGTGATTCTGACAGCATATGAGTTGACCCGGTTTCTGCCTAAGTTGTAAGGAGGGCTATTTCTTTTCACCCTTTATCTTTACAATTCTTTTTCATTCTTCAACCCCTTCAGTGCTTACCGAGACTTCATTACTAGTACCTTGTTGGGTTTGTTCCAGTACTAGCTCCATCTCAGTCGGCACTCTTCCCTTAATCACACTTTTCTCCTTTTTAATCATACCTAAGGACTTCTACACTAACTAGTGGATTGTCCCTGGGTAGATCCCTCCGGCTCTGGCGGGATCGTGGGAACTTGAGCCTAACCTAACCATCCTTATAACTCCATACTTTAATTAAAATGGTCGGTCTTTGGTGTACTTCCACGATTGCCATAAACCAAATCTTTGAAAAATCTCTCAAAGTGTTCATGATTCTGAAACACATTTTTGCAAACACTTGAGAGTTTTATATTTTTCAAATGCTCCCCCTCAACATGTGCTCGGTTGATTGTTTTATAAATTTGCACATGTTAGGTAGAGCTTGCACTTTTTGAATTGATTGATTTTCCAAGAACATGATCATCGCGAGACACGCTTACATCACTAGTAAACTAGCTTGAAATTATTACCCGTCCAGATCACATTCAAGGAAAGTCGCTCGAAATCGGTACATTCTACTCAGACACGTCCTTTGCGAGACACGCTTACATCACCAGATAAACTGGCTTGAAATTATTACCCGTCCAGGACATGTCCTTTCAACTACTGACTTTAGCTATCGTCAATTCATTGGTGAAGTCTGAGCCTTGCTCACATAAGATGCATGCCAAATCCTTTGCTCCCCCTCAATAAGTGCATTGGTATACAAAAGAGTTTAGCACTTACTGGAGAGCTTACTTTCTCATCAAAAACATTTTGCTCCCCCTCAATATGTGCATTGATATATAAAATGGTTTAACACATATGGGAGAGCTTACATTTACGTCCAAACATCACATTTTATCAGATTTCATATTTAAATCACATTCTCTCCCCCGATCAAAAATTTCAAACCATTTGAGATTTGTGATCTCAATTGATTTAAATAAGTTAGAAAATGTGGGAGAAAATGTGTCCGATTTAATGTTTTCTGATAATGGAACATACTATGCTCCCCCTTAATCTAAGAGGGAGATTCACTGCTTATTTTGCACAATTGATTATTATGACACAAATGATATTGACCTTTTTTGCACAGATGATGTAATCACCCGCTTTTCTGAGTTAGTAGTCAACATCAATTATCCATCCACCAACAAATCTTTCACAAATGTCGTTGATCCCCACTTGGCGAGACCAAAATAGATGAATGGTGGTGGCGGTGATGACAGTGTTGTTGTTGTTGTTGCTGCCGATGTTGTTGTCGTGGTGAATTTCGAGCCAATCAATAGAGTTTGATCGTCTGATTAGATGGTTAGAATGGGAACTGGTACATTCATTTTGGCTATGGAATCTGCATAAGAATATCAACACAGATATACATACATACAGATACACTATTCCTAGATAGCTACCCTTCAGCAGCTTGCCACATTATAATACCAAGTTCATCTTATAATCAAACCCCAATCAGGAACTACGTCAAACCACTATCTAGCATGAAGAGCAATTAGCAATCATGAACATGGCAATTCACACGAATTTCAATATTCAATTCAGGATCTTAGGAACGTGATTCTAACATAATAGCAATCTACCTAAGCGAATCCTGAGAACATATGCACAATATCAACAACCATTAAGCAGCAGAGACAAACAACATTTGAAACTCATTCATTTAGATCATACAAATGCCAGTGGAGTATTCAAAAACATCAAACACAACTGGTTTTCTAACTTCTTTTAGGTTTTGAGTCTTAAAGCATTTTGGGGATTATACGAGGATTCCAAAGTAACACAAATGAACCTTCTAGATACATAAAGCTAGGAAACTATAAGCAAATTGCACATAATGTCCTAAACTTTCTAGCAGCTAACACACTTGGTCATTTGATATATTTAAGCAAGATCCTCTTCAACTAATTCCCCATTAACTACAAAACCATTTCTAACAAGTATGATTTAACCAATAAATCCGTTTGATGATATAAAATTTGAATTCACTCTCCCCCTCAATCAATGACCCTTAACCCCACAACTCATCAAACAAGAACTGTCGTGAGGTTTTGTAGTCGTTGATTGAGTGACAAATTTTATGCATAATCCAAGTTTAAACAAATTTCATACAACACATATTCACCAAGTGTCTCACAAATAATTTTCAGAAGAATCATAGAATGAAAACTATTTGTATGCAAAGAAGACTTCTCTTCTTTTTCAAGAAATGATGCACTGAAACGTACATCAGATCGAAGAAACATGGATATAAAGTAATCCATGCCCAGGTGAACATCACCCAGTTGGAGGAACAGCCGTCTTTTTGGCGACGTGCTTTCCCCAATATGAAGCGCGGGTTGCTATCTAAAGTAATAGCAAGCCATTTTAGACATGTTTTAACAATCCATTTTAACTTCTGCTCGAGCTTCATTTAAAGACCCGTGCCATTATTGAATGACATTTCTAAGTCCGTAAATGTTATCGATAAATAGAAGACATGCCTAGGTGAAACTATTTTTGGTATTTTCTATTTTTCAATTTTTATGGTTTTTCTGGTTTTAAGATTCTCTATTTACAATTGCAGGATTTTCTATGTATATATTCACAAGATGGTATAGAATATGAAAGAGAATGTAAGAAGCAAAATATATACAAGGATACGAACCAGAAACCATTACTCCTCAGCATTCTGAATCTTCTTCGCATTCATCACTTGACTTGCTGAAGAGCAATGTGAGCACTTTCAATCAGGGAATGATTCTGGCTCAACACTCTCCCCTAATTAGTGCTCTCCCCCAATCTGACAACCTCTGACGAACACCCATAATTGGAAGAAGACTTTGGATGAACGCCCGAAATATGAAGAAGTCTTTTGATAACCAAATGCATGCCGTCTTAAATCTTCTAACACTCCCGTCCTAGAGTGACTCCGTCAAAAACCTTAGGCATCTTTTCGGTAGTTTAAGTTGAGCCTCAACTGAAATCTAGCTTAACCTCACAACTCATCAAACAAGAACTGTCATGAGATTAGGTTAACATCAAGTTGGACTTAATCTTAAACTACGGAACAACTTGAACCTAACTTAACTCCACAACTCATCAAACAAGAACTGTCATGGGATTAAGTTAAATATCAAGTTGTAAGAAAAGAGCTCAACATTTTTTGACTGTGGAGAAGACTGTAGACTCGACCTTCTTCAAGATTGCCCAATGTGGAGGAACAGAATACCAATCATCTTTATCTCACCAAATGCCTTCCAGTAACCTTACATGTAACCCATCAGCCCGCAGCATACACATGAGAAGATAACTCCCAACAGAGAATGTAGAGTAGACTGACGACTCGACCTTCTTCAGTCTTTAGTATAACACCAAAGTAACAAGTTGAACCACTGATCATCTATAGAATGTATCCATATTTGGATATTAAGCCCTGATCACATGAACCTGTTGTGCGTCCTTGATGTACACATTCTCTCTCCCCTGATGGTTACGATTAATCAGCACATAACGTAGCAGTGAAACGATAATACCAAGGTAACAAGTTGAACCACTGATCATCTACAGTATTTATCCATCCTGGATATTAAGCCCTGATCACGTGAACCTGTTGTGCGTCCTTGGTGTACACATTTCTCTCCCCCATGATGGTTACGATTAATCGGAATCATCATCATGATGTGTACATGTAGCCTGATGACGTATGCATGAAGCATTGACTAGAAACCCTTTGTTGCTGATTGAACCAGCCCGTGAGAATATGAAGATTAGCATTCCATGACCATGTTCTTCAACACCTTGAAAGACCAAGGAAGAAGTAGTGTTGGAGAACCATGGTTTGCACGACTCCTGAACTGACGTATTCAGGAGTCGTATGACCATTTCTCAATCATCAACTAACATGCAGATTAATATTCACCCTTTCCCCCCCTCAAAAATTGCATATGCCTTCCAACTGCAATTTTTGATGATTGAACTAGTGAATATGAATACCATCAACGGTAAGTAGCTCCACTTGACGGTTCTTGACGACTGACATGTTGTTTATTCACCCTTTCCCCCCCTCAAAAATTGCATATGCCTGTCAACTGCAATTTTTGGTTGAACAAGTGAATAAGAATATACTCCAATGTGCGCCGATCCACTTGAAGACTGAATAAGCACGGAAAGAGCATGAATCTTGTTGATGAGAATGGCCATTAATAAGAAGACTCCTCTTCTTTTAAAGATAAAGTGCACTCAAGCGTACACTTTTCTTTTCTTTGAAGAACGAGGCCTGAACTGAGGTATTCAGACGTCATTTGATGAAGAACGAGGCCTGCACTGATGTGTACAGACGTCATAATGATGAAGACCGAGGCTTGAACTGATTTGTACAGACGTCATTTTCTCTCTCTTTACTACTTCTCTCATCTAACTCTTTACCAACCCCATTATCATTTTGTTGGCTTGATGTCGTGACCACTGATGGAGAAAACCCAATATGATGAACTTGAAGCTGAAGTAACATAACCCGAACTTGTGACTTAAACTTGTGCTAATGCGAGACAAAGAGCGGTGCAGAGACTTCGTGCAACCTCGAATCCCTAAGTACTCTATACTCTTCAACCAACCAACCATCAAGTATAAGAAATACATCACCTCTTGGATATCCACAACATCGTGTGACACTGAGCACTACAACGTGACCCCTTAAAGTGATAGTTATTTTGTAATAGGGAGAAAGAAAAAATAACTAGATATCCAAGTCCTTGTCATTGTATTGAAAGCTCGAACAAGGATCTCGAAGAATCTTCATCCAACCTCCCCGATATCTTCAGATGCTAAGTACACGCACCCATGAAATTTCACTTCAGCCTCAAATACATAATAATGAATTAATGCCGTAGTCACTTCTTGTGGTTAATGCCCAAATCTAGCCCTTTATGATGTATCGACTGAACTTTGATAATGGTTTTAACCCGATCATGGTTAAGAGCGCATAGACCATCATCACGGGATTTTACAAATCTATGATTTAAACCGAGAAATAAGTTCTTTCTCGGGAATTTACAAAACCAAGAAGAAACCGTGAGACAGTAACAGATTGAATGTGGCGTGACTGATTTGGTTTTAGGTGAACATCAGTTTGGGTAAAGAATATCTTGTGAAGATTACAGATCACATCACAACTTATAAAACCTTTGGCCAACTAACCAACCTTGAACACAGATTAGTGACCACTTGATGAAGGAAACCCGATATACCAGTACTGAAAACTGAAGAATAAATCCCCAAATTTGTTACTTAAGCTTGCACTAATGTTGGAAGAACGGTGTAGAGAATTAATGCTCCAAGCAGATCTCTAAGTGCTCAATACCCAACCAAAGTATGAGACATTAACACCTCTTGCGATTATCGACATCGTCATTGACGTGTGACACTGAGTACTCCAATAACTCTTAAGTGATAGTTACCCCGACTGCTGGTAACTAGATAACCCAAGTCTTCAACTTAAATTTTAAGCACGAGCAAGTTATCATTGAAAGTCATGCATCCAACCAACCCCGACTTCAAGATAAAATAAGTAGACGCCTTCGTGAAATTCAACTTCAATCACAAATAAAGAATACCGGATTAACTTTGTGATCATCTTGTGTTGTTGACTAGCCAAAGAGAGAAGAAACATGCGCTAATTCTTAGAAGTGCCCATGACTCATAGTCAGTCAAACATCGTGATCATCTTGTGTACAGGATTTTACAGTTCTTGAGATTTATCTGAGAAATAAATTCAAGAACTAACTGCACAACAGTAAGTATCAAACTGCTGTAGACTGAACCACTGAATCCTGAATCGCTACGATCTGACCCGCTGTAACCGACACTGCTAAGATTCAAACCGCTGGAGACTGAACCGATACGATCTGACCCTGCTGTAACCGGAACCGCTAAAATTCACATCGCTGGAGACGGAACTTCTAGGAAACTTGCGATAATTCTCCCCCTCAAAAAGGACATGAAATGACCTTTTTGCCAAAGCTGAGAGACCGTGATGTAAGTGAATTTGACCGGCACAATACATGGAACGAGACAAATGAAACTACTGCAGCGAAGATGGTGATTGAGACTCTCTTGTAGTAACCCCTTGCTTTCCTCATCATCAATGGTTTAGTAGATTAACAATTCATTGAAGCTCGTAATATGCCAAAACCGCTTGATGAAATGCATATGACTTAAAAGTGAGCAAAAGGTTAAAACATGTCTCCAAACAAAGCACCTCTTGTCTTTAAGCTTGACTACCTCTTGAGAAGATCTTGAACAACAATTCCATTAGGAGCTTGATAAACAACAATCACTTGATGAAGCTTGATAAAGAACAAGTCCGCGACTTAAACTTGCACTAAATTATGATTTAGAACCTATATTGAGTACAACAACGTAACTCCTTTAAATATAGGTAGTGATATATACCCAACCTTCCATCCTTAATTGTATATATCCACTTCATGAACATCCAAGTCTAATCACCTTAAATTGCAAATTGTGATTTAGAACCTATATTGAGCACAACAACGTAACTCCTTTAAATATAGGTAGTGATATATACCCAACCTTCCATCCTTTATTGTATATATCCACTTCTTGAACATCCAGGTCTAATCACCTTAAATTCGCTTGAGCAAGGGTCATCAAACATCATGCATCCATCCACCCCGAGATGTTTGTGACACTAAGTACACCAACCCGTGAATTAACAAACCAACCAAGTAATCATAATTTCCCAATTCCTGCTGATCTTGAAGCACAAACTTATCCCGAAAAATTAGTCACACCCCGTAAGTATCATTATTTCTAAACCCAAGTCCAGCCTACTTGTCCAAAATTAATTTCACGGGATTTTACAGCTCTTGAGATTTAAACCGAGAAATCGAATCTTTCGCGGGATTTTCTAAAAACTACAAGAGAAACCGTGAAATCAACCAGAATACCCAAGAGTGAGGTGCAATACCAATCTTCGAAATTCAAGTCACAGAAGTCAAATCACAACATGATCAAATCGCAACAAGTCAAGTCACAGGTTGTCAACTTGCAACAAGTCAGATTGCAATCAACCAAATCACAATTAGTCAAATCGCAAGTGTCAACTTGCAACGTCATATCGTAACTGGTCAAGTCGCAATCCGTCAAGTCGCAATCAGTTAAAACGCAACTTGACAGATCACAATTAATCAAATTGCACTTTGTCAACTGTAACTCAAGTCGTAAATATCAAATTGCATGCTCACTCAAGTCGTAGGCACTAATAGGACCGTGCAGCCAAATCCACAACTCTGTAACCACGTTGACATTCATAAACCCAAATACTATCCGTGACATGTGAATTCTTGTGAAATTTTGTAGCAACCAAAGTACCAAAATTATAAGCACCCCAACCATAATTAACACAAACATTCGTCATAAAGGCTTGTTGTAATCCAAGATTTCACATCCAACATCAGCCAAAACTCAATTTGGTAATCAAAATAATCGGAGTCATGACATCATTCCATGTTTCCTATTTACTTGTGTTCACAATACACAAATACACAAATGTTGGGTAACAAACACACAAGCCCGGTCTCTATTTAGGATAGCAATTCACTCGGCCCAATCCGGATACAAACAACCAAATTCACTCGGCCCATGTCATGAAATAGTACCCGATCCAAATCACCCATTGCCCTACTGATTCTGTATTAATACCCACTTATCTCCTAAGATTAACCCTAATACACCCTCATCAAACATTCCGCCCCCCATCCCTGCCAACCAAAAAACGCAGCAATCAATTATCCCCAACCACTCAAACCCTAATCACATAGTACACCATCTGCCACCCTTATCACTCAACTCGGACTCATATTCATCAATCTCAGTCATACCCTTCTATCCAAATCACACCATAAACGAATCACCACAACCCATTCGATTAGCTTGCATCTCAATACGATTCACAAACACAAACGCCTGTTTGTTTATTTCAGTTCGAGATCATCTACAAAGACCCGGCTTCAAGATATTTTATAAGATCTCAGGTAGGTGTCTTATTATGAACGAACAAAGAAAAGAGAAAAAAAACAGATTTGTTATTTTCCTTTCTTTCTTGTTTCGTATATTAAATGAAGCTATGCTTCACAAATATAGATCGATGATGTTTTAATTTCATGTGTTAGGCCTTCAACGGTCTTGGTATATGTATGATTACCACGAAAAACATGAGCTGAGATCTTGTAGGGATATTGATATTTGTAAATTGATGTAGTATGAAGAAGTGTTGTTGTAGTGTTTTAGATGAAGTGGTGATGGGTTTTAGAGTAGTATTGGATTTGTTGTTCGATTGTGTATATGATTGTTGTAGTACATATTGTTTCTGGCATTCAGTTTCACACATCATTTACCTTCCTCTTCTTTATTTGATTTGACATTAATTGACACCAAGGAAGATCAACAGATCTGAGGTCACTTTGAGGTTATGGTTACCATGTGGTTTCTTGTAACCTCGTGGTCAAACAGAAAAGCTTTTGGTTTGGCTTAACTGGTTTGGTGTTCTATTAATCTTGACTAATGATGTTTGCAAACAGAGGTCAATAAGAGTCTGTGTTACGTTTTGGTCAACGTGGTCAAACCGCATACAAGTGAGAACACAAACCGAGTTCGTGATTATACACAAACCGCGTACACCTCATGTACACAAACCGAGTCCATGACAAACCGAGTCCATGACAAACCGTATCAATGACATTGTAGACAAACCGAGTCTGTAATTTTGCAGACAAACCGAGTATACAATGTATACACAAACCGAGTTCATGGTAAAACAGACAAACCGAGTCTGTGACTGTTTGGACAAACCGAGTCCAGGGTTAAACAGACAAACCGAGTCTGTAAGCCAATAGACAAACCGCGTCTTTAACCAGACAAACCAGTCACTTTCGTACTTTCCTTAAAATCCGGATATGTGTTTTTCTCATTGACCAGTCAAACAGACAAACCGCCTTCAAGAACAATTTTCACTCTTTGGACACCAGCAGCAACAATGACCATTATTCCAAGAATCACTAACCACCAACAATTTCATCATCCAAGTAGTGCACAAAACGCTACTATGAATATCATCATCACCAAGAATCATGACTACCCAACATTTAAACCCATATCTGTTAATATTTAATCTTATATGACAAGTTTCCGACTACAATATTCACAAGATGGTACAAAACAACCTCAAAGATATAATATGAAACACAAAACTGTTGTTTTGACAAAGACTTAAACGGACCGATGTGTAGTCATGAAAAACTTTTAAACCCAGATCTTAAAAGTCGTTTAACAAAAATAAGCCGCAACCACAAACTTAAAATCGTTTAAACATTAGACCAAAACATTAAGTGCTTAAAAAATGTTGGAAGCCCGCAAGAATATTAAAGCAAATCTGGATTTCAAAAGATGGATTCGAGCAGTATAACTAACACAAAAACATGTGCTCAAGAAACATACAAGAAAAGCAGATCTGAATCTCAAGGATTAAAGACCCATTGGATTAAAACCCATATGAGGCCCACATGAAGAGTTTAAGTGTTTAACAAATCTGAAATAATAGCAGTCATGAGTTAAGTAACAATCGATTAAAAAAAACATTGACCACAGATCACACCACATGGACAGTAGCAAAACCAAACCATTTTAGTCAAACTATTTCACGAGTTGGAATTTGGAAAAAAAACTATTTTTCAAAACTATTCTAGTCAAGCTATTTTGTTGAACACCACATGGACAGTAGCAAAAACATTATAGTGACCAAAACTATTTTTCAAAGATTCGAACCAAAAAAAATTTTGTAAAACAGTAGCAGTTTATACACCATGATTCGAACCAAAAAAAATGAAACCAACACACAATCAATCGGATCTAACCATGGCTCTTGATACCAATTGTAGGAAATAACCATCTTGATTGTGTGGTTGATTCGGGTGGTCTTGGCTCATGGAAGATTAGATCCATGGTTGAGTTTAGAGAGAAGCTAGAGAGAGAGAGTGGGAAACTCTTGAGAGAAAACTGGTAATATTAGATTAAGTGAATGAAGAGTTCCACCCTTCCCTTGTGTGGGAAGGGTTATATATATAGTCCTAATATTTGTGCCCCTAGTGGGCTGTGGAGTGAGCTGACAGTGGGGAAAGCCCCGACCCACTCCACGAATATATATTACTACACTAATAAAACTGATAATACTAAACAAATATATATAAGCCTACGAGCTATATAAATGCTAATTAGATGCTCGGGGTGACCGAACCTTCATATGAATATTTATATTCCTAACAAAAGTTCAACAATCCACCGGCCAACACATTAATATAACATATGTTTATGCATCATAGTGAATCGTGGATAACTTTGTGACTTGTGACCAAAGCATAAAATCGAAATGACATACATATATTATATTATACTGGGATAGTGAATATGATGTTG
The DNA here is from genome assembly GCA_021014915.2 of Artemisia tridentata subsp. tridentata. Lineage (NCBI taxonomy): Eukaryota > Viridiplantae > Streptophyta > Magnoliopsida > Asterales > Asteraceae > Artemisia > Artemisia tridentata. The sequence goes on from CP139501.1 coordinate 291,688,697, forward strand.
TCTCACATCTAAGCTTATATGTGAAAACCATCAAAAATTACATTATTTTAACAAGAAAAACAATGGTTTGATTTAATTCACCATTAAAATGCGTTTCACTACGCATATATTAGTTCAACTACTCAAATTTTGAGAAAATAATAACCAAAATGACGTATTTTTTTAGTGATTTTTTATGATCACGCATGTAAGCTTAGATGTGAGAAAACCCCATATTCACTTTTCCCTTATATTGTATATTGTATTTTCCATCTCAATAACACGTCAAAAATGTTATTACCTTTTTTTCTTAAACTTTTTGGTACTTATATTTTATGACTCACATCGAGATTGAATCATCCATAACGTACGCCTCAGCATTAATTTAGTGCCACTTACGCATGGCGTGTACTGTTATTGGCAAGAACAACGCTTATTTGAACCTTTTTCCTTAGACCAACTACTGATTCTTAATTACCGAATGTTTTTTTTTTTTTTTTCCTTACTGATCATCATTGCAATTAAGTAAACCTAGCTACACATAACCCGATCGTATAATTTGTTTATCTTCTTCCACAACATCGTGCGGTTGCCATCAGCTATCATTAAATGGTTCGCATTCTATTTATTATGTTGTTGGTATTATCGATGCCATAGATATCGATTAGGTATTAATTGTAAATCGTAAGATATGATACTAATTAGCTTCTTTTCTTTTGAAATAAAGCAAAAGGTAATGTGTTTTGCTGACCACCAAAGGGCTTGTGTCTCAATGGTATCTTATTTTGTGTGTGAAGCACGAGTTTGATTGATTTGGTTGTGAAGTTAAAATCAAAACACAAGTTTGTAATCTTTAACTCTAGAAACCTCAAGTTTCACAATTTAGATCTTATTTTACGAACCGTCTAACTTGTGGCGCAAAAGCACGTATTGAAAAAGATTCTTTTCACGTCAAATTCACTAATTTAGCATTTGCTCAAATGCATACAGCAAAAGTTGACTAAATGTCTAAATAGTAAATAGCACCTTTTATAAAGTTATAGCATAAAATTTTTCGTCTGTGGTTCAACTACATCACACCACCATCCTTATTTGATTTTAATTACTTTATTGGCATCTAATTTTCAAACTAATTGCATCGATAGTCTCTATTTAAAAAATAAAGATCAACTGTGTAATAATCTATAAGTTTTATTACACATATAGTCTCTATCTTTTGTTACACGGGCATTCCTTATTTTCTATAATATGGACTATCAATGAAAATAGTTTGAAAAATATTGATTATTTACGCAATTATAATTGAATAAGAATGATGATTATGATTTTGGATAAATAACAAGGAGGACGGCACATGTAATTTTTCTAAAAATAATGTAATAAAGGTAAGTATAATACAAAACGTTTGATTTTACACCAACACTGTTCTAGAATTTTTTATAGTAAATTGCAAAAACTACCACCTAGTTATGTCCAAATTGCAGACATAATTCTTACATTTTCAAAAGTGCATGCGGCGTTCCTGTGGATGACCTTCGGTGCGAATATCGTCCATGCCACAAAGCGAAATGACAAAGTCTGCAACGGCATTATAGTCATTCCAATTAGATTCAAAGACGACATCCGCACTAATGGTTTCTCATAGAGACGGCATCTGCATTTTCAGAAAATTTGACTGCGCCTACGATTTGGACATACAACAAGGACTGGTTTTTGCAATTTACTCACTCAATTCTTTATTTTTAAAAACATACCCGCACAAATGGTTTACGGGAGTATTATGCTGTAATAAGAAAATAATCCCCTTTCCCACAAGAGAGAAGCGTGGTGTTTGGTAGGGTACCGTAGGGGGAAATGAAGTCATTTCCGCATCCACAACATAGGAGCTTATAGTACGAGCTTTTCCCTATGTCAATTTTATGCTATTTTAATCTTTATCATTGAAGCTATGGATTGTAGGTGTCTTTGTGAATAAAACATACTCCTGATAAAATGCCAAGTCGTCAAAAACGAAGTCTTCAAGTAGCATTGGAGTCTGGCGAGGACTGACAGACCTTCAAATCTTATCATATTTTTCTGCATCTATTATCCAGATGGTTTCTGCTTTCATTACAGATCTATGAGCCATTTATGATGTATTTGGGATTTAGATGTCAATAATATCAATCGGTGTCAACGTTAACGTAGTTCTTTTCTTTTATTAGATAGTCAGATGATAAATGGTGATTCATTTTGCGAATACAATAGATATACTGATTCTGAATGACTTGGTCTTGAAGTAAGAATGTTCAAGATCCAATTGAGTTTTCTTAGATACAATATGCCAATATGGTTATGCGTATTGGTATAATTTACAACAAATTATCAACATAAAACGTGTAACACTAAAAAAACTTATAAACTTGTAAAGTGAAGGTTGCGGACATCGGAACATCTGATAGCTGGAAGGAGTCCGGACATATATTTGCTGATAAAACGAAGGTGCAGTTGGACTACTACTTTCATGACCTATCCATAAAACAAAAATTACAATTATAAAGGTTTAGTAAAACCTCAAGGTAATGGATGATAACCACCTAAAGGTGGTTAGAGTGCAATATTTTATTCATGGTTTCACATATTAAACATAGAATAAAAGTGCTATGTTTAGCAATACAACACTTATACTATATAAGCGTTATATAAAAGTGATTCATATAGTCAAAATCTGGAGATAATCATAACCTGACTTGGCCATCCTAAGTCGATGACTAAGTCAACACAATCTATCATCTTCAAATTGAACTAAAAAGGATTAATCCATCAACTTATCAGCAATATTGGACCCCGAAAGTTCCAATATTTGAAGTGATAGTTGATCCTTTCTGTGCTACATTTTTCTTTAGAAAGTTATGGATTTCAGAAAAAGGTAATACAAAAGTCAACATAAGGAGCTGTTGTTTTAGACATTTGTAGTTTCATTGCATTTTGATACACTGTTTTCGCTTTATGTAAATTTTAGCCTTATAAGAGTGCACTTGTACCTGAGCATATTTTGTTTATAGAGTCAAAACTATATAAGTGTAGATAATGATATTGTGGAGATTTGTGTGTGAGGTTGGTATCTCTTCTTTCTTAAAGCAATCCAACGATTACAAAATCGTATGCCCATCACACAATCCCCACAAATCTCAAGATGGATTTTGGTGAGTTATTGACCAAAGCATACAATCTTTTTTGGTCAGATTCTAATTTGGTTTTGAGTTATGAGACGAAGTTTTTGATACCAAGCCAATGCATGTTTGATAATAGGCCACACAAAAGGATCAATTAGTGATAAAGGAATTTGTGAATACGAAGTTTCTAAAGTGAAACTGAGATTATGAGAATTGCTAGCAAAAAGTGCTATTCTTGAACCAGAAAACAATGTGTTTTCTAAGTTAAGGATCTGTGTAGTTAGATACTTAGATCCATAAAAAAGTACTATTATATCTATAAACAAGCAAAATCAGATGCATATAACATGGAAAATCGTATCTATACCTGCGAGAAACGGAGTTGGTTGGGCAGTACAACGACTGAGCGACGGGATTCAAATCGAAAACCGGGTTCTTTTGCTGCATACAATTATAATTATAAACAATTAGCTCTTGATTACCCAAAAACTAAGAATACATGTTCTTCCTAAATAATTGAAACTGAAAACAGTGTCTTGAAATCGAAAACAGGGTAGTTAACGTAAACTTTTCAACAATCACGAACTTTCAAATGGAAAGAATGCAACAAAATGACAACATGACTATTCAACTTAACATAATTTTTGATTTAATCCATTCAAAGGTCAGATTCCTGGAACATGAAGATTATCATCCAATATGTCAGATTCCTGGAACTGAGTTACTAACCCCAAAGTTCCAGTTTTATGTCAGTAAGTGAAACATTATTCAGGGACCGTTACTAAAGTAATTAAAAAGCTAGTGTTTTATGTCAGTAAGTGAAACATTATTCAGGGACCGTTACTAAAGTAATTAAAAAGCTAGTGTTTTATGTCAGTAAGTGAAACATTATTCAGGGCAGAATATCAGGTTTTTATATTCTCTCAAGTTGTGCTGTGTCGGAAGTTGACAAACCTAGTGGAACCAATAACCTCCTTTAACTATTTACCCTCATTATGTTCTAAAAAGATACTAAACGTATGTCCAGTTTCGCTTTGATGTACTCCTTTTATTTCTTTTCTCAATTTAAGGTATCTAAGTTTTTTGTGTTGCAATGCTAGGAAAGTTTTACCCATAGTGTGTGGTCAGAAGCTCTTCATTCACAAAAAGTTTATCTATGCCTCAATTGTTTATCTATGCCCTTACTAATTTACTCAAATAACTGTTAAAATCTAAGTTTTCGAATTATACACCATTTACTGAGCTTGAGTTTTAGCCTTTTAAAAGCGTGATTAAACTTGGTGACGTTAACATTATTTGGGATCACTAGGTTAGATACTTTGTTCGTATATAGTCTAAAATTATTGCAACCTGGTGTCCAAAAATCTTGTTGCCGGAGTTGGCTGGAAAAACAGATTGCCGGCAAAGTGGGTGACCTGTTGACAGTGTTTTTTTTTTTAACCTGGTAACCTCTAAATTGTCTAATATTGCAACGCAAAATCACTTTGATACCTTAAATTGAGAAAAAGAATAGTCCCTCAAATTGAAATTGAACAGAAATTTAGTACTTCTTTTATGCGATTTGCCCTATTACACGATAGTCAATAAGTTTCTCAATATGAACTATTTGGGGGAAAAGTATAGTTTTAGTAATCGCCATATATGATTTCTAAGTTTGTGACTAATACAAGGCCAACAAAAATCTGGGGAGTTTATATGTGGAATTGGACTACTCATACACGTCAAGTCAGATTGCACCTAAACAGAGGAGACTTGGTTGTCAACTCGTAAATACATCTGACTCGGAATCCGACACGCGAGTTCCCGGCTGACTCGTACCAAGTCAACTGTACTCGTGACTCGGAGTCGACTGGTACGAGTGGAGTCAGATTGCACCTAAAAAGAGGAGACTCGGTTGTCAAATAGTAAATACACATGATTCGGAGTCCGACACGCAAGTTTCTGACTGACTAGTACCGAGCCGACTCAACTCGTGACTCGGAGTCGACTGGTACGAGTCGAGTCTGATTGCAGCTAAAGAGGAGACTCAGTTGTCAACTCGTGAATTCACTTGACTCGGAGTCCGACATGCGAGTTCTCGGATGACTCGTACCGAGTCAACTTGACTCGTGACTCGGAGTCGACTCACACAAGTCTTGTCAGATTGCACCTGAAAAGAGGAGCTCAGTTGTCAACTCGTGAATACACTTGATCCAGAGTCCAACACGCGAGTTCCTGGCTGACACGTACCGAGCCGACTCAACTCGTGACTCGGAGTCGACTGGTACGAGTCGAGTCTGATTGCACCTAAAGAGGAGACTCAGTGGTCAACTCGTGAATTCCCGGATGACTCGTACCGAGTCAACTTGACTCATGACTCCGAGTCGACTCACACAAGTCTTGTCAGATTGCACCTAAAAAGAGGAGCTCGGTTATCAACTCGTGAATACACTTGATCCAGAGTCCAACACGCGAGTTCCTGGCTGACACGTACCGAGTCAACTCGACTCGTGACTCGGAGTTGACTGGTACGAATAGAGTCAGATTGACCTAAAAAGAGGCGACTCAGTTGTCAACTCGTAAATACACTTGACTCAGAGTCCGACACGCGAGTTCCTGGCTGACTTGTACCGAGTCAACTCGTCTCGTGACACGAAGTAGACTCGACTCGTGACTCGGAGTCGACTCGTACAAGTCTAGTTAGATTGCACCAAAAAAGAGGCGACTCAGCTGTCAACTCATGAATACATGCACTTGGTCCAGAGTCCACACGCGAGTTCCTGGCTGACTCGTACCGAGTCAACTCGACTCATGACACGAAGTAGACTCGACTCATACAACAATCATAAAGATTTCAATCCCAATAAATAAATATAGAAATCGAGTCAAAAGCCTAGTAACAAATAAACCAATGATACCTAATAACACCTTAACTAGTTAACTTCAATAGTGATAGATCAAAATATATGTGATCACAAAATGCAATAATTTGTTATTAACTGATCAAAAACTAAACATGGCCAAATATAGGATCGAAAAGCTATTTAAAAAACGATAGTAACATAAGTTTCATCATTTCGTAATCTCAAATCAAAGAATTTGTATAACTAAGCAAAAATTCATAAATATAAAAAAATAATATATATTTGAGTGAAAGAGATAAAACACTAACCGAACTTAGATAAAGATCATGAGCATATAACAATCAATCGGCGTTGAATAAGAAGATGTTTGAGGTGGTTTTGGTTAAACTTTTTGCAGTTTATGATGTGATGTTTATTTGACTCTTCTTTTTATGAGTGTGTGAAGAAAATGCGAGGATATATGCATTTTATAGTAATAGTAGAACTCAATGGGGGGTTGGTTGGAGGGTGTTGGTAACTTAAGAGCATCTTAAACGTATATTCCTTAATGTTCTTACTACAATACTTGTAAGTTAAAATAAAAAAGAAAAAAGGTAAAATAACAAATTAAAATTTTAGAGTATTGAATAGTGTTACTCCATATTTAAAGGAAAGGAAATATCATTATCTCCAAAAAGAAACATTTTTAAAGCAAAGGTTTTTGACATGTTTGCCTCAGTGGAAATTCTATACATAATCCAATCCCTATGCCCGGGTTCGAACCCGGGGAAATCCCAACACAAGCACTCTTAATGAGATACCTGTGACCAACTCCTCTAGGAGGTCGTTGGCCTCCAAAAAGAAACATATTTAAAGCAAAGGTTGTAAACAGTAAACGTATATATATTTCCATAATTTTCTCTACAAAACTCCATATTTGAAGATGAAAATGGTTAAAGAGCTAAGATCGAAGGTCGTCTAAGCCCCTCATCCTAACGCTATATTAGTATTCTTCTTTTATTTTATTTTTAAAAACTTTGCATCGACTTCTATCACATCATTTCTACTTTTTTTATTCAAAAATACCATTTGTACACATACAAGTACAACACACACAAACACATAAATAGAAATTAGGTCCACATGTTTTCTTGCCTTGCCGCTAAACACCAATGTTTTAAAAACCGGACCGGACCGGCCGGTTCGACCGGCCTCCGGCTGGTCGGCCGGTTTAAAAAACCCCGGTTTTTATAAGTCCCGTTTACTGTAGCGAACCGGCCGGTTTTGGCCGGTTTTTCCGGTTCGACCGGTCCGGTTCAACCGGTTTTGACTTTTTTTTTTTTTTTTTTTTTTTGATTTTTTTTGTTGGGCGGTTCGGCCGGTTTGACCGGTCCGGTTCGACCAGTGACGGAAGCATGGCCGGTTCGACTAAAAAACCGGTTTTTAAAACATTTTCTTGCCTTGCCGCTAAACACCATCCACTCTCAAATTAAAGTTTGCTTCGAGCTAAAAATTTTAAAAGAAAATAAAATGTCATTTTTTTTGGCCCCCGTAAGGCCAATGCACAACCTCTCGTCATTTGCCAAGAAAACTTGTAATGCGAATCTATATTAAAGCATAGACAATTTGTTTTTATGTGTGATATCGGAACTGTTAGATTTATTTTTTGTTTTTTTCTCTAAGCAAAATATATCAACTCAAAAAATGATAAATAGATCGACTTGAATGAGTAACATCTTTGCATCTCACAATTTAAAATCTTAAATGGCTAATTAAGGTGTAACAAAATGAAAAAGCAAAACAGTAGTAATACTGAGTCGAATAAAAATAATCAAGTAGGGATCATACATACCAAAAGTAACACTATAAGAAATCTTTACTTAACATATATGTGATGAAGTTTGCTAATTACGGATTAAGGGATTACTTTATTACATCTGAATATTTTGACCATGGTTTCTTATAACGATGTTTTGACTATTCTAGATACAGTACTTAAGTTAATTCTAGATACAGTACTTAAGTTAATTAGTTTGACCAATAAGTAAAAAACCGAACAAATAAAAAGTTGATAAAAATAGGCTACTTCAATTTAGACGTTTCGGTTTAGCACAAAACTTAGTTTTGTAAAAAAAAACTCGATAAGACAATGACTTGTCTTGTTTCTTGCTTGTCTAGTACATGGGAATTTACTTTTTCCTACATGGAATGGAAAGAAATGTCTGATAGGCTGATAGGAAGAGTGTTGTTCTGAAAAAAAAAGGCTGATAGAAAGAGTAATAAGACCCTAGTTTTTTTTTTGAACGAAATAAGACCCTAGTTGGGTAAACTTATAAACTTGTAACATCGCATGAAGACAACGGATAGAAAGAAATTATGTGTCATGTGTGAAACCGAGTAGTAGAAAACTAGAAATGAATTTGTGAGAGAAAACGCGTTAACATTGAGGAGGGACAATAGTTGCAATGGTAGTTGAGCTTTTAAGATTAAAAATAGAGGAAATTCTGTTTTTGCCCCATCACAAAAAGTTGATGATCCTATATGCCTGGAAAAAAAAATGTAATTTTTTAAACTAGACGAGAACGCGTTAACAACGAGAACGACTTGAGTGACTTCATTAAATTTTTGACAAGTGTCTCATGTTTGATGGGTTTTTTTTATTGGGCTAAATCTTCAAATACCTCACAAGTACAAGTGTGTTCACTCTAAATGCTTTAAAATTTTTTTCCCCCCGATACCCCATGGCAGAGGGTCGCCCAAATATCTTGGGCGAATTTGCTAAAATTGTGCCAAGTGTCCCCTATCATGTCCCTACCAAGTACTAAGATAATACCACTTACAATAGGTACTTTCTTGGGCGACTGGGTCCCACATTTCTTGGGCGACTTGGGTTTTTTGTCTTTTTGTAAAAAAATATAGTACATACGTCTTGGGCGACTGGGTCCCACTATTTTTTATTCTTGAGCGACTTGTTAGGTAGAGGGTACAATTTTATATTACTTTATTGTATTGAAACTTGTGCCATACTTTTTATATACAAAATACACTCAAAAATACAAAATTATACTTTTAATACTTTTATACTTTTTATACTTTTAATACTTTTATATTCTTTATTCTTTATTCATGTTTACTTTTAATACTTTTATATTTTATATTTTATACTTTTAATACTGTTATACACTTCTTTTAATTGAAAATAAGAAGTGTATCAAACACAATTCTTTCTCTCACTGAAAACTTTACTCTTTCGATTAGGGTTTCTCTATCAATTACACCTACAAAATACACTCTAGCAATTAGACACACACAAATCGAAAGCCCAAGTTCACCGCAATTAGACAGCCACAGATCTGAAGCAACCGATTGTTTTGGTTTAGGGTTAGTCTAATTTAGGGTTACGGTAAAGTAATCGATCTAACGAAAGTAAAAATGGTTTGGGGTAGGGTAAGTAATTATCTTTTCGATTTAGGGTTACTCTAATTTAGGGTTAGGGTTTGTCGTATTGTTTTTTTTTTGTTTATTTATCTGATTATTTAATTGTTAGTTTAATTGTTCGAGGATTATTTAATTGTTTTTTGGTTTATATGATTATTTAATTGTTAGTGTTAGGTTTTATGTATCTGTATGTCATTTTTTTAATTGTTAGCTTTAATTAGGGTTTATTACCTGAAGATTGTATATAAAGTTGTGATTTTATTGCTAGTGATTTGAGTAAACTGTGGTTGTTACATAGTTAGATAGTTAGATGGCTTGTATACTGTGCCTAAGTGTGAAAGATGATGGCTGTTTTGGGAGTTGTTAGTTTAATTTGTGCCTAAGTGTGACAGATGATGGCTGTTTTGAGTAAACTGTGGTTGTTACATAGTTAGATAGTTAGATGGCTTGTATATTGTGCCTAAGTGTGAAAGATGATGTCTGTTTTGGGAGTTATATATGGTGGTAGTAACTGTTAATCTGCATAAGTGTGCCTAATGTGTTTTTTGAAAATGAAACTTCACACAATTTTACAAAACAATTTTCAAGTGCGAGCGTTGAAAACCTTTGTTTTTGTCTTTGCGATGGATCTAAGTGTTGTATCACCACGGTGGTAATTGGCTATTCTATGGGAAACAACTAGGGTAAACGGATCAAGGGGTGATTCCGGGCGACCTTGAACCATAGATAGTCGGTTTACTTAACCCTGTAGAGTTGGGCTCAGATATCGGGCCTCAGATTATTCATCCTGCTTGTGATTAAGACACGGCGGAGGTAGTCTGTACTCCCGATCAGGTTCAAACTACACGGGCAACTGTTTTGACAGCTTGTGATCTTGCGAAGACTTAGTGCATCGGCGGTACACACAATCTTGTAAATTCTTTTGCAAAATTTTGTGAACTTTAATTTTCCACTAACAGTTAGTGTACCTTGAATTTAGTTTAAAGTTGCTATTTCCGGTCTTAAGGCTCACGCTGTCATTTATTATGATGTATGTGGTCCATTAGGTACCTAGCTCGAAAACCTAGTTGGATCCTTTTGATTCTCCAATTGGGGAAGACTCATTCTTTGTTATTGCTTTAAGACATATGATATTTGCATATAAGCTGTTTAGGATAACTTCAATTAAAGATGTTTTTAATTGATTCCATAGTTGTTAGCATTCTGAGAAAAGCCTAGGGTAAAATCTGATGAAATGAGCTTATTCTAGCAATAAGCTTCTTTTGGACTCTCTTTCGGAATTTGTATGTTTAATGTAGTATGTTAAGTGACTTATAAAAGATTGGTTTAGAGTTTTGTGTAGTTTTGGCCATATTAGATAAAAATCAGCTTACTTTCTTTTTTTAGCTTATGTTTTCCATTTATCACAAGCTTAATAATAGCTCACTAGTTCTAAAAATTGGTACAATAATTATTGGGCTGCTAATCTAGTTGATACATATTTTTGTGAATTTTCTAAATCAGCTTTTAGTAGCTTTTTAGAAGCTTGAAATCACCCATTTTTCCCCTACACCATAGCATATCAGCAGACCTCATATTGCTTATTTGATGATCTCAGTGCTTATTGGTCTTTGTGGATTGCTTATTTGTTTTCATTTGGCTTATTTAGAGTGATGTCAGTATGCATTAGCTTATTTCAAGTCCTAGATAGCTTATTTTCAGCTTATCAATCTTTAGGTTATCCTAAAGCTGTCTTTAATTATTGTTTTTTTGGTTTATGTGATTATTTAATTGTTTGTGTTTCTGTATGTCATGTTATTTATTGTTACATACTTGTGGTTGTTACATAGTTAGATGGCTTGTATATTGTGCCTAAGTGTGACAAATGATGGCTGTTTTGGGAGTTGTAAATTGTGGCACTAACTGTTAATCTGCCTAAGTGTGCCCAATGTGCTTTTGGAAAATCAAACTTCACACAATTTTACAAAACAATTTTCAAGTGCGAGCGTTGGAAACCTTTGTTTTTGTCTTTGCGATGGATCTAAGTGTTGTATCACCACGGTGGTAATCGGCTATTCTATGGGAAACAACTAGGGTAAACGGATCAAGGGGTGATTCCGGGCGACCTTGAACCATAGATAGTCGGTTTACTTAACCCTGTAGAGTTGGGCTCAGATATCGGGCCTCAGATTATTCATCCTGCTTGTGATTAAGACACGGCGGAGGTAGTCTGTACTCCCGATCAGGTTCAAACTACACGGGCAACTGTTTTGACAGCTTGTGATCTAGCGAAGACTTAGTGCATCAGCGGTACACACAATCTTGTAAATTCTTTTGCAAAATTTTGTGAACTTTAATTTTCCACTAACAGTTTGTTTAGTTTACCTTGAATTTAGTTTAAAGTTGCTATTTCCGGTCTTAAGGCTCACGCTGTCATATATTATGATGTATGTGGTCCATTAGGTACCTAGCTCGAAAACCTAATGGGAGCCTTTTGATTCTCCAATTGAGAACTCGGTTTCATATTACGTTTTATTGATTTCACCCGTTGGCCTCGTTGATATTATAGCTAATATAGTTTTTTCGTTGGTTAATGAAAATATATGTTGAAATTTGAATGAGTTTAAATTTAGTTTTGTTACTCTTCATTCTATTCACCATCCGAATTTCACCACAATTGTATACAAAGTTGGTAGATTTCTTCAAGTTAATCATGTTCCATTGTGGCTGGCTTTCGTTGGCGACACATGAATATATATTTCTATCAAGAGATATAATCATTGATCCCCAGCAGTAGCTCATCCCAATGGACCATGATTGGCCAGAAGATGTTGAGCATCTTTGTCTATAATCGTAGTAGAATAAACCTATAATTGGTACTTAATATGCACAAGCTTAAATTTCTTCTTATTAAAATGGTTTTGATTTATCATGTTGGTTGTATTAGGTTGTTTCCGGTCATATATTATGATTTATGTGGTCCATAAGGACTGCCCTTTCTTATTATTTGGTTACATACTTTTTATTATTACATACTTGTTGTTACATAGTTAGATGGCTTGTATATTGTGCCTAAGTGTGACAGATGATGGCTGCTTTGGGAGTTATATATTGTGCGTAAGTGTCACCATGCTCTCTCTAGCGTCGTAGAATATACATAATTAATATGTATATTCGGCACATATAAGTGAGCAATATCAAACATAGAACTGGAATTAAGAAAGTCTGATTGCGCAACCTCAATTATTAGGGAAGATCTATCTAACGTTGTAGATGGGTTTTATTGCTTAATTTGGAACCCGTCTTATACTGGTTGTGTGTTTGATCTTGATAACCAGTTTTGGCACTGTCAAGAATGTACCTTCATTAAGTCTTTTGTCCGTACAATCAAAATACATTCTTGAAAGTGCCAAAGCTTGTTATCAAGATCAAAGACACAACCAGTATAAGACGGTGTCCAAAAAACAAAGCAATGGAATCCATATACGACGTTAGATAGATCTGCCCTTATAATTGAGACGTTTTGATTGCGATAATGATATAGTGTGTATGATTCATGACAATCCACACTCCTTCATTATCGCCGTCAAGACGATTCCTGTTACTCAGACTCTATTCTAGGCTCAACATTTGCATATTTTAACTGCTTAACTATTTTGAAACTCTTTTAGGTAGTTGGCATAAGTGTTAGTATTTGTTATTTATGGTATTCCTTTTCTTATTATTTTCCTAAGCTGTCTTTATTTATTTTTTTCTTCTTAAAGGAATATGAAGCCAAAGTCATCGTTAGGAGGGGAGATATATTGTCCCTGAAAAAAAGTAACACTATCATCAACACATGATAAATTATAAATTATATAGAAAACAAGTCTTTGGATTTATCTACATTGGCTTTTTAGGCAAAAATAAAGTGTTGTGGGTACTAGGGGTCAGGAATATTGTGTCACTCATGGTTAATTATTTTCAAATATAAATGATGATTGCATATGACTGACTTTGTGGTTTGGGTTTTCCAAAAACTGTTTGCATGTGAGTGAATTCAACTTGACGACTCTTTAAGAGCTATTGCTATTTAAGAGTGGACATAGGGTTCTTTATTCACATCTCAAAGGAAAAAAATAAGGAATAATGGCAAATAATGTAAAGGTGGCTGAGCTTCGGGCAGCGTCGAATTCGTACTAGTGGGAAGACATGGTAAAGGTGTATTGCCAAACATCAGGAATTGAGTATATTAGATTGGCTAGAGAGATAGGCGCAATGTGTAACAAGGTGAATGCTAACAATCGTGAGAGGGCTATTCTTATTGCGGAGTTGGAGACATATGTTGGGCAGAGAGTGCCTCAAAAAACTGCACAGTTTCTGAGGGAGCTTCAATACAAAGATGAGAGAAAGGTGATGGAGTTGCAGATATTGGCTGCGGAGATGGAGATGAGGAGCAAAGAAATTGATATATTTATTCAGAGGCTCAACGGTATGTTGCCCTTGTGGGACATATGTTGTGGGATGTGATGGGTCAAGTTATTTCGTTTCAATAACGGTTGTGCCATATGTGCATCAACCATGTATGTTTCTGTTGGGTAAACTTATTTGGTTTTGCATGTGATGTATTGTAGCGTTCCATATTATTGATTTAACAAAAAAATTACCTGAACATCTTCCGTGTGGACCTCCACATCGATGCAAATAACTTCCACTCCCTTGTCACCTCCATTACCCCTAGCTGGTTAATCGTGTGTTTCAGTCCCCTCCCCAGACGGTTATTGTTCTGTTTGAGGCATGTCCCCAGCCGGTTGTTGTTGTATCTCTGATGAGTGCCTATTTACTCATCATTTTAGGCCCATTTAATACATAAAAAATGCTAAAAACACCCAAATATACCAAATATTACTGCAGATATCCTTGGTTTGTGTTTTTATGTGTTTTAGGTACAAAAGGATTGAAAACAGGGCAAAATCAGACAAAATCGAGCACGAGATTGGAAAGTCGTGAAGAACCGAAGCCGGGAAAGGAATTTCAAGTTTGGACCAAGATATTGCTCAAGTGTCAAAAGTCAACCCTCAAGATAATCAAAATGTCAAGTTTGGTCCCTGGATTTTCAGAAATGGCAGTTTTGGTCCCTAAGCTAAAACCTAATTCCAAATTTAATCCTAAACTAACCAACCCTTTTACCCTAAAAATAAAATCCAAAGCCCAATCCCTAAAACAAACCCACCCCGTTTCTTTGTTTAGCTAAACCAGGTTTGACCTGGTCAAACCCACCCTTACCGCCAAACCAAAAACCACCCACACCCACCATTTCCACTGACAATACCACTCTCACCCACACCCTATTCTGCTTTCTCCACTGAAACACTCCATCCCCCCTCCAGCTACTCCTTCACATGTTACCATCTTCACGTGATTCAATCCCAGCTGGAAATCCACTAATACCATTTTGTCGCCAAAACTGAATTAAGGGCTAAGATGAATCCAACCCCATCCAATGGTGCAGAATTGATCAGAGATGCACAAGAGAGATATCCCAGTTTATTTTAGTATATATAGGGCCTTTTGTAAGCCAAAAATGGCATGTAGTTTTTAGTTAAAGTCGTATTTTTTAGTTTAATGTTTTAATTAATGGAAATTTAAGTTTCAGTATCAATTTAAGCTCAATTGTCTCTAGTTTACTCAGTATTGTAATCATTTTCAAAGTTAATGAAATTTATAATTTCAAAAGTCCAGTGTTAAATCCAATTGAGTTAAGTGTTTATTGTTAAAGATCATTCTCTGTTTATATAAGCTCCCATAAGCTCATTAGAGCTTTTCATAAGCTTATGATTGTTTAATC
This sequence comes from Artemisia tridentata subsp. tridentata, assembly GCA_021014915.2. Taxonomy (NCBI): domain Eukaryota; kingdom Viridiplantae; phylum Streptophyta; class Magnoliopsida; order Asterales; family Asteraceae; genus Artemisia; species Artemisia tridentata. The sequence continues at coordinate 291,703,897 of CP139501.1, forward strand.
TAGATTAAATCCAGGAAAAATTAAAAAAAAAAAGTCAAAAAAGTCAAAGTATGGTTAAATTAAGCAATTATGGAAGTTGCCTACAATGGAGGGGCAAGATGGACTGTACCTAGCTTGTTTACAAGCTAGGAGCTTGTAGCTGCCATTTGGAGCCCTTGTTTAGCTAGGGTCTCAAGTGAGTAAATTTCTAATTTTTTTATATTTTTTGGATTATACTGTACCACAGCTTATTTATTGCTTATTTCAGCTTACTTATGCTTATTAGTGTTAATGTGTGCCTTTTATGCATATTTGGTAGATTAGATAACTTTAGTTTAGAATTAATATGTTTTACTGTCTTAAATAGCTCTTAACTGCTTATCTTATTTGGCTTATTTAAACTGCTTATTCTGTGTTAAAATTTACTTATTAAGTGATCTTAGACCTAGTCTAAACTTTCTTGTTCAAAAGTTTGGTTTAAAAATCAGTTTTCAAAGCAAAAATCAAAACAGTTGAGTTTTAAAGGGGTGTTTGGCATAAGCTTATTTATGGATCAAAATGGGTTGTTCCTGTTTATTTGCACATTTGGGAGTTTAGATTTAACTTAATTTAAGTTCTATAAGCTGTTTGTAAGAACATTGAAGCTATTTGTAAGGTATTCATAGGTTAGACCTATTGCCTTGTTTTGAAAAGCTGAACTGCCCATTTAAGCTTCTTATAAGCATTAAGCTTTTCAGCCCTTACTTTTGCATATATTAGGTCCCTTTTAGTCTAGAACAAGTAGTGCTTTAATCCCATAAGACCTTGTTTCTAGAATCACTCAAAACAGGCCAAGTTAGTACAAGCAGTCTTAATTTTCAGTTTTTCATGATTTTGCAGCCCATTTCTTGATTTTTAATTTTCTTATGTTAAGTTGTTAGAAGCTGAATTTTTGCACAAGTATAATCAGCTGGCTTATCTAGCTATTGTTATTTTTTTATATTTTTAAGATTTTATTTTAACAACTTTTCATTAGCTTAAAAACAGCCCTTTTTGCCCTGAACTGTCCTGCACTCAGCAGACCCCAAAAGCTTATTGAGTCCATCTTAGAGCTTATTGCTTAGGTTTTGTAGCTTATTCAGTTGCTTACTCTAATCTCAGCTTGTTTTTAGTTTAGTAGCTTATTTAGTTTTCATTTAGCTTAAAAATATAGCTTGACAGTCCATAGATTATAGCCTAGCTTATTTTCTTTCTTTTATAACTGTTCTGATTGAAAAGCTCATTATGAGCTTATTGTTAGTTTTAAAAAAGGGTTGTCTTTGTAAAAAAAATGCTTATTTTCATTTGCTTAATAAGTTTGTAAAAAGAAAAAAAAAAAAAAATGAAAAATAAAAATGGGGTGTGAGTGAGAATCGAACCAGGGACCTCTTGGATAGCATACATGCGCCTCAAACACACACCCCATAACCAGATGCACCAAGTTATGCTTGGTGTATTATCTCCCTAGTTTTATTCTTATACTAGTTTTGTCTCTTTTAGCTTATAAATGCTTATTTGCTTATTTCGTAGCTTATTTGAGTAGCTTTTTCAATTTTTAAATTTTTCCTAGATTAATATTAGCTTAATAGACTTTCTGGTAATTTTTGAGAATTTTCACTGTTCATTTGCTATTTTTCTCGAATTTATTTAGTTTAAACTGTTTTTAATTCATAATAATTAATTAAATAGTCAAATAAAAAATATAATTCTTTTTCTCAAAATTTTCTTTTATCATGTAGTAAATAGGAAAATTATTTTTGTATCCGTAGGATTACTATCCCACAAATTTAACTTTTAAACTCGCGCACTTACGTTATTTTTAATTAAAACGCGCGTTTTTAGTCTAGATCACGTTTTAGGTTAACATAGCTTACGTTTAGTGTTTTTAGTTACCTTTTAAGTAGTTTTTAATTTCTTGTAATCATTTTCAGTTTAAATTTGTGTTCTTATTACGTTTATTCATTATTGTGTACGTTAATTGTAATTTAATTTAGAATTAGAAAGACTTCAAATAAAAAAGAAAATCCAAATTCTATCTTTCAAGCACTTTAATCTCGAACCATACACGATATCCTCGATTTTAACCTCGCTGGGACATGACCCGGGTAATCACTTGCCCGGTATCTCATATCGTATTCACGGGTTTTGCAAGTTGGCCTTTTTCCTAAAGGGTTGGCTTGTTGATCCCCGCGTATCACGCGTATCCGTCTGATATTTTATATATACTTTACAACGGATCAATTTTTGGCGCCGCTGCCGGGGAGGTTGTGTTGCGACAATATCGTTAAAGGTTTTAACGATTAGTGACTTGAGATCCTTCGTCAAGAAGTTATCGCTTTCATAAAAATATAAAAAACAAAAATATTTTTCTTTTTCTTTTTATATATATATCAGATTAAAATATATATATACAAAAACATTCGTCGTTTTATTGTGTTAAATAAAAGATAAAAGCAATCTCAATATAATACTCATCAACTTTGAGTATTATCATAATAAGTTCCCAAACAAAAGATTAAAACTTGCCTTTGTATCACTTGCGAATATCGGCTCACCTTTGATTGATAAATAAACTATAAGAGGGGTATAAGGAGAGGCGATCCAACGGACTTCGCCCCGAAAAGAGATCCATTCTTCTTTTTCGCTCCTTTGTGCGTTTTTCTTTTAAAGAGCTACCGTACGCTTGTTGATTATTGGTTTAAGTTCACTTGTGTTTTGATTCGGTCATGTTTTAATTGAATTGTTTTTTTTTTAGTGCATGCGCACTCGTTCTTCTACGTCGACAAGTCCTTTACGTGAACTCGTAAATACTCCAAGAAGACGTAATCGAAGACGTAATCGTAGGCATTCCACCCAAATAGCCGAAACCGAGATTCGTGCTATTCCTATTCCCGATCCTCCCATTGTCACAATGGCGGATGAACGTACCATGTCTGAGCTTCTCCAAGCACCCACCGAGGGTTACGGAGACGCTATCGTTGTTCCGGCAATCGTTGCCGGTAGCTTTGAGCTTAAAACGGGGTTGCTATCCTTAGTAACTTCAAGTCAATATTTCAGATTTGAGAGGGACGATCCTCATTCCCACATTCGATGGTTTAACAAGATCACCTCTACCATCAAATACCGAAATGTTCCTCAAGAAGCTATCAAACTTCTTCTTTTTCCTTTTTCTCTCGAGGGGCAGCCCGAATTTGGCTCGAAAAACAACCCCCTCGTTCTATTGAAACATGGGAAGATTTAGTGTCGAAATTTGTGAACGAATTCTTTCCCCCGTCTAAAACTACAAGCCTTAAAAATGAAATCACCAAATTCACTCAAAAATTTGATGAATCCTTTAGTGAAGCGTGGGATCGTTTTAAAGAATTACTTCGCAAATGTCCACATCACGGTTTCTCCGAGTTGCATCAACTCGATACCTTCTATAATGGTTTGAACCAAACGGACCAAGATTCTCTTAATGCCGCCGCTGGTGGCAATCTCTTGAATCGAACTCCGAAGGACGCTTTAGCCATCATTGAGAATAAGTCCAAGGTTCGCACTACACGAAGCAAACCGGTTGTTTCCCAAGTTAGTGCTTCCCCCTCTTCTTCATCTCACGTGAGTACTTCTAGCACCGATGCTAAGATTGAAAAACTCACGGATGCTATTCAAGCTTTGGTTCTTTCCAAGCAAAAGAAACTTTCTTCCCCACAAACTTCTTCACCGACTCAAGTCAACGCGGTGGAAGAAACTTGTGTCACTTGTGGTGGTCCTCATGCATACTACAATTGTACTGCCACCGATGGTAGTCGATTTGAAGTTAATACGGTAGTCGGGTCTTACAACCAAGGAGGTAACTAATACCGTCCTCAAGTTGACCCGAACTATCGTGCTAGCAATCAAAGTGGACCACCCCGATTTTCTCAACCCAACAATCCAAATAGATTCAATCAAAATCAACCGAGAGGGCAAGATGTTCTAAACCAATTTCAAGCCCCGGTAAATCAATACCCAAACCAAGGGGGTAATTTCAATCAAGGCTTTCAACCTTCTAATTACCAAGCCCCCGTTGCTCCCTCAAATGAACTTTCTAACTACATCAAGTCAAATGAGGCTAACATGAGGTCAATGCAAAATCAAATCACCACTTTGAAAAATAATTTCCAAACCTCAATGTCAAAACAAGGTCAAGAGCTTAAAAGTGAACTTCAAAATACAAATCACAAAATTGATCAATCTCAAAACAAAATTGAGAACATTTTTTCTAGCCTCATGAACCAAATGAATCAAGCTTCAACTTCGGGAGGTCTTCCGGGAAATACCATTCCCAACCCGAAGGGTGAGTTGAAAGCTATTACCACTCCTAGTGGTAAGGCATATGATGGACCCTCGATTCCTACTTCTTCTCCGGTGAAGGAAGTGGAACGAGAGACCGAGGTGACAAAGGACAAAGTGCACTCTTCAAGCTCACAAAGTACCGCACACGTCCAACCTCCGGTCGTCCAATCTCCAATTCCGGAACCCGATGTTCCGAAGACCAATCCTAAGCCTTCAATTCCATATCCTTCGAGGCTTAATGATCAAAAGCTCCGTGACAAAACTAATAGCCAAATGATGAAGTTTCTTGAAATCTTTCAAAAGTTACACTTCGACATTAGTTTTGCGGATGCTCTTCTCTACATGCCAAAGTTTGCTTCTACATTCAAGAGTCTCCTTAGCAATAAGGAAAAATTGTTGGAATTGACAAAGACTCCATTGAATGAGAATTGTTCGGCGGTGATCCTTAAAAAGTTGCCCGAAAAACTAGGAGACCCAGGCAAATTTCTCATCCCTTGTGATTTCCAAAAGCTAGATGAATGCTTAGCCTTGGCCGATCTCGGCGCAAGCATCAATCTAATGCCTCTTTCAGTTTGGAAAAATCTTTCTCTTCCGGAGCTTACTTCTACACGAATGACTCTCGAGCTTGCAAACCGATCGGTTACTATTCCGAAAGGTATTGCCGAAGATGTCTTCGTGAAGGTTGGCAAGTTCCATTTTCCTGCTGACTTCGTAGTAGTCGATTTTGATGCCGATCCCCGTGTCCCCCTTATCTTGGGAAGACCATTCTTGAAAACGGCTCGTGCATTAATCGATGTCTACGAAGGTGAGATGACTCTTAGGGTCGGAGATGAAAAATTGGTCATTAATATTGAAAGCACTTCAAAAGATCTTCTCGAGCATAAAAGCGAGTCAATTAACCAAATTGATATCCTTGATTCTACATGCGAGGAATACTTTCAAGAAGTGCTAAGTGGCAATCCCACTTCATCTGATCCTACCATTGCTCTCTCTTCCCCCTCTCTCACTCCGTTTGAGGGAGGTGACTTCATCTTGGAAGAGATTGAGGCTTGTTTGTCTTGTGATTCAATTCCATCTGGAATTGATGATGGTGTATTTGACCCGGAGGGAGACATTATTCTCATTGAGAAGTTGCTTAATAATGATCCATCATCTCTCCCTCCGAAAGAACTTCATAATGAGGAAATCAAATCTGTTGAAAATTCTGATGATCCTCCGAGGTCGAACTTAAGGACTTACCGCCTCATCTTGAATATGCATTTTTGGAGGGTACCGATAAATTACCCGTCATTATTGCTAAAGATTTAAATGATGAGGAGAAATCCGCTCTCATAAAGGTTTTAAAGTCACACAAGCGAGCCATCGCTTGGAAACTTTCCGACATTAAGGGAGTTAACCCGGAATTTTGTACACACAAGATTTTAATGGAAGATGACTTTAAACCAGCGGTTCAACATCAAAGAAGGGTTAATCCTAAAATCCACGAGGTTATCAAAAAGGAGGTTCTTAAACTCCTTGATTCCGGCTTGATTTACCCTATCTCGGATAGTCCTTGGGTGAGCCCCGTTCATTGTGTGCCTAAAAAGGGTGGCATCACCGTTATTAAAAATGATGAAAACGAGTTGATTCCTACTCGATTGGTGACAGGATGGCGTGTATGCATTAACTACCGAAAGTTAAATGACGCCACACGTAAAGACCATTTTCCTTTACCCTTCATGGACCAAATGCTCGAAAGACTAGCGGGAAACGAGTACTATTGTTTCCTTGACAGTTTCTCGGGTTACTTCCAAATTCCCATTGATCCGCAAGATCAAGAAAAGATCACTTTCACGTGCCCTTATGGAACGTTTGCCTACCGACGCATGCCTTTAGTCTTATGTAATGCTCCGGGCACGTTCCAAAGGTGTATGATGGCCATTTTTCACGACATGATCGAGAAAACTATGGAGGTCTTTATGGATGATTTCTCGGTCTTTGGGGATTCTTTCACCACATGTCTCTCCCATTTGGACAATATGCTTAAATGTTGTGAAGACACAAATCTTTGTCTAAATTGGGAGAAAAGTCATTTCATAGTCAAAGAGGGCATTGTCCTCGGCCATAAGATTTCTAAGAACGGGATTGAGGTTGATAAGGCTAAAGTTGATGTTATTGCTAAGCTACCTCATCCCACAACCGTCAAAGGCATTCAGAGTTTTCTTGGTCACGCCGGTTTCTATCGTAGATTCATTCAAGATTTTTCAAAAATCGCCCGGCCGATGACCCGTCTCCTTGAAAAGGAAACTCCGTTCCTCTTCTCCAAAGAGTGCATTGAAGCTTTTCAAACTCTTAAGAAAAAGCTTACCGAAGCACCAATCTTAGTTGCCCCCGATTGGGACCTACCTTTTGAGCTTATGTGCGATGCTAGTGATTTTGCCATAGGTGCGGTCTTGGGGCAACGGAAAACAAAACACTTTCAGCCTATACACTATGCTAGCAAAACTATGACCGAGGCTCAAGCTCATTACACCACAACGGAAAAAGAATTATTAGCCGTGGTGTATGCTTTCGAAAAGTTTCGGCCATACTTGATCTTGTCTAAAAGCATAGTGTATACGGATCACTCGGCTCTCAAATATCTCTTTGCAAAACAAGATGCAAAGCCGAGATTTCTCCGATGGGTTCTCCTCCTCCAAGAATTTGATATCATTATCCGTGATAAAAAAGGAGCCGAGAACCTCGCAGCTGATCATCTGTCCCGATTAGAGAATCCTCATCAAAGTGTGCTCGAGAAAAAGGAAATAAATGAAACATTTCCTCTCGAGACACTTAACGTGGTATCTTTTCGTGGTGATTCTAGTACCCCATGTGTAACACCCCGTGACCAAAACGACCAAAAACGTGAAATTTTTTCGCAAAAACATACCCAGAAACTGACATCCGGTTA